>JAMZEH010000075.1:942500-1640000 GCA_024699665.1 Ostrea denselamellosa | reverse complement strand
GTTTCCATTCTTGGACCATATTTGTCAGATGCAAAAAACAATGATGCCAGCATTTTAAAGCACATGATACACTGCAACACAGAAGAACTTAGGGAATGGCTTAAGGAAGAGGACATATTTGTAGTTGACCGGGGATTCAGGGATGCTGGTGAAATTTTGAGAGATATTGGAATTAAAATGGAGATGCCATCATTTATGCCAAAGGGAGCAAAGCAACTGTCGAGGCAAGATTCAAACATTTCTAGGGTAGTTACAAAGGTATGCACATATATTTAAGGGCAAGCATTAAATATATAATGTACAACTTATAAATATATTATAATTAGAAATCTAATTCGTAACAAATGTATAATTTGAATATCCAATAAGTTCGTAATATGCTTTAAATCAACATTGAATTTGCTGAAAGCGTGAATTCACGTTTGTTCGCTCTAACCGTACTTAATGTTCTTATGAAAAAAAATAACCAACTAACGTTTATATGCATATAGGTCAGATGGGTTGTTGAAGCTGCAAACGGCAGGCTGAAGCAATGGAAGTACCTTGAAAAGACCTTGCCAAATACACAGATCCCATTTATAGGAGATTACGTGAGGATAGTAGCTGCCCTTTGTAACAAGTACCGACCACCATTGTGCAAGACATCTGATGATGACCAATCACTTGCTGCAAAAATGTTGCATCTCGCTAAAAATGTGAACGATTTACAGACACGTGTAGATGAAGAAGGTCTGGATAGGAGATCGATGCTTTGGGTGAAGGTTGACGAAGATGACGTCGCACCAGATTTTCCTCGTTACAGCGAAGCAGATATACGGGAACTAACTTTAGGGGTCCACCAGCTACGAATGGCCAGATCGTATACACAAGAACACATTGATGCAGACGGCAAGTTTGAAATTTTAGTGAACGATGATATTCCGAACATACTGTCGTCCAAAATCCAGAGTAGACATGTCTCAGCAAAACAGTATAAGTGCTGGATAAGTTACGGTGAAGGTGTAATTAATGGCTGGTACTGTAAGTGTAAATCAGGAGGTAGGGTGGTGGGGATGTGCAGCCATATTACTTGTGTCATCTGGTCTTTGTCTTGCGCTAGACACAACAACGAGACCGTTCAAGGTGTAAGGAATTGGCACATCCATTGATGATGCCTCAGATTTACCTGAGGTCATTGACGCATCAGACAGTGTGTTTGAAGAGTGAAGATTTCTACTTTTTGGTGTATTGGTAGAATTAAGGTAGCTCATTACATCGAGACTCTTACTTTTCAACTTTTATGACACTACGCCACAAGGTGGCGATTTAAATCTTTTTGTGAATTTACTGGCATCGATCGATCGATCATCCTAGCTATCGCCAATGCGTAAGATATGAAAATCATGTTTTTTCCCTTATTGATGTAATTCTATTATTATTACATATTTAAATCAAACTTTTATTTGTACAGAATTAAAAAAAACGTTCATATCATCAATCTTATCTTACTCTTACATATTTTAGATTATACAATCTAAAATGAAATGGCAATAAAGTATTGTGTTCGTGCATTCACGATCATTCATTAATGCGGGGAAAAAATGAGTATTTTTGTCCCCCAAAATACACTGTATGGTAAACGAAAGTTATGTCATTCGGGGACGCTTGCTCACCATTATTGTCGCCATTTTTTTCCGGATAAACATCACATTTTAGCCATGATAATAAATAGAGAAATTACTCTTTTTATTTTATCTATTAGATTAATGTTTGTAATTTTATAATTCTGTATAACTGAACCATTGTAATGTGCACTTTTCGTCGTCGCGCGATCTCCCTGATTTTGCATTCATTAGATTTTATAATAAATTCATATTGGGTCAAATTAGTGCAAAACAAATAATTCATGTTTTTCCAAATTTTAAATGTGGTGCAAGTTTTATTTTTTTTCTATTGTGTCGAACATCTCAAAACATCGCTTAACGTTTGGGGAGAAACATCGTAAATGTACGTCAAACTTAACGTCAAAGTGGCGACGTCATCGGTTTGATATAAGAATTTCCGTTAAATATATTGTAGTTTCTATTAAGAATAAACATTAACAATGGCCATTTTTAAAAATTGTACATTCTCAAATACCACATTTAGCATTTTGGTGAATTTCCATGACAGGGCATATTTTGGCCAAAACCGTACCTTGTTCTTTAAACAGACAGACTTGCAGACGAATGAGATTAAATGTCCCCTTGAGGACACCAATGCCTGGCTCTTTCATGGGATAGATTGGGGGGGCGTTATCAGGGGAAAATGACAGCTAAAAAAATGTATTAGCTCGCACCTCCTCCTTCCCAACCCCGTACACATTGAAAGTCATGTGCAGATAAATATAGAAGTAACACTTTTCTACATTGGTGAATCTCAGCCAATCACAGAGAAATAGGAATTATTAAATCATATTTTATGGGGCCCATATAAGAAGTGGTGTTAAATTTGCTTCCACGACATTTAAGGATATTTAAAAAAAAAACAAACCAGGAGACACAGTTATCTTCACCGACCCTATCCAACCCTGGGATGAACTAATATTCAGTATTACATCTCATTTCATAAGATATTATTGTATAATATAATGAAAAAGTAGGGGGTCATATTTCTATGGGGGTCATTTTTCAACGTGTGTGGTGTCGTAGAATAAACGGTCTGGAAGGGCTTTCTACAGTCGAAAAATGACCCTACTTGCCGTAGAATAATGACCGGGGGGTGGTGTCATTTTTTGTTAGGTATTTTGTGTATGTTACTCCAATTAGCTTACGCCATTTCGTTATTTAGTAAAACCTGTATTCTGCATAAGTATCGTTGTACGTCATCAATTCATGTGCACGCTTCTGAATATAGCATGTCTACAAACATGGTGTCAAAGTGAGAGTTCTAGATTTGAAGCTCCAGACTTTAACTCGTTAAACCCAGTTCAAACATGTCTATCCGTGGAGAATTACCGGTGCCCTTGCCGATGAATATGAAGGGAGACCTCAAAGGTAATTGGAAATTCTTTAAGTCTCAGTGGACTAATTATGAAATAGCTACTGGACTCGTTCGTAAAGAGGACGCCATTAGGATAGCCACGTTGTTGACTGTTATAGGCAAAGACTGTTATCATGTCTACGAGAATCTGAATATTACGGCAGATGAAAGACGAGATATTCAAGAAGTCATTGGGGCTCTGGAGAAACATTTTACTCCCAAAACAAATGTGATATATGAACGATACACTTTCAACACGTGTGACCAGATGCCGAACGAAACATTGCATGATTACATTTGCAGATTGAGAGAACTCAGTAAGTCGTGTGAATTTGGTACAATGACTAATGATATGATTCGCGATCGTCTAGTGTTGGGAACCAAGGACATAGCAGCGAGAGCTAGGATGTTAAGAGAAGCTGACCTAAATCTGGACAAAGCTATTAACATGTGCATCACGAGTGAGAGGACATCGTCTCAGCTCCAGAGGCTTCAACAACATACTTCAGACCAAGCGGAAGTGAAATACGTGAGTCAAAAAGGAAACAAAACGTATCGCCCTAAAAGTAAACAAAATCGGAAGGAACAGAAACATGAAAAAGCGCATAAATCTGCTCCTCCTAAAAGCAGCTCAACTGTATCATGTATGTACTGTGGTGGAACACATGAGAGGGACAGAAGTAAATGCCCAGCATATGGCCAAACTTGCAGGAAGTGTAACAAACAGAATCATTTTCAGAAAATGTGCAGAACGAGGTCTGTGAACTGCATTCAGGACAATGAATTTTCTAGTGACTCAGACTCTGAATCCACGTACGGTGTAAATTCTGTGATTAGAAAACAGTGGTTCGTAAATGTCAAAATGAGTACTGACGGAGGTAGCCTGGAAACAACATGTCAGCTAGACAGCGGCTCAACATGCAACGTCATCAGCTTCATGCAGTATGCGCGTATTCTTCAAAGCGGAGATCCGCCCCTAACAGCGACACAGAAATCACTTAAACTCTATGGTGGAAAAGCGAAGCTGATACCTCGCGGGAAAGCTACTCTAGAGTGCACTGTTCTACAAACAGGACGATCAGAAACTTTTGACTTTTATGTTGTTGATATGGACCAAACAGCCATACTATCTGCGGAAGCATGCGAGAAACTTGGACTACTTACAGTCAATGTTGTGAACAAGGTGTCAACCTCGCAGTCAGTTACGCCTCTTACCAAGGAACAGATTACCAGTGAATTTAAGGATGTGTTCGAAGGACTTGGTGAGTTTGAAGGCGAGTACCACATTGAACTCGACCCCACTGTGAAACCGGTACAGCGTCAGCCGAGGAGAGTACCACAGGCTCTCAAGAGTGAGATCAAAGACAAGATAGACTCTTTAGTGAAAAGAGGAATCCTTAAGAAAGTTACTTCACCCACAGATTGGATCAGCAATATGGTGGCTGTCAAGAAACCAGGAAAGCTGAGATTGTGCCTTGACCCCAAAGACTTGAATTCAGCCATCAAACGACCACATTATCAGATGCCAACTGTAAATGACATATTGCCGAAAATAGCGAAGGCTAAAGTATTCACAGTAATGGATGCGAAAGAAGGTTTCTGGCATGTGAAACTTGATAAGGAATCAAGTCTGCTTACCACATTCTGGACTCCGTTTGGCAGGTATCGTTGGACACGACTACCGTTTGGTCTGTCGTCAGCTCCAGAGGAGTTCCAGAGAAAACAACACGAAGTGTTGGAGGGCCTTCAACAGACAGAAGTCATTATGGATGACATTCTGGTGTTCGGTACTGGAGACACAATGGAGGATGCCATTAAGGACCACGACATTCATCTGAAAGCACTTCTCAACAGAGCACGAGAAGTTGGGCTGAAACTAAACAAGGAGAAGTTGAAACTCCGACTTAAGTCAGTGAAGTATATGGGCCAGATACTCACGTCAGAGGGAATGCGGCCTGATCCAGATAAAGTCAAAGCAGTTGTGGAAATGCCGAGACCTTCCAATGTAAAGGATGTGCAGAGACTGATTGGTCTTGTGACTTACCTTTCAAAGTACTTACCGCACTTGTCAGATACGTGTGAACCTCTACGGCGACTTACCGTCAAAGATACTTTGTGGCACTGGGAGTCGCAGCAAGAAGACGCCTTCAAAGCAGTGAAGCAGCTTGTCAGCACAGAGCCTGTTTTGAAATACTATGATGTAAATGAGGAAGTGACAATCCAGTGTGACGCCTCACAAGTCGGCCTAGGAGCGACTTTAATGCAGAAGGGACAGCCAGTCGCCTATGCCTCAAGAGCATTATCGCAGACAGAGCAACGCTATGCTCAAATAGAGAAAGAATGCTTAGCAATAGTGTGTTTGCGTGTGAACATTTTGATCAATTTATCTATGGCAGAGACATTGTAACTGTTCAATCCGATCACAAACCGTTGGAAAGCATATTTAAAAAATCTCTGTTAGCGGCACCGAAACGCTTACAAAGAATGTTACTTCGTCTCCAGAAGTACAATTTGCGTGTTACGTATACGAAAGGAACTGAATTGTTCATTGCAGATACCCTTTCTAGAGCATTTCTTGTGGACAACGAGTACATCTTCAGCACGCTCGAAAAAGAAATCTCGCAGATTGACCAACTGGAATGGATACCAAAAATCACTGAATCAAGATTCCAGCAAATCAAGGAAATGACTAACTGTGACCCAGTTTTACAAACGCTTAAGACTCTCATTCTAACCGGATGGAGTCAACATCAGGACGAAGTACCTGGAGCAGTCCGAGACTACTGCAACATACGTGATGAACTTACCGCTCAAGATGGATTGATCTTCAAGAGCAACAGGGTCGTAATACCGAAAGTTCTCCGCCCGGAGATGCTCAGCAGAATCCATTCTAGTCACGTAGGAGCCGAAGCTTGTCTCAGGAAAGCGAGAGATGCTGTGTACTGGCCGAACATGTCTGCAGAGTTACGCGACTTCGTAATCAAGTGCAGCACTTGTAATGAAATGCAGGACACACAGCCAAAGCAACCGCTCATGACGCATGAAATACCTAAGCGACCATGGGCCAAACTAGGTGTTGATATTTTCACTTACCAAAATCAGGATTACTTGGTAACTGTGGATTACTTTAGTGATTATTTTGAGTTGGATGTTCTCCCAGATACATCTGCCATGACTGTGGTAGAATGTCTAAAGCAGCAGTTTTCTCGACATGGAATACCGGACGTGATTATTTCTGACAATGGACCTCAATTTAAGTCTGCCCAATTCCACACATTTGCTTGTGAATGGGAGTTTGAGCATTCGACGTCATCCCCATACCACAGCCAGTCGAATGGCAAAGCAGAATCGGCTGTTAAGATCGCTAAGAAACTGGTAAAAAAGACTCTCCGCAGCAAATCGGATCTCTGGAAAGCCGTCCTAGACTGGCGTAACACACCAACCATTGACATGGACTCTAGTCCTGTCCAACGTCTCATGTCAAGACGTACGCGTCATCCGCTACCAACAGCTGCCGCTCTCTTACAACCGAAAGTCACAGAGAAAACTCGGGACAAAATTCTACGCAAGCGTCAGATGTCAAAGCAGCAATTCAACAAACACACACAGGACTTGCCGGAACTACTGGTGGGACAGAACGTAAGAATGAAGAAACTTCCAACTGATAAAGAGTGGAAATTCGGAACGTGTGTGAAATCAGCCGGAAACAGGTCATACATCATAGACATCAACGGAAAGTCGTACCGCAGAAATCGGAGAGACATTCGAACAACTAGAGAACTAAGTGATTCCAACGAACTGGAACCAAACGCAGCAACATCCGAAGAGCCTACCGAAAATCCGACAGGAAGTGAGCTGAAACATCCTAGTGCGAGTGAACCAAAGCCACCTAATATCGCGGTATCGAAAGACAAAGTTTGTGTCCGTGACTGTGACAATAATAAAAGTACCGTGCAGACTCGATACAACTCGCGCACGCGCCCAGTGAAACTTCCGTTAAAGTTCCAGGACTATGTGATGTCATAAACACTTATATATCACTTGTGTATTACCATCTGTGTGTTACATAGACTAGACTGAATCATTTATTTTAGTGACTTGAGTACATTTAGCTTGTTCTATAGCCATTAGCTGATCATTTAGTTTATTTGATAGTTTGGTAAATATGCATGCAAGTTGTATATCTTTCCTAAAGAAAGGGGGATGTTAGGTATTTTGTGTATGTTACTCCAATTAGCTTACGACATTTCGTTATTTAGTAAAACCTGTATTCTGCACAAGTATCGTTGTACGTCATCAATTCATGTGCACGCTTCTGAATAAAGCATGTCTACAAACATTATTCTACGGGGGTCACTTTTCGTCGTTACACCGCCATACGTCACGGCAATTTTTTGCCTCCTGTTAAATGCCTGTAATCCACGGTGCAAGTAGTTTAAAGGTTTGGATATTGTTTATTCCTGTGATTATGTTATCGCTCACCTATGTATCTAATGTCAGCTATGCTAATTAAAGCAGTTCTGCATAATTTGATATAATGTTTTGCCATGTGCTTAGAGTATGGCGTGCTATTCTTGTCATCATGTATAATTGATCGTAAATAAGTCTCTATTTGTCTTTAAAATATAGTTTAATGTATGAAATTTGATATGATTAATTAGAGTATAGTTAGGTAGCGATGTATCAGAGATATTACTTGTCTGTGTAATTTGTTTATATTACTTGAATCCCGTTTTGAGAAATATTTCTATGGAAAACAGTATCTGTCGTTACTTACTTTGGTTTTATGTTTCATTCTAGCTTTTTACCGCTCACATACGCACGGATACGCATGTTCACCTGCACAGGTTTAGCTATCTGGCAAATAAAACTTTCTAAAGGAACTGAAAGACTTCTTATTGGGGCAGAATGATAAGTTTTTGTTTTTTGTTTGTTTGTTTATAGCCGCCTGAGCAATTTTTCAGCTATCCGGCGGCTGTCACCATTACCGGTGACAGGGCTGCAAATTTAGGCCTATGCTCGGCACTCAGGGCCTTTGAGCAGGGAGGGATCTTTATCGTGCCACACCTACTGCGACACGGGACCTCGGTTTATACGGTCTCATCCGAAAGACCGAAGTAAATAGTTAGTTATAACATTCATTGTTTTCAGATGTAAAATTTAAAGTTTTCCGTTCTTCTGTATTCTTGTTTGAGATGAAATTTGAGCTCATGTTGTCTTTTGATGAGTTTTTAGAATTAGTATTCGTTATATTGTTAGATATATCTTTCTTATCTGTGATCATTTGATGTCCTACTTTCAGATGTTGATATTTTTTACCAGGATCTTTTCCTTTTATTTTCCTTATTGCATTCCAAACTTTATTTATAGGACTATGCGAATTTAGACTTGAAACAAATGTTTTCCAGGATTTTCGTTTACTTATATTTATGGTTCTACGAGCCTTTGCTCGATATATGCGAAACTTATTCAGATTTGAAGAATAAGGCGATCTACTGAATAGTCTTTCTGCTTTTTTGCGAACTTTAATTGCTGCATTGCATTCTTCTATAAACCATGGCTTTTTTATTTTAGTAGAATTTGTCGAGGTTTTAGGTATGCATTTATTTGCTATTTCTAATAAGGTTTTGGTAAAGTTTTGAATGGGGTCTGGGTGGTTTTCAAATTTTTCAACGGAGATATTTTGCAGACATAGCGTTTCGAAATATGGCCAATCACCTTTGTCAAGTTTCTAGTTTTTAACAGGATTGTTTTGTGGAGGATCATTTGTTTTGACAATATTAGGGAAATGACCGCTTCCGCACACATCATCATGTACAGAGCAGTTTAACTCCAACAGTAAAGAGGGATCCACTATGCCAATATCAAATGAAGAATATGAGCCGTTGCCTGGGTGAAGATACGTTTTAGAGCCGTCGTTTAAATACAACGATTGTGGTGAGATATTGCGTCTTCGAGTGTTTTTGTTTTGTTTTGTTTTTTACCTTTATCCGTCATTTTACCACTATCCCCTATCGGATTATGGGCGTTGAAATCGCCCATGAGTGAAGAATTGTCGACGGGACGTAAAACAAACAAACAATCAATGTATCCGCAGTAAGATTCGAACCAGACGATCAAACAGAAATCTACAAAGCACAGCTTGAGAGTAGACTACGGAGGAAATATGAATCTATTACGGAATTCACCCAAGATTCGTTTCTAGAAAGTTAAAACGAATCGAATATGGAAGGAAACCTAGAAGACGCGGTGCGACTAGCATTAGCGTATGAAGCATTTCAACAAGCAACGTGGAGACGATAAAAAGTTGCCGTACGTATTCAAAGGGAAGAGCCAGCATATGTTGACTCACATACGGAACACACAATCCAAATAGTTCTGATCAGCCAGAAGACCGACAAGTCTAAAAAGAAAGGACCATGCTCCTACTGCAACATAGGTTAAAAACCCTTCTCATCGTTTTACAACCAATTCCTTCATCTATTATAAAATATTTCTTTCCCAATGTCGTTTCAGCACTCATGGCCAGTGTTTGCATCTCATATCAACAGCAGACAGTATTATAGATTTGAGCCTCGGGGTCGCGAGTTCGAGGTCCTATCACGCCAAAGCCGACATTTAGGCACGAATATCGAAATTCACGCTCAATCAGCAGTTCCTGTCACACGCCCTCGAATGAAATAGGGCGTGGCCGCGTGGTTTGAACATTGCACTCAAAATCACAAGGCCTCTCACCTCTAGTCGGCGCTGGTTCGAATCTCGCCAACATGCGCGAAAAAGTTTGCCAGTTTACTTTCGGAAGGTCGGTGGTTTCTTCCCGGGTACATTGTATCAGGGTTCTCTCCTCCACCAATAAAAACTGGACGTCACCAGATAACTGAAAAATTGTTGAGTGTGGCGGAAAACAACAAATCAATCAATCGATTGAATTGCGTCACCTGGCAGTAGATGGTACTCTTTTTCGGCAACATAATTTATCTATGATTACTTGTAGTAAGAGGCGACTAAATGGGGCCCCGTGGGAATCCGGGTTAGACTAGTTCCTCAGTACCTCCTTGCTTGTCGTACGAGGCTACTAAATGGGGCGGTCCTTAGGATGAGACCGCAAAAACCGAGGTCCCGTGTCACAGCAGGTGTGTCACGATAAAGATCCCTCCTTGCTCAAAGGCCATAAGCGCCGAGGATAGGCCTAAATTTTGCAGCCCTTCACCGGCACTGGTGACGTCTCCATATGAGTGAAAAATTCTCAAGCGGGATGCTATCAGTATATATATTCAATCGAATACGTTAAAAAAGGGAAATATCAATGTCATGTTTGGGAAAAAGAAATATATGCTCGTTTTGTAGAACATGGTGTAGTGAAAAATGTATACGTCAGAATAAATTTAGGCTATAGAACACACTCATTCAAGAGGTAACTTAACACCCATCGAATCGGCAACGATTGGGGTTGATTGATTACAGAGTCAGGCGTCACAAAGTATGACGTACCACATTTGTTTGCAATGCATTGCGTTTGTCATCGCCTTGACCTGGGTGGACTGGATACAATGAGAAAATCACAAATGTTTGCAGATTAACTTAACTTGCAAAAGCATTAAGAGAACTACGGATGCTAGCTGAAGGCGCAAAAATGATTAAAACATTAAACACTGAAGGAACCAGATTGATTGTTTGTTTTACGTCCCGTCGAGAATTGTTCATTCATACTGAGATGTCACCAGCTGTAGGTGAAGTACCACAAATTTAGACCTATGCTTAGCGCTCAGGGCCATAGAAGTGAGGGTTCTTTAACGTACCAACGCCTACCGTGACCTCCCTTTTTCAATGTCATATCCGAAAGATTTTCTAAATGCCGAAGGATCAATCACTACCTATTTTTCCTCTTAGGTTTGACGCGGTCATGGCCCGATTGGGGCTCGAACTCACGACCTCCCGGTTACGAAGCGAACGCTGTAACCACTGAGGGAAACATTGGGGCTGTTTTACATTCAAAGCTGGGCCAAGTTTCTTATGCCTCTGAAGGACTACTACATTCTTCGTCAAAAGTTCTCAGCGAGCTCTACTTAAAGCTGTGTTCTGCCAGATGCAGTTGAGGCCCTTGAGCCGTGGCCGAGTGGTTAGAGCATCGGGTTCAAAATCACAGAGCCTCTCACCTCTGTCGGCGCGCGTTCGAATCTCGGCCGCGGGTTATGTGAGCAAGTTTGCCAGTTTACTTGCGGAAGGTCGGTGGTCTCTTCCCAGGTACATTGTATCTGAGTTCTCTCCTCCACCAACAAAAACTGGACGCCACTAGATAACTAAAAAATTGTTGAGTGTGGCGGAAAGCAATAAATAATCAATCAATCGAGTCTGTTATTAATCATATAAACAAAGGGATAGGGGATATATAGACTCGGACTTTGCTGAAAGATATGCAGTTTTATATCCAGTTAACCTTCAAGACACAAATGCTGAAAGAACAATTTATGGAGAGCTTGAGATAAACGCCTGTTGTGAATTCTACGCTAATGTATTACATGATGAATTGCAATACCCAACATCTGTAAAGGAGTCCACAATGGACGTTAAACTTGCGCAAAGTAGTTCATGAATTTTATCAAAGGGTGATCTGCTCCTTCAGAAACATTCTGATTAAAAAGGCCAAGATTACTAACAGTATTCAATCTCGTAATTCTTATAGAAAGTACAAATCAGAGAGATGGGCAAACACGGACCCCTGGTTATACCAGAGGTGGTGGGATCAGGTGCTCTGGAGGAGTAAGCATCCCCTGTCGACCGGTCACACCCGCCATGACCGCTATATTCCGATAGGATAAACGGAGCAATCCGTAGTCAGAATCAGTCTTTCAAGAACGGTCTAACAATTGATAAGAAACACACCAGACAGCACGACATGTAGTACTGGCAAACTAGACCGTTATAACCATAACATTTGCGAAATGCTGACTTTAGACGAGACTGTAGAATTCCCTGTAATATCAACTTCTTTGCCAGTAGCCTGCCTCAATTTAAAAAACATAATCATATGCAGAACAAGGTTTTGCGTATCGAAGCAGTTGGGAAATATAAACACCCATATGCAGGTGATGATGGAAGAATGCCAAATAAATAAGGGAAGTTGACGATGGACAAATTGAAATCATCCCGTTTAGCATCAAATTCAGTTGTTAGTTTGCCTCCGGCATCTTTTTTCATTAAAATATTTAAATATGTCACAGGATGTTTATTTATTAAATTGTGTATTCATAGTATTGTAGTATATTCACTGCGCATGCGTCATTCATGGTGTGAGAGTTCATGACCTATTTACGTCATATTGGGCGAGGGCATTTTTAGTATGGGTGTGTTAGATTGGTTTTTCAAGTCTTTGCAATCTATGCGCATGTCTGGCGCTAAATTCTTTTAACTAATTGCATGAGTTTTACTACACAAATCATTCCATGAGAAAGCCTTCAATACAACAGACGATGTCGAGTAAATATCCTCATCTTGCCATTTTCTAATTTATATTAGAGGCATAGTATTCTGTTGACATGGTAAGCTATTTTAAGACTTTAAATACTTTATATTTAACGTAAATTAATTCATACATCAATTAAATAACTGTTTAAAAGTGTGTGTGGATGTACTTATATTTTTCATATATATTGTAGACCATCAGGCTGATCATCATTCATCATCGATATTATACATCATAAATGTGAAATCCTATTGAATACAGAAATATTATTGTTTACAATCGTCTGTGTTTTATTTATACCGGAGTCAATACTGATCCAAGAACTTTCTTACAATAAAAGAAAACCCCTTGACAAATACGAAGCAGAAGTGGAAGACTCTGGTGTCTTTACTTTCAAAGTTCATTGGTATATATCTGTTATGATATTACTTGCATTAGCCTGACCCATAGTGTGTATTGTGCATGTGACGTCTTCGATATGTGTGTAGTTAATAAAATCTAGAACTGAAACATGGTGTCAGAAGTCAGCAGCTTTCTCACGCCGACTTCAGCAGATTTCAGCGCCCTTCCAGCGTAAGCAACGAGTACAGCATTGAACTGTGTGCACGTTTAGCGACGCCAAATATTCTGGTTAGCAATTTTGGATTATTTCCGCTGATATTTGGACATGATAATTCAGCCTCATTGAGCACGTGTTTCACTTTGCCGCCACTCTTGCTACAGCTCTGCTCGAAAGTATGGCATCGAAAGAATTACCCGTTCCTGCACCTATGCTGGTAAAAGGAGACCTAAAAGGTAATTGGAAATTCTTCAAGGCGCAATGGTCTAATTATGAAATTGCCACGGAACTTATCAAAAAAGATGCACCCATTCGCATTGCCACATTTCTCACGGTGATGGGTAAAGACTGTTTTCAAATATACGAGAATCTCCCGCTCTCTGAAGAAGACAGCAAGGACATTGATAAGATTCTGGGAGCCCTAGATCAACATTTCATGCCAAAAACTAACGTCATATATGAACGCTACGTTTTTAATACAGCAGATCAAATGACCAGTGAATTGTTTGATGACTATCTATGCAGACTTCGAGAATTAGCGAAAACATGTGAATTCGGTGCTTTCGCAGACCAGATGATTCGCGATAGAATTGTGCTTGGTACAAAGGACCAAGGAGTGCGTGGTAGACTACTACGGGAGTCAAAACTCACTTTAGACAGTGCTATTGACATGTGTAGAACCAGTGAAAGAACATCAAATCAGCTTAAGAAACTACAAGGACCAACTGAAACTGTAGTTGCACCACAAGTAAACTATGCATCGAAAGGAACTAAGAAACATTCCAAAGATGTGAAACCGAAGAAGTTCACTCCAAAGGCAACCAAGAACTTTAATGAATCAACACAGAAATTGAAATGCAAATACTGCGGTGGAAAGCATGCCAAAGGACGGAAAAATTGCCCTGCAGATGGCCAAATATGCAACTTATGCAGAAAGAAAAATCATTTCTCAACAGTATGTCAAAGTGTGAAGAAGCGAGTACATAGAGTTGATGATGCTGATGATTCTAGTGACTGTGAATCTACAGAGTCTTGTTTTACTGTGAAATCAACGCATGGGAAGCAGTGGTTTACTAAAGTACATATGTCGCTTGACCATTCATTTGGAAGACATGTAATCTGCCAGCTCGATTCTGGATCTACTTGCAATATTCTTGGACTTCGTCAATACTGCATACTTACCCAAGACAGCAATCCATACATGAGACCTACTACAAAAGCTTTGCGACTCTATGGTGGAAACTCGAAACTCGAACCGCTAGGCACTGTTGATATTTCATGTACTGTTCAGAACCATACAGAGTGTTTGAACTTTTACATAGTTGACACAAACCAGACTGCACTACTCTCAGCAGAAGCATGCGAAAAGTTAGGACTGCTAACAGTCAACATCGTTAACAGTGTTGATACTTCCTCCAAGCCAAGAACAGAACCAATCAGCCGAAGTCAGATATTGGACTCGTATAAGGATGTGTTTGAAGGCTTGGGATCATTTCCTGGTGAATACAAGATAGAAATTGACCCGTCAGTCAAGTCAGTTCAGCATCAGCCTCGTAGAGTTTGTCAAGCTATGAAGCAGGAAATACATGCTAAAATAAAAGACCTTGAGAACAGAGGCATAATCAAAAGAGTCACTACTCCCACAGACTGGATAAGCAGTATGTTGACAGTGAAAAAACCTGGTAAACTACGCATATGCATTGACCCAAGGGACTTAAACACAGCAATTAAACGTTCTCACTACCTTATGCCAACACTTGAGGACATATTGCCAAATCTTGCAAATGCCATATTGCCAAATCTTGCAAATGCCAAAGTTTTCTCGGTGTTAGATGCAAAGGAAGGATTTTGGCACATCAAGTTAGATGAATCCAGCAGTTTTCTGACAACATTCTGGACTCCGTTTGGTCGGTATCGTTGGCTGCGGATGCCGTTCGGATTATCTCCAGCACCTGAAGAATTCCAGCGCAGACAGCATGAAGTTCTCGAAGGACTGTCAGGAGCAGAATGTGTGATGGATGACATTATTGTTTTCGGATGTGGTGAAACCATGGAAACAACTATTCAAGACCATGACTCAAACTTGATAGCAGTATTACAGAGAGCTCGAGCTGTAGGACTGAAACTGAACAAGGATAAATTCAAGTTACGTCAGACAGAAGTGAAGTACATGGGCAGCATACTTACCGCAGAAGGTATCCGTCCAGACCCAGATAAAGTTAGTGCAATCAACAACATGAAGCGACCTGAGAATGTAAAAGCAGTTCAACGTTTCATCGGACTTGCCACATACTCATCACGATTCTTACCTCATCTTTCCGAGACATGTGAACCTTTGCGACGTCTTACTGATAAAGGTGCCATATGGTCTTGGCAGTCTCAGCAAGAAGATGCATTTGAGAATGTGAAACAACTCGTCAGTAAACAACCAGTCCTGAGATACTTTGATGTTCAGGAAGAGGTCACAATTCAGTGAGATGCCAGTGATGTTGGTTTAGGAGACACGCTCTTACAGAGGGGTCAACCTGTAGCATACGCTTCTCGAGCCTTAAGCAAAACAGAACAGTGTTACGCCCAAATAGAAAAGGAGTGTCTCGCGATTGTCTTTGCATGTGAGTGATTCGATCATTACATTTATGGCAAAAAACTTATCACAGTACAATCAGATCACAAGCCGTTGGAAATTATCTTTAAGAAACCACTCCTAGCTGCACCAAAACGCCTCCAACGGATGCTACTTCGCCTGCAGAAATACAATTTAGAAGTTGTCTACACCAGAGGGAAATATCTCTACATAGCAGACACTTTGTCTCGTGCGACTACCGGTCATGAAGAGAACCTCATGTCTAAGCTTGCAGAGGAAATTGCATACATCAACCAATCAGAGTGGGTATGTAAGGTCACCGACTCCAGATTGAACCAGATTAGGGACCTCACTAACAAGGATGAAAGTCTTCAGTCCCTAAAGACCGCAATACTCTCAGGATGGCCAGATACTCAGGATCAAGTTCCAATAGGTGTTCGTCAATATTGGAATGTCAGAGATGCACTTTCAGTTCAAGACGGTATCATCTACCGCAGCAGCCGTGTAGTCATACCAAAGACACTGCGACATGAAATGCTCCGACGCATTCACTCAAGCCATCTGGGAATTGAAGCTTGTCTACGCAAAGCAAGGGATTCCTTGTATTGGCCTCTAATGAATGAGGAAATCAAGGATTTTGTCAGCAAGTGCAGTACATGCAGCGAGTTTCAACGGAAACAGCAGAAAGAACCGTTGATGACACATGACATCCCAGATCAGCCCTGGTCGAAACTTGGAATTGACATTTTTACTCTGAAGACTGAGGATTATCTAGTTACTGTAGACTACTATTCAGACTTCTTTGAACTCGATCTACTTGCAGATACTTCAGCAGCTACAGTTATCAGCTGTTTGAAACAACATTTCGCTCGTCACGGAACACCTGATGTGGTTGTTACCGACAATGGTCCTCAGTTCAAAGCAACTGAATTTCATAATTTCGCGTGTGACTGGGAATTTGAGCACCTTACTTCATCTCCTTATCACAGTCAGTCCAATGGGAAGGCAGAGGCAACTGTGAAAATTGCAAAAAATATTGTCCGCAAAGCAAGAAGAAATCGCGATGATTTGTGGAAATGTATTCTTGATTGGAGGAACACTCCAACAGCTGACATGGCCAGCAGTCCATCACAACGTCTTATGTCCCGAAGAACGCGTCATTCATTACCAATGTCACAAGACTTGCTTCAACCCAAGCTCGTGGAAGAGGTAGCAGAAAAGGTAAAATTCAAAAGACAAAAAGGCCAAGTTTTACTACGACAAAAGTGCGAAGCAACTTCCAGAACTCAGTATTGGACAACCGGTGCGAATGAAACCAAATACGGACCCAGAGAAAAAATGGCGTTACGGAACTTGCATAGAAAATATTGGAAATCGCTCGTTCATAGTCGAGATTGACAATAGAAAATACCGCCGAAACCGTAGAGACCTTCGTGCTACAAATGAACCTTGTGACGCGAATGCTGATCCGTTTCCAGACCCTGATGTCTTGTGCGACTCGCCTTCAGTGACTCCGACCGAGAAACCTAATGTGAAAGACATTAAAGTTGTTCAAAATCGCACTCCGCAGAAATCTAGTGATGCTAGTACCGTTTCCACAAACTCAGCTAGTTCGAGAACTAGCACGCGTGTGAAGAGACTTCCTAAGAAACTCGAGGACTATCATGTGAATATGAAATGACTGTCAAATACTTGAACATTTATGTTATTTGAACATTTTCATTGTGCTTAATTGCAATCTTTGAGTAACTATGTAATTGTTACTTCTATTTTTTCTAGTCTATTGCATCATACCTTTTCTTATATTATTTAATTACTGCAGAAGTATGCATGCTTGATAATTTGCTAGGATACATTAATTAACCATACATGTTGAAGTTTATGTAAATCAATATTTAGAAGTTCATTGTCAAATTGTCCATCATTTAATTCAATTTCAAAGGAAGGGAGATGTTATGATATTACTTGCATTAGCTTGACCCATAGTGTGTATTGTGCATGTGACGTCTTCGATATGTGTGTAGTTAATAAAATCTAGAACTGAAACAATATCATATCAAATCGAGTCCGTTTGTTTTACGTCCCGTTGAGAATTTTTCATTCATATTGAGACTTCACCAGCTGTAGGTGAAGTACCACAAAATTAAACTATCCTTAGCTGGTCAATGCCTACTGTGACACGGGACCTCCGTTTTTAACGTCATATTCGAAAAATCCGCGATTCTTACTTCTAAATGCCGAGCGTTTGGCGAAGGAGCAATCACTACCTATTTTAGGTTTGACGCGGCCATGGCACAAGCGGGGCTCGAACTCACGTGATATTTCGAAAAATCAATGCAAGACTCGCAAGGTGACGATACTTTAATACAATTCACTTTGTCAACCAAAATAATTCCCAATTTCAATTCTTCTAAGATGCATAAAACCCTCCCGCATTCTCACGATCCTGATGTCAATTAAACAATATACAATATAAACGAGGTTAAACTACTAAAAATGTTAAGTTACTGGTCCAAACGGTCTAGTCGATTGATAGTTTGTTTTACGTCCCGTCGAGAATATTTCACTCATATTGAGACGTCACCAGCTGTAGGTGAAGTACCACAAATGTAGACCTATGCTTAGCGCTCAGGGCCGTAGCAGTGAGGGTTCTTTAACGTGCCAACGCCTACCGTGACACGGGGGCCTCCGTTTTTAAGGTCATATCCGAAAGACCCGTGATTCTCACTTCTAAATGCCGAGCGTTTGGCGAAGGAGCAATCGCTACCCATTTTTCGTCTTAGGTGTGACGCGGCAATGGCACGAGCTCGAACTCACGACCTCCCGGTTACGAAGCGAACGCTCTAACCACTGAGCTACCGCGACCGGTAAACGGTCTAGTTAATGTTGAACCCCGAT
The DNA here is from genome assembly GCA_024699665.1 of Ostrea denselamellosa. NCBI lineage: Eukaryota > Metazoa > Mollusca > Bivalvia > Ostreida > Ostreidae > Ostrea > Ostrea denselamellosa. The sequence goes on along the minus strand of JAMZEH010000075.1, from coordinate 1,621,496 downwards.
GCCGCGTCAAACCTCAAATGCAAACATAGATAGTAATTGCCTCTTCCCTCGGAATACCGGGCCTTAAATATATGACCCTAAATACGTACATTCGGATCACGAAAAGCCTTGCATGTTGTAATTGTAGTGTTTGTACAATTTATTAGTAATAGCAATCCGGAATTTATGAGGTCGATCATACTGTTATTTGATTTGTACTGTTAGATGTTGACCGGGAGTAGTTAATAAAAGCACATGTTTTGGAAATAGTGTTTTCTCTGAAAGTGAAGTGCATAGCGGGTTATCCGGAGTGAGACCCCAGGCATCACAATTGGCGACGAGGATAACAAATCGGATAAGAAAGGGAAATAAGAAGATGGCGAAGTTGTTAAGTGATTTATCAACAGTTCAACCCTTCGATGTTCACGGAGACTCGACTACGGTGGGTGCTCGATGGCAAAAATGGTTACGTTCGTTTGAACTTTTCTGTGTCGGTAGAGGCGTGACAAACAACGATCAAAAGAAAGCTCTTATGTTACATTATGGCGGCTGTGACTTGCAAGATGTTTACTTTACGTTTGAACCACAGGATCCGGGTGTGGGCGAAAATGTTTACAGTGTTGCACAAAAACAGCTAAGTGACTACTTTATGCCACAAGAAAACGTGCCGTATGAGAGACACTTGTTCAGAAACATGAATCAGAAACCAGATGAGACAGTTGACCAGTACATAACACGTTTAAGGCAACGAGTTCAGTTTTGTAAATTCGGAGATCAAGCAAATGAGCAAATTCGGGATCAAGTGATTGAGAAATGTGTATCGCACCACCTGAGGAGAAAGTTGCTAGAGAAAGGTCAAGATCTCACCTTAGATCAGCTAAGAACTACTGCTAGAGCATTCGAGTCCAGTGAGAAGCAGGCGCAGTCAATTGCAATGGGGAGCAACATGAAAACAGAGGCGGACCCCGTAAACTTTGTCAAGTCGCGTGGACCAAGGACGCACAGGGATTCTCGTCCGTCAGATAGGAAATGTTACAGATGTGACAATTATGGACACATCTCGACTGATGCTAAGTGTCCCGCGAAGGATAAGGAGTGCAGTAAGTGTCATAAAGTTGGACATTTTGCTAAGTGCTGCAAAACTAAACTGAAATTTAATAGAACTTCTAAACGTCATTCGGGAAGAAACAAAGTCAACCTTGTGAATAGGAGTGATTCTGATGACTCAGATGGATACGTTTTTACTGTCAGCAGTGAAAGTCGAACAAGCAGCATTGGAGGAGTATCTACGAACATGATCATTGACTCAGGAGCAAGCTGCAACTTAATTAGCCGAAGTGAGTGGGAAAGACTCAAAACTGAAAAAGTGAAATGTGAATCAAAGAAGTGCACAAGGAAACTTCACGCCTATGGAAGTAAAGTACCGCTGGATGTTGCTGGAAGTTTTACAGCAGAAGTATCTACATGTATTGGAATGTCTACAGAAGCAGCAGAGTTCATTGTTGTTGAAGGTCAAGGACAGAATCTTCTTGGAAAAGACACTGCAGTGAAACTTAATGTACTCAGACTTGGACCGGACAATGTGAACAAAATTTCAGGAAGTGACTTACAGGAACAATACAAAGAGGTGTTTACAGGACTGGGTAAACTTAAGGACTTCCAGTTGCAAATTCCAATCGATAAATCAGTTAAACCAGTAGCTCAAAGTGTGCGACCAGTGCCATTCAGCCTTAGGGACAAGATTGAGAAAAAGTTGGAAGAACTCCTGGAAATGGACATAATCGAGAGAGCGGAGGGACCTACTCCATGGGTTAGTCCGATCGTTGCTGCACCTAAGCCAAATGGAGACATCAGATTATGCATTGACATGCGGCAAGCGAACACAGCAATTTTACGCGAACGTCATCCTATACCTACAGTTGATGAAGTTCTCCAGAATCTTAACTGCAGTAAAGTGTTCAGTAAATTAGACTTGAATCTTGCATTTCATCAGATAGAGCTGAGTGAAGAATCCCGGAGCATTACAACATTTGTGACCCACAAAGGACTTTTCAGATATAAACGACTGATGTTCGGAATCAGCTGCGCACCGGAGATGTATCAGAGGATTATTTCACAAGTTTTGCAAGGATGTACAGGAGTCAGAAACATTTTTGATGACATCATTGTTCATGGAGCAACCAAAGAGGAACATGATCGAAATCTAGAAGCACTGCTGCAGAGATTGAGAGAAAAGGGATTAACTCTCAATTTCAACAAATGTCAGTTCAACATATCCGAGATAGATTTCATGGGTCATTTGTTGTCAGCAAGAGGAATTGGTCCGGAGAAGGCTAAAATTGAAGCAGTAACTGAAGCGAGAAGGCCGGAGACAGCATCAGAAATAAGGAGTTTCCTCGGATTGGTGAATTTTTGTGCCAGATTCATCCCCGATTTGGCAACGTTGACGGAACCCTTAAGGAGACTAACAAAGCATGGTGTTAAGTTTAACTGGGGTGCTGACCAAGATGATGCATTTAACACGTTGAAGAAGAAGATGACGGATGCAGAAACCTTAGGATACTTTAACACTAAGGCGAAAACACAACTGATCACTGATGCGAGCCCAGTAGGCCTCGGAGCTGTGCTAACACAAATTCAGAATGGAGAAAAGCGCATTATTTCATATGCAAGCCGTAGCCTGACAGATGTTGAGAAACGATATTCTCAAACGGAGAAGGAAGCACTGGGAATCATATGGGCATGTGAACGTTTCCACATGTATTTATATGGAATTGATTTCGAACTCTTGACCGATCACAAACCACTGCAATACATTTATTCAGCCACTTCTAAACCAAGTGCACGGATCAGCAGATGGGTGCTTCGCCTTCAACCTTATACATTTAAGGTTATTCACATCAGAGGAAAGAACAACGTAGCAGATTCGTTATCACGACTGACGAAAGTAAATGAAGGCAAAGTGGCACAAACTGACACAGAGGACTTTGTGAAATTTGTAACTCTATATGCAGTACCAAAAGCTATGTCTGTGAAGGAAATTGAACACGAGTCAGCCATTGATCCAGTGTTGAAAAGAGTTCGTGCGAATGTGCTTACAGGGAAATGGACTAAAGGGGAAGACAACGCATTTCAGATTGTGAAGGATGAATTGTCTGTTGTCGGAAAACTCGTTCTAAGAGGAACTCGAATAGTTATGCCTGAGACTCTCCGCAGTACGACATTGAAAATTGCACATGAAGGTCATCCAGGAATTGTTCTCATGAAACGTCGTCTTCGTACAAAAGTTTGGTGGCCAGGAATCGACCGCAACGCTGAAGATGTGTGTAGGAAGTGTCATTCTTGTCAAGTTGTTAGTCAGACATCAGCACCAGAACCAATCAAAAGTACTGATTTACCCAAAGGTCCATGGCAACAACTCGGAGCTGATTTACTGCGACCTCTTCCATCGGGAGACTATTTATTTGTCGTGGTAGATTACTACAGTCGATACGTAGAAGTTGATGTCATGAAGAAAACAACTAGCGACAGGATTGTGAAAAGTCTTCACAGGATGTTTGCGACACTTGGATTACCATTACAAATAGTGACAGATAATGGACCACAGTTCATAAGTAGTGAATTCAAGGATTTCATGGAACAGGAGGACATTGAGCATAGGAAAGTTACACCCCTATGGCCTCAAGCTAATGGTGAAGTGGAGAGGCAAAACAGATCTATACTTAAACGACTGAAAATTGCACAGATAGAGAAGAGGAATTGGCATGATGTACAGAACGACTCCGCATTCCACTACAGGAATTAGCCCGTCGGAAATGCTATTCAAACGGAAGATTCGTACAAGATTACCCATGTTAGACACCATGTTATTTGAACCAGACGATATGGACCAGGAAGTCCGTGACCATGATGCAGAGAAGAAAGGTTCTTCAAAATACAACGCCGATATGACTCGTCAAGCTAGGAAGAGTGAAATTACAGAGGGAGACGCAGTTCATTTGAAACAACGTGCAGAAAATAAACTTTCACCGACCTTTCAAAGTGAACCATACGAGGTTGTGTCGAAGAAAGGAAACAGCGTTACCATACAAAGAGATGGAGTCTGTTATAAGCGCAATGTAACACATGTTAAGAAGTACGAGGAATGTGATACTCGCGATAAAGAACCGTGTGAGAATTCGAATTCCAAAGAGGATGTAACTGAACAGAGTAATGATCGCGTACCCGACATTGCGAAATCGCGTCCCAATAGAGCAGTGAAACTACCTAGCAGATTTGACGACTTTGTGATGATTTAAGTGATTATATGGTCAATGTACTTTGTGTTCATTTGAAATTGAAAGTTTTCCGATATATTTAATTTGGCATAAGATAATGCTTTGAACTGCGAAAGACCTTAACATGCTAATTATAGATTACACACTGTAATTTTTCTCGTACAGTTATTTTCTGTTTAGCAAGTTCGATAACTGCAAAGACTTATTACGTTTATAAGAAAAGTTCCAATAACACAGTGTACTCATAAATGAAATTATTTGAAATATTAATGTAAAGTTAATTCTGAAGAAGGGAGGAATGTAGTGTTTGTACAATTTATTAGTAATAGCAATCCGGAATTTATGAGGTCGATCATACTGTTATTTGATTTGTACTGTTAGATGTTGACCGGGAGTAGTTAATAAAAGCACATGTTTTGGAAATAGTGTTTTCTCTGAAAGTGAAGTGCATAGCGGGTTATCCGGAGCGAGACCCCAGGCATCACAGTAATGAAGTTGATTCAGTTTTGCTTAGTTTGCATTTTGTTTTGTTTGATTTTGTTGCAAATGGGTGTCCGTAAGAGTGAATAGGGTGAGAGTTATTTTTAGTCGCTAGTATAAAAGGAGATTCGTTTGGCTGGTTTAGATAGATTGGGCACGGTAACGACATCAGCCGGGTGCCACGTTAGCAGGTCCTGGAAGTTCAGATGATTGAAACTTTATTTAAATCATTCTGAACAGCTGACAACATCTGGGTCTGAATAGAAGTTTTATTTTAGAGGGCATATCTTTTTCCTAACCGGTAAGCGTGTTTTGTTGACAGTTCGTGAGTGTTTGTATTCAGTTTTTCACCGTATTGTTATTGATAAAGTTCTCGGTTTCTATGCTTAGTTCGTAGTTTTTATGAAATTTCGGTGCATATATGGGTATGTAGAAAAACCACTTTCCACGGGCAAGGCAGTGAGTTTATGGGTTACAGATGTATGGAGATCCAAGCGGATATTGGGGAGCAATATGGATAGACGTGGTATAGCTCCATAGAAGATAACTCAGGACGGGGAAAGTATCAGAAACCTGTATTGTCAGGAGTTGACGATAGCCCGTGGGACTTGGAAGGCATCCGAAACCTGTATTGTCAGGAGTTGACGATAGCAAGCGAAAAACCTGCATGAGGGTGGACTGTTTTTCGTTCTGGGCGTGCTAAGCGTGGAAGAGCGGGAAACCGGAAAAGTGTCTTTCGCGTGTATTGAAGTCAAGTGACTTTAACATTAGAAATTCAGAACAGTAATATTATATCTGAAAGTAAAGAGATTTTATCTTTAGAACTTTTCCTAAATCACGCTATACATTGAAAAATTGTAATTTATATGAATAATGTAAATTATGTTACATGGTTAATATCCGATACGTACTGTTGAATTTTCTTTCGGTGAACTGTGGCTATTGGTGAAAACTTTTATTTGATGTATCAGATATCAGAAATTGTACATGTAATTTTTCATATTTGATATTGTTTCATGTGTTGAGTGAAAGGAGTGAGTATGGATTTTTTTTGGGGGGGGGGGGGGTTCATTTCTTGATTTAATAAATTTGTTTATTTTACAACTTATCTTCGTTAGTCTTGCTCGATCATACAAAATCCTAAAAGAACTTTCAATTCTACGACCCTGAACGCGTGGCATAGGTCTAAATCTGTGACACACTTACAGTTGTTGACGTCATAATACGAGTGAAAATTTCTCAACGGTATTTGAAAACGATAAATGAACCATCTATCTACAATAAATATTTTATCTCGCTATAATGAATTCTCCATCACGACTAAAGGTAATTTCACTAAGAAGATCCCTGCTCACCCCATGGGTGACCTTTCGACCCAAAAATGGGTCCTTCCACGTGTAGTACATAATGTGCTATGGTGACTCTATGTGAAAAGTATAACACGCGAGAACTTAGAAACCTATTGCTATTTCAATGTCCAATACATTTTGACCCCAAACCATTGGGGAAGATCTTCGTCCCATAGGGAGTATGCTGATTTAGATATAATTTAGTGTGAACTGCTTTACAATACCACTATTGTCAGGTATGTCATAATGACAATACAGGCTAGCTTCTCTGCTCATTGGCTTTAAATTTAATTACGCATGAATTACTTTGAAGCACTACAATTGCACAAGACATTGCATAGCAAGTTATTTACAGCTGCATATACTAAAGTTGATGGGATCTACTTAAAATACATTTACAGCACATTGCTGTACTATGTTTTGACTTTTGTTATGCGTACTTACATTCTTATGTAGAGCAGCCCCGTGGGGATCCGGGTTGTTAGAATAGATCCTCAGCACCCCCTAGCTTGTCGTAAAAGGTAACCAAATGGGGCGATCCTTCGGATGAGACCGCAAAATCCGAGGCCCCGTGTCACAGCAAGTGTGGCACGTTAAAGATCCCTCCCTGCTCAAAAGCCATAAGCGCCGAGCATAGGCCTAAATTTTGCAGCCCTTCACTGGCACTGGTGACGTCTCCATATGAGTGAAAGATTCTCGAGCTGGACGTTAAACAATAATATAATCAACAACAAAACATTACATTTTTCTTTCAGTTGTGTATCTGTGCTTCCTTGCACTTGCTGGATATCTAACGTGATTGTCAGGCAGCAATATGAATTTCAGCTACAAAAGAAGTTGGAATCACTGCGTACCGACAAGACTTTATTTGAGGTAGAAGATTAAGTTTAAACATGAAACCGGTTCTTTTTTGTTCAGTCTGCTGATCATTGTTTTTCAGAAACTAAAGGGAATACACACATATTTGCAGATAACCACCTGGGAAAAACTTTCAATGCCACTCTGAATCATTTCTATTAAAAACAATGGACGATATAAGATCAAAGATGACGGCTGATTCGCCAGCCCCCCCCCCCCCCCCCCCCCCCCCACTGTTAAAATCACATGCATATTTCATTCACCCCAGACTGAAAGATTACTTAAAAGTTTTTTTAATTTCATTAAGAAGGATCCGCATTGCGAATGACGAAGATGGTGCCGTTTCTTTTAAAGTTTATGATCATAGTAATGAAATCATGTACAGTAAATGAATTAAAATCTACAGTTTACCGTGGGATGTTGAGGATGATAAAGCATTTTCTTGTAAAATTTAACGAGGCATCATCAAGCTGGAGGACATATCAGAAAGATGAGCTAATTATGATTCAATGGTTTAAGTATTTTGTAACATGAAAGATACTTATTTTTATTTTTGTTTAATGTCCCGTCGAGAATTTTTCAATCATATTGAGACGTCACCAGCTGTAGGTGAAGTACCACAAATTTACACCTATGCTTAGCGCTCAGGGCCGTAGCAGTGAGGGTTCTTTAACGTGCCAACGCCTACCGTGACCTCCGTTTTTAAGGTCATATCCGAAAGACCCGTGATTCTCACTTCTAAATGCCGAGCGTTTGGCGAAGGAGCAATCAGTACCTTTTTTTCGTCTTAGGTTTGACGCGGCCATGGCACGAGCGGGGCTAGAACTCACAACCTCCCGGTTACGAAGCGAACGCTAAACGTCTTTTTTTGTTCATGGCAATCTTCTAACTGAATGCAAAACGCAGTTAAATACAGGATTATAAGGCAAGTTTTATTCTATGTTGATCTAGAGATGGTTCGTTTGCCTCAATATACAAACTACCAATAGGCTCCTGTGCACAGTCGAAGCCCTTGATGGTGGATTGCATCAAGGGCTTTAATGTATGATCTTCTTGCCGCTCCATATTCTATGCAGCCATAGCCTAGTTTAGACCGGATGAGAGAGCGATATATAAGAGTATTCTTATCTGTTCCCCATTTTGTGTTTGTGACAACTTTTAATATATTAAGGGCTTTTGTACATTGCTATGTGTCGAATGAAAGCGGGTTTATTATCAAAAATGACACCTAAGAACTTAATTTCTTTTACAACTTCAATTGGAGTACTATCTAATTCCAACTGCGGATCGTCGTGGTGTTTCCGTTTAGAACGTATAGACGTCCATGAAAGTCGTTTTTAAATACTTCAGGGACTTGTTTCTATATTTCAGGGACTGTTTATTTCTGTACGAAATAATGTGACGAATAAAATTCTTCCTTGTGGCACGCCCATTTCTTGTTCGAAATTGTCTGAAGCATATCCGTGATTCTCAGTTTTAAATGCCACTTGGCGAAGGAGCAATATTAACTACTTAGGTTTGACGCGGCCATGGCACAAGCGGGGATCGAACTCACGACCTCCCGGTTACGTACAAACGCTCTAACCACTGAACTTTCGCAACCGGTTTGATCTGGAAATCCGCCTCATTTAGTCGCTTCTTAAAACAAGCATGAGGTACTGAGGACAACCCGGATCCCCATGGGCATCATTATCGGAAACGAGACTCGTCAATGGTTCACGCACGAGATGCTAGGCGACACAAATGTTCTTCGTACGTTTAAACGTTTTCTTTTTTCTGTTCTGTCTGGTTTTTCCCATTTCCACTTCGGTTTTTGAAGGTAATGCGCAAGATTTCATTTTCTTTCCTCTGTCAATTCGCTTGTTTTTCTTCTCAATAAAACGATTTTTAGCGAAAATGTGCTGCCTAAAAATTGGTCCACGAAGTTCTGGGTGTTGAACAGTAAGGATGTTGTAAACTTCGTATGGTTTGTGCTTTTTCAACAGGTCTACCATTTCCTGGGTCACATTTCCAGGGGTCCTGATATAGTCCACTTTCAGCTTGGAATTTCCATGCGGGGCCAAACCAGGAAATTTTCCTGAATATTCCACCACTGATACATTATCTAGTGACCGAGTTTCTAACCAGGAAACTCTCTTTCTATAATTAGAGTCTAACTTCAATCGAGTGTAATAGCGAAATAATTCTATTACCATTGACGGATCTGGCTGGGGGTCCAGAATCTCCAACCTTTGCTTCCCACGAGATCTGGTGTGATGGTAAAATTCCTTTCCTCTCAAAATCATGCTTTTCCATTTCCCTGTTTCCGACATCACAAAATAACTTTTTGTTGTACTACCTTTAGAAGCATCCCAAGCCCCACAATCATCTGGAAAAGTGCTTTTCTTTTTATTTACACGATTTTGTATATTGGTTGAATTTTGGACAACAAAATATACATCGTTTTTGACACCTCTCGGGATGAATGGGTGAGCTGCGGCATAACTATAATTCAACAAAAGTTTAATCACGAAATCGGCATCAAGAAACGACTCCTGTAAGCAACCATTTGCTGAAGGACGAGCAGAAGAATTTCCATCTAAAATTTGATCCATGTGAACTGGTGTGGAAATTTCTAGATCACGTGACGAGTCCTGTACCTGAAGCGGATTTGAATCGCCACCCACTGAAGATGACTCTACAACCTCAGTAATAACAGCATCTGAATCTGGTATAAAGTACATGGTGGAGCTTGGAGAGTTGGGATCCTGGTTTAAAGATCCCGAATCCGTCCTAAGTGCAAGAGGATTGGCGATATTAAATGATACAGCGGCCTTATTTAATTCAGTGCTCAATGCTGGAATGTTGGAAGTTACATAGCAGTGATCATGTTCAGGAATAGAAGCAGATGGACGTGGAGAAACACGGGCCAAAGGATCTGTAGTAATTGATGACGGCGCCAACAATAGGGGCACGCAGTGGTTGGTCTTCCACAACCCTTCATGTTCATACTCCAACCTCGACCATAAAATATGCAACCTGTGCTTTCTGTAGTTGTTGAGAGCACGTGGTTTAAATTCGCGATTTAACACGGAAGCAGTCTTGTCACGTGGACCATTAAGTTTGGGATACACAGATACAATTGACCTCGAACAAACATAAGCTGCTGCGTGCATCGTCCACCAGCACGAAAATGTAAAGTTCTTAACACAGGCCCCCCAGGCTCTCCTTGTAAGAGGGACAGACTGATGAAAAAGATCCACTCCTATGATGTCGACTCAGATAAAAATTCTTAAACCTGAACATCTCAATGAACGTTCTTACCCGCAGTTCTGATGCAAGATATTCATCCCCCTGAATAGCCATAGACAGCGCATTAAATAGACTGTTTCCATTACTTGTAACAGTGACGGGGATGAATTTGGAAGAGCCTAATAAACGAGCAGCAATGTCATCTTTCACCATACCCTCACTAAATTTAACAGCTGACTTTGGTGTCAGTCGTTTCGGCAAAGAACGCATGAAGATCTTTTCCATTTCCACTTGATTTTCAACGCTTCCCGACTCAAAAGCTTGCACAAGACGAACCAGTGCCTTATCAAAACTGTATGCCCCATTTTCATTTCTACAACATTTCGAACAAACATACGGTGGAACTGATTTTTCCAACGATCGGAAGTCAGACTTTGATAAACGCTCACAAGTCTTGTGATACCATTGTTCGCAGTTATCACAACCCACATCTTCATCTCCTTCACAATCTATATTGCAAATACCACAAGGATCCGTCACTTCCTTCACATATACAACAGATGCCATTTTCAGATAAATAAAACTTAACACCTTCCTATATCATATTAATGTTAGAACTGCAAACTTATTACAGAGTGTCAGAATTAAATGTGATCGACTTAATACTTCACGACTAAGAATGCAAATAATAACACGTACATAAAATATTCTGATATTCACTTTAACAGTTCACAATACGTAGTTACGTTTTCGTTTCACAACACAAACTTTTATATCACAACACCATATAACGTTGGAGTCTACAGTTTTAGTTTTAAATCAGCACATCAACCCCCCCCCCCTATTCTTTGAAGAGAAACAACTGCTAAAGCCAAGAAAGCGTAAATGTAAATCTTAGCAGCGAGTGGAAGTCAAAGGTCAAAGATATCAAGAGTATATGGTTTGCATTACATTTCACTAAAGACGTTACTTACGGCCTTCCACCGTAAGGAGAACAGCATATTTACACTCAACTATTCACAACGTGTGTTCAACTTAACAAGTCGTAAAAGTGTACGCACTTGTTAACTCGTACGTATAAAAGTCTGACCGAACACCTGTGGCTGTGTGATTATGTTGTATGATTATGTGAAAGATGAACCTGTAGCTGTCTTGGTCATGTATAGACTTGGCTGATGTAATGGTGTTCTTATTTATTGAACCAATAACACCTTAAGAACTTATTTTCCTGACCAAGAGGCAAAGTCGTTCAAAATACATCGTTTCGTTGCACGTTGGACATCGTTCGTTCACGGACTATTGTGTTCTACTTAGATGACGTTTTACACAGGAAAACACAATGTACTATACAGCGCATGTCTAAAATATAATTAGAATATTTTTAATAGCATATAAGAATTTACAAGCTATAAATTCTTTAAATTTTTAGACCACACAAAATTGAGCCAATACAAAATCTCTGACATTTACAGCTCACACAGAGAGTGTCCTATAGGTAAGGATTTGGCGGGAGTGTGACGTAGTAAATAGTAGTCACTAGTCAATCTGTCTATGTCCACAGGGACATAACGCTCACATACAATACAAACTCTCACACAACGCAAGCGCAAGTTAAAGTATAATTGTAATTAATTAAAACCAAGTAATACCGGTTACATAAATAACTTCTGGATTTGTATTTGTTTGTTCCATTGAAGTATATGCATTTTCCCCTTTATCATTTGCAAATATTTGTTGTATTCACTTTTGTAAGTAAAAACCCAGCAAACTGAAGAATTCCACAGCAGTGCAGTTCATCGTTTATTACATCAGCCACGCACAAAACATGCATACTTTACAACATGGCGCCTACACTCATACTCTCTACGTTCCCCGGAGATCTAAAGAGCAGTAACTCTAAATTAACCGTTAACTTAGTTATAAGTAAACATAGTTAAGTCCCTCTTACACTAATATCTATTAGTACACTACATTACCTACCCCCTTTTCAAATTAAATATCATTCATCCAAAATAGTCGAATTATCATTATACAACATACAAATATTTTAATTATTAATCACTAACAATAAATACATGTAGAGGGGCCTCCGTGGCCGAGTGGTTAGAGCATCGGGCTCAAAATCACAAAGCCTCTCACCTCTTTCAGCGCGTGTTCGAATTTCGGCCGCGGCGTTATGTGAGCAAGTTTGCCAGTTTACTTGCGGAAGGTCGGTGGTCTCTTCCCAGGTACATTGTATCTGGGTTCTCTCCTCCACCAACAAAAACTGGACGCCACCAGATAACTGAAAAATTGTTGAGTGTGGCGGAAAGCAATAGATAATCAATCAATCCAGACCCCACCCACATAGGTCATAATTGAGGTCACAGTCAAGGGGGCAGTACATAGTCAAGGGGTGAGTCTACAGTCACTGACGTCTCAGAAAATAGCAATAAATACCATACAAATTTCACTGGTGTTGTTATGAAGATGGAAACTTGGGGAAAGCAGTACAAATGGAAAATTGTAGCCTGGAGTGCTATAAGAAGAAATGAGAAGAAATAGACATTACATGAGAGTCAATGGTTTGACAAAAAAGAGGATTGCATTGCTAATTTTAAGGAAAAAATGAAAAGTGGGTATGACGTTGCAGACAGCTGGGGATCTGAAGAATACCTGTTGAAACGCCGAGTTATGCCGCGAAAATACTTCCCATACTCTAAATGTTACAAGTTCAACGAGGGAGAATATGCCTAAAAAACTTAAATTTAATGATCATGTGCAAATTATTTTAATTCCTTACGAAGAACGGAAAGGGATTTGGATGGAATATGCCATAGATAGAGCTCATTTTAAGAGGAGAATTCAAACAGAGAATGTGTTATTGCCTGTGCTTCTTCAGTAATTGAAACGATGTGCACTTAATAGTCAAACGAGCATAAAATAGAACACCAAGTGTCTGTTTTACGGAGGTCATGATATAGGTTACATACAGTCAAGGGTTGAGTATACAGTCAAGGGGGAGTATACAGTCACAGACCCACGTGATTAAATCATATATAAACTTGATCGATTTGAAAGATTTTCACCAGTCCTGAGCAAGTCTCAGAGAGAATACGGGTAAACTTTATTGTTTTTCTTGTGAGATTCTTGCTGTGAACAGAGATGGAGAATAAACATCTAAACCTCATTACAGCAAACTACTCCACATTGGTGAAGAAGATGATGGCAATTCGAGTTGCGGAACATCTGTACGCCTCAAACATAATTACCGATATTTCTGCCTTTATGCAGATGTTGACCAGCACAAACACGAGAAATGGTTTCCATCTTTAATGTATCCAAATACGTGCATACGTGTGGTAAATAACTGTAATATATAGAAAGAAAAACTACTTACAATACATTCAGAATTACACTACTCATTCAAACAATAACATGAACAAGCATAAAAATGAATATAATCCAGAAAACGTAGTTTAAACATTTAAGAAACAATCTCAAATTTACTCTTATTAATATAAAGCTTCAAAAATATGATACTCTAATATGCTGTGATTAGAAATATGAATGTACATAAGCTTAGCTGATATCGAGGAAATTCTGGCTATGAGTAAACATCACTTTTCAACAAAACAAATATCCTGAAAAACTTCATATTTCTCAATGCAATAGAAAGATATATTGCTAACAAAATGCAATACTTACACATAGTGCAGGGAGGCTTAATTCATTATAATAATAAAAATGTATAGCGCCGCCCGCGTGGCGCAGTGGTTAGAGCGTCGGGCTCAAAGATCTGATGATCCTTGAGTCGGGGGTTCGAATCCCACTGTGGGACGTGGGTGCCGGTCTTTCGGATGAGACCGTATAAACCGAGGTCCCGTGTCGCAGTAGGTGTGGCACGATAAAGATCCCTCCCTGCTCAAAGGCCCTGAGTGCCGAGCATAGGCCTAAATTTGCAGCCCTGTCACCGGTAATGGTGACAGCCGCCGGATAACTGAAAAATTGCTCAGGCGGCTATAAACAAACAAACAAAACAAAAAAATGTACAGCTGTGCTTGGAACAAGCAAATTTCGTGCGCAGGAACTGCAATAATTCTAAATAACAAACCAATAATGGTCAGAAAGAGACGGATCGCCTCGAATAGCAATACAGTCTAAGAGAGGTAACTCTGATTCCTATGTGAAAACATAACACTCCCCGCCTGATATGAAATATCACAAAATTTCAAAAAAGCGAAAATAAACACATCACAATTAAACATACATCTATCCAATAATGAATACATGCATAGATCATGTGCACGCTGTCTGAAAAGTCACAGCAGGGGAATTATGTGCGTAATCGGGCGCACATAGGTATGTTTTGTTCCGTCTACGAAGTTGATAACTTCTACCTTACGAACAAGATCATCTTTACTTGGGAAAACTCGAGTCGCACGACTTGAAGGCCAAAAGTTTCTATGCTGTCCATTGTCCTTTAAGATAACGACATCTCCGACTTGCACGTTTGGTTTGACTTCCATCCACTTGCTGCGCGACTGTAAACTCTGCAAGTACTGCTTACGCCACTGTCCCCAGAATTTGTCAGCAAGTACTTGAACTATCTTCCATTGAGAAACATATAAATCACGCACATTAAGATTCATAGGGGCATCGGACACGTCCCCGCTCTTTTGTGTTAACAAAATATTCGGAGTAAGTACACACGGTGAATCCGAATCACTGGGTAACGGCACAAGAGGTCTGTTTTTAATAATAACAACTTCTGCAAAAAATGTACAAAGTACTTCATGTGTTAACTTGGTGTGCTTCACTTCCAAAAAAACGGCATCTAGAATACGACGTGTGATTCCTATGAGGCGTTCCCAAATACCTCCCATATGTGAAGAGTAGGGGGTATTGAACTTTCACACGGTGTTTTTCTCTGTTAGTATGTTTTGAATAGGAGGATCCTCCACGTTTATTGAGCAGATTCCAAGTTCACGTACTGCTCCCACAAAGTTTGTCCCTCTGTCGGAGTAGAATTCCTTGACAGCACCACGAATTGCGTAGAAACGTCTAAGGGCGTTGATAAATGATGGTGTGCTCATTTGTTCTATAACTTCCATGTGCACAGCTCTCGAACACAAACAAGTAAATAGCACAGCCCATCTCTTGGAGTCCGCACTACCGCCTCGTGTTTTTCGTGTTGTCACAGTCCACGGACCGAAACAGTCGATCCCTACGTATGTAAACGGTGGCGAAGCTTTCAGACGTTCCGGTGGAAGGTCTGCCATTTTTTGGGTAAGGAATTTTCCACGTCCTCTTCTGCAGTTTACGCACGTATGTATGATAGAAGATATCAGACGTTTAGCCCCGACAATCCACCATCCTGCACTTCTTACAGCGCCTTCTGTTATGTGACGACCTTGGTGGTGAATTTGCTCATGATAGTGTACAACTAACAGTCGTGAGACGTGATGTTTTGAGGGCATAATAATAGGATTCCTTTTACCCAAGTCGAATTCTGAATGGCGCAGTCTACCACCAACTTGCAGTATGTCCTTATCATTCAAGAAAGGATCCAGTCGGGAAAAACTACTATTCTTCTGAAGCGTTTTGCCATCCTTAATAGCATTGATTTCCTTTGCAAAATGTTCATGCTGAACTAAGTATATGATGAGCTCCTCTGCATCCTTTTGAGCAAGTATCCTCTCTTTCTCTGTAATTTTGGACTGTTTTTTGTTCTCCTTGTGTTGTCTCCATTTCCTGATGAATAACTTTAATGATGTTATGGCACGTATGAGACATTTCCAGGATGAAAATTTTTCAAAATGGTGTGTGCCAAATGGTGGCCTTGATGAATGCACTTTATTAAGAAGAACTTCCTGCTTAATTTCTCTGTCCATGGTTGGCTCTACAAGTTCGAACACTGACGTTTGAAATGAGTCCATATCCTGACATTGTAACCACTCTATGGGTCCACGAAGCCATGAGTCATAGACGGCTCTGTCAAAGGTAGGTTTAGTACCATGATCAGCTGGATTTTGTTTGGTCGCAATGAAGTTCCACTGAGCCGCGGAAGCAAAGGTAAGGATGCGTTGAATTCTGTTGCTCACATACGTAAGGAATCTCTTGGAATGGTTGTAGATGTATCCTAATACAATCTTGCTGTCAGTAAAGAACTTGAAATGATCGGCACTAATGTCCAATTGATCACGAATAATGCAAGCGATCTCAATTCCTAACACTGCGGCACAGAGTTCCAGACGCGGTACTGAAGAAGCTAGTCTTGGAGCAACTTCGGATTTTCCCATAATGAAGCCTAAGGAGTTGTCTCTGCTATCTAATAGGTAAGCTACGGCGGATATAGCTAACTCTGATACGTCTGTAAATATCAACACTTGTTTGTCCTCAAGTTCTGAAAAACCAGCGGGTAAGTATTTGCGAGAAACTTTCAAATCCTCAATAACACAAAGGGAATGTATCCAATTGAACCATGTATCTTAAATACTCTTCAGGTAGATTCGCATCCCAATCAGTGCATGGTGATTGCATCATCTTCCGTAAAAGTATTTTGCCTCGAATAGTTATCGGAGCGATAAATCCAAGGGGGTCATAAAGGCTGTTTACACATGAAAGTATGCCTCTGCGTGTAAAAGGTCTGTCCTTCAAATTTGTTCTGAATCCAAATGAATCGTTTCTTAAATCACATACAAGACCTAAACTTCTTTGAGATGGTAATTCCGCCTTCTCGAGGTCCAAATCTACCAGATCCTTTGCCAAATCTTCAGCAGGAAATTGTTGCATCAATAAAGGGTCGCTTGATATGATCTTATGCAATCTAAGATTACCATAACTCCTCAAGGCCTGTTGTGTCCGCTGCAACAGGTCCACAGCTTGATGGGTTGTAGGTAATGATACGAGAGCGTCATCTACGTAGAAATGTCATTGTACAAAATCATATACATCTTTTCCGAATTCTGGTTCTGCGGTGATAGCTGCTTGTCGTAAGCCAAATGTGGCGACAGCTGGTGACGGTGTATTGCCAAATACGTGGACACACATTCGGTATTCTGTAAGTGGTTTCTCTGGGTCATTGTCCCTGTACCAGAAGAAACGAAGGTAATTTCGATGGTGTTCAGATACGGCGAAACAATGAAACATGTGTTCGATATCCGCAGTCACTGGTACGCTCTCCATGCGAAATCTCATTAACACTCCTATGAGACTGTTGGTCATATTGGGTCCAGTGAGAAGCACCGAGTTCAACGACGAATCCTGATATTTAGCAGATGAGTCGAAAACCATGCGAATCTTTTCTGGTTTTGTCGGATGATAAACGCCGAAAATTGGCAAAAACCAATGTTCCTCATCTGGCCGTAGAGGGGGTGCAACTTCTGCATGTCCCTTCTTAAATACATTGTTCATGAATTCCACTGCATGATTCTTTTTTGTCGTGTTGATTCGAAGTGACTTGTCCAGAATTAGGGCTCGCCTATATGCTTGTGCACGGTTGCCAGGAAGTGTAGGTCTATCAGATCGACAAGGCAAGGGAGCGATCCATTTGCTACCTGATCCTCTGTGTAGTTCCTTGTTCATGATGTCAAGAAATGCACGGTCATCTGTAGACAGTCCTGGTGTTTCATCATGTGGAGTCGTCACAAATATGTCCTGATGAAAAGACGATTTCTCCTTAACAGTCAATTGAGAGTCACATGGTTCAAATAAGGATTGACGGCCCTCATGAATTACTGTTTTCCTGACATTCAAAGTCTTTGGAATGTGCGATTTTCCCAAACACACTTCACCAATAATCGTCCATCCTAAAATGAGGCGTTGAGCGAATGGTTCTTGTGGAGCACCAATTCTCTGTGATAGAACGTGATGCGCTTGTATCATATCTCTTCCTATCAATAAGGAAATTTCTGCAGAATTGTCAATTTCCGGTATTTCAGAAGAAATATTGCGAAGGTGTGGGTAAGCTTTGGCAATATTGGGTGTAGGTATCTCAGATCTATTGTTAGGAATTTCGTCACATTCTAAGATCTTCGGTAAGTCAAGTCTTTGATCACCCAAAATAGGTTCTATAACGAATCCTACTGCGGTCCTGCCAGTAAGAGTTATCGTACCATTACACGATGACAGTGTGTATGTACATGTCTGTCCATCCAATTCAAACGAATCAAAGAAATTGGGCGTTGCAAGTGTCTTATAACTTTGATCGTCAATAAGTGCGTACATTCGTTGCGCTCTTTCAGGTTCATTTGATGGATACACGTTCACTAGGAGAATTTTTCCACATGATCTCCCTCCTTCAACTTTTCCGCAAAGTTATGTGCAACGATTGTTTATGGTCTGATTCGTAACCAACGGAGTTATCTCTCCGCCATGATCTCGATGATCTAATTTTGATTTCCAATCATTGTCGTGCATGATTGTCTTATGATAACGACTGCCACATGTATCGCATTTCACAACCGTCTTGCATTTACTAGATTTGTGTTGACCCTTGAAACATCGCAGACACAATTTGTAGTGCATCACAGTTTCACGTCTTTTATCCACAGTCATATCGCGAAACGTTCTACATTCATCTAACGAATGACTAGCCTTATGTATGGGGCATCGATTGTTTTGAGTCTTTGGCGATGAGTTTTCCTCTTCAATGTGAGAGTCACTTGCAAGAACACGGGTGCTCTTCTCAGTCTGAGAATTTAACGGTAGACCGATAGACCGAGGCTATGCCAACTGAGGTCGGGCCATGCCATTAGCAAATAAGATATCCCGAATTGTCTATGCCAATTTTAGAGCAAGTCTGGTAAAATACTTTACATAATTCGTGTGCGTGTAATAGCCGTGTACCCGTGTGTCCTTACGATCGTCAAAATCTAAATTGGGAACTGGATTTCCCCTCCGATAATAATAATTTTAAGCGGTTTAAAGATCAAGACAAGGGTTCAAAACAAATCGTTCCGCGTAATATTCGGTATGCTATAAATGTCGCGCGCGTGGTGTTTTTTTTTTTTCTTTCTACGTTGATAAATTTTATTAAAGTTGATTACTAAATCGTAATTATTTCCCCATAACAATAAAACCCGAGTTAATCGTTTTTGCCAACAAAAAATGTCAACACGAAATAATATTTGCCCGATTTAACAAAACCTTTTCAAGGTGAAGGTCAAACGAACGACGCGAAGATCATCCAAGATGATACCGCGTTTAAAGTATTTTCAAGGAGCAAAGCCCGGCATTAAACCCAAAACGGCAAAACGACAAACTAAGGAGGAAGAACAGGAAAAGCGGAAGAATTACGAAAAAGAAGACAGACGACGCGAATTCAAATCACATTGGCAAAATGGTCGCGGTTGGTTGCAATTTGAGGGGGAAGAAATGTGGTGTGCTCCTTGTAAAGAGTTTTGGCATGAAAAAGAAAGCTCTCTTCATCCTTCTGCAAAGGCATAGCTGAAAGGTACGTCTAATTTCAAGATAGACACAATAAAATCTCATGAAGGTTCAAAAATGCACAAAGATGCAGAGAAATCTGCAAGCAATGCCATTAATATTAGACAGTCAGAGGCAGGCCGGGCCCTTAAACAATTGAATACTGCAAACTTGAAGAAGCTTGATGTCCGCTTTCGTAATGCTCATGCCATTGCAAAACACGACAAATCATTCCGTGATTACGAATGGCTTTGTAAGCTTGACAAAGCGAAAGGATTAGATATTGGTTCGACGTATGATAACTTTAAGGCTGGAAAAACTTTCATGAAACACATTGCTGGTGTAGAAAATGACCGAACCAAAACTCTTTTATGCAATGCACAATTTTTCTCCTTGACCATAGATGGGGCAAGTGACGTTAGTGGTACAGAACAAGAATCAATTTATGTTCACTGGTGTGATAAAGGTGTTAGAAGGCAGAGATTTGTGGAGTTTGTTTCCCCACAATCAACATCATCACAAGATATATATGATGCTGTTGTCAGTGTTTTAGCTTCCCATGGCATTGATCAAAACAAGATGGTGGGTGTTACAACAGACGGGGCATCAAATATGGTAGGAAGTAAGAAAGGATTTGCTACCTTGTTAAAAAACACCATTCCCGACCTAGTTGCCATACACTGCATTGTTCATCGGCTTGAACTCTCTGTGAAAGATTCTGTCAAGGCTGTTCAGAAACAAATGTATGACAAAGCAATGACACTTCTCATTGGATTGTACTACTTGTACAAGAGAAGTTCCAAGCAGAAAAAACAGTTGGAAACAACATTTGAAATTTTGAAAATGAAACATCTATATCCAACCAGAGTAGGAGGAACCAGATGGGTGCGATCGATTCATTCTTCAGAAGTTACCAGGCCATTGTTACTCACTTGGATAATGCATCACACTCGGTTCCGAAAGCAGAAGGATTGAGCAAACTTGCTCATGATGTGAACCTAATTTTGTATCTCGTTGTGTTAAAGGTATTAGTGCATTTGTATATCGAAATTTAAAACTAATTGGACTTTGGCCTATTTTTGTCAGTTACAAGTTCACTAACAACATCCTAACCATATATGTTTGTTTTAATTGTTTACATTTGATGTCTTTCCAGGAAGTCCTTGACCCAGTTAACCGATTGTCACTGTATTTACAAAGAGAGGAAAATGCTTTGGGGGATTCGTTTTTGATGTTAGAAGCAACAAAGGCCAATCTTTCTTTATATGGTGACCGGTAAGTTAAAAAAATACAGAAGATAGATACAGGTTTAAATTCTGTTCTGTCACTGTCTTATCCTCATCATGTCATGATTAATTCTTCACTTTTAGGACAAGTACTGAACTACAGGGGATTATTGCTTCAAAAATGTTCAAAGGCATCAAGCTGAAGGGATCAGTCCCTACATCATGTACTTTGAATTACAGAGTAAAATTGTCACAATCAGTTATACAGAATCTTACAAACAGATTCAGTGCTGAAGAAGGTTTCATGAAAGCTACATGCATAATAACCAACTTATCTGTTTGGCCCTTAGCGAAGGAAAAGGATAAAGTTGCTGGTCTGAATCACAATTAAAATTTAAAATGTTATCGTTGAATTTGAGATTTTGATGATTTGTTTGGGGGTTTTTTCCCCTTCTATTTTTCGTTTTCATTTTGAACCAAGATCAAAATCTCAATGTTGGATTAGAAACTCCTGTTAAATGTCAGTCATCTAATATCAAAATTACAAATGATTTTGGTTTCTTAATTTGAGTGGGGGGATAATTCAGTGAATTTAGTTTAAATATTGTCAGACATTGAACTTTTGATCTTACCCATTAGATTTTAATGTGCATGTTTGCATTTATATTTACTGTTATGACAAATGAACCAACTTTA
Source organism: Ostrea denselamellosa (assembly GCA_024699665.1). Lineage (NCBI taxonomy): Eukaryota > Metazoa > Mollusca > Bivalvia > Ostreida > Ostreidae > Ostrea > Ostrea denselamellosa. The sequence continues at coordinate 1,599,992 of JAMZEH010000075.1, read as the reverse complement.
GTTTTTACTAATTAATAAGGTAATACATGTGATAAATAAAAAAAAAAACTACAAACATATTCATAAAATAGTTTTGAACAATTGATATTTAAAGGACAAATGTAAATGATACTATTTTATGAACTTTAAAGTGTTCTAATGATGGTTTGGCTTTGCAGATTAAGCAATTAATTCATTCTAATTTCAATTAAGGGGCTATGATTGTATTGATAATTTTTTAAAAGAAACATACATTGTAACTGTTACAGAGTTTGGTGACCAGGATGTGAGGACTCTATGGGATCAATTCTCGGGGAGATTTGCAGATGAGGATATCAATGTGACAGAGGAGTGGCACTCATTAAAGACACTGCTGTATACAAGGTGAGAGTATGCACATGTATTAAGTCTAGTTATTTGGCAGTATAGGTACCTAAAGTAAACATATCATTTAATGCCATGTAATGTTTTGGTGCAACTTCAGGTATGGAGATGACCTTAAATCGCAATCGTGGGAATCGATCAACAACTGGGCTGCAAATCATCAAGTGTGCACAGTTCTGAAGCTGGTGGATCTTATTCTGAGCCTACCCCCAACCTCTGTTTTTAATGAGAGGGCCTTTTCTCACATGAAACTCTTCAAAAGTGGTAATTATCATATCTATTTTTTGCATAGTAATTTTGATGGCAGTTTATTTGAATTCAATTGTTCATTTTCTTCACATTTAATTTTTATTTGCAGACAGAAGAGCAAAGCTATCATCTGCCTCCATGAGTACAATAATGATGATTAAGGCAGAATCTCCATCTATTGAGGAATTTGACCCCACTGAGGCAATTTCAAGTTGGCTGGTAATTCACTAAAACTTATTTCAGTTATTTCTAATACTAATTCACAATAAAGACATCCACTAATACTTTGATTGATGTGAATGTTTTATTTTTTCCATTTTCATAAGTTTGTGCTTTATACTTTATTTGGCTTACTAGATAACACCTTCTGGCAGGAAGAGGAGGCCAAACTTCATTAGGGTGGCAAAGAGGCAGAGAAAGGAGATCATTGCAGAAACTGTGAGTGTTCAAGATGAAGACCACTTGGATGATGTTCAAGTGGATGATGTTCAGGAAGTCGATGAGGAAGTGGTGGAATTGGAGAATGATCATTTTCAGGAGGAGGAAACTCAGGCTCACAGTGACTGTGAATCGGAAGTGGACAGTGACAATGATTTTGATGAACAGAGTGAAAAAGAAAATGAACACAATATCAAAATTCTTACCAGAGAATTAGAAATTGAATACGAAGTTGTATAAATTTGGAAAAATAATAAAACATGCACTTTGTTCAAGATGATTTATTTTTGTCGTAAAATTTGATGAAATTACTCATCGGTCTATGCCAAATGTTACAGGTCTATGCCACATCAAATTGACATAGCCCTACTGTCTATGCCATGTAAAAAGTTAAATTCTCAGACTGTCTTCTTTTCGACCTGAGTGCTGTGATCTACACGGAGTCCTGGGTCATTTTTCAGGTCACACATTTCCTGGATGAAGGTGATAAAGAAAGAAAATGGTGGAAAGGCTACGTTGTAATTTCGCTTGTACTGAGACGCTTTTGAAGCCCACTTTTCTTGTAGTTGATGTGTGAGTTTGGCGACAATAGGTAGGATCCCTGACGACGAGTCAAAATAGGAAAGTTGCACAGAGTATCTCGTATCGTTTTTATTTGATTCAATCTCATACAGAATGTCAAGCAGATCGTAGAGTTTCTGTGGTTCTTTGTCGGTCAATTTAGGAAAAGCATGAAGTTTCGATTTTAACGCGGATTCCACCATTTCTGGCCTTCCGTATCGGTCTTCTAGCCGATCCCATATAAGATTGAGTCCTCTCTGTGGATCACAGATATTTGCTGTTCTTATGGAAAGGGCGTACTTTTTGGATTCGGGGCCCAACCACTTTGTAAGAAGATCAAGTTCTTCAAGGGGAGTAACTTTCAGTTCCCGAATTATGCTAATGAAGCTTACTTTCCATGTTGTAAAGTTAGTGGCGGAATCGTCAAAAGAACTGAATCTATGCATCAATAAGTCCTTTTTAAGAAGAAAATGACTCATGTCTTGAAGCACAGAGTTTTGATTTTGTGTTATCGGTCCTTGGTACGGAACGGCGTTTGGATTTAGTTCGTGACATACGGTTACGGTTTTGTTGAGCGGAGTCTGTGCGACTGTGTCACCCATGTATCGTTCTTGATAGGGATGAGCATCAGGGTTTAGTTCATGAAATGGGTGTGAGAGGACATCCTTCTTTTGAGGTGAGATGCTGTTCCTCGTGTATGATGCCTGATCTTTGACATATTCCGCGGTACGGGAATTTCTTTCTGCGTTCACACTTGTAGTATCAAATATTGCCTTCGGTCTTGTACTGTTAATGACACAACTGTTCTCAACACAACTGTTCTCAAACTGTTCCAGTGCAACTGCCTCAGCTTGAGCAATTGCGGCAGCCTCCTTTTCACGAGAAAGTTTCATGTCGATTTCTGCTGATGCTTTCTGCTTTTCTAGCGTGGCTTGTTCCTCTAGGAATTTTAAGCGTACACTTTGTCTTTCCGCCTTGATTCTCTTCTGAATGGCCACTGAGGAGGTGTTAGAACGGTTTGATGCAGAGATTGCAGATCTAGTTTCGAACTGTTCCGATAAATACTCAACCGCTTCAAGTACAATCTTTGAAAGCCTGTCTCGGAAAACTCGCACAGTGTCGGAATACTTGTTGTATACGTTGACATGTGCATCCATTTCTCTGGAAGAACGTTCTGTCCTTGCATTTCCAAGAAAGTCCATGAAATTTGATGAAGTTAGAACGAACCGCTTAAATGCACTATTCATGTTGTCTTCCATCTTACGAAGATATGTCCTATCGAAACACTCGCTATCAAAAGAATCAATGATATCTTCTATGTCCCTACATGCGGTAATAAACTTATCTTGGAAGTTAACAAAGTTTTCCTCAAACAGTAATTTAGCTTTTTCTGTATGACGCACCATACGTGGTCCTTCCATAGTATCAAGGGTGTTTGTTGCCATCATGAAGATGTAATGTCTGTATCCTCACTGATCCTGGTTTTTATGTTTATTTACTATTTCTGCCTTTATGCAGATGTTGACCAGCACAAACACGAGAAATGGTTTCCATCTTTAATGTATCCAAATACGTGCATACGTGTGGTAAATAACTGTAATATATAGAAAGAAAAACTACTTACAATACATTCAGAATTACACTACTCATTCAAACAATAACATGAACAAGCATAAAAATGAATATAATCCAGAAAACGTAGTTTAAACATTTAAGAAATAATCTCAAATTTACTCTTATTAATATAAAGCTTCAAAAATATGATACTCTAATATGCTATGATTAGAAATGTGAATGTACATACGCTTAGCTGATATCGAGGAAATTCTGGCTATGAGTAAACATCACTTTTCAACGAAACAAATATCCTGAAAAACTTCATATTTCTCAATACTTACACATAGTGCAGGGAGGCTTAATTCATTATAATAATAAAAATGTACAGCTGTGCTTGGAACAAGCAAATTTCGTGCGCAGGAACTGCAATAATTCTAAATAACAAACCAATAATGGTCAGAAAGAGACGGATCGCCTCGAATAGCAATACAGTCTAAGAGAGGTAACTCTGATTCCTATGTGAAAACATAACAACCGACGAAATGAGTCAACAAATAGAAGCCGATAAAATCAGTTAAGATCAAAACAGAAAATTGATTAGTATCATTTTACGTCGAGGATCGAAGGCTTTTGTAGGACTCAGAATGGCATTAATGAAAGCCAATCAAGCTGATTTATCGAGACTCTTGATGAATAATGACGATGATACTAAGTCTGAATACGAAAAGTAATTAGCCATGGCAAGATCATTAGTCATTCCTACCAAAGAAAGAGGAAATCCCAGAAACGAATCAAAGAAATCTACACACCTACAGTCTCAGGAGCCAAGATGTAGGATAAGTCTGGACGACTTTAATGACCTCTTCCTCACCGTCATACCTTTCAAGGGAACGGTTTATGTTCACATTCGTCATCTTGCAGAATCCCATGGTCGTTTTATTGCCACCAAGAAAGGAGTCACCTTTCCTCTGGCTCGTTGGTTAAAATTTGAATCCCTTCTACCAGATATCCAAGACTACATTGACAGCACTGGAAAAGAGGATGGAGAAGTACAGTGGCATATTGGCGGAGGCGTGTTCGTTTCGTTGTCACCAGGCTACCCTACAGTGGATATAATACACTTTTGGAAGCCCGACGATGCCCCAGAACCCATACCGACAAAGAAGGGGGTCACTTTGAACAGAAACAAGTTAGACAGACTTAGAGATGCCCTCCCAGAGATGCATCTGTTCTAGAGCTAAAAGACACCGAGCTCTGCATGCTCAACGAGTCTCATCAAAATCAGCTTGGAATGTTAAACTGTCCTGAATGTACCCCGTTCGGTTACGATGCCCAAGACAATATGTCCATGGAATGTAATGTGGGAGATTTACAGGACGTGGAATCCATTGAAAGTAATCTTGATTGACATTATGACCATGAACACTGAATTCAAAATAATTAATGATAACAATAATTGTATATACATCACTTCATGTCTGTGTTTTTTCATCCTGCATTAAAATAATAAATTGTAATTAATTGCCTGCTTTCTTTTGTTTGTTACTTTAATATAATAGGTGACAATCAGACGTAGATCATCAGTGTAACCCAGTATGTCAAACTACATGAATTACTTAAAGGAGTTCTACTACACTCCCGGTAAACCGGGAGCATTTGCAGGTCCCGAAAAATTGTATCAAGCCGTTAAACAGGAAGGTAAATAAAAGATCGGCAGACAGAGAATAAGACAATTTTTAAACAACGAAGACCCCTATAGTCTGTATAAGCCAATCCGTAAGACATTTATCGCTCTAAAGTGATGGAGAACACAATCGACTCTATGCGGGATGGCGACTTAGCTGACGTCAGTAATATTTCATCCCACAACGACGGCTACAAATTCTTATTGGTGTTGATTGACATATTTAGTCGATATTTATTTATAGTTTCTTTAACAAATAAACTTCATCAAAACGTTATCGAGGGTTTAAAATCAGTTTTTCAAACTGGACGAAAACCTCGTCATGTCGATTAATTCTTTGATGGTCCGATTGGTGGACGGATGTTTGATGGTATTTCTATCGTCCGGGAAACAGGTGGGACAACCGTGGAACACACAACATGTATACCAAAAATAAACAATATTAATCCTCAATACATTCGTAATTAAGTCCAGGTACGCCGCCGCCCCCTCCCCTCCAGTTTAGGGGGAAGGGGCAAAGGTTAGATAACAAGCTCTTACCATAGAATTCATAAATGGTTCCGTTTCCGGTAGGAGTCTTGGCAAACCCGTCACATCTATAATTGGTCCCCGGCACTTGGAATTCACCACCGTTGAGAGCATGGGAAATGACAAGGGGGGTTTCCCCGCTGACGACTTTTTTCCATCAACCATTCTAGCCACTGGATGGAAATCTTGCTGTAATTGTCACGTTTCGTGTATCCTTGAGATGGTACGACTGCTGTGGGATTCTTGAAATGTCGTTTTCCTATCTGTACATTCTTGTCCTTTCTTAAATACAAATGTCGTACAAGTCGGATTCCCCACCTTTGTTGATTTCTATTTTACTTTTTCCCTTCAAAAAGAGAGTCTTGAATATCCCCATGCACACACTGGCAATGGTGACATAATCAAATGGGTCGACTCCAATCGAACTCGTTTTCTTGATGGTTCCGTTCGCTTGGACTGTTGTTTTCATGACAGTTGTCACATTGATCATCAAATTTCTAAACACCCCCGTCGCAATATATCCACATCCGAACGACAGTATTGCAACATTTCTTCTCGAAAGTTAAAGGTCTCGTCTCGTTTCATTGCATGCCATTCTGCAAGCTTTTTCCGTTCCCCGGCCGACATGAAATCGTATCCGTAATACTTTAATCCTGGATACGGCCCCACATAGTTTTGATTGGCTTTGGTATTAAACAAATGGGGAAGGTATCCCTTGCAGAGTTCCTGCAAACCGAAAACATCTGGTATTTTGGTAAGCTTCATGGGTAGGAAATTGAGGGAATCCACAAAAGTCAAATTTAATTTTTGGGCAATGTGCATGTACATGATTTTTGAACCATTGTAAATGATCTTGCTAGGTCGAATGGAGTGACGATCGATGAGCACTTCTAAAACGGGATATAAATCGAAACTTTTGGCATTGTGGGCAATCAAGATCGAATCTTTACAGTGATTACTGGTGACGAAGCCACAGAATTGTTCGGCGGCGTCATCACCCGAAAACACAACTTCTCTTTTTCCACACGTATCGGGGCAAGGAGGGTTCACGTATTCACCTTTATGGGTTCGGGAGCATCGGAAACTTCGTGTTCCACAGCAACTACAGGTGGCACCCTCCACTAGTTCCGTTTTCTCACATTTGTGACAGGTGGTCTGCAGCACGGCAAAGTTGACTTTGTGTTGTTGTAGACCACATGACGGATCACGAAAGTTCTGACAGAGTCTACAATCTATGCATTGGCGTTCTCTTTTGACACACTGCTCACATCTGATGCGAGACGGTCGATATCCTTGCTCACACTGAAAGATGTCATCTTGACGCGTCTCAAAATCGTAGAAAATAATTTTTTTGTTTTTATCTTTTGTGGATCCACCCGGTTTTTGATAACAATGTTCTCCAATTTGACAGTTAGGGCACTGCCATTCTTGGCAAACGTGTAAATCTGGAGAGCGTTTGCAACATTGTAGAACGACCCTGCATTTTTTACATTGATGAAACAGTTCACAGGGAGGAGGATAACTTTTTTTATTAACGAATCTCTGTTTTCTATGCCTATCAAAACACGCCATGGAGCGACAGACCCGTCCACAGGTTCGGCAACCCAGTTGGATATCCGTTTCTGGACATTGGTCATGTAAGCAAACCTCACAGGAGGTGGTGCGGTTTTAAACAAGTATGGCAAAAATACGATGTCTTAAAAATCCTTGTATGCTGGCAATCCCGTGCCAATGTTTTTCGGTTTCCGTGTCCACGTGATATAAATACAGACGCGGCTTCTCCTGGTCCTCCGTCACCCTGACAAATTTGTTCCCGACTCTGGAGGACACGACATTGATATTGACATCAAGTAAGGTTTCGAATGGTTCGATGTCGTTCAAATCCAAAAATCTGTCGGTGGGAACTCCGGCTCTTTCACACAGCAACATCGCCAACTCGGTTTGCATTTTTTCTCTCGATGCTTTCAAGATATTGTTGTAGTAGGGCTTGGGGACAGTGCGGTGCTTGATGACATGGTCCAACATCGTTCCCGAATCTCCCCCCCCCCCCCCCCCCCAATAAATTTTTCCACGCATCGGTATCTACTTTCTTACATGTTTTCAGATAACAGAGACTGGTGGAAATGGTCATACATAAGTTGTTATCATTTTGTACATGAAAAAGTTATCCCTTTCTTCCTACGCTATTTTTGGGACCGAAGAGAGACATGATGCGTAACGACATCTGCGTTCAGATTTTCCTAGGATTGTAGTGGCACGACGATCGGATTGTTGAAACTCGAATGACTAAGGACCACCCTTCCCAGATCCGCATCGTGACCTCTGGCCTCAGACAACAGGTCGTCAAACATTTCGTGTAATTTAGTGGGTATATCTAACAGTTTATCCCACCCCCGCCACTGCTCGTTAAATTTGACCTTAAATGTAGTGTCACGGGCTAAGTTTTTCTTAAACGTCCGAGTGTCTCTCTTCCAAATGAAATAGGGTTTTTCTAATGGGTCCTCGGAACTCCCCCCACCCCCAGCTTGTCCACCTGTCGAAGGCTGGTCGTCATTTCGAGAACGTCGAATTTTTTTGGTAGGAGATTCCATATCAGACAGAACCTCTTGCCATAAATTGTGAATGTGCTTTTCCCATTGGAGTTCATGTAATCGGTTCTCGACCTCAGCATCACCGATTAAACCATTCGCTGCAGCAAATAACTACACAATGTCCGGAGTCCAAAATTTCTGTTAATAAGCAACAGTGTGCCATACCTTAACTACAGAAAAGAAAGGGAAAAAAGCAACATTACACATAGAAATTAAGTTTCCATTTTTTATTTTTTTTTGGTATCATAATGAAAAAAAAACCATGTTATATATTCCCGCCTTAAAAAGCAAAACATTTTCTTAGATATTTTATCGCAGAAACATTTCAATCCTCATACAAAACTTATTGAAATTAAACAAAACACTTTTGTTAATAAATCTACTCAACAGAGATGTTTACTCCTAGACCACATCTCTGGTATATCCAGGGGTCTGTGTTTATTCAGCTCTTCATTATGTATTCCTTAGAGTCATGAGGATAATCACTGTTCATTACTTTTGTTTGTTTGTTTGTTTGTTTTATTTATAGTCGCCTGAGCAATTTTTCAGCTATCCGGCGACTGCTGTTCATTACTAAACTACCTACATCGTCATATACTTAATGCAGAAACACCTTACAATATGAAAAATAAAACAATACCAATTACTTTGCAGCAATATTTAATTGTAAACTAAACAAACTCACAAAACCCGTATCTAATAAAATGCAAAACAAATACACGATATATAAAACCATCTGTTTAAAATTGTTTGAAAGTTACTGTCAGTAGGAATAGTAATCAAGAAAAAAAAATTGAAAACAAGACACCTGTGGACTTCATCGCTCACCTGAACCACCTTAGTCTATATTTAAAGATTTTCTTTACACAGTCACACATGAAAAAAAAACCAAAAAAACTTTGATCCCCTGTTGAAACTGGGAGGTGGTTCTTGAGAAGTCAAAATTTTGAAAAAGTTTCCAGATAGGTGGATAGACGAGCTTAAAAAAGAGTATTAAATCTTTTTTATATCAAATTTAATAAGTTGTTACATTAAATTACTAACAATAATAACAACATTAAAAAACCACAAAGACGAGTCATTTGAAATTTGAAAATATTGAAGTACTAAGATTTAAACTAGAGTGTTCAAGTAAACACTTGTGTCACCCGCTGTGACTACATTTAAAAGTGTGACTACAGACAAACAGATAGACGTCGGACAGAGTGATCCGTGTGTGTCGCTGTTTTTTCAGACAACACAAAATTGACAACAACTAACAGCTGGATTAAGCATTTTTTTTTTTTTGGCTTAAATATACAAGATGTCAGACTTTCCTAACTTGGGAAGTAACTGACATTAAAAAGCAATGAATATATACTTCCTTTTTTACATACTCATTTGTGTCAACATACTATACTAGATTATTCTGTTTTGTATAAAAATGACAATTAACAGCTGGATTAAACAAATAATTTTTTGTTCTTAAATGTACAAAAGGTCAGACTTTCCTTACTTGGTTTTGATTATTTATTGTTTATAGCCGCTTGAGCAATCTTACAGCTATCCTGCGGCTTACTCTATATAAATGAAAAAGCGTGATACAAAAGTAGAAATATATTTGATTGATTATTTAAAGTTTTACGCTGATTTGGTAGTATTTCAGCCATTTTACGGCGGTTAACTGACTGTAAAATGTTTAGTTTAGAGTGTTGTAGTTTCCCTGACGGCCCCCAATGAGCCTGCTCTTGTTCGAGAATCAGGGAAACGATCTTTTGCGTGCCAAGGGGGTTGTGATCCTTGACACGGGGCACCATTTAACGTCCCATCCGACGGACATAAAAATATATCTAAAACAAAAACTTATTTGCAAACATGTTAAAAATATATCACTCAAATATCACTATCACTGTGTATATAAAACCATCCTGATATAATTATAATTTCGCATAATCAACTCAAAACATTTGATAAAAACCAGTTTCACGAAGAAATCCCAATATTGTATTAAGATTCACATTTGTAAAAAGATCTTTCATAGATCGGGTATCAAAATAATTTAATCTAATTAGAGCAGTATCTCCACATTCCAACAAAATATGCTTAACTGTTAAAGGACATTGGCAGAAAACACACTCGGGTGGATCCTCTTTTTCAAGAAGGAACGAGTGTGTCATCCGCGAATGTCCTATTCTACATTTCGTAATAACGACTTCGTCTCGACGTTTAAGATTAGTATTCGTCGTTTTGTTAACAATAGGATTTATATCATGTAGTTTGTTTTCTACTTTTTCATTCCAATCCGTTTGCCACAACTGTATAACATATTCTCGTATTAAAGATTTAAGATCTGAGTAAGGGATTCGATAATTTGTAATTGGCAACTGTAATGCCTGTTTTGCGGCAGTATCAACTTTCATGTTACCACGTATGCCAATGTGGCTTGGAATCCAACAAAAAATAATGTTATGTCCTTGACTTTTCAGGAATGAATATTCTTTCAAAATGTTATAAACATAAGGATGGTCAGTTTTACAATTTTTGATCGCTTGAAGGCAGGAAAGAGAATCAGAATATATAACATGTTTCTTGTGTTCTGAAAGCTTTATAAAATTCATTGCTAATTGAAGAGCTTTCGCTTCTGCAGTGAAAATTGAACTATTGTCCGGTAAACGTACTGAAAAAGTATCATTGCCATGGACAGCAGCGGAAGCAACTTTATTTTTGTCTTTTGAACCATCAGTATAAATTTCATTATGTGTAGAGAAATTTTGTCTCAATTCATTAAACTTCTGAATAAATTCCAGTGAATTTGTGTCGGACTTTTTATTTTCCGACAAATCTAAATTAACAGTAGGTTTTGATAAGTCCCAAAGTGGGATATTCGGAATTTGTAATTCAGAAATAACATTTAAATCTATTTTAGAATCTGCAATATGTTTTTGAAGTCTCAATCCCAGTGGCTTAATAACTTTGGTCTTTTCATTATATTTAGTTTGAAATTTCGGGTTGAACACACAGTTATATGACGGATGTTTTGGATTGGAACGAAGTTTTATTATATATTGAAGACTCAATTTTATACGTCTGTTTTGAAGTGAGGGTTCATTTGCCTCTACATAAAGGCTATCAATGGGAGAAGTTGGAAAAGCTCCTAAACAGATACGTATACCTTGATTGTGTACTGCATCTAAGGCTTGGAGATACGATTTTCTAGCAGATCCATAGACTATGCATCCATAGTCCAACTTGGATCTGACTAGAGATCTATAAAGTTGAAGTAAAACTTTTCTGTCTGCACCCCAATGAGTATTGCCGACAACCTTTAAAATATCAAGTGCTTTAGAACATTTAGTTTTAAGCATCTTAATATGTGGAACAAAGGATAATTTACTATCAAAGATGACTCCTAAAAATTTAAATTCTTTTACTATTTTGATTGGTATTCCATTTAATTTAAGTTCTGGGTCAAGATGATGTGCACGTTTTTGACAAAAATGAACACCAGTGGTTTTTGTTTTCGAAAATTTAAAACCATTATTATCTGCCCAGTCTTGAATTTTATTTAGACAAAGTTGTAATTGTCTTTCAATACTTGCCATGTTTTTTGAACGATATGAGATGCCAAAGTCATCTACAAACAGACAGCCTTCAACATCATTTCTAAGAACTTGTGCTAAGCTATTAATTTTAATACTGAATAATGTTACTGATAAAATACTTCCTTGTGGAACACCATTTTCTTGGTTGCACAAGTTGGAATATGTGGAACCCAAGCGAACTTTAAATTGACGTTCTTTCAAAAAGTTCGATATAAATATTGGTAAATTACCTTTTAACCCCATATTGTGGAGATCTTTTAAAATTCCATGTCTCCATGTAGTATCATATGCTTTCTCCAAATCGAAGAAAATTGATACAGCATGTTCATTGTTTATAAAAGCGTCACGAATAAATGCTTCAAGTTTGACAAGGTGGTCTAAGGTACTTCTCTGGCTTCTGAAGCCGCACTGAATATCAGCAAGCAGGTGTTTTGACTCCAGAAACCAGACAAGCCTGTCATTGATCATTCTTTCCATGGTTTTACAAATACAACTTGTTAGAGCAATAGGGCGATAATTTGAGGGATCACTGTGATCTTTCCCCGGTTTTGGAATAGGAATAATAATAGCTTCTTTCCAAGAGTTTGGAAAATTGCTTGTTTCCCAAATTTTATTAAATATTGATAGAAGACATTGAAGACTGCTTTCTGGAAGATGTTTAAGTATTTGATAGTGTATTTCGTCTGGACCTACAGCAGTGTCATGCGATTTTGATAAAGAGTGTTTTAATTCATCGATGGAGAATGGTTTGTTGTAATTTTCTAAATTATCAGAAGTAAAATTCAAATGTTTCCGTTCTTCTCTGTTTTTAACGTCAATAAATTTAGCAGACATATGTTCTGTGGATGAGTTTTGGGATATAGCATTTGCAATGCTATTAGATATGTCTGTGATATCAGTAATTGTGGCATTATTAACTTTCAAATGGTGGAATTGTTTATTTGTATTTTTGCCCTTAATCTTTTTAATTGCGTTCCAAACTTTATAAATAGGAATGTGTGAATTTAATTTGGAAACAAAATCTCTCCATAAATTTTTCCTGCTTGAGTTACAGGTCCTACGGGCTTTTGCTCTAAATTTCCTATAATTATCTAAATTTGTATGAGACGGGGATAAATTAAAACGTTTTTCAGCTTTTTTGCGTTGTTTAATCGCCTCTTTACATGCATCATTAAACCATGGCTTTTTAATTTTCTTTGGATTTGTCGAGGTTTTTGGAATAGCTTTCTCGCTATTCTCTAAAACAATATTTGTAAATTTTAAAATTGGATCATTTTCATTGATCAAAATATTTTCTTTTATCGTATCAATACAAAGATTTTTGAACAAATTCCAATCTGCTTTATTTAGCTTCCAATTTTGTTTTTTGTTATTATTGGAAGGAATTATATCTTCAATTAAAATAGGGAAATGGTCACTGCCACATAGATCGTCGTGGACAGTCCATGACAGGTCACAAGCTAATGTAGGTTCTGTTAAAGAGATGTCAATAGATGTATAAGAACCATTTCCAGGATGAAGATAGGTATTGGAACCATCATTTAAAATACAAAGATTATTTTGATTTGCAAAATCCTCTAGCTTTTTGCCTTTATCAGTTAACTTATCACTACCCCACAAGGGATTGTGACCATTAAAATCTCCCATAATGAGATAAGGAGAAGGAAGTTGATTGATTAAATTGTTTAACTCTTGTAGTTCTAATTCGTATTGTGGGGGAATATAAATTGAACACAGTGTAATGGTTTTATGAAGAGAAACACGAACTGCTGTAGCCTGAAAATTAGTTTTAAGTTTAATTTCACTGTGTAAGATATTGTTTCTTACACATATTGATGACCCACCCTTTGCTCGATCATCATTTGGGTCATAACAGTTATATAAGCAATAATGTTTTAAAGTTATACTGTCACTTTCTTTAAGGTGTGTTTCTTGAAGACAAAAAGCTACGGGATTAAATTTTTGTATAAGAAGTGATATTTCATTAAAATTGATTTTAAAACCTCGACAATTCCATTGAATGATTTTAGATGGATGCATTACGATTTAAGTTAATTTGATCTTTGATCTGTATCTTGATGGTGAGAGGCTATGGCTTCTGGACTGAGAGGAGGAAGTGTCCATCTTCTCATCATCCAGAAAGCTAAATCTGTTATGAACAGATATGGGATCTTTCATCCCTTTCGGGATTCTATCACTTCTTATGTGTGGTTTGGCGGACTTTTTTGATGACTCTGAGTCTTTGGCAGTCTTTTGTTCAGATTGCTTATGAACCTTTTTTTGAACATTTAATTCTTGTGGTTTCTGTGGAGTTTGTGTTTTGGGGGAGTCAGAAGAGGAAGCAGCAGTTGCAGAAGAAGCAGCAGCAGCAGAAGAAGTAGAAGACGTGTCAACAAGATTTTTCGCCGTTGTAGTTGAATTATTCTGCTTGGTAGATGGAATTGCCAGATCTGTTTGGCATGCAACCTCTTTTGTATTTTTCTTTTTTAAAACAGCTGCATAGGAAGTATTTGGATGCAGAGATTGATAAAGTTTTCTTGCATCCGGGTAGCTGAGGTGTTTTTCAACTTTTAATTTTGAATTTCTTTTTCCTTTAACCAAACGCTACATTGTTTTGATGAGGATAGGTGTTTTTCCCCGCAATTGACACATTTAGGTTCTTTTTGACATCGATCGTCTACACAGTCTTCAGAACCACATCTGAAACATACATGTTCATGTCTACACCGATCTGATGAATGGCCAAACTTTTGGCAGTTGAAACAACGTAAAGGATTTGGTATAAATGTTTCTACTTTCAAGGAGTAATATCCAATTTTGATTTTATCAGGATGGTTTGGTGTGTCAAAATCAAGAATATAGGTGTTAGTTGGAATAACTTTCCCATTTTTCTTGATTGTAATTCGTTTGGTAAAAAGAACACCTTGAGATTTCAATTCAGTTGTAATTTCTGTCTCCTCCAAGTCACAAAGTCCACGACCTTTGTCTCTAATGACACCTTTGCTTCGATTTAAACGGATGCTCGGTGTTCCAATGGCCTTAATTCCGCCAAATTTCAAAACGGATTGTAGAACTAATGATTGTTTTCTGTTTTTACATTCAACCAAAAGAGTTTCATTTTTCATTTTTTTAACTGATTGGGCTTCTCCAATGATCCCTTTTAATGTTTTGTCGATGACAAACGGTGAAAGTTTCGTGATTGGTTTTTCATTCTCATTCAAGGTTGATACAATAATAAATCTTGCCCAATTGGCTGTTCGTTCTGAGTCAGACTCAGAGTCATCTTCGTCCACAAGTCGTCTTTTGTTGGTTTTTTGTGCCATGATTAAGTTTAATTGGTTCAGCACCATTGCTCCCCGCCCGCCTCGGAGCGCCAACAAGGGCGATGCCTTCTTCTGGGGACATCCCAGCAGAAGAAGAACACCAAGAGGATACAACGGTGTTATACTTAGATGGACATATCCACCCAATTGACCCTAGCCACCGCCTAAACGATATTAATAGATTGAAATTGTATATTATTTGTAACAAGTTGTCTTCTGTGCAAGACAAGAAGACAACAATTTTCCAATTTATTACTATCACCATTAAACAATGAAGAATAAACAATGAAGAATACAGTGATCTGAAAACAGGAAAATATTAACCAAATAATCACTAAAATTGATGGATATCGTTTAAGCTAGGCGTGACCAGCCGATTGAACGTGCCGAGCCAAACACGTCCGCCCGTTTAGATGAAATTAGGGCCAAAGTGGAGTGTTGGTCAATGAGCGTTGTAACCTTAACACCCATCAACCTCAGCCACCAGGATCCCCTCTTCCACCGACACGGGTCACATCCCACGGCAAACAGGACGCCTCTTTTAGTCGCCTTTTACGATCAAGCAGAGGATACTGTGGGCCAATTCTTATCGCCCCGGACCCACACGGGGGTTCCTTACTTGGGAAATAATCGACATTAAAAAGCAATGAATATATACTTCCTTTTTTACATACTCATTTGTGTAATTATACTATACTAGATTATTCCATTTTGTATAAAAATGACAATTAACAGCTGGATTAAACAAATATGTTTTTTTTCCTTAAATGTACAAAAGGTCAGACTTTCCTTACTTGGGAAATAATCAACATTAAAAAAACAATGAATATATACTTCCTTTTTTACATACTCATTTATGTCAACATACTATACTAGATTATTCTGTTTTGTATCAAAATGACAATTAACAGCTGGATTAAGGATTTTGTTTTTTGCTTAAATGTACAAGATGACCAACTCTCCTAACTTGGGGAAAACAACCGACATTAAAACAATGAATATATAATTCCTTTCACACATTCATTTCCCACACATAGACTAGATTATTCTCTTTTGTTTTTATAAAAACAAATCACAGGTTCAGATTACTTTTTTTCTTCTGTGCTCATGACTTCAAAGTTAACTTTACGAGTTGCTGCAGTGTTTGATCTTGTGCGTCCACTGATAGGACCATCTTCAGATTCTGTGATCACAGTAGCATTAGTGGTGGTCTCGCAGTTGTAGTGGTAGGAAGGGTGATGTTGGAAGGTCTTGTCACAGCTATGGCGGAAGGTGGTGAAGTGTGCACGAGGGTGGTATTTGAATCTGGTGAGGTAAAAGTGATGGTGGGAGATGAGATGTTCGATTCTGTGAAAGTTGTTTCATCATGCTCTTCTTGAAGTACTTCATACCTCACCACTCTTTGGTGCATTTTTCTTTATTTTGATGTTTATGATCAGACACTTCACAAGAAGTGTCATTGATATTGCCCATGTTAAAAAACTTATCAAAAAATTAGGAAAATTTGTTACATATACATTTGTTTACAATGATCAAAACAATTTGAAAAAAAAAAATTAAGTGCAAGAATTTTTTTGATACACAACATTTTCATATTCATCTGAAGAAAAGGAGGAATATGTTTCAATTGGTTGAAATTGTGTGATATCCACTTCCGATTTTGAAGGTAGGGTTTTAGGTTTCTTTGTTTTTGGTGTCAGTAGTAATACGGTACTGGACAGTCACTTACAGTCAATGACGTCACACCCGAAAGTAGGTCACGAGGTCACAGTCACTGACGCCATACCCAGGTCAAGAAAGAGGTCACAGTCACCCCCGTCATACCCAGGTCAAGAAAGAGGTTACAGTCACTGACGTCACACCCATGAGTCACAACCTCCAGGTCAAGAAAGAGCTTACAGTCAATAAGTCACAACGTCATACTCAGGTCAAGAAATAGGTCACAGTCAATAAAAACATATATAAAAGTTTCACTACATTATCACACAAATAAAGAAAGAATGGAATACCAACAAAAACAATACAAATGGGAAATTTTAGGATGGAGCGCACTAAAAAAAGATTGCAAAAAATGGACATTACACGAGAGTGACTGGTTTAATAAGAAAGAAGACTGTATCATTAACTTTAAAGAAAAAATCCAAACAGGATACGACATTGCAGACAGTTGGGGGAGTGAAGAGTACATAATAAAACGTAAAGTTATGCCTGCAAAATATAAACCTTAGAAATATAACCATGCCTAAAGGACATAAGAAGATAATACGATTCAATGATAATACACAGATATTCTATATCCCATATGAAGAAAGGAGCGGTATTTGGATGATGTATGCTATAGATAGGGCACACTTTAAACGGAGAATTGAACACACTGAAAAATTAATTCAACCTGTATTACAGAAGATGTTATCTAAACAGAAAGGAATTTTAAAAGACACCTGTGTCATTCAAAAGGAAAACTGATAAATATATTGTGTTAAACCAAGCTTATCTATAGTACACATGTACTTTAATAAACTTCTGAAAAATCAAACCGTGACATGTTATCTGAACGGAAAGGAATTTTAAAAGACACCTGTGTCATTCAAAAGGACAACTGATAAATATATTGTCTTAAACCAAGCTTATAGTACATATGTACTTTAATAAAATTGTGAAAAAATCAAAAACCGTGACATACGCGCATCTGGCGGGGGAAAAAAAAAGTGTTAGATCATATTTTTGACTGTGTACATGTGATAGTCACGAGTGATCAACCTAGTTACGTGTTAAAAAAACTTTATCTTTGATTGAATACACGTGAGTCACAACGTGATCAACAAAGTCAAGTGTTTTTAAAAACTTTGAGTGCATACACGTGAGTGTGACAGTCACGTGTATACAACTCAACCTTGTTTTTAGTGTATCAACGTGCCAGTCACAATCACAACGTCATACTTACACCTAGGTAAAAAAAAAAGTTAGATCTTATCTTCGAGTGTATACATGTGAGAGTCACGAGTGATCAACATAGAAAATATATCAATTTTTTTAAAAGTCTATACACGTGTAAGTCACAGTCACAACGTGATCAACATAGTCACGTGTTTTAAAACATCAACTTTATCTTTGAGTGCATACATGTGAAAGTCACAGTCACAACGTGATCAGCATAGTCACGTGTTTCTTTAAAAAGTTAGCTTTTATCTCCGTGTATAAAAACGGACAAAGATGTGATCACACTCACAAATCTTTGCCAGTCTCAGAAGAAGCTAGACGAATCCAAAACAAGACATGGAACAATACCAGCAAAACCTCATCAAAACCAATTACTCCACACTGGTGAAAGAAATGAAGGCCATTCCTGTAGCTGGATATCTCATGAAGGACCACATTATTACAGACGAAATGCAACAACAGATACAGTTTGAAAAAACCAGTTACAGCCGTAACCGGAAACTACTCAGCATCATTTTGAGAAAAGGACCGAGAGCTTTCCATGGACTTCAGAGGGCACTTTTAAAAGCCAGTCAAAATGACTTGGCCAAGCTCTTAAATAAGGAAGAGAGCGAGCCCTCTGACTACGAAAAAAAGTTAGCTCTGGCGCGGTCTTTTCTTGTCAACACCGCGGAAAAAAGACAGAAAAACGTTGAATCAAATAACTCATATGTTCAACGTCAGCAATCTCAGGAACAACGATGTAAGATCAATTTGGACAACTTCAGTAAACTCTATCTCACAGCCTTGCCTTACAAAGGGGAAATCATGATACACATCCGCCACTTCTCTGAATCCAACGGGCTTCAATTCCCAACAAAGAAAGGGGTAATTTTCCCCTTAACCCGTTGGTTGAAATTTGAATGTCTCCTGGATGAAATCGAGGAATATCTACAGAACCATCGGGGACAGGAAGAAGAGAAGAAGTGGCACATTGGTGGTGGTGTCTACGTTTCCCTCTCGCCTGATTTCCCAACGGTGGACATTAGACACTTCTGGAAACCAGATGATGTAAATGAGCCTATTCCAACAAAGAAAGGAATCAACTTAACTAGAGATAAATTCGATAGACTTAAATCAGCAGTCTACGAATTACGAGAGACTGTTCCTGAATTGAATGACGCTCAAATATGTATGTTAAACGAATCCCATCAAAATCAGTTGGGGGTACTTAGTTGCCCAGAATGCTCCCCCTTTGGTTATGAAGCTAAAGAAGAATCGATGGAAGCTGAGCAAAGTGAATCACAAAGCTCACTGACTGTCGATGAGGAGTGGGAATAAAAGAACACTGTACTTTTGTCATATTGTTTTTTAAATCATAAACCTTCACGTGTATATCTGTAAAAAGCAAGCTATGTTGAATGAATTATATCTATTTTTTCACATTAAAGAGCATGAATTGTATTAAAATAATTACATGAATATGAAAAACATATTTATTTCTTGCTTTTCTTTCCTTATATATCTCCCTTAGAGGGTATCACAATCATTTATTGTCAGAATGTCAAACTACACGGATTATTTGCGACAACTGTATTATACCCCTGGTAATCAAGGGGCATTATCAGGTCCGGAAAAATTATATCAAGCAGTCAAAGAAGATGGAAAATACAAAATCAGTAGAGCAAAAATTAAGCAATTTCTAAACAACGAGGACGCCTACAGTCTACTTAAAACCACCCGCCAAACATTTCCACGATCAAGGGTTGTAGTTAACACTATCGACTCAATGTGGGATGGGGACCTAGCTGACGTTAGCAACATTGCCAGTCACAATGACGGTTTTAAATTTCTGTTGATTTTAATCGATATATTCAGTCGGTATTTGTTTATAGTACCGTTAAAAAGTAAACAACATCAAAATATCATCAGTGGATTGAAAATCATCTTTCAGAAGGGCAGAAAGCCAAATACCCTGCGAACAGATAAGGGTAGTGAATTTAAAAACCGCTGGCTTAAGACATTTTAAAAAAAAGAAAATGTAAATATCTTGTACACACAGAATGAAACCAAGGCCAACTATGCGGAAAGGGTCATACGCACCATGAAGAATATGATGTATCGTTATTTTTTAAAATATAGAACTTATAAATATACCAATATTTTACAAGATTTAGTCAAAACCTACAATAACAGACCACACAGAATGTTAGGGGGATTTTCACCAGCATCTGTTAACAAGAACAACGTTAGAGAAGTCAGATATACGAGCTACCTAACGAGAAAGAAGAAACCCAAGGACAAGAAAACAACGATGAAGAAACCTTTACTAAAAAAAAAGAAAAAGAAAAACCCATACAATCTAAAAATAGGAGATAATGTGCGTATAACAGAGGTTAAGCACCCCTTTAAAAGAGATTATCAACAGAAATGGACAGAAGAATATTTCAAAATCAGTCAACGCTACCTAAGAGATGGAATTCCTGTCTATAAATTAAAAGATTTAACAGACGATTCAATTGATGGTACATTTTATCAATCAGAACTTCAGAAGGTAGTCAAGCCAGACGATATTCTATACAGGGTCGAGAAAGTACTGAAAAAAAGACGTAAAGGTCAGATTAAGGAAGTGTATGTAAAATGGGAAGGATGGCCTAATAAATTCAACTCGTGGATTTCTGACAGTTCCCTGGAAAAAATCAAATAAATACTTCATCAGCAACGAATCATATTCATTTTCACGATGAGTATTCGTATGTTATTATCGTCTGAAGACAGCTCTGAATATTTTCAAAACAATCCCAACAATTTTACAATCCAATTGAATAAACAAATTCAATTTGATGGGTACTGGACTGTGGCTTTAACCGAATTCAATGTGGAAAGCTGGCTGACGACATCGAAAGTACACGAAATCTTTGTATGCTGTAATGTTTGTGAGGAAACGATTGTCGGAAGTAAAGAAATGCCACTATTGAGGAAGATTTATTTAGACCCAAAAACAACAGGTCATATCATTTTTACATTGCCATACTATATTCCGGTAAAAAGCGCTCAAATACAGCAAATATCGTTATATATAACAGACAGAGACGGTAAATTAGTTTCATTTCTAAACGGAGCGGTGAACATATCACTACATTTCAAAAAGTTCCCTTACATTTTATGATGAACAGTCAAACGTACGTGAGTGATCCTAAAATATGGGAAGCATTTTACAAGAATATGGCTGAAAAAAAAATTTAATCCCTATAAATATAAACCCAAGCAAATAGGTAGAGGTATAAAAAACCGGAAATCATATGTCATCCCTATAAGGCCTCACTCACAACTGGAAAGTCAACAAATTGCCACATAAGTAACACCCATGGCGGCTGTAGAAGAAAGAGCACGTGTAGAACATACCAACGATGTTGAAAAGGGAATACCCCATGTCAACTTAAAAAGGGGTATAAAAGGCCAACGTAAACAGCCATCTGTCAGTCCTCTAAAGGAATTGAAACGGTTAACATCATCCAAGAAAAAGAAGAAAACCACCACTCAGCGGAGGAAAAAACAAAACGTATCTACACCGCTCAAGAAGAGAAAGTATATCAAACAGAAACAAACTCTGAAAAAACCAAGACCTACACAGACAAAAATACTTGCAATCGATAGTTACAAGAACATATTCAACGAATAAAAAAATGGCATTTTTAAGCAGGGACGATAAAGATATTGCTCAACCAATGGAACTTTCACTATTTGCCTCTCCTACTAATCAAGTAGCAGTGGAAAAAGTCTACTTCACGGAAGCCAGACCCATTTCCAGCCTCAGTGCAGACAGTCCCATTGAGCTGGTAATTTCTGGGGCTGGAGCGGAATATATTGATTTAAAACGAAGTAGATTATATGTCAAAGCCCGGATTTTAAAAGCGAACGGTAACTCTTTGGCAGCCAACGAAACAACAGGTATCATCAATCTGCCACTGCAAAGTATGTTTTCTCAGATGGATGTTTATCTAAACAACAAGCTAGTATCTTTCAATACGAACAACTACCCCTGGAAAAGTTATTTAAAAACAATATTGTTCAGTGGTAAAGATGAGCTATCCTCACAAAAACAATCGGAGCTTTTCTTCAAGGATGAAGGCAACTTAGGTGACGCTAACGCCTACAACGGCGGGAACGCTGGATTAGTCCTGCGTTACGGGTACACACAGCAGAGTCAAACCTTTGAACTAGAAGGAAATTTGATGGAAGACATATTTGACATAGACAAATACTTAATCAATGGGGTCGATATTTATATCAAACTGTTTAGATCCAGTGCGGCCTTCGTAATTATGTCAAGTGCCTCTTCCCCAGCCTATAAGTTGGAAATACAAGATGTTGTCTACAAAGTAGCTGAAGTCCGCGTAGATCCGGGTGTTCTTCTCAATCACAGCAAACAAATAGAAACGACTCCTGTCAAATACCCCATCACGAGAAATGAATTAAAGATGAACACAATTCCAAAAGGCTCCACAGAATTTTATTGGGATAACATATTCCCACAAGCAATACCTGATCGTCTTGTTGTGGCCTTGGTTGATCAAAAAGCCGTTAATGGTGATTACACCAAAAACCCCTTCAACTTTGAAAATTTCGATCTCACTGACGTGGGAGTATACATCAATGGAGAAAGTGTTCCAGGAAGACCCCTACAGACGGATTTCACGGCAGGTCATTTTTCCACAGCCTATACACGACTGTTTGAAGCTTGTGGAAAATGGAACCGAGATGAGGGTCTCATTATTACCAGAAGCAATTTTGGTAATGGATATTCCCTTTTTGTGTTTACCATAGATCCGTGTGGATTTGGCGAAGAATATCTTAACCTGATCCGTAGGGGTAACACCAGACTGGAATTGAAATTCAAACAAGCAACAACTAAAGCTGCTAACGCATTGGTGTTTGCCACCTTCTCCTCTTTGCTAGAAATAGACAGATCACGTGACATTAACTACATTCAACCATGAATTCTAAACAGCTCAAAGATCTAGTGGAAAAGGATCCTTATCTACGGACAGTTGTAAAAGGGGTTTATGCCAGTAATACTCTACCAAAACACGTTCACCACTATCCCAGCGCATTCATAGTGAATAATCAACCCCTTCCACTTTCTGGTGAACATTGGCTAGCCCTTATTATCCATAATCCATATCAATCAGAATTCTTCGACAGTCTCGGGAAACCCTTGTCTACATACAACCAGGATATAAGAGACTTTATTGCTAACAATAGTAATCAATGTGATACCAGAACTACAAGACTTCAGTCCATAAACTTGTGTGGAAATTATGTATTGATGTTTTTAATTGTACGATTGTGCTTTAAGAAATCCCTGACACAGTTATACACTTTATTTACTGATGACTATCAATACAATGATCATTTTGTTCAGAACTTTGTATATCGATACTTTTTTAATTAAAAAAATAATTCAAATTGAAAAAGAAGTGTTTTTTTTATTATAAATATGCATTTTTTCATGGTTAAAAATCACAATCGTAGAGGTTGACGAAGACGTAACATGGAAACCAACGACACTGAGTGGTGGCAAACAAAGTCCTTACTTCCGTTTTCTGCACCAACTACTATTTTAATATGTGGTAGCACCCAGAGCGGGAAAACGTATTTTACAAAACAATTACTAAAAAAAGCTAATGATATGTTTACAATGCCGGTCGATAAAATAATATATGCTTATTCCGAGCATCAAAAGATGTTCCACGACATGGAACAGTCTATACCTACTCTTGTATTGCATCAGGGTTTACCCACAAAGGAAGATATAGAGAAGTACACAGAAGATGTGCGTCATACTATCATCGTGTTAGATGACCTCATGTTAAAGGTTGCACAATCTCAAGACTGTGTACATTTATTTACGGTGACGTCACATCATCGAAACATTACCACAGTCATGCTTTCCCAGAACCTATATCCACCCGGAAAATATGCCAGAACCATTTCTCTAAACTGTCTTAATGTGATTTTATTTAAGAACTACAGGGATTGTCGACAAATTATCACCTTTGGTTCCCAAATCCTACCAGGAAATGTACCATTTTTTAAAGCAGCTTACGAATTAGCCACACATCCTAACTTTGGTTATTTGCACGTGTGTCTGGAACCCACCCAAAACAAAGAGTATCAACTACGATCTCACATTCTCCCCGGTGAAGACATGATTATTTATCAACCATTATAAATACTTTCAACATATGGTTATACAATTCATACGGCTATCATGAGGCAAAGAGTGCGGAAGCACATTGCTCTCCTCCGGTTTTTATTATATATAAATACTGCTCAGCAGAAACACATTATTAAATCGTTAACAGATAAGCAATGTGATGTAATCAGCGAAATAGCCCTCAATATTTACACCGGGACATACCCATTGACGAAACAGTATATAAGAAAACTTGCTCCTTACAAGCCATTCATTCGGATGTTAGGATCCCGTGAAACAAGTCCAAAACGAAAACGACAGATCTTATTAAAACACATTGAGTTACTGTCTCTTATGGTAAAACCAATTGTTCAACATTTTGATAAACGGGATGGCAAAAGAACTAATATTAATACCCAAACTCAAGTACGAACACCTGAGAAGGTTACAAAATGATGACGAATGTGTTCAGAATGACAATCCTGAAGACCAGAAGACCGGAGACAAGTCACTCGACGTGTGTAAAAACCCTCAAGAAACAAACTCTAACACGGGGAATGAAATGCCCGACGTACAATCAGGTGGTGCTTATATCAGCAAGATCAAAACAGTATCCGGACCTCCAGGATTTTCCAGAACAAAACGAAAACGTCAGAAAAACATTTCTTGGCTTAGATATTAATTGTATAACAATAAATAAAGTAATGTTTTCTATTCAACGTTTTATTGTATACAAGTTCTTTTAATACAATTTTGCAAGAAAAATGACAGTGTTGTTTATTTTTTTTCCACTACTTAAAATCCAAATGGCAAGGTGTCTAAATTCGATAACAGTCTACGTTTTGTATACACCATTTGATAGTTTTTATTTTCTTTACGATTGAGCAATTTTCTTTTTCTCTTATTGCGTGATATTTTACAAGGATTGTGAATCTCAATTTGTCTATCGTTTGCTGTACAAATGATGTCTTTTATGGCCTCGAAGTTGATCAGTTTTGAGTTCATCCAATTCAAAGTAAAACCCCGAACTTTACATTCCTCTTTACCAGACAGGGTGCGATAAGCGTAATTTTTGGGCCCACCGGACACAAATTCGATAATGTGACCATCTTCAGGATCGATTTCATTCGTCATTTCACCCAAATAATTACCGATAGGGAGATAACTCAAGTCATCCGACTTATCGGTCTTGAAGATGACACTATCCGTATCAAAGTACAATACCCTATCACCTAGCACATCCAACACGCTATACAACTTTAGACGAGCCCACATTGTGGTAAATGAAGCCAAGAATATGTTGGTCTTTTTATCGTAGGGTGTAAACAGAGGGTGTTCATTCCATTCTAATTGTACTGTGTCCTTTGACACAATGTGAAAATTGTCTGGGATTTTCGTTGGATCCGATAAAATGCGGAAAAAGACCTCGGCCTCATTCTCATCAATAAACATTGACTGTTTCATATTTAACCTCTGACCAAATTTTCCCCAAAAACTGTTTAGACACAATTTGGCTAAACACCGTAAACCAGGATTTTTCTGAATTTTATGGTAGTCTAACGTTATGCCTTCTTTATCTTGGTATTCTCTAATGTATTTGATCTTTGCGTCCTCCGAGTCGCACTCGGTAGGAAAGCCAGAAGCCTCTTGTTTGATTTTTAAGAATGTATTCACATATTGAGCAAAAAGACCCCCCGTGCCCGATACCCTATCATATTGGGACGACTGCTCAAAATGATAAACTTCGTGTATTTTTAAGATTTGATATCCTTTTGAAATTGCCATTTGGATTTCTGGCGTACACCAGGTACCCGTAATGGATCTCTCATACAATGAACAATGACATTCATTCTGATTTTCAGTGTCAGCACATTTTTTACACAGGGGAAATTTTAGTTTTTGTTTGGACAAATACGGAAGACAGGCATGGTACAATCCACGGGGAGGTAGTACGGTCACCTTTGCCACACTGAAATATTCAGACAAGTCCTTGAAATCCTCTGTGATGATGGTCGGGTGACCCACGGGGTATCGGCAATACTTATTCGTCCAAGGGTAGAGACTCGTGAAATCGTAATATTGGATGGTTTCAGTCTCGGTGGCTTTATATTATGTAACTTCACAGCATTTGTCCGACCTCCGAAGAAACTGTCCCGCGGATCTAATCTATCTTGAAGATCCAAGGTGGAAACGAATTGTCTTAATGCCGGATTTTTCTTTAACTGGTAGTCAAAGTCGTGCTCCCATATAACGACCAGATCATAACCAAGAGCTTTCAGCTCTTTTTCCCGCCGCTTGGTCATGTCGTATAATTCATGAATCGACTGGTTCGTAGATGGGTGTTTAATGGTAAACCGATCGTGGTTAAAACAAGATAAGCAACCGTGATAGGCACAGCTATAAAACAAAAAGAAAAAAATGTTACATTGGTTACCGGTGCGCGGCCGCCCCCTCCCCCTTTTTTAGGGGGCAGGCAGGGGGCACATTTATTTCTATTTTATTTTACATGTAATATTTACCCATAGAACTCGTAAATGGTGCCTTTTCCGTTTTCTTTTTCTACGAATCCATCGCATCTGTAGTTGGTACCGGGTATGCGGTATTCTCCCTTGTTGAGCGCATGTTGAATAAAAATCGGTTTTCCTCTGTGTTTGCTTTTCTCCATAAGCCACTCTAACCATTGAATTGAGACTTTACTGTAATTATCTCTACTGGTGTACCCGGTTGAAGGGACAATGGCAATCGGAGTTGTAAATGTTTGTCTCCCGACTCGTAGGTTATCGTGTTTTTTCACCTCGGCCAATGACATCCATCTGTGATCCAAGTACAGACCCTGTACCCCTTCCTTGTAGTGGATGTCGTGCCACGTACACCCCGAATTTTGGATGATTTCAACCTTTTTTTCCTCATTCAGAAAGAGAGTCTTGAAGATCCCCATACATACACTCGCTATTGTGACGTAGTCAAACGGATCAACACCGTGTGTAGTGGACGTCTCTTCCGTGCCGTCTGGATGTACCACGCGAGTTTCCATTGTAGTGGCCTTAATCATCATACCCCTAAATGCCATACACCCCCGCCTCAAGATATCGACATCAGAACGACAGTATTGCAACATTTCTTCTTGGAAATGGAACTGTTCAATCATTTTAGTTTTGTGCCATGCGGCAAGCTTTTTTCTCTCGTCGGTGGACATGTAATCATAACCATAATAGTGCAAATCAGGATAGGGACCCACATAAGTTTGATTGTCTCTCGTGTTAAATAAATGTGGAAAATAACCTTTCCTGAGTTCTTTTAATCCAAAGGCGTCTGGAATCTTGGCTAGTTTCATGGGGAGAAAATTCAAGGAATCCAGAAATGTCAAATTCAATTTTTTGCTGATATGCATATACATGATCTTCGAACCATTGTACATAATTTTGTCTGGACGAATCGAATGTCGGTTGATCAAACACTCTAAAATAGGGTAACAATCAAAGCTCTTGGAATTGTGAGCTACGAAGATCGTATTCCTACAGTTCTTAATAAAGTAAGAGCAAAATTGTTCCGCTGCATCGTCTCCACGAAATACCCTTTCCCGGTACCCACACGTACCAGGACAGGGTGGATGTAAAAGGCGTGACTTTTCCATTTGAGAGCATTGCTCACATCGTATTCCACAATTATTACACGTCGAATCTGTTTGCAATTCTTTATTTTCACAGACATGACAACAGGATTGCATGACGGCAAAATTAACTTTGTGTTGGGGTAGACCGCAAGATCCATCCTGACAGTTCTGACAGAGCTTACAACTAGCACATTTGTGCTCTTTTCTTACACATTGACGACATCTGATAGAGGGAGGGTTATACCCTCGATCACAGTTGAAAATCTCATCTTGACGTGTTTCAAAGTCATAGAAAACAAATTTTTTTTTCTTTTGTCAAGTGTAGACTGATGCGCTCTTTCAAAGCAGAGATGTTGTCCAATAAAATACTCTTTGCAATTGGGGCACTTCCATTCGTGGCAAACGTGTTGATCGGGTGTTCGGTTGTGGTATTGTAAAGTAATTCTACACTTTTTACACTGGTAAAATTGCTCACAAGGGGGAAGAACTCGATCTATCGTGGCTATTGGGGTCTCTTTGTGTCGTTTAAAGCAATCTAGTGATCTACATATCCTTCCACAAGATCGACATCCTAGTTGACTTTCAGTCTCGAGGCAATCATGACTTAAACACACATCACAATAGGTAGAACATTTGTGTTTGTGCTTGTGGTCGTATGATTTCAGACAAGTGGAACAAAAATATGATCCCTGAAAAAACCCTTGTATGTTAGCAATACCGTGCCAGTGCTTTTCATCGTCTACCTCCACATGATACAAGTAAAGGTTAGATTTGTGAGTGCTCTCCCTTACTCGGACGAATTTGTTCCCCACTCGCAATGAGACTACGTATATGTTCACACCTAATAATGCCCCAAAAGGATCAATGTCATTTAATCCTAAATACCTGTGTGTAGGTACACCGGCCATGTGACACAGCTCTAGAGCCATTTTAGTTTGCATTTTTTTCCGACTCTTCTTCAGGATGTTATCATAATACGTCAAAGGGATGGTTTGGTATTTCATAGCCAATTCCAAAGTTGTCCCCGACTCGTTTTTGATCAAAGTACCCCATGTATTGGTATCCACTTTTTTTACAGGTTTTCAAAAAGCAAAGCCCAATGGCAATGGCCATGCAGAGATTATTATCATTCTGTATCTCAAAGATTGAATATTTTTTAATCATACTATTTCCGGGTCCAATTAAGCTGGTGATGGGTAATTTATTTCCACCCCCACCCTTTGGCATATCAATAGATCCAATCGTCACAATCAGGTCACCGTCTACAGCTACATCTTCATTTGAATTTAAGACTTTAGTGACTTCAGACATCACCGTATCGGCATTTAAATCTTCCCATTTTCGGAGAGAGACCACTATAGCATTATTCAATTTGGGATGTTGAATTACAACTCTGCCTAAATCAGAGTCGTCTCCCTTGGCTTCTGCCAGCACATCATCAAACATGTCATGTAACTTGTCATAAATATCTATCAATTTCTCACCAGCCCACTGCTCATTAAATTTTAGTTTGAAAGTCGTTTCTGTGGCCGTGTTTTTCTTAAATGTTCGCGAGTCTTTTTTCAAATGTAGTATGGTTTATTGCCCTCAGACATGGTTTGTCCACCCCCTTGTTGTATACAACTGGTGGAAGCTGGTTCCTGTAGTTTTTGTCGTTTTAATGGAACATCGTCTTCTAATGTCTCCAAGACTTCCTGCCATAGGTTGTCAATATGACTTTCCCATAGTTCTTTTAAACGATTTTCCACTTCCTCGTGACCGGTGAGACCGTGAATTGAGGCAAATAAATTTACGCTGTCGGTATCTGTCAAGGAACCCAAAATGTCCTTTAGATGACTGTGGGTTGCCATTTTCTTTAAAAAAAAAAAAATTTTTAAGATATTGGTTATAACATTTCTTTTATCAATAAAAAATTAGAATGAAAAAATAAAGCAATGACTAAAGTAGATTGTAAAAATATTTTTTATTAATGAGTATCAACTCTATCACAAAAAAAATTATACATGGCACATATGCAGAAATGTAGCAAAAAATAACAATTTAAGTACACTTTTTAACATTGGACACTGTGTTTGTGTGTGAGGTAACCAACTATAAAAAGGTTAATAAAAATACCTGTTGAGTTACAAAAACAGAAGAACTCATGTACACAGAAAATATGGATATATATTCTTACAAGCGAGGAATGTGAAATTTAAAGTACATTTTTAAAACATGTTTGTGTGCGAGGTAACCAACTATAATAAAAGGTTAATAAAACTACTCGTTGAGTTACAAAACATAAGAACTCGTATACACATAAAATATGGATATATATTCTTACAAACGAGGAATGTGAGGTAATCAACTATAAAAAAGTTAATAAAACTACCTGTTACAAAACATCAGATAAAAAATATGGATATATATATTCCTTATAAGTGAGGAAAGATTAAACAATAAAAAAACTATCTTTAGGTTCTCAGGCCAAAAATTTTCAAATTAAAATGCAGAAAGCCGTTTTTTTTTATTTAACCAGGTTCTAGATTTTTTATTACGTAAATGTAAAATATTTTCCCAAAATATGTATAATCGCACACACACAAAAAAAAACAAAAAAAAAAAAACCCTACTTTTTGCATCGACAAATTTTACATACACGTAAAAAAAAAAATAAAAATAAAAATAAAACCTACTTTTTGCATCGACAAATTTTACATACACGTAAAATATTTCCCTGAATTATGTATAATCACAATAAAAAAAATCTTTTTTTTTTTTACAATAAACATAATGCTTTGGTCAGAATTTACAGCTTCTTTGCTTATTTAACCTGACATATAAAAGTCTTTTTTTTTAACAATCAACATAATGCTTTTGTCAGAATTTACAGCTTCTTTGCTTATTTAACCTGACATATAAAAGTCATTTTTTTTAACAATCAACATAATGCTTTTGTCAGAATTTACAGTTTCTTGACAAACCATTTCAGGATGTGCTTAATGAAAAAACTTCTTTGCACATTTAACCTGACACAAAAAAAATATTTCCCTGACGTATTAAAAAAAAACTACTTTTGCATCGACAAATTTTACATACATATAAAATATTTCCCTGAATTATGTATAATCACAATAAAAAAAAGTCTTTTTTTTTTTACAATAAACATAATGCTTTGGTCAGAATTTACAGTTTCTTGACAAACCATTTCAGGATGTGCTTAATGAAAGAAAAAACTTCTTTGCAGATTTAACCCGACACAAAAAAAGTCATTTTTCTTTTTTCTTTTTTTTTATAATAAACATAATGCTTTTGTCAGAATTCATAGCTTCTTGACAAATCACTTCAGGATGAGTTTTATAAAAGAAAAAAAAAATGACATATTGTAATACTTTTGCATGGTACATGTAAAATATTTCCCTGAAGTATGTACAATCATAATAAAAAAAAGTTTAAAAAAGGTGCTGCTTTCCGCAGAATTTACAGCTTCTTGGCACGTTTAACCCGACATTTTAGAAAAAAAAAAGTCAATTTTTACAATAAACATGATGTTTTTTGTCAAGAATTTACAACTTCTTCACAGATTTTGACCTCGTTCTCGAGGATACTGGTGCAGTGTCACTATCACTGGATGCGTCCTTAGGTGATGTTGTTGGAGGGAGGGGATGCGGTGGAAAAGCAGGAGGGTGGGGTTACAAAATTCATAAGCGGGATTTGACTGGTGTTCATAGCAGTTTCGTCTGGTGGGTTGGTGTTAGGAATAGGTATGTTGCGTGTGCACTTCAGAAGCAACTTCTTTAAGATTACAAGCATAATTCCTACTGTGGTGACAAGGGCCCACACTAAAAACCCTATTAAGAAATAAACCTACATTAAATATAACATTACAATGATGAAAAAAAATAACTCTCTCGCTCTTGTTTTTTTCTAAAAGCTATTTACATTATGTTACTTAAAAAATACTTAAAAAAAGAAAAATGTTTTCTCATTTATAATTTTCTTCCCATGTGTCAAGTTTTCTTTTTTTTAATTAATTGTAAACATTTGTTAAAAAAATTTACTTCTGGGTTCTATATATCATCATCATAATTAAAGTTAAATTGATTATTTCTGTCTAATTCAACATCTGTTGAAAATGTTGAATGTCTTTTATAAATAGAATTTCTATTCGTGTTTAATAATTTTCTTTTACATATTCTGTTACAACACTTTGTTTTGAATAATATTAGACATATCAAAGTTAAAAAACTTATCCCTAAATTAAAGTAATCTGCTGGATTACCCCAAGCTCTCTCTGTTAAGTTGTTGACATCTGTATCCACACCAACTCTTGACTCGTTCATTACACGGCTCCAAATATTAAGAAGTTTGGAGGTGAGATCTAAGAAAAAAAAATGTAAAAATCTGTAAAAGGACATCCTGTTATTTTTTGTTCTAATTACTATCAATAAAAGAAGTTCATTTTTTTTTTTTTTTTAAAGTAAATTTTTTTTTATATACATAAGATTCATGGTACCTGGTTTTGACACCGTTACAATGGGGATGGAACCTGGCTGTGTTTCTCGTAGGGTGTTGTGTTTTACTGGTTCTACCAAAAAATAAATAAAATGAAAAGCAAATTGAAAATAAAACACACTAAAATATTCAACATTCTTTTGATATATTTCTTCGAATAGACATCTTTTTTTTTTTGACCAATACATTGCAAGTTTTATACACAAGATGTTTATAGTATCTGACTTACTTGTGGTCACCATCATAAGAGGGGTGGAATGCTGCTTGGTTTCACGTCGAGTACTACTATGCGTCACAAGAGGGCCTGGGGTGGAACGCTGCTTGGTTTCACTTTGAGTACTACTGGGTGTTTCCGGTTCTACCAAAACAAATATGAAGGGTAAATTGAAATAAAACACTAAAATATTCAACATTCTTCTAAATATTTCTTCTCATGGATATGCTGAGTTTTTTTTTGTTTTTGTTTGTTAAGGACATATGCAAATGAGACGTTCCTCAATAATATATAATTTTACGTAATATTCTGTGTACAGTTCATTTGTTTTACATCTCGTTTCTACAGAAAAATATGGGGTGCATTACATGTACCAGGTTTGTTTTAGAGCTAGTATATTTTGATAGTTCCTAGTTTCTGAATGTAACAGTATAAATTAGTACTTGATTTACCCGCGGTCATTGAAATAACTTTGGTGGAACCCAGGTGTGTTTCACGAATACTGCTGGATGACTCTGTTGATACTGAGACTTTGATGACGGAATACGGTTCTGAAAATGCAAATCAACAAATTAACTAAACAATGGTGTGGTTTTTTTAAAAGGTCGAACCCGATTTTTTATTTATTCCTCCTGTGCTTTTTTTTTTTTTTTTAGCTGTTTTAATTAAAGTCTTTTTCAGTAATGGTTAAATATTTAAGTTTTTTTTTCTTGTATATTACTACAAAGACTTACCACAGACTGCCCGTTTTTCGTCTCTGATTTTTACAACGGAGGGGTCCCCAATGATGGTGACTTTGTTCACGTTACAGTCCGTAACAAACACCTCGCGAGTCTTTTCGGATTTTACAGATATATTAACACATTCAGGAAATAAGCATTGCTTTGCGTCACGGAATATACCGGCGTCAGTTTTCTGTACAATGATCAAAATGATCAGAGTCCATATAACTTTGGCGTCCATGATTTAGGCTGCGTCAGCATCATATGACCTTATATGGTAACCCGTGCACTGATAATTGAACCCCATTAAAAAAAATTTGGTTGTGCCAAGAACAAAAAAAAAAAAGAATCGGATATGTTTTGGAGTTTTTATGTCATTTTTTCTGAATAGAAAAAAAGTTGTTTTTTAAATGATTAACAACCGCAAAGACATTTTTTTTATAATAGTAATAAAAAAATACATTATTTATGGAAATTATTTCATTTCCATAAAACAATGAAAAAATATTGTTAGTATCCTTCAAGATTTTGACCCTTAATGACTGAAATTTTGAGTACGTTATGATAAATGATTCTAATTAGTGTTTTTTATTTTCTTTTGTAAATATTTTACCCTATGTGTATTGTTATAAATTTTTATGGTATAGTTCATTAGTATTAAAAAAAATTGCTCTCTTATTTTAACCCGTGTCCTTCATATTTTGGCGGGATTTTTCAAGATGAAAAGGTGAGGGAATATTTTTTAACCCTTGAATGATTCTTCGGTATGAGTTCATGAATTAAGTACATAGAGATTACAGGTTCACGTGATCATAACAGCGTGAATTTCAAAGTGGGTTTGTATACCTGTGAAGAAAAAAGCGCGGGTAATATATAGCACGTGTTGCCTAGGATGTTTTCTTTCTTTCTATATAATGACAATGACAATGATTTATTAGTGATGATGATGATATGTTCGTAGGGGTACACATAACAGAGTATCATAAGTATAAATAATTCAACAAAATCAGTGAACATGTAATGCATGAACATAACACCAGACAACGTTGTTGTATTAAATATCATACTACAATCAGACAATTTACAATTACTAAGTGCATGATCATAATAACACTATGTTTTTTTTAATTGAAATGAAAAATCATGGGGATAAGACGTGTGAAATATTTTACACGTATGTGTATTGTTATATATGAAAAAAAAAGTAAGAGGTGTTAAATATTGTACACCTGTGTGTATTATTATTATTAATTTGTGTGTGTGTGTGTGTGTGTGTGTGTGTGTGTGTGTGTGTGTGTGTGTGTGTTATGTGGTGTTTTTTAGTATCTAGGTTGTAGACTTGACGATTACAATGCGGTTTACTCTATTTTATTGTGCCAGATAGAATGATGGGGGAATGAGATGGGGTGATAACAGGGACACGCGTGATGATTAAAGAGTTCAGTAAAACTCGGTTTTCGTCCTTGAATCGAAAAAAAAAGGCGCGAATATTAAAATATGTAGGAAATGTATGATACATGCCCCTTTGAATTGTTTTTTTTTTATTTTTTAAAAAATTGTCATGAGCTGTTTTCAGTATAGGTTGTGGACTTGAAGGTTACAATGTATTTAACTGTGTCAGATAGTATGATGGTGAAAAAATGATAGAAAGATAACAGGTAGAGGTAAAAGTCGGTTTTCACCTTTGTACTGAAAAAAAAGGCGCGAATATCAAATTATGTAGAAAAATGCATTTTGACCTCAGCCGTTTTTCTCTATTAAGCTAAATCTCAGTTTTTAAAAAGTCGGTTTTCGTCTTTGTACTGAAAAAAGGCGCAAATATCAAAATATGTAGAAAATGCATTTTGATCTCACGTGTTTTTTCTCAATTAACCTAAATCTCAATGTTTTTTTTGGACAGATGAGTTGACAAAATTTTCATCCAGTGCAATTTCATAATACGAAATATAAATCTCAATGTTTTTTTTAGGACAGATGAGTTGACAAAATTCCATCCAGTGCATATAAATCTCAATGTTTTTTTTAGGACAGATGAGTTGACAAAATTCCATCCAGTGCAATTTCATATTTCGAAATATATATTTAGCAATTATTGACAGAATTGTTATATTTTAGTAAAAGTATAAATATGAGATGTATTTTTTCCTTTGCATAAATATGCATGTATATTTTTTATCTTCAGTTTTTTTTAATTTTGTCAAGTCGTTGTTTTAGTATAGGTTGTAGGCTTGATGCTTATGTGATTGGAAAAATGGACATAACAGGTAGTTCAGTGATGTTTTTAAAACTCGGTTCTTCGTCCTTGTACTGAAAAAGGCGCGAATATTAAAATATGTAGAGAATACATTTTTGACCTCACGTGTTTTTTTCACATTAACCTAAATCTCATTTTAAGGATATTTTAGTTGACATAATTCCATCCTGTGCTTTCACAATACGGTTTTCTTTCGTAATTCTTGATAGTATGATGCAGAAATGAGATAGAAAGATAACATGTACACATGATGATTAAAGAGTTAGAACTCGGTTTTCATTCTTGTACCGGAAAAAGACGTGAATATTAAAAATATGTAGGAATGTATATACATAAAGGAAAATCTCAAGGTTTTGACCTCACGTTTTTTTCTTAATTCATTGCCCTCTTACATCAGCATTTTGAGGGCAGATTTTTAGTTGAAATAACTTCACCTAATATTTGACAATACGGTTTTTTTTCTTTCGTCATTCTTGAGACCAATAAATACGAGATGTATTTTTTCTTACAATATCAGATCGTTCTTGACTTCAGACTTTAATTGTCCACATTTTAAGCTTAAGTAGTCCATCGAAGTTTAAGATTTGTAAGGCGAAAATGGCAGAAGCATTCTTGAACATGATGCAAGTACATTATTTTTTCATTCTAAATTCTGATTTTATTTTTTAATTTTTTTATCTTAATTTTTGTTTACGTTTCTTTATTGATTTTTTAAAAAAAAAAAGTTTTTTTTCATATTCTTTTATTGAGTAAACAAAATTTAGTTTTTTTTTTTTTATTTTATAACTTTTTGATATTTTACGAAAGTTTGGCATGCATGAGGATTTTTATTTTTAAAAAAAAATATCTTATACTTCTTTTTTTCTTGAGTTCCCGTAGAAAGTTAATGATTTTTTTTTTTTAAATAATTGATTGTAATTTAAATATGGGTTGTGTTTCTTCTCTTAAAAATTTTTTTTTTTTTGATTTTTTTTTTTTTAGTGATGATGAAATAGTTTTAAGACCATTTGAGGATTTCGAGAGAGAATGGATTAGAAAGGGAGAGGAATTTAACGTCACCTTTTTTGATGAGTCGAATCAGTCGATGAGAACCAGCAAAAAGAGGAAATTAGAAGATGCAGAGGATTCGCTGATAGTGACAAAAAGGTATATTTTAACTCATTTTTACTTATTTTATATTTTAGTAATAATAATTCACATATTGTGAAAAGTTATCAATATCAAATTTTTGTTGCTAAGAATTTATTAATTATGCACTTTTTTTTTAAATTTTCATTTTTTTTTCTTTTCTTTTTTTTTCCTAAAAAAATTAGGTATTAATAACTCATACATTTTGAAAAGGTTATCAATATGAAACTGGTTGCGAAGAATTTTATTTATCATGAATTTTTTTATTTTCACTTTTCTTGTTTCTTAAAATGAAGCTATAATAATTCACATTTTGTGAAAAGTTATCAATATGAAACTTGTTGCGAAGAATTTTTATTTATCATGAACTCTTTTTTTCTACTTTTTTTTTCTACATTGAAAATTGATTCATCTTTTTTTTTAGAAGAAAATTGAATGATGACCTACAACAGGAAGAAGCATTCTTGAAAGATTTCAGGAAAGAACATCCTAGTAGATATCATAAATTGGAAGAAAAATTAACAGTGTCCACCAGCGTGTCTGGAGCAAAGGGGAATAGTAGAAGAGTTTCCCTCGCCCCTAATGATGTATCACCGTTAAAAACATGGCCGGGAAAGAAGGTATCGGAAAGTACGACACTGAGAACATGCGATAGCGGGGAACGCAGAGATATTAGGCTACCTGTAAAACAAGAACCGATGTATTCTGCACCCTTATCTTCTCCGGATGGGGTACCACTGAATTCGTGGTCTGGTGAAGAGGCATCGGGAAGTGCGTGTGATGTATCGTTAAATTTAAAGTCCTGTGAGAAGGTATTGGAAAGTAGGTGTGATTACGGAGTGTTGGGAGATTTTGGGGGAAGCTCCCCTTCGATTTTCCAAACAAGCGCGCAACACCCACTTATGTCCTTAGTGAGCTCGTGAATACGATACAGGTAGACTTATCTCAAAGTGCAATGATCGTGCAATATATTCAAGAATATCTGAAGACTCAAAAATAAAAAAGAGTTAAAAAGACACTGTATTCTATCTCGGTATATTGTTGTGTATAATGTTTTCATACTTAGTTTTGTAGATTGTGAAATTATTTCAGTTTTTCCCTATTTGTTAATTCTTGATAATTGTTAATATTCTATCTCTGTATATTGTTGTGTATAATGTTTTCATACTTAGTTTTGTAGGTTGTGAAATTATTTCAGTTTTCCCTATTTGTTAATTCTTGATAATTGTTAATATGAACATATATGTATGTTGTAAAAAAAAAATTTTTAAAAAGTTAATAATTAAGGACTTACTTGATGATATTTTGAGTAATGGTTTTCATCAAAGGGTGTATGGATTCATAAAACTGGTTATGATTTGTTGATGTGTTTGCATCTTTTTTATACATATTTTTAAACACGTGATTGTATTGATCACATGTTTTAACATGTGAGTAATGGTGACTGTGACCTCTTTCTTGACCTGGGTATGATGTTATGATTTCGTCAGTGACTGTGACCTCTTTCTTGACCTGGG
This sequence comes from Ostrea denselamellosa, assembly GCA_024699665.1. Classification (NCBI taxonomy): domain Eukaryota; kingdom Metazoa; phylum Mollusca; class Bivalvia; order Ostreida; family Ostreidae; genus Ostrea; species Ostrea denselamellosa. Next base: position 1,562,057 of record JAMZEH010000075.1, on the reverse strand, counting down.
TATGAGGTCAGTGACTGTGACCTCGTTGTTAACCTAGGGTGTCAGTGACTGTGACCTCGTAGCTAGGGTGTCAGTGACTGTGACCTCATGACCTATTTTCAGGTGTGACGTCATTGACTGTAAGTGACTGTCCAGTGACCTATTTTCAGGTGTGACGTCATTGACTGTAAGTGACTGTCCAGTACCGTATTACTACTGGTGTCCAAATTTTGTGCATTCGAAAAAGCTCTCGTTTTCTTGTATTTTGAGTAAATGATTTTTTATTCTTTAACATTTTAGTTTTAAATGATAATTGGTTTCTATTGATACATACTAAATATACCAAGCAAACAACAATTGGCGCGTGTTCGAATCTCGGCCGCGGCGTTATGTGAGCAAGTTTGCCAGTTTACTTGCGGAAGGTCGGTGGTCTCTTCCCAGGTACATTGTATCTGGGTTCTCTCCTCCACCAAGAAAAACTGGACGCCACCAGATAACTGAAAAATTGTTGAGTGTGGCGGAAAGCAATAACCAATCAATCAATCAACATTTACAATACAAAAACCTAATATCACATACGAGACACTATTAGTTATACATTGACCAGTAACAAGAGGTTTGGACAGGAGTTCTGAAGAAGACTCATGGGTCCTGCTTCTGGTTGTTTCTAAGGCTGTTGTAACCATACTGGGTTCTGTAGAGAGTGAAAAAAAACAATGTATAAATGTCTTGATTTTTTTTTCATTAGTGAAATTAACAACATATCGTACAGGATTTATAAAGTGATAAATATAATGTAATAGTACTCTAAAGTACTGTGCAGTATTATGAAAATAAAAATGTAAAGAAAATGACATAGCCTAAAGAATATATAAAAGATATCCATATAATACCTGAAACTAAAAACAACATGTACATTTAGATTTATTACTATGTTAAAAAATAATATATACATGAAATTCAAGATTTATAAAAATAAGGAAATATGCTGACCAGCAACCACAGGTGACTCATGGGTCCCTCTCGTTGTTGTTCTGGTTAAGGGAGCCTTGAAGTTCTCATGGGTCCCGATTGTTGTTATTGTTGTCAAGAATGAAAGTTCTGTGTCTGTTGTAACTACACTGGGTCCTGGTTTCGACAGTTCTGAAGAAGACTCCTGGGTCCTGTAATCACACTGGGTTCTGTAAAGAAAGTTACATTGCAATGTCTGATAATAAGTACATAAATAGGCTAGTTTCATTACAAAACTGATATACGTGTTGATACAGAATGGGTGTGTTCAGAGTAACACCAATGGTACCATCGATAGATTACCAATGGTAACATTTGTCTCCAGTGGTACCATTTGCAATGAATAAACCCTGAACTGTTTTTCTTTACCAATGGTGTGGCATGTGCCATTTTTACAAATGGTGACATTAGTAACATTGGTAAAAATATTTATAAATTCAACATGTCGAACAAACAGCTTGCAGCAGCAGTTATTATCCAACAACGACAACTATTTTCAGTTGCTGTACTGTACCAGACAAATATTACCCGTAAAGAATAAAAAATAATATAGCAGTATCAATCGTGCACACAAAAATAACAGAGTTATTGCCCCTGAATATACAGTTTTTGCGTGCAAGCAAAGAGCACATTATAAAGTAATGCAATAATAAATGGACTTCAATGTGTCATATATACATATGTATCTATACGCTAATCTTATTATATGTTATTTAAATGATACTGAAATACACTGTACTGTTGACAAACATGAAATATGCATAAATACTCGGGCTCGAACTACATACATGTAACCAACTTTCGTGTGTATGCTCAAAAGTATTCAACAATAAACATTTATACAAGTATCTATAGGGAATGTGCTGATGTTCATCATTGCCTTACCGAATAAGTAGTTTCTCTAGAAAAACAGCGGCAAAGTACAAAATGTCCAGCAAACAGGAACATCCTAGTAAACAAGTCTACCCAGAGATCTCGTGCATACAACAAAATATATATGTGTGCTCAAAAACCCGTGACGTAATGCACAAGTAGTGTATAAAGTTGGCGCGAAATTCAAATGTCAAAATTGGCTATTACAGTTGCAATGTCAATGTCTTTAAATCACCTGCGTTCTACAGGTTGTATATTATTGAATGAACGAGAAAGCTCAGATTCAATGACTAGAATCCAGAATTATTATGAGATAACTATTCCACAATATTCACTGGATGATTTTAAGACACACTTTCGCCTTACAAGAGCAACTTTTGAAGCTACATATACAATATTATCTCAGTCCGCTGCATATACAAAAGAAAAGGGACCAACACCGAACATTGAAAAAGAACTACTCATGTTTTTATGGTATATAGGGAACTTAGAGAGCTTTCGCTCCATGTCCGACAGATTTGGGACATCTAAAGGAAGTTTCCATGCATCTATAAAAAGAGTGTCATCTTCCCTAGTCAGTATAATGCCCGAGGTTGTAAAATGGCCAGATACCAGAGAAGCAATATTGGAAACAAGTCGTCAATTTGGAGAAAAATCTGAATTTCAAAATGTCATAGGTGCTATTGATGGTAGCCATATTCAAATAAACATCATGCATATTTCAATCGAAAAAGATTTTATTCGATTGTTCTCCTTGCTTGTTGCAACTCTAAAATGGGGTTTATGTATGTATGGACTGGAAACCCTGAAAGTACACACGACGCAACAGTTTTCAGATCCTCTGACCTTTTTGACCATAATAGAAATACCTAATGGTTATTGCATATTAGGAGATTCAGCCTTTCCCATTATGGAATGGCTCATTACACCATTTCGTGATTGTGGGAACCTAAGCCAGCAGCAAAAAAGATTCAATCGTGTTCACAGCCAGTGCAGACAAGTCATTGAACGAGCCTTCGGAATGTTGAAATCTAGATTTAGAAGATTGAGATTTGAGTCATCTGATTTGGCCATGCTTGTAGACTCTGTCCTTTCAGCGTGTGTATTACACAATTTGTGTGTTCTAGAAAGAGACATTTTTGATATTCCTGAAGTAAATGAAAATTGTGACGACGTATATGTCAGAGATGGAAACCAGGTTCGAGGAATGCAGATCAGGTAACAAATGATGGACCAGATTTAGATTTTCAATAAGAATTGACTAAATACTTCAAAAAAATTAAAATGCACTTTCATGAAATGACATTTTTATTTGTTCAGATCAATTCGCAAATCTTTTGCATATTAAACAAATTTAACAAAATTTTTTAATCAAATAGTGAAAATATAGCATACTTGCTTAGTGCATGTATAATAAAATAATGTAGAATGATGCATGTAAACAATAAATGAAAATCTTCAAAGGTTACTAAACCTTTAGTTTAACTTGTCAATCAGTTTTTCAAGTAATGCATTATTTTGATTTTGCATTTTTTTGAGTGCGGATAAAAATTTTTCATCCCGTTCAGCAAGGAACTCTTTCAAGTCATCCCTGTTTCTTTTTTGGCGGTCGGTTTAGGGGTACGATTGTTGTCTTTTTCATCAACTTCTCTCACCTTCGATATTGTTGTTAATTTCGACTGTACCCAGTGAACTTTTCAGAACTGGTGGTCTTAATGCTGGGTCGTGCTCCATTATGAAATTAATTTCGTTTTCATACAGAAATGGTTTAGGCGTATTGTATCATATAGACAAATATGGTGAGGGAAATGATACTAGTACCTAAATTAAAATACGAACGCCTTCTTGAAAAAAAGGAGCATAACAAAGATCCTGTTAAACCAGACACGTAGGATCGTATTGAGACGACAGCTCGAAATGATAGACCTCGTAAATCTTTAGAATGGTATACCCTTTCAACACAGCCATTTGAATTTCAGGGGTACACCAGGTGTCCGTGATGGCTCTTTCCTCTACAGAACAAGTACAGGCGTGCTGATTTTCAGCGTCTGCACACTTTCGGCACAATGGAAATTTCAGTTTTCCTTGGGAGCGGTAGGGAAGCACAGGGTGGTACAACTTTCTGGGTGGTAAGACTTTGATTTTGGCAAGACCAAAATAATCGAAAATCACTCGTGATAATGGTCGGGTGACCCACGGGATAATGACAATATTTATTTGTCCAAGGATAGAGACTGGTGAAGTCATAATATTGAATTTTCTCGTCCTCTTTCGCTTTATAGTGGAGTTTTACAGCATTAGTGCGACCGCCAAAGAAACTGTCACGGGGATCAAGTCTGTCTTGTAGATCTAATGTGTTGATGAACTGTTGTAAATCCGTGTTTTTTTTCTAGTTGGTATCAAAATTGGTGCTCCCACACGACTATCAGGTGGTGTGATGTTTAAGAAACATTCTATGTACGACTTACTGAGTAAACATTTTGAGTTTCACATGTCGGCTGGAGCCGAGCTGTTTTGCTACAGAGCATTATGTCGTTTTGTGTGAAGTGTGCAGTGCCATAGTGTAAGTGTATGTTTATCGCATTGTATATGTATCTTTCCAGAGTTTTTAGTGAAATTCTAGTATGCATAAGCTTGCATTTTCATGATAGTTGAGTATTTCTCTCCAATGTCTATCGGCCGACATGACCTACTTTCTGCATAGTGCGCAGATTCATATTTTGCATAGCATGCAATTGTTTCATTGTATAAGCATACAATGTAAGTCTGTATTTTATCGTACAGTATAAGTTCCTGGCAGATTTACGATGTATAAGTAAATGTAAATGTTGTAATTTTGGAAGGTTTTGCAAAACACGTGGTTGCTGATGAAACTTAAATCTATGGAAAGCAGTTCTAGTCAATAATACATTTGTATACGGAAATGTATGGAGTCGCATTATTGTCATAGTTATTATGTTTGTAAATGTATGTGTATTGTAACAACAATTCATTTGTCTTTTGTAGCTTTTTACTAATAAAGTATGGAGACAAGTATGCATTCTTAATCCAGAACAGGTGGTATCCCAGCTCTTTGAGTTCTCGTTCACGCTTTTTAGTCATCTTGAAGAGTTCATCTAAAGTCTGCTTTGTCGCTGGGTGTTTGACATTAGTGCGATCCTGCTGGAAGCAATCCGGACATCCATGGTACACACAACCTGTAAAAACCAGCAAGTTTTATGTTTATGTTTTCAACACAAGGTTCACCGCCGCCGCCACTCCCATTAGTTAGGGGAAAGGGAAGGGAAAATTCCATACTAAATTTTATAACATAACGCATTCAGCTTTCTGGATGATGAGACGATGGACACTTCCTCCTCTCAGTCCAGAAGCCATAGCCTCTCACCATCAAGATCCAGATCAAATTAACTTAAATCTTAATGCATCTATCTAAAATCATTCAATGGAATTGTCTCGGTTTTAAAATCAATTTTAATGAAATATCACTTCTTATACACAAATTTAATCCCGTAGCTTTTTGTCTTCAAGAAACACACCTTAAAGAAAGTGACAATATAACTTTGAAACATTACTCCTTATATAACTGTTATGACTTAAGTGACGATCGAGCAAAGGGTGAGTCATCAATATGTGTAAGAAACAATATCTTACACAGTGAAATTAAACTTAAAACTAATTTACAGGCTACAGCAGTTCGTGTTTCTCTTCATAAAACCATTACACTGTGTTCAATTTATATACAAATATATTTATATACAATACAAATTGCAAGAGTTAAACAATTTAATCAATCAACGTCTTTCTCCTTATCTCATTATGGGAGATTTTAATGATCATAATCCCTTGTGGGGTAGTGATACGTTAACTGATAAAGACAAAAAGCTAGAGGATTTTGCAAATCAAAATAATCTTTGTATTTTAAATGAGTGTTCCAATACCTATCTTCATCCTGGAAATGGTTCTTATACATCTATCGACATCTCTTTAACAGTAGTCCAGTAAAAATAAAATTCAACATCACAGTGTCTGCAACAGAAATAATTTTTGTTTTGTAACATTGTTTAGAGTATTCAAAATATAGTGATAAAGTTCCTATAAAATTCTATTAAGTATAAAGTAGAAAAATCTTGGTTTGAAAATTACTTTATTTTGCAATTTTGGATGTACCTGATAAGGTTTCCATACACTATATATTTCGTCTGCTCATGGATACGTCAACCATGCGATTGGTCCACGTAGATAAAACCAATTATGGGGTAAGTAATTATCCTCTGTATGTTAAAAATCTTCTTATTCTGTTTGTAGAGGCCAATTATTGTCTCGCAACAAACATTTTCAATGACTATGTCGTCGTATTGATCGCGATGTAAAAACATACTACACTGAGTGGCCAAAAGTATTGCAACAAACATGGCTGACGTCATCACAACTTTACTCGCTTCAAATTTTATTTTTATTGCTGACGCGTTATAATGCCAACTAAGATCGAAATATCAGGGGTGTGAATTACCTAGGGTTCTAATCATACCGGCAACCGTTTGTTGTTCCCGGTAGCAGACGATTTCCGGTGTTGATAGTGATTGAAAACAATGTCGTCGAACAAGAGAGAACTGTCAACAGAGATCAAAGAACGTATTGTAGTTTTGCATTCAAATGGATTTAATGATATCACTTGGAATTCATCGAAGCACTGTTGGGCGAGTTTTGAAAAAGTTCCGAGAAAAAGGAAGTGTAGAAAACAATCCCCGAAGTGGAAGGCCCCGAGTAATAGATGAGAGGGGTGATCGGAAACTTTATCGCATTGTGAAAACTAATAGAAGACAACCTTTACAAGATATTACATCAACTTTTAATCGAAATGAAGGAACACATGTGTCTAGGAGAACTATTAGTCGAAGGCTACACCAGGAAGGATACAGGAGAGGCAAGATTCAGAAAACACTTACGATAGGCAAAGTCAACAGACAGCGCCGAATTCTGTGGTGCCGAGGCAAAAGACACCGGAGACCTGAACAGTGGCAGAAAGTTATTTTCTCAGACGAAACACAGGTAGTCGTTGGACAAAATAACTCCGTAAGTTTGTGGAGAAAATCGTCCGAGAAGTGGAAGCCCTACTGTCTGAACCAACGTAAAACGCCCGTGAAAGTAAGTTGTATGTTTTGGGGGTGTATTACCTACGATGGTATTGGTGTACTTGTGCCAGTTGATGGAAATCTGAATTCAGCAAAGTATATTGAACTGCTTGATAACCACTTATGGCCTGTAGTTGCAAAAGTTTTCGGAAACTGACCGTTTATTTTCCAAGATAATAATGCCCCCCCCCCCCCCCCCCCCCACGCCTCTAGACAGACCAATACTTGGAAACAAGAAAACGGCATTCCAAAATTCAACTGGCCTGCGCAATCCCCAGACCTTAATGTTATTGAAAATGTCTGGCGTTCCATCAAAATCAAACTGTCCCGTGAGATTGATGACATTAAATGTCGGGATGACCTAGTGGCTGCTGTGACGAGAATTTGGACTGGCCTATCTCAAAATTGCATTCGGAGCTTATATGCCTCAATTCCCTCAAGACAACGCCAAGTCATAATCCAAAAGGGGGTTTGCTACAAAATACTAGAAGAAAATAGTAAGTAAATGATTCTTATTTCATTCAAACTTGTTTTTTTCTCATGCATACAGTATTTACATCGTGATGACGTCAGCCATGTTTGTTGCAATACTTTTGGCCACTCAGTGTATAATCTTATAAAATATCCCTGATTAATCTGATTTAAATATGATGCTTGTGGAAGGTCTTGGTAAAAATTATTTATATTTACCTCCAATATATAGTCATTATTACATTAATAGGAAAGAAGCCAGTTAGTCCGAATGAACTCTGATAGAATAAGGCATGACGTAATGGCACCATATTCGGCGCAGCAATAAAGTATGGAAAGCCGTTTGAGTTATATTTCAATGTAAATCTGAATTTAGCATGGATCGCTGAATGTTTTGTTGATAAAGTATAAATTTGATTGATTGGGGGGTTTTACGCCGTGTTGGCAATATTTCAGCCATTTTACGGTAGATCACAGACAGAGATGGCCAAATGTGTCATTTGTTTGAAAGATGATAATCTGCCACTTGTATGCTTGAGGGAAAAGGGAAGCAAAGGAATTAATGATGCAGCTCAAAAGCGTGGTGACAAGCTTTTCACAGAAGCTGGACAGTATGTGCATTCAAAATGCCGAGAGGTCTATATAAACGAATATAGCATTCATAAAGCTGCCACAAAAAAGTCAGGATCTAATGAGTGTGCTTCAAATCAGCCTCTGACTCGCTCTAAAGAACAGTTTATGTTCGCTACCCAGTGTCTTTTCTGTGGAGAAACAGCTAAAAAGGAGAAGAAGAGATCAATAGAGGTTTATCCAATTCGAACTAATGATTTTCAAAGCAATATTCTACTGATTTGTGATGAAAGAGATGACTGGTCGACTGAAGTGCGTGGTAGAATCGGATGTATCAATGATTTGCATGCTGCAGGTGCTTTATACCATCAGAGTTGTAGTGTTAATTTTCGAACAAAGAAAGCTAAACCACAAACATTTGTTCCTGAAACTGATCGCGCTTCTAAGAGAGGACGGCCGAACAACACAGAGGAATATTTTCAGCACATTGTGTCCTTTTTAAAGGAACATGAAGATGAACAAGTCACAATCAGAGACTGTAGAAGAAATGAGAAAATTGTGTGGAAATGATGCTTACACCTCAGTGTACATGAACAAAAAACTCAAGGATCACTTCAAAGATGGCACTTCTGGAGTTGTAACTCTAAGAGACACAGCAAACAATATTCTCCAGGATTTCTACCATCGTCCTAAATTCAAGGATGCAGAGGAAGAAAGGCTTTCAATTATAACAACAGCAGCAAAACTTCTAAAAAGTGAAATAAGGTCTATTGATGTATCAAAAGACACCTATCCATCCGCCAACTCAATTTCCTCATTATCAGACAACATGAATTATATTCCAAGTGGTCTCAGAAAATTGCTGCAAGGGTTGTTTGTTGAAAAGGAAAATGATGTGAAGGTTTCATCCATAGGACAGGCTATTATGCAGGCTACAAGGCCCAGATGTTTGCTCCCACCTGTACAGATTGGACTTGCAATTCAAATGCACAACAATTTTAGGTCCTGGTCACTTATAGAAACCTTGTATAATATGAGATTTTGTTCCTCATATCCACAAGTACAAAGATTTGAAACCTATGCTGCTTTATCTCAGGGCGTGTCCTTGCCTTGATGCCAGGAAAAGAGCTGCTTACAGTTCATTGCTGATAATGTGGACCACAATATTTGTACCCTTGATGGCAATGAAACATTGAAATGGTTTCAATATTCAAGACCTTTCTGAAAGCACTGGAAACTGGGAGCTCCACCTCAAGAGTGTTCAGAATATGTTGTCCTTTTTTGCTGCATCTGGTCATAATTTATACACCAAGTCTTCTTATGTATTCCTTGCTGATATGCAGAAAGTGCCCATGACACATCCAGTTGTGCACACAGTTTGTCAATGTGATGCGACGATCGGATAGGCACTGGGCCGGTCTTTCCACGGACCTCATCATAGAAGAGGTTTTGATAAGAAGTGTGAAGTCATCAGTAAGGCTGTCACGTGTACACGTGTAACCGGTAACGTTTCGTGTTTGGGCTGTAAACGTTTACAAAATCCCCAAACGTTTAAACGATGTCTTATATATGTGGCACAAATCTTGCAGGGTTCAAATTACAATCTAAATTATTTGAATAATTATTTCAAGTGAATAAACTTATTAAACAAATTGCGAGGGGAAGTAATGAATTTATAAAAGTTTGACTATAGTCTATAGGAACGGTGAACAATTTTTTCCCGTCATATTTAATTAGTAAACTGAAAGGGTCTCAGAATCTCCTACTATATGTTTCTGGCTTGTATTGCATTGCTGTGCTGCTCTTTGATCATCTTGCAAAATGTGCTTTATTGTTTTTAATAAACATTTATTAACGGTTTTGACGGCAATTATAGCCCCCCCCCCCCCCCTTCCAGAAAATTCCTAATAAGATATCTAAATGTATGGATACAAATCTGGAAAAACGTTCAAATTTAAAATCTGTATGAATATTTACGTGTCCCTTGCATGGCATCTTTGGCACGTGTAATTTTTTTTTCATTGAAGAAAGTTGCTGAATGAAATTAAGTGAATGGATGAGATTCAATACGTCATAACATTGTCGATTGCTTTCAAACAGGTATTCTTAAACTTTATTTGTATTATCATCTGTCGCAAGACTCGCAACTCTCAAAATGAGAATGGCCGAAAAACAGAAACGTTCTGGTGTATGGAATTATTTTACAGAGTTGGAAGTAGCGGGAAATAAAAAAGTGAAATGCAATTTATGTGCTACGGAGCTTACTTATGCCGGAGGGAGTACAGGGACAATGACCAATCACACCAAGTTCAAACACAAGTCTACAAGTATTGATGCATCTGATAAAAGTCACAAGCCGGGGTCTTCCGCAACATTGACGCAAACAGCAATTACAGCTTATAGAACGCCGGTATTTTCAAGAGAAAAATATCAAAAGTGTACCCAGAAATTAGCACCGATGCGCGCGCGTGATTTACGACCACTAAGTATTGTTAGTGGCGAGGGATTCAAAGATTTCTGTAATGAACTCAATCCGCATTATAAAATCCCTGTAAAACAACTATTTCAAACTACGTATCTTTACTATATGACGAGGAGGTACAGAAACTGAAAGAAAATTTTTAAAAACGTGTCTGTCGTAGCGCTGACATCAGATCACTGGACAAGCCTTGCCACTGAGGCATACATTACAGAAACTGCCCATTTTATTGATGATGACTGGAACTTTCAAAATACAGTTTTGGCCACCAGAAAAGTCACCGACAGACATACCGATGAGAACACAGCTAACGAAATAAACGCAATAACACAGGAATTTGGCATTACTGACGAGCAAGTTCTAGGAATCGTTACTGATAACGCGTCCAACATGGTCTCGTGTGTTGAGCACCTGAAATGGAAACACATTCGTTGTTTTGCGCACACTTTACAACTTTCGATTAGGGGTGCATTTGATTCTGTAAATTCTGTTTCGCGAACAATAGGGGCGGCAAAAAAATTAGTTGCACACTTCAGAAAATCAGTGCTAGCTACAAATGAACTACATACAAGACAAAAACAGATGAATCTACCTGAAAACAATTTAATCATTGATGTGGCCACTCGGTGGAACAGCACGTTCGACATGTTTGAGAGACTCGAACAACAAAGGCTGGCTATTTATGCCGTGCTTCACGATGCTAGTATAACAAAACCCAATGATGCGCGTACATTAGATCTGAATGACGATCACTGGCGAGTACTTGAAGGCATGATACCTGTTCTGAAGCCTTTGTACATGGCTACTCGTGTCATGTGCAGCGAGGAGTATCCAACCATTAGTGGCGTCTACCCAATTTTATATAGCTTAGTAAATCACCATCTTCAAACGACAGTGACTGTGTTGCAGTCGCAACATTTAAACAGAAGGTGCAAACCGATTTGCGCAAAAGGTTCAATATGGACAAACCAGAAATGTGTCAGAGTATTCCAATGCTCTGCACATTCTTGGATCCGCGTTACCGTTCGCTTCCGTTCCTCAATGTTGTTCGAGATACGATAAATAAAATCTTAAAACAAAACGACGATGGACAGAAAATTGATGCATGTAGTGTTAATAACGAAAACAAAACACAAGAAGCAGACATCAAGGAAGGCGAGAATGATCCCGAATGCAAGAGAAGTAAACTTTCTCAGGATGATATATCCTTCCTGTTAGGATCATATTTTGACACCGGAGATTGCAAAATAATTACCCCTTCCACTTCAGATGAAGAGATAGAATTATATCTATCTGAAAAAAATGCGCCGACAAATACCAACCCATTCACTTGGTGGAAAACCAGTCGTATTAATTTTCCAAAACTAGCAAGTCTCGCAAAGGATTTGCTATGCACACCGGCAACGTCCGTTGCCTTTGAGCGCGTCTTTTCCACAGCGGGTGGAACTGTTACAAAACTGCGTTCCTCCATTGACGCTGAGAACGTGGACAAACTGATCGTTTTGAACAAAAGATTAAAACATAAAGTGAATTGCGCTGCTCCGCCTGCACGTGAAGTCCATGTTAAAACCGAACCGACGGAAGAAGCCGCGGCACCAGCTCTGCCCTCTCTGGACAATCTAATGTGAAATCACTGAAATGAACATTTGAAAAATGAAGTTTATTGTGAATTTGTGATCTGTATTGTGCAAATGTTGTACAGTGTGAATAAAATTGAATTCAATTTAAATGCTATCCGGATATTTATGTTCATCGCCTTCCAGCTATCCATGCCCTTACAGAGTGCGATACTTCAAAGCTTATTAGAATTGGTAAGGCAGCTGCACTGAAAAAATATCCAAAGTACGAAGCATATACAAAAGAGCTGGAACACATTTTGTGATATATTTTCCTCCAAAGAAAATGTTTTAAAGTCAGGCTTAAAAGTTATCAGTTGTCTTTATGGAGGTGTGTCATTTGAAGGATTAGATGTTCTAAGATTCAGAAAATTTGGCATTATTGTTTATTGTTTGTTTGTTTTACGTCCCGTCGAGAATTTTTCACTCATATTGAGACGTCACCAGCTGTAGGTGAAGTACCACAATTTTAGACCTATGCTTAGCGCTCAGGGCCGTAGCAGTGAGGGTTCTCTAACGTGCCAACGCCTACCGTGACCTCCGTTTTAAAGGTCATATCCGAAAGACCCGTGATTCTCACTTCTAAATGCCGAGCGTTTGGCGAAGGAGTAATCACTGCCTATTTTTCGTCTTAGGTTTGACGCGGCCATGGCACGAGCGGGGCTCGAACTCACGACCTCTTGGTTACGAAGCGAACGCTCTAACCACTGAGCTACCGCGACTATCCGTGCAACCATATGCTGACCACGAACTAACGTACCATGGACAATAACAACAAAAAGGAATTATTATAAAAACAAAACAGCGACCAATAACTCATATAATTAGCGGGGGTAACGGTTATGAGGGGACCCACGATGGTGCAACCAAGCCAGTAGAGATGTATTTGCCATTGTTATTCTGGATTAATTTTGAGGATCTTAAGCGTAACCGTTGAAATATCAACAGGTATAGCCTCTTTAGGACATTGTGTCCTTAGTTTTATTACTTTTGATTGTCGCTCTTGGCGCGTTTTTGACCAGTAATTGTGCTTCTGTTTCTTCCTTCGTTTGTTACACATTGTCACATACCAACGATTCAGGCCAATTCGATGTCTTTATTGCTCATAATCTGGTCAAAGAGTAAACCAGTCTGGACATAGATTGACTACAAATGAAAGAAGAAACATTATAACATCGACGTGATTGTATGCCTGGTATGTTCAAAACATCGAAAGTTTAGGAAAAAGAAACACTACACATTCTGGTATTGTCAGCGACATGTAAACAGTCCGTGCAACATACGGGCTCTAACTCAATCAAAAACATATTATTCGGAGAAAATTGAAAATGTATGAACATAAACTGAAACTTGCGGACAAAATTGGAATTATCTATCAAAATATACGTATTGTCCATTACACCGGCCCCTACATGTGTTCCTGACAAGAACATATTTCTAATACATCAAAAATGGGCAATACAATGCGATTCAGATGAGTTCATTCACTCACGCATTCTGATCAAATATGTCACAAATTTCACTCGTTCTTATCACCATAATCAGATTCAAGCACAAGACACAGCTTTGTCACTGGACGCGTAAGAATGGAAGATACTGTCTTGATCTTTGCGACGCGCACAACATTATTACCGTCTTTCGTCACTTCGAGGACTCTTCCCATGTTCCACATATTCCTTGGAGTATTTTCCACGATAAGAACTAAGTCACCTTCTTGTAAGTTCCTTTCCCGTTTAAACCACTTCTGTGTGCTCTGTAGAATGGGTAAATATTCCTTTATCCACCGAGTCCAAAACACATCAGCTAGATATTGAATCTGTTTCCATCGATGTTTTACATAGTTGTCCGATGCAACAAATATTCCGGGTGGAAAGCTCTCTCCTGACCTCATCAGTAGAAGGAACTTACATATTTGATCAGAATGCGTGAGTGAATGAACTCATCTGAATCGCATTGTATTGCCCATTTTTGATGTATTAGAAATATGTTCTTGTCAGGAACACATTTAGGGGCCAGTTTTTGTAGTCTCCCACCTACTCGCAAGATTCCTTTGTGTAAGATTGGGTCTAATTTTACTAATTTTGATGACCTTTTCACAACTCCATTTTGATCTGAATTCAAGTCTTTCAAGTCCTCGGCAAAATTCTGTCTTTGCTCATACTTTAAGATATCCATTTCTGCTCTCTCAAGAATGTCACTATTCAAGGAAGGGTTTCCTGTACATGTAACTTTCTTCAATCTACCATGCTTCTCTTTCATCTCCAATTCCTTTATAGCCTCATCTGTAAACCCTTCCATTATCATTCTTGACCTCTTTTCTTTTTTCCTATGGATTATCATCTTGAGGTTTTCTCGAGCTAAGAGTAACCATCCAGTCACTACTTTCAACCTCTTCCATGAAGGAAATGACGGAGTAATCTTTCCATTCCTTGTTCTGTTTCTGTTTCAACCGTTGTGTTGACGCTGTTATCTACTTCAGCACTATCATTTTCTAAGGAATCATCCATGATGTCGATAGTTGACCATGATACACCAGGTTTCCATAAAAACTCTGGACCATTGAACCATGCTGAGGAATCCAGAAATCTGCTTGCCACAGGTATACCCCTTGACGCACAATCTGCGGGCGTTTCTTTCGAGCTAACATAATGCCACTGGTTGACTTTAGTTGCTGCATGAATTACGGCGAGCCGATTAGCAACAAATGTTTGGAAATGACTTTTCTTGTTATTGATATAACGAAGAACGGACATGCTGTCTGTCCAGAAGTGAACCTGATCAATATGATACTCCAGCTGCTTTGTAAGCATCTTACATAAGTTCACTGCTACAGTTCAGGCTGTCAACTCAAGCCTTGGAATAGTCACAGTTTACAAGGGTGCCACTCTCGATTTTCCTAGAACAAAAGTACAATGAATATTCCCATTTTCATCAAGAAGTCTGAGATATATGACAATACCAATCCCCAGTTCACTTGCGTCTGCAAAACAGTGTAATTCATGGCTTGTAATCCTCGCAAAGTCTTGTGGCTTGTAGCATCTATCAAGCGTTACATTTTCAAGTTCTTTCACTTGTATCAGCCAATTTTCCCAATCCTTTAGTAGAGTTCCTGTAATTTCTTCATCCCATTGAAATGAGTCCTTGCACATTTTTTGAAGGATTGTCTTTGCTGTCATAACAAATGGTGATAAGATGCCAAGAGGGTCATATATTGAACTCACTACAGATAGAATTCCTCTCCTGGTTGTTGGCCGAATTTTGATGTTTATCAGGAATCCTAACTGATCACTGCTGACAGTCCAATACACACCTAATGCACGTTCTACTTGTATTCCACTTTTACCTGCCTCCCAGATGATGTTTCGGTTTATGATGCAGAAAACCCTAGACAGTTAGCACCTTTAAGAACACCTAGAACGCCACTGTTTCCGAGTGAATTTATATCAAATCCGTCCTTATACGAGAGGCCTCTGAATCCTAAGGCAGATACATTCATAACCAGAAGTGAAAATATGTCGCTACTTGAACATTCTCGTGATGAAACAAAACAACAAAAAACTGAATCTGATGCAATGCAGTGTGTCGTACAATATCTCAGGAAGTCTTTATCAGAGATAAAGAAATTTGGAGGAAACCCACTGGAATTCAGACGTTTCATCAGACAATTTAACACTAAAGTAGTGATGAATACTCAGGACGATGATGAACGGATGAATTATCTTGAACAAATGACTATTGGGTGAGGCATACAAAGTGGTGTCTGGATTCAGTCATATGTCGGGTGATGTTGCCTACAAAGCAGCTATGAACCAACTCGAAGAGCGTTATGGAGACAATGAAGTTATTGCGACCGCATTCATAAAGAAAGGGCTGGACTGGCCAGTAATAAAGGAAGCAAAGATGTTGGATGAATTTTCTTTGTTTCTCGTCGAGTGTCAAAACGCAGCTGAAAGCATGGACAGTATTGGTGTTTTGGATTATGCAGACAACATAAAGAGGCCTATGACAAAACTCCCTGTGTACATGCATGATCGGTGGAGAAATATTGTACTGAAAATTAAAGACGCCAAGAAGAGAGTTCAGTTTAAAGACTTTGTAAGATTTGTGCAAACAGAAGCAAAGAAATCGAATGATCCTACATATGGCAGTGTGTCTATTGGTGGAAGTTCACGAAATCAAGATCGTATACAAAAGAGAGCCGTTGCGTCCACTGATGTTACAAGTGAAGTACAACAAGAGTCGAAAACACGGGAGATGAAATGTGAATATTGCGAAAGTAGTACCCACGTGTTGAATGACTGCAAGAAGTTTGTAACCAAAGGACTTGAAGATAGATACAACTTCCTGCGAAGTAATGGCTTATGTTATGGATGTCTCAAAAAAGGGCATATAACCAAAAAATGCAAGGCTAGACTCAAATGTTCCATATGTGGTAGAAGTCACTGCACAGTCCTACATGATCCTGCTAAATGCATATCAAAACGTACAGACGAGGAAAAGAAAAATGATAACCCAACGTCAACAGATGTCAAAACTGTGTGTGGTTCGAAGTCTCTCATCAGTGCCTTTAGCGATAAAGGGGTCGGAGATACAACGTGTCCTATGGCTATTATTCCAGTGAAAGTGAAATTGAAAAACAAGCCATATAGCATAGAAACTTACGCATTCTTTGACTCTTGTAGCAGTGTGTCATTTTGCACAGAAAACATAATGCACAGACTTGGAGCAAACGGCAAGAAAAAGCAGATTACTATAAAGACAATGGGAAATTCTCAGCGTTTGAATACTTACGTTATCAGTGGTTTACAAGTTTGTGCACTTTCAATGGAACATGTGATTGACTTACCGAATGTGTACACAAAAGGACAAATGCCAGTGTCAAAAGAACATATTCCAACGCAACAAGAAATAAAGCATTGGGCACACTTGTCATCAATTCCAACACATGAAATTGACGCAGAAATTGGCATCATGATCGGAAACAATGTGCCAGACGCGTATTCGCCCTTTGAGGTAATTGCTGGACCAAGTGGATCACCCCCACGCAACGAGAACGAGACTAGGATGGATTGTTTGGAATGTCATCCGAGAAAATGCATCAGATACCTTTGATGTTAATCGAGTGACCATAGAAAATGCTCAAGAAATAGATAGGAACTTGGAAAAGATGGTGAAAGAATCCATAAATTATGACTTTCCAGAGCGCCTTGTAGATGATAAAAGAGAACACTCTTTAGAAGACAAGAATTTCTTGACTCAAGTTGCAGAATCTATTCGAAAACTAGATGGTCATTACTCAATTGGACTTCCGTTTAAGGATCCTTCCATTCAGTTATCCAATAATGTTACGCAAGGATTTCAGAGACTTAAAGGTCTAAAAAAGAAACACTCCACATTCTGGTATTGTCAGCGACATGTAAACAGTCCGTGCAACATACGGGCTCTAACTCAATCAAAAACATATTATTCGGAGAAAATTGAAAATGTATGAACATAAACTGAAACTTGCGGACAACATTGGAATTATCTATCAAAATAAACGTATTGTCCATTACAGTGCTTGTGTTCAGTGTGAGAATTTCCCGAAGCGTTACATTGCGGGTCACGTGACTTTGTTTTGACTAGAAGCGGGCATGACGCCGAAAAAGGTTTTGGCTATGGGACGTAGTTTTATCCGTCGTTTACGGGATTTCGACAACTTAAAGTTAAACGGTGAGGAATTCTCTGTGGAATTTCGAGCCACAGGCGGGCTTACAATTAATCGCATGGCTCGTTATTGTGAGTATACAACATTTTCGGAGCCTGTTGACATTGCGTTTTTGCAGATCGGGGAAAATGACCTGGACAATGGAATTGATCCTAAGTACTTAGTGCGCCACATTTTGAGCTATGTAAACTATTTGATCCATGGTTGTGACGTTAAGCATGTGGTAATTGGTCAGCTGTTCTGGAGACGTCGCACGGGACATTTTAATGACAAAGTGGTGGAAGTCAACCAAGCGTTACAATAGTGGACATCTGAACACCTTCATTCCAGGATCGCTTTCCATCACCACCATGGGTTCTGGAGTCCCCGTTTTGAATGGCTGGCCAGGGATGGTGTCCATCTCCGGTATTCCCTCACTGACAAACGGCAAATGCACAAGTACTTGCCGAGTGTCAAACGAGCCATATTGAGAGCATCCAACCGTGTCTCTGAGTAATTCGTTTTAACCCTTACTACGCTATTCGCGGCATAAGCCGCGCTGACATTTTCTTCCACTACTGCTGATCGCGGCATTTGTCGTTTTCCGAATGACGTTTACTAAGCATTGCTGTACAAGCTAAATACATTCGGAACAACTTGGCAGTTATCATTAACCTTTAGTTAAATGAAATCACAAAGACTTTCTTTATAAAGTCAAGCAGAAAATTAACTTGGAAGACGCTATAAAAAAATGTGAAAGCGTCATGGCGGAAGGCGGAGATAGTTCAGACATGGAGGATGATTTAATTCGAATATTACAAGATTCTGGTGACGAGAGTGAATTTGAAGGGTTTGGACCTGAAGATATAATAGGCAACGTCGAGTTCACACCAGAAATAGACTTCGAGCAGTCAATGGCGAATCGAGGCCAGTTATCGTTCTTACGATCGCTAGGCGGCGCTATAGTCAAGCAGGTCCAACTTTCGTTTTATTGTTTTCCTTAGAAGCGGCATCACGTGTCTGTTCAACGATATTACCAACTCGTTTAAAACTATCTTTATGGAAAAATACGGTTCTTGGTCAATTGGAAAGCTTAAAACAGAGCTTCGTAGAAGAAATGCTAGAGTTTCGGGACGAAAAAAGGATCTCATTACGAGGTAATGCAGTACGATAAGTATTGTTTACACTGAAGGGCCAACGTAATGTTTACATGTAGTACTTACATGTTTAATGTATTAAACATGCACGTATGATGCATAATATATTCAAAGAATATCTTAAGTAACGCAATTATGTGATCTAAAGCAAAATTATCAGCAATGTTTATTTATTAAACCGACGATTTTACCGTACATTAATGAAGTCAAAATATTTGGTGTATTGTACCATTGCCTTTCACACCTGAAATATATACTGAAAGGAAAAAGAAACGCATATATTTTTTTGTTAGGTAACAAAATTAACATTTATGCTTCAATACGTTTTTTTTTTCTTATACATATTTGATATCACCTGAACTTAAAAACAAACCAAAAAATTGAAGACAAAAAACAAGTTTATTAGGATAAATTTATAAGCAAAGTTGCTATGGTTTCAAATGAAAATTAAAAATTAATAACGGGTGTGTCCTCCACGGGCTAACGTTGCTGCGCGTATTCTTTTGTGCATGGACAAGACAAGGGTGTTGATTTTTCGTTGTGGAAGCCTGTCCCATTCTTCAATGATGGCGTCAGTTAGCTGCTGAAGATTCTGAGGGGCTTGCGGACGACGGCGAATCCGCCTATCAATCTCATCCCAGAGATGCTCTATGGGTGATAAATCCGGGCTGTATGGCGGCCACTCAAGGGGATCAACGTGTTGAGCCTGCAGATAATCACGGCAGATGCGTGCGACATGCGGCCGAGCGTTATCCTGCTGTAGCGTCAGTTGATGCTGCTGAACGTAAGGTGCGACTGTAGACAGGATGCGGTCGCGGTACTGCACTGCATTCAGATTACCGTTTATGACGATTAAGGGCATCTTATGGCCATACGCAATGCCTCCCCACACCATGACTGACCCCCCACCAAAGCGGTCTCTCTCTACTACGCATGCGTCAGCGTAGCGTTCTCCACGGCGTCTGTACACGCGTTTACGCCCATCTGCCCGTTGTAAAGTGAACCGTGATTCGTCCGTGAAGAGGACCTTTCTCCACTGCCGCATACTGAAGCGATAGGGTCCAAATCGCTGCAACCAATTAAGGCGCACCCCCCTTCTTCTGTCAGTAAGGGGGAGACCTACGTAGGGTCTCCTGGCTCTGATGCCGAAATGCCGCAACCGATTTCTTATGGTTTTTTCACTAATTCTTCTCGGGAAAGAGTTTGCAGATTGCACTGCCGTTCTGCTCCTGTCTCTCAAGTGCGCAAGTCGGATGGCGCGATCCTCCCGCGGCGTTGTTGCACGAGGCCTACCGCTACGTGGACGGTCGGTAACATTTCCTGTATCTCGAACACGTTTGCACAGTCGAGATATTGTTGACTGAGATACTCCTAAACGCCTGGCAATCTCAGAATGCGATACCCCATCAATTAACCATGCTAAAGCTCGGCCTCTGTCGTTATTTCCTAGGCGTGGCATGTTAACGCGTGAAAAATTTTGAAATCAAAACTGCAAAAACAGCATGTCTCTCGATAGTCTATGGATATTCCCAGCTCGTGCTCACTTTTTCGGCGTGTGTTCGAATGACACTCAATTTCATGAAAAAACGTGAAGAAAGAAATCAATACAAAAGAAGCTACGGATGACTGAATTTTGAGGCTAGCTAGAATATAGAGACCCCTTTCAACTAAAAACTTATGAGTTTTAAATATACATTTGCATTATTAATTTATAACTATAAAAATTCGATATATGCGTTTCTTTTTCCTTTCAGTATAGATCAAAGTCTGTCTTTCGTTGTAAAACTCAACAACACTTTCCATAAATCATTATTAAATTTTCCCAATAATATATAGTAAATAAACTTGAACAGAAACATTTTTTTAAATATTTGGTATGTACACTTATATTGTGCACATTGTTAATTATATTTCAAAGGTGAAAATCACAGGGACAGTTATCCTGTAACGAAGATGATTTTTCCCTGATCTAGAAAAAAAGTGTGAAAAACAATGCTCAAATACACCACTTGCAAACTATATTTCTAGATAACACAAATCCAACATTTGTTTTGGTAGTTTGGAATTCTATGACAAAAACTTTGGTGCTGGAAGTAGCAAAGATGATTCTAAAATTGTTGATTATACAATGGACCTACCTGATGTAAAATTGTACTGTGTTGTGAACAGTGACAGGAAACATGTCAACGTTACAATAGAAAATGTCAACTGTTTTCTCGACAATTTTGATAAAACCATAGAGGTTTCCCAGAAAATGTACAACGAAAAATTTCTGCTTTACATACGCAGCGCTGAACAAAACAACAATTATTTTGTGAGGAGTGCGTGTCATGCTGAAATGTCTAAGTCAGCAATCTATAACGTAGATCTATCATTTGATTCCAGTGGATTCGTACTCGAATCACAGTGTGAATGTGCAGCAGGGATAGGGCCATATGCTCACTGTAAACATGTGTGCACCGTACTGTTTGCAGTAACAGAATTTTGCAAAGGACAAAATGTGAAAGTGAAGCAAACCTGTACTGAAAAATTACAAACTTTTCATCATGTCAAGCCTTACAAAGGATCACCTTTGAAATCAGGAGATTTAGACATTGATGGTGCAAACATGATTTGTGATATTGAGTATGACCCAAGACCTATTAATATGAGAAAAGTGCCAGGATACTCCGATTACTTTAGAAATGTCTGCTTGTCTTCATCTGGAATTTCTGCATTGCCTATTTTTCAAGTTTTTACACCAGCAAAAGCACTTGCAGTAGCTCATGATCATGATTACTTTGTTTACACCCATGAAGAAAATTTCCTTATATCATTTGGGCTAAAGAACATTGATTCAAGCTACATTTCAAAAATTGAACGCAATACTAGGGAACAGTCAAACAGTGGCACATGGGGTAGAGAACGAAGTAAACGTCTTTCCTCAAGTTCTATTGGTCGTATTTGTAAACTTACCGAACAGACAAATAAAGCAAAATTAGATGAAAGTTATCTCAGGCCTCCACAGAAATTAAGAGTTCCTTCAATTTTGCATGGCAAGAAATATGAACCTATTGCTATTAAGCATTATGAAGAAACCAAAAATGTGAAAGTTTCAAAATGTGGAATGTTCATATCCGAGACACATCCGTTCCTAGCAGCTTCACCAGATGGAATTGTGAAACAACAAAGTCCTTACTTGGTAGAGGTCAAATGCCCCTATGCTTCACGAGACATGGATGCTTCATAAAAATCTGTCCCATACCTAATTCTGGATGACAATGGAAATTTAAAACTTAAAGAAAACCATGATTACTTCTTCCAAGTTATGGGACAACTTTATTGTACACAACTGAGTCGATGCGACTTTGTTGTGTATACATTAACTGACGTGAAAATACTTTCAATTGAAAGAGATAATGACTTTATATCAAAAATGATTGCTAAGTTAGACCAATTCTGTGAGGGATATTTCTGTCCTGTTATGCTAAACAAGCTTTATTATAGGTTGTATGAAGGGGAAGATGGTGTTTTCAGAAAATAAGTTGTTTCAAACATCCAATTATTAAAGTAAACTGAAACATAAGAAGTTACACTGCTTTATATTTATTCTCAGGCATCTGTTGGTACAATACAGGGGCGGAAATTACACAACATGAAACAAATGTATATGATTTCTGTTGCTAATTTTGTCTCTGTGCCAGTCCAATAATACGTTCAATATGAACTCGCTTACTGGCAATTTTCCTGTCCTTAATCACTGTTTTCCCAGACATTCGGTTCTTCTTTTTGAAGAAAGTTGGAATGTTGATGATGACATTTGAAGATTCAAAGAGATCTTGCACATTGAAGCCTTTGTCTGCCATAAGAGAGTCCCCTGGATCACATCTAGTTAGTAACGTGCTCCGTTCAACGATCTGCCGATCACTGGTCGAACCCGCATATGCTGGCGAAATGTATGACACAAGTCCACCGGGTGAAGCCCCAATAAGTGTTTTCACAGTGTTCCTATTCCTGTAAGTAGAGAAAGTAGCCTGTTGAGCCATAGGTGTTCTAGGCTTTTTCACTGGACATTCCGTTCCATCCACAATCAGTCTAGTTTTGGGAAATTTAAGTCCAAAGTCTGTTGGAGTAAAGTAACCGACAAGTTCTCTGACTGGCCATATGTCAATTTCTTTCCACTGAAGATACATGAATCTATACCACGTTAAAACAATATTGGTGACTGTATTTTCAGAAACAGCAAACCATCTAGAAAGTTCAAAATGGCATACATTTTTAGTTATTCCCCTTTCCCCGGATGTAGGTGGCGTACTCATCGTTGCGGTCCTCCATTACTTACTGTTTACACGTTGCAAGCACTGTATTACTACTTTATATTAGCGACCTGAGAATTTTGGAATGCCTTCATCGTGTTGCTGTGTGCCAATAGGGGAGGGCATCGTTTTCCGAGAGATGATGCCCTCCGAAGACAGTGGATAATCGCCATCAAGCGAGACCAGAAGCCTGGAAGGTTGTGGCGACCTTCGTCATCCAGCGTCGTCTGCAGTCTACATTTTAAGCAGGATGACTACACCCAGGAGACCATCCACGGTACAGTTTTCTCAAAAAACGTCTGTTAAATTGTTTTTTGATATTTTTGTGTTTTGTTTACAAATTGCTTAATTAACATTAAACTGTTAACTTAAATAACAAGTTCATCATGTCCTCATCATACAAGTTACAGTATCAGACTCTGTGTTTAAATTATAAAACCCAGTGAGATTATATAATTAAGGTAGACATCTTCAACTCTATTTCAAATATCATCATTGAATAGATTACATATTTTACACTTGTTCAGTCATACCGTTTACAAGGTTTTCCAGCGACTTCAAGAAACAGTCTACAACCAGTGAGCAAAGATGGTGCTAAGATTTCAACACCCTCCAACAGTTAAAACAGGGAGTTACTAATTTACTACAAGTCTGATCAATTTATATAATTTTAGATTTTTTTTTTCAATCATGATTCAGGGATTGACAATAACTTTAAAACCATAGCTGTCAGCAGGCTAGCCATTTCTAATTTCTACTAGCCCTGTTTATGTATTACTTGTCCAGCAGCCAGAGGCTGGTGGCAGAGTCCTGAAGCGACGAGGGCGGTAGGCATGGGAGGGAGCTTTCCATTCCCGCTGATGGGGGTATAGAAAATATTTGAAAAATTTTGAAAATAGAGATGCCAAATCCTGCATTCTGACTATTTTGGGTAAAAATTATATGTCACTCTATTATTGTACTTAAGACATTTTTCTATTCGAAAAATTCCACATTTATAATTATTTATAGCATTCTGAATCACCTTTAAAAGTTACATTTTGACTAACAAAAATGATAATTATGATAAAACATATATTTAAAAATGAAATTAAATTAACAATTATCATGTATATAATGTGTGTAAATTATAATTATTTTTGTTGCTCTGAGTAAGTGTTTAGTAAAATTTACAGAAGCCCTACAGGGCAAGTTTAAAGGCATGTTTAGAAGCTCGACCTCAATATTCGGTGTGTTCCCACTTAGCCAACCTTTTAAAAAAACATAGTCTCACCTAGCCAACTTTTCATTTTTTATACGTTCATTATATTAGAGATTTTGTACAACGTGTTGAAAATTCAGAGTGGATTAATAGTGCTAAAACTTATGTGCAATCAGTGATACATGAGATTGGAAATATTGAGACTTTTCATAGAATTGCTCTTTCGTTAGCGACTAACACGAACCCAGGACGTCTTATTATGATATACTTGTATGGGGAGGAACTGAAGAAAATTTGCCCAGAACAAACGGAAAATATAAATGTGATTATAATAGACAATTTACAAAGAGGATTCATGGATATGATTCGTCATCAATAAAGTCATGGAGCAGCTTACTGATCAATTAGACTCTTTACAGGTTAAGGATGTGACCCAAAAGCTTGCCGATATATTAAATACTTTACAGATCAAAGAAGTTCCGCGGAATGTATCTGACCGGATTCAACAGATCATTATAGATGGACCTCCTATAAAAGATTTATTAAGATCAAAAGTATTTCCTCTGACTTTGGACCAGTATTTAGACTGTTGTCAGTATTTATTGCAATATTATTCTGTCACGACGGCCTTAGTGTTAATACATTTCATGGGAGACGAAATGATACTGCGCATGCCTGAACATACGTCACAGATCCATCGTATCTGGGACGACTGTGTGGCTTATAAAGGACGGACCGCTTAACTTTTTTCCATTATTTCATAATCATGGCTGAGAGTAACCATACCGATCCAATTCGTGAGGAGGCCTTAAAGTATATTGAGGACATAAAAAACAGTGGTATATATCGCTTCATGGAATTTTTCTTTAAAGGCGAAGTATTTTGGATGAGCGTACAAGACTTTGCAGAATTCTGTCAATATTTAATGGGGAGTGAACTCTCATGGATGGGATTTATGTTAATGGAAATCATAGCAGACGAGATGAAACGAACCAAACCCCAGCAAACTGGAGACATTGAGAATCATCGGGTGAAATATCTAACTACCATGTACAAGGAATTAATCGACAAAAAGTCATCAGAACAACCTAAGGAGACCAATGCTCACCCTACGGAAATTTTCCTCAGAAACTTTATGAAAATACCACCAGGATTGTTTCCGGGAAAATGAAACTGCGCATGCGTGAACCTACGTCACACATTCAACGTATCTGGAACGTCTGTGTTATTTATAAAGGACGGACCTCTAAACTTTTTTCATTATTTCATGATTATGGCTGAAAGTAACCACAGCGAACGAATTCGTGAGCAGGCCTTTAAGTATATCCGGGACGCCAAAAAGAATGTTATATATCGCCTCTTGGAATATTTCGTAAAAGACCAATTATTGTGGATGAGTGTACAGGACTTTGAAGAATTCTGTGGATATTTAATAGGACATCAACTCTCATGGACAGGATTTATACTTATGGAAATCATGGCGGAAGAGATGAAAAGAACCAAACCCCACCAAGCAGGAGACATCGAGAATCTGCGGGTGGAATATCTGACTGTCATGTACAAGGTAATAAACGACCAAAACAAACAATCATCAGAAGAACCTATGGAGACGCAGGCTTACCCTTTGAATCAATTCCTCAAAAGACCCACAGAAGCAATCATTACGATAGAAGATATGTGACTTTTAATTTAAACCAAAACAAAGTGTATCACTTACCTGACGAAGATCGGAAAAGTACTTGGATGAGTGTCGCTGTAGATCGTTGTCGGTTTCAGCGTAGGATTCGGGAAGTAGAAAAGGTGTTGGACCCTGTTTTAAAAACTCATATTTGTTGGACTTATGTATGGACATTATGCCTTTAACAATGAAAAAATGTTTGTTTACATTGTTCTTTTACATTGTATTTCAAATGTTCTTTAGATAAAACTGGTGAAAACAAAAAATGATGTTATGTTTTTACATCACAATGGTCATGACGTCACAATGAGTATAAAGTCTAAACACCTCTCAGATAGTCATTAGTTAGTCCCAGGTCTTAGCCAAGAATGGATTTACAAAAATATATAGAACAACGCTTGAACTATTTAAATCATCAACTGTATTTACAACGAGGACGGGAATTACAACTCCGCCTAGACAATGCGCAGCGATTAATACAACAGGGCCAAGGCAGACCGAAAAAAGTCATTTCCGAGTATTATCATGTTCAATTAAATCGCTCTCGACAATCACGGAAATTCAAAGTGCAACAGAATGTCTACAATGTGGGCTTTAAACCTCTCCCCGAGAAAGAAAATACCCATTTCATTCATCGTTTATTTCGAGATATGTTAAAAAAGGTCAAAGAAAAAATGCAATGTAACCCCAATGATTATGTACGACTGAACATTCGACACCCCTCTTTAGATTCTGACATTTGGGTAGAATTTACTCAATCTAAAAACCTCAACGAAGACAAAATTTTAAATAAAATCGAGAGCGTACAACAATCCAAGAAAGAATTTATCATCACGGACGGGTCAATTCAGTTGGATTTTTTTCATGTGAAATATCCTCAAGGGAGTGGTGGTCAAAAGACAAAACATCTTTACCTCGATAAGGAGATATTCAAGACCTCTAAGAGAGCGATCGTGCGCATTCACAACCCCCAGGATTCCCTCTGTCTCCCTCGAGCCATTGTCGTGGCGCGTTGCTACAATCAAAAATCTTCAGACCTCGAATAGGAGAAAAAATGGTTAAGAATGAGAAAAGGGGATACACAGGCTACCGACCAGAAACGTCAAGCCCTGTCTCTCATGCAACAAAGGGGGTGCGATATTCATCAGTCATGTGGGCCTCACGAGTGGGGAAAATTACAACACGTCTTAAGTCCTGAATATCGATTGAAAATATTTCAATTCAAAGTCAATACCCGGCGACTACGATTAGAGCCTCTCTACAAAGGACGGGGAAACGGTTCATGTTTAAACGTTTTATTAGATAATGGTCATTACGATGCCATTTTATCCATGCCGGGAGTCACAGAGAATCCATATTACTGTGATGACTGTGATGTGGGCTATAGTCACATCCAAGCGCATCGTACAGTCTGTCCTTATCGATGTTCGTTTTGTTTAGCAGAGACCCCCTGTGTCTCAGACGGTACTTATACGGAATGCCCTCATTGCCATGGCATGTTCAGAAATGCGACCTGTTACCAGACGCATTTAAAACCCTACAGTCCCCAGACCACTACCACAGTGTGCAGTTTAATGGGGCGATGTCACCAGTGCCAGAAATGGATGTCCAAGCAATTATTGAAAGGACACGCCTGTGGAGGTCAAATACGCTGCAACATCTGTAAGGCACTCGTTCACACGCCACATCATTGCTTTGTACAAAAGAAACCCAGACCTAAATCCCGCCAGGATGTAAAACTGTATATTTATTACGATTTCGAATGTACCCAGGAACATGGCATTCATACCCCTAACCTCTGTGTGGCCGAACGTGTGTGTCAACATTGTGACACTTTAGATATTCATATTCCGTGTCCATACTGTCAAGGGTTTGGAGCGCAACGCCGTTTCATTTTTCAAGGACCGGACACTTTAAAACAGTTTATGGAATGGTTATTACAAACCCAGACCAATGAAAAAGGGACACTGAAAATCAAGCACGAGGAAGCTATTGTCATTGCGCACAATTTCAAAGGATACGATGGTCAGTTCATTTTAAATTATCTGGTGCACACGGCTTGTATCAAACCCACAGTCATTCTCAACGGGAGTAAACTCTCATACATGGAAGTATTGGGGGTAAAATTTATTGATTCCTACAATTTTCTTCCCTTTGCCCTCGCTAAGATGCCCGCTGCTTTCGGTTTAACAGAATTAAAGAAAGGTTATTTTCCTCACTTTTTTAATACGGAACAAAACCAGAACTATATAGGGCCTTATCCACCTGCGCAGTACTATAACCCTGACGATATGTCGACCACCAATCGTGACGCTTTCTATACCTCGTACCATCAACAACAAGGCAAAGTGTTTGATTTTCAGAAAGAATTTCTCGCTTATTGTATCTCAGACGTGGACATTTTAAGGCGGTGTTGTGCACAATTTAAATCTACTCTCTTTGCTCTGGTCTCGGTCGACCCGTTTCAGGAATCCATTACGTTTGCTAGCACTGCCAATCTAGCTTATCGACGAGGATTCATGCCCCCACAAACCATTGCTATCATTCCTAATCTAGGGTATGCCCCCGCCCGTCGTTACTCAGCCAAAGCCTGTCGATGGCTGGCCTGGTTAGAATATCAACATCATAACATACGCCATGCCAAAAACGGGGGTGAAGTCACTTTAGGGTCTTATACCGTAGACGGGTACGACGAGGAATCTCGTATTGTGTACGAATTTTATAGATGTTACTGGCATGGTTGCCCTCATTGTTATCCGAATTTAGTCACGGAAACGCACCCTCATCGGGTTCAATACACGTATCAAGACCTATACGAACAGACTTTAAAACGAGCCAGTGACTTAGAGGGTCAAGGCTATACAGTGATCAGCATCTGGGAACACGAGTTTGATCATCAAGTGCAACAGAATTCCAATGTACAAGACTATTTACACACGTTAGATATTCAAGACCCCTTAAATCCACGAGATGCTTTATACGGGGGTCGAACGAATGCCACGCGGTTGTATTGCGAGGAGGGGGACATGCGATATGTGGATGTGTGTTCCCTGTATCCTTACGTACTGAAATACAAACCGTTTCCTATCGGCCACCCCCAAGTGATTACTAGTCATTTCGCCGATGTGAGAGAGTACTTTGGACTGATTCATTGTCGTGTTTTACCCCCTCGAGGCCTGTATCACCCTGTGTTACCTTATAAGACGGGAGGAAAATTACTGTTTCCCTTATGTCGAACCTGTGCCGAACATCGCGACTTAGGACCTGACGATCGCTGCACTCACAATGACGCACAACGCAGTTTAACAGGCACCTGGGTGACCCTAGAATTACACAAAGCTCTAGAGCGCGGCTATCGCCTCGATCGCATTTATGAAGTGTGGCATTTTCCCCAGAGTAGTCAGACCTTGTTTCAATCGTATATTGATACCTTTTTGAAAATTAAACAAGAAGCGTCAGGATTTCCTAAGGATTGTCAAACCGACCAACAAAAACAAGATTACATCGAAGAGATCCGGCGCCGGGAAGGGATTGTAATGAGTCTACCCGATATTGAGAAAAATCCCATTCGCCGTACTATTGCTAAACTCTTTTTGAATTGTCTATGGTGAAAATTTGCTCAACGCTTACAGTTAACCAAAACTCAGTATTTCACCGAAGAAGAAAAATTACGAGATGTGGCGCCACGTTAGACATTAAAGGAGTCGAGCTGTTAGAAAATCGAGATCATCCTGACACAGATATGATGTTGATTAATTTTCAAGAAAAAGAAGAATTTCTGGAAGACTGTCCTTTTGGTAACGTGGTGTTAGCTTGTTTTACCACGGCTCATGCCCGTTTACATCTGTACGAGACTTTATATCCCTTGGGAGATCGTGTCCTGTACTTTGATACAGACAGTATCATTTATCAACACGACGAGAGACAATTTAATCCTACCATCCTCAATAGTTTAGGGGGGTGGACCGATGAATTAAATGGGGACCGCATTGTGAAATACATGTCGGGAGGGCCTAAAAATTATGCTTACGAGACCCAAGGGGGACAATCCATGTG
This sequence comes from Ostrea denselamellosa, assembly GCA_024699665.1. Lineage (NCBI taxonomy): Eukaryota > Metazoa > Mollusca > Bivalvia > Ostreida > Ostreidae > Ostrea > Ostrea denselamellosa. The sequence continues at coordinate 1,531,853 of JAMZEH010000075.1, read as the reverse complement.
TAAAGTCAAAGGATTGACTCTGAATTACCGAGCCTCTCAGATTGTATCTCTGGCTACTTTAGAAAAAATGTTAAAAGGACAGGAAGAGGAAGTCCAAGTGTATTACCCACACTTTATTCAAAGAACACGTCAACATCAGGTGCGAACTCTCCCCTTAGTGAAAAAATACCGAATGGTCTATGATAAACGTCAACGTATACGTCATTATGACACCCTCCCCTATGGGTATTAAAAACAAGGATCAGAATCATAACCTTAGTCGCTCACCATGACGAAATGCAGATCACTACGCTATCCTATAGTGACCACTTATGCTCGAGTCCTGGACCGAGACCAGTCCTTTAAAGAAGCCCCTGATCATTTAAAACAGTTGTTACCTACTATTGCTGAAGCGGGATTCTATTACCGTGACTTCGGGGATGTGGTGCGCTGTTTTCACTGTGGCGTAGGTCTTAATCACTGGGAACCTCAAGACAATCCCTGGATAGAACATGCTTATTGGAGTCCCCATTGTGCCTACCTGCTGAGTAATAAAGGTATCAAATGGGTGCGACAAGTGTTTAACGCGTATGCTAGAGTCAAAGACAGTGATCGAGACTGGGGAGATTTAACCCTCAACGCCGATGGCAATCCTCAGTGTACTCAGAAATGTCATATCTGTTTAGAACGAGAATTAAGAATTGCTTTTTTACCGTGTGGTCATTTATGTGCTTGTGCTATGTGTGCGGCAGGACTGGAACAATGTCCTATTTGTAGACAAAGTGTATTAGAAACTTTTCGTATTTTTTCTTGTTAATAAATATGTATGTGAGTTTCCAAGTTCTCTCATTTCACAAGATGTATACGTACGAGACACTAGCTCCGTTTCAATTGAAACATGAATTTACCATGGTGGTGGCGGGTCCCTCTAAATCTGGTAAAACAGAATTTGTGAAACAACTGGTACATAACACACACTGGATGTCACTCCCACCTGAAAAAATAGTATGGTGTTATCGAGAATGGCAACCCGCTTATGAATCTTTAAAAGAGTCTGTGACCTTTATTCATAATATCCCTTCCGATGATGAGAAATTAGTGGCGGATCTCAGCACTCGACATTTACTCATTTTTGATGATATGATGGGGGGTAAAGCCATAGAATCTATTGTAGATTGGTTTACCCGTAAAGCCCATCATCGTAATACCAGTGTCATTTACATCACCCAAAATCTATTTGATCGAGCTGTGCAACATAGAACCATCAGTTTAAATGCCCATTATCTGGTCTTATTTAAAAATCCCAGAGATAAATCGCAGATTGAAGTCTTAAGCCGACAATTACAAATGCCTTATTTACGGGGGGCGTATGAGGAAGCCACCAATAAGCCTCACGGGTATTTACTGGTCGATTTAAGTCCTCAGACCCCCGACGAATTAAGATTAAGAAGTCAACTGAAAAAAGAAAAAAAAACCTAAAAAATCTAAGAAAGTGCCTAAACTGATCATTCACCGTAAGACCCCCGGGCCTAAAAGCAAACCTGTCCCTTCCCATCTCTTACGCTTTGCTAAATTTCCCCCCGTGAAGAAAACGCCTAAACTGATGGTCAAAATACCCTTGTCTAAACTGTCTAAGAAAACCAAAACCTTAACCGATCTGAAACAAGGATTAGCTCAAAAGAAAATGGAGCGAGCTATGCGGGGTCCTATAGGCAGTTCCAGAACTCCGGATACCGCCTTACCTAGCTTTAGTCAAGCCTTTGGGGGTCTGTCACGTTTTACCCCCTTAACCAGTGCCCCACCGAAAGAAAAATATAAATGTGGGTATTGTCCTCTACAATTTAATTTAAAAAGTAGTCGTGATCATCATGAAGAAACCGTGCATAAAGGACGGGGTCAGTTTCTAGCCCGATTAAAAAAACAAAAGCTATAAAAAGGGGGAGACCTGTCCACAGACCTTCATTTCAGCACCATGGCTCACACCAAGAAGTGTGAATCTCGATTAAGACCTCATGTATGTCTCTTACAAACGCTAGCCACTCCTCATTATTCGTTAACCTTAAAGAGAGAGATCTTAAAACATTGTTCAAATGATTGTATTTTAAAGATTTGTGAGGTCGTGTACAATGTATTAAAAGGCGTGATTCCGCTCACCCCCCATCAGAAGCGTCAACTCTGTCCTCTGAAACACATCTTGAGACGCATTGTGCAACCTCAACCTGTGAAAAAACGACGAGCCTTACTGCTTAAATCATGAGTCGTAAGATGGTGTTAGTGCCTGAAGCCATGTTAAATGAACTGAAAGGAAAATTACCTCAACCTCCTGAATTTCAATCAACTCTAGGGTTACGGGATCAATTGGATAACATTGAACATCGTGAGGATTTAGCCCCGGAAGAAAAAGTGGCTTTATATGGGCATGAACTTCACCGCTATCGGCAATATTTACAACAAGCTCGACACCCTAATACTTCTCAACCTCCTCCTCCTCCACCCTCTCCTCGACCCCGCTCTCAGCCACCCCCTGACGTGACCGCGCCTGAGACCCCTGAGTTAGAAGAACAGATTATTAATAGTGTTAGTAAACCAGGTCAAAAGAAAGCGGGGTTATTATTAAATCACCTGAAGAAATCCAAAGTGTTGACTTGGAATGGGGAAGGAGAAATCAGTTATCGAGGACAGAGAATACCTGATTCTAATATCGTGGATTTAGTCAGTGAATCTCAGAGACAAAAACCCCTGAAATATCGGGATCCGCCTACAGGATTACATCACTTTACTCAAGCCTTAAAAGAAACGAATGTGCCCAAAGGGTATATCACTAATCGCGATGTTATAAAAGCCATGGACCAACCGGGAAAAATCAGTACTCCTAAATTGATAGATGAGGGTGTATTTGATAAAGATCATTCTGTGTATGAAACCCCTCCAAAAGCCTCCACCCCTAAATACAAGAAAAAAGGTAAAAAGACTTCACGAGATATCACGGGATGGTTATCCCTACCCACCTAAAGAAATCTACACAACAGATCTTACAACACTTGTATTATAATCCTAAGACAGGGTATGGAGGTGTACAAGCTTTATATCGTCACGTGCGGCGATTAGGACATAAGATTACTCTAGCTCAGATTCGTCAATGGTTGAAAGAACAAGATACTTATACCTTACATAAACCCATACGTCGGAAATTTAAGAGACAACAAACTCGAGTGACTGATATAGATGAACAATGGCAACTGGATTTAGCGGATGTGTCCAATGTGAAAAAAGACAATGATGGCTATACGTTTTTATTGTGTGCCATTGATGTGTTATCTAAATATGCCTGGGTGGTGCCTTTAAAACAGAAATCAGGGCCTGAAATGATACGAGGGTTACAAACCATTTTCCGAGACGGACGGCGACCTGTCCGCATTCAATCCGATCAAGGCAAAGAATTTACAAATAAACAATTTCGTCAAGCGTTTAAAAACATTCATTTTTTCACCACGCGTAATACAGACATCAAAGCGAGTATTGTAGAACGCTTTCAACGCACTCTGAAAGCCCGGATGTGGAAATATTTAACACGGCATAAAACACGACGGTATGTCGATGTGTTACCTGATTTAGTGTATGGTTACAATCATTCCTATCATCGCAGTATTCAGAGAACGCCGGCTCAAGTTAATAAGAAGAATGTCTTACACGTATGGAAAACGTTGTACGGACAACAGACAACAGTCTCACCACCCCCCTTACATGTAGGAGATCGTGTACGCATTAGTAAAGCTAAACGCACTTTTGACAAGGGGTATTTACCGAATTGGACTACAGAGCTGTTTACCATCTCGAGAAAAGTACCTAAACAAAACCTCTATAGAATTCAAGATGATCACGGGGAAGAATTAGAAGGGACCGTTTATCCTCAAGAATTACAACAAGTGTATAAAAAAGATGATGTGTATGAAGTGGCGGAGATCTTAGGGTATAAAAAGCGGCGCGTAGGTAAAAAAGTCATTTCAGAAGTCAAAGTCCGGTGGAAAGGATATCCCCCTAGTTTTGATTCATGGATTCCACAAGCGAATCTCATTCTACCCTCACCCAATGGAAATTCTTAGGCGAAAAAGTGCCTCGAGCCGAAATTGTGTATTTTGCTCAATTATTCATGTGTTTAACCATCATCATTACGTCAGTGGTCATGTTAGCCTTAGGGGATTCCAATCGCGATTTCTGGATGGTCACGTTGAGTTCTCTGGTGGGTTACGTCATGCCTAGTCCGCAGATGCATGCGGGGGGTATAAAACAAGAGCGACCCCTTTCCAGCCCCACAGTTCACCATGGCTAACAAAGAGTACGCCTGGAAAATTGAGGGACAGAAGAAAAGTATGTGGTTTTCAGATAAGTTACTGTGTTTAATGGATTATGATGAGCAAAAATCGCGTGACAAACCTGTGTACTTGTACAAGCGTTTACACGTACCCCATGGATTGGCCCATTATATCACCAGACTAGGAAATTACACAGAATATCGGTGGAATGTCAGAGCTTGTTGGGGATTAAAATCACGCCAACACGAACCAGATTGGACTTGGATGAAAAGTAAATGGTTTGACAAGGATCAACAGTGTCTCCGTGATTTTCAAGAGGCCATGAAAAAAGGATATAGTATCGCAGATTGTTGGGGTAGTCGAGATTACTTAGTGATGCGACGCCCCATGGTGTCAGAAAACTTGTCTAGCCGCTAATTGTGACGTCACGTACTGTTTACATTGGAATTCAGCTGACCATTTTGTGTATTATAATGTATGTTTTAATAAAGTATAAATAGAAGTGACTTAGTGTTATTCTCCTCATTTAAGGAATCATGGCTGGTCGTGAAGGGTTTTACATGACTCTCATTAGCGATGGCTCTCAGGCCTCGTTTCCTAAGAATACGGGAGCTCAATTTAAAACGTTGTTACCCCAAGCCTTGGATTTAACGGATGGAGATTGAGAAGTGGCCTTAACCGAAATGATGTACTCGACTTCCTTACAAAACATTGCACAGACCGAAGCTTATGTAGACGTGCTCATTCCAGAGCCTTATGTACCGTTGATCCGAGATCCGAATACTTTTAAATGGGGTCGATTTACCACTGAGATTTTAGGGAAATTAACTTTTGCTCAAACACAAGTGTTTGTCCCTTGTAATTTAACACAGTGGCAACATTACAATGAGGGTGGAGATAGTTTATTCCCCTCCACAATTATTCGCATTCATTTTAGACCCGGGTCTTACACCAACTCTTTAGGTTTAATTGAAGAAATCAATGAAGGCTTAGAAAGAACCCTGAGTAAATTATGGAATACCTTGGGGGCTAATATCGGTAAAATGAAATTAGTGTACTGTACTAAATATCATCGGGTCGAGTATCAATTTAAGGGGAAAAAATTAAGAGAAACCCCTCTCTGCATTCGTTTCCCTAAGACGTTAGCCTTCAAGCTAGGCATGACCAGTGACAGCCTAATTCTTCCCCAGGACCCTATGACCAAATGGATTAATGAGAATTATCTGGCTAACACCAATATCGATTTATATGACAATCTGAAATCGATGTATGTGTATTGTGATATCATTGATCCTCAGATAGTAGGGTCTAATGAATTGAAATTAATGAGAGTTGTGCCTTGTGACACGCAACGGGAAGATAACCAACAAGCCCGCTGGGAACCTATTCGAGCTGAATATTTGAAACTGAGTAAAAAACATTTTGATACAGTCGACATACACATCATGACATCTTTAGGAGATCCTGTAGGGTTTTTAAATGGGAGATCAATGCTTAAACTTCATTTTCGTAAAGTCTATTGAAGCATGAAGTACTATCGGGGACTCCGGCGCCAGAAAGGGTATGGCATTTTTACCATTCTCCTCCCTATCATTGCCAGTGCTATTGCAGGAGCCGTGCAAGGAGGGAGTGGTAGGGGAAAAAAAACGAGAGGGGGGAGGAAAAAGTATAAAAAGCGGGTCTAACTGACCCCAGGGCTAAGTCTTAACAGGATGCAGTATCATCGAGGTTTAGTACGCCAGAGAGGTTACGGGTGGGGTGGGCTCTTAAAAACAGTGCTTAAGACTGCCGCACCTGTGATAGGGGAAGTGGTAGGGGGGTTATTAGGGAAACTCCCCACCCAAACGGGGGGAACTTTCTTTATACCTACTTTATTAGAAGGGATTTATAATACAGCCGTAGGTCTTCATCAAGAAGGCGTACAACAAGGCCGAGGATTTTTCACGGATTTACTTAAAACCGGGGCTAAGAGTGTATTAACCGCGGCTGCTAAAACCGGGTTAGATGTCTTAGAAAATAAACGATCCCTCAAAGAGGCTCTCAAGACCCACGGGGTACGCGCGGTGAAAGAGACAGCAGGTATGGCCATGCCTAAACTGCAACAAAAATTAAAGTCACGACAAGGGGACAGTACATTACTAGGGCTGGCCAAACGAGGAGCCCGCCAAGGCATGAAAGTCGGAGTTCGCACAGGGTTAGATGTCTTAGAAAATAAACGATCCCTGAAACAAGCTCTCAAGACCCATGGCACCCACGCACTTAAGAAACAAGCCCGACACGCTCTTAAAACCCCAGCTCTTAAGAGACCAGCTTTAGCTAAAAAAAGAAAACAAAAAGGGAAAGGGTTTTTCACGGATTTACTCAAAACCGGGGCTAAACAAGCCTTGACCGCTGCAGCTAAGACCGGGTTAGATGTTTTAGAAAATAAGCGATCTCTGAAAGAGGCTATGAAAACCCATGGTCTACGAGCCGCTAAGCATACAGCTGGAATGGCAAAACAGCGCATTTTAGCTCGAGGAGGCCCTGTTCAGGGTAAGAAACTTTCCAGAGCACCCGTGAAGCGAAAAAAGAAAAAACGCTCTGTAGACATTTTTGATTGAAAAAAAAGTATAAAAAGGGGACCTTCCAAAGAAGAGAATTCATTTGACAGCTTACCACGATCAGTCACACATCACACAATGATGCACAGAGAATCTTGCGCTTGCGGGACAGATAGTTTAGAACTATTTAAAGTACCTCCCACCAATGTTACTTTAGAAGATTCGAAATGGATGGAATATTATCCCATTTCCAGTACTCTTAATTCCGATACAGCTCCTATTGAATTTGAGATTAAGGGTCAAGGTGATGAATATTTAGATTTATCTCAATCGTATCTCCAGATGGTGTGTAAATTTACCAAAGAAAACGGAGACGCTCTGACAGGGGCTAATTCTACAGCCACGCCTATTAATAATATCTTACATTCCCTGTTCAGTGAAATTGATGTTAGTCTGAATGGCAAAGTGATTTCCCCAGGCACGGATACGTATCCGTACAAAGCTTACTTAGAGAAATTACTGTCTTATAGTCCTAAGACTCTGAAAACCCAGATGAAAGCGTGTACTTTGTGGGAAAAAGATACAGCGGGTCACATGGACGAATGCAAATTAGAAGCGCTGACTCAGCCCGCTAAGACTTTTGATGTGGTCGCTGACCGTTGTACTATTGATGCCATGCTCCCCACCCCCGAATACCCTGACGATTCTAAGAATACGGGAGTAAGAAAACGTCACGAAAAAATCAATAACAGTAAAGTCATTGTATTGATGGATCGTTTACACCTGGATTTGTGTCAGCAAGACAAATATTTGCCGAATGGGGTCGATGTGCGTTTGAGATTTAATCGCGCTCGACCTCAATTTTACATGATGATCGATGCAGGCAGTAGTGGCAAAGTGATCATTCAGAATATGGTCTTATGGGTGAGAAAAGTAAAACCTACCCCGACCATCATTAATCTCATCAATCAGCAGTTGAATACCCAGACAGCCAAATATCCCTTAAGACGCGTGGAAGTCAAAACGTTCACCATTCCGACTGGCACTCAATCTAAAATCACAGATCACTTGTTTCAAGGACAGATGCCTAAACTGATTGTCTTAGGGTTTGTAGATAATGCGGCTTTTAATGGAGATAGCACTAAAAATCCCTTTCATTTCCAAAATCAGCAAGTCAAGAAATTAGAAATTAGAATTAATGGCGAAATGATGGAAACCCGGCCTTTAGAACCCAATTTCACAGACGATCAGTATCTCCGATCGTATTTATCCTTGTATAAAGGGTTAGGAAAATTAGGTCAAGATTGGGCCCCGGACATTACCCTGGAAGAGTATAAAAACGGCTACACACTCTGGTGTGTGGATTTCACTAAAGATCAAGAAGCTCAGACGGATAAATTTCATCTCATACAAACAGGCAACTTAAGAGTGGAAGTACAATTTGCTGTGAATCTCGCCACGACTTTAAATTGTGTGGTGTATGCGGTGTTTGACAATTTGTTAGAAATTAACAAACAGCGAGAAGTAGCTATTGATTACTAACATGGATACTCAACAATTGCGGGATGTCTTATCTCGAGATTTAGGTCGTTCGTTTGGCGGGGTGTATCCTAGAGATGTATTACCCGAGATGTTACCTTCTCAAAAAGCAGTGGTCATTAATACGGACCCTCATGATCAACCCGGAGCTCATTGGGTCTGTGTGTATTTGAATAGCCCTATCATTGAATATTTTGATTCTTACGGATTACCCCCCACCCATCCAGACATTACAAAGTTTATTCAGCGCCATGGAGTTCAATGGCAGTATAATACGCATTGTTATCAAGATTGGAACACGGATGTGTGTGGACAATATTGCGTGTATTATTTACATCAACGGCATCGAGGGAGAAAAACAGTCCGAGATTGGATTTTACCTTGGCATGGTACCGCCTTACAACGCGATCATTATGTAGGCCAATGGTTTAAAGACACCTTTGGGAAACTTAAAACTCATCACGGACAGACATGTCAATGTCGGTGTATGAATAAAATGAAATAGATTTACCTGACCTGCATAAGTATAATTCCATTTTTGTCCATATTATTCCATATTATCACTGAATAATTCCATAATAGTATTCCATAATTGTAAATTGTGAATGATTTAATTCCAATAACACTAAATGATTGTTGTTCACAATAAAAAAAAAAAAAAAAAAATACGTTTCTTACGTGATATTTAGGATCTTTTCATACAATTTGGTAGCCCTGAAAAGGGCTGAGTTTTTTTTTTAAAGGAAAAAAAAAACTCTTAAAAAAAACCCACTGGGGTTCTTGCAGCCGGCGCCCCTCCACCAACCAACACGATCTCCGCTATTACAGGGTCTGGTTGCCGACTCCCGCGGCTCTTTCTCTTCTTCTTCTTGGTCTTTAATTCGGTCTTGTGAAAGAGGGTAAACTGCATTGAATCCCCCTTAAAAACTAGGTGTCCCGGGGGCCTTGGATCTTTTTGAATTTCAGCATCCCAGTCCTCGGACTGAGGGAAATCATGATTAACAATAGCCGGTCTGCTGCAATCTGACATCTCTGCTGGATTACCAGTGAAGCGCAATCGAGGGAGGCGCGGCTTATATAGGAAGGTGACGTCAGGATGATTGTGGCGCAAGAACTGGCTGTCTGGAAGATTTAATTTTAGTATCAAAGATCTAATTTTAAACCTCCTGTCTAGACAGGCTACCTGCAAGCGATTTTATAGAGTCAACTTGTAAAGAAAATTTAATTTTAGTATCAAAAATCTAATTTTAACCTATTATGTAGACAAAGCACGTGCAAGCGATTTTATAGAGTCAACTTGTAAAGAAAATTTAATTTTAGTATCAAAAATCTAATTTTAACCTATTATGTAGACAAAGCACGTGTAAGCGATTTTATAGAGTTAATAATCAAACATGTCTCAACGGTACATGTGTTTAGAGGGGAGATTGATCTGTGCGTATAGTCAAAAACCTTGGGTCCAGTGTTGGTGTTTTCATTGTAAAAAAGACAATACGTTCATGTCGGAAAGATATATGTTTTTTAAGGGGAGATTGTTATGTGCGTATAGTCGAGAACCTTGGTTACAGTGTTGGTGTTTTCATTGTAAAAAAGAAAATACATTGGAGAAACAACGTTGGACCCCGGAATCATTTCATCCAATGGTGTATATCATCTGTCGGTATAGTCAAAAACGCTGGTTAGACTGTACGTGTTCTTATTGTTCTCCGACCCCAGAAGAAGAAGGACGTTATCAATATTGTGCGTGTGACATTTGTACATTATGCCCGAACGTTATGAATTTGTGAATGACATTGTGGTCTGTGGGTATACTTTAGAACCTTATAGGAAATGTACGTGTTATCATTGCCGAAAAGAAAATATGTTAAATAAAGAACGCCTCATTATAAAAAAGTAAAACATCGGTTTTACCCTATACCGTTAATAATCTGTGGGAAAAGTGGTGAACGTTGGCTAGATTGTAAATGCTCCTTTTGTACTTTAACTCCTGAAGAAGAAGAACAGTATCAAGATTGTCAGTGTGAGATTTGTACATCCCCCGTGGGAAATTAGTACATCATGAGTGTGACTTATGTGCACGGCGATTTACTTCAGGTGACGGTAGAAGCGATTGTACATCAGTGTAATTGTTTAACAGTGAAACCTCATGGATTAAGTCAAAGTATTGCTGACCATTTTCCTTGGGCTAATGTGTATGCGACTCGGAGACCGGTAGGACATAGAAATTTAGCTATACCTGCTGATCGAGGAATTCCAGGCACTTTAAAGATTATGGCTAATCAACCAGATGTGATTTGTTTTTTTGCGCAATGGGATTATGGGCGTGGCACTCAGCGTCTCCCTGTGTATGCGGATCATCGTGAACAACGAGAATTATGGTTTCAACAGTGTTTACATACTTTAGGAACTTTACCTTACCAGACTATCGCGTTTCCTTGGAACATTGGCTGTGGCTTAGCGGGAGGTTATTGGCCTCATTATGAACAATTCATTCATGATTTTGCCCATCATTATCAAAAACAAGTGTTGATTGTGATTAAACATGAAAAAATGTATTCTGGGTGTTTTGGTCTTTTATCAATTATAAAATAAAAAAAAAAAAAAAAAATATAAATAAATATAAAAATAAAATAAAAATATAATAATAAAATAAAATAAAATAAAAATAAATATAAAATAAAAATAAAATGAATAAAAATAAATAAAAATAAAAATAAATAAAAATAAAATATAAATAAGAAATAAATATAAAAATAAATAAATAAAAATAAATAAAAAATAAAAATATAATAAAAATTAAAAAAAAGAAGTTGTAATACTCAGTGTCTTTTCAAAAGAGATGGTGGCCCTGAAAAGGGCCGTTTGGTTTTTCTTTGATCTTTACTGTGCGGTAAACCGGCACAGGGGGCAGCGTCCCCGCGTATGTCTCCCCGCCTCAATAAACACTACGCACTGGGTGCAGGCTGCTCTCTGCCCACACCCAATGCACAGAATCGTACTGTTGACCCCCTCCTGCAGGCAGACGGGACACGTGATTTTACGCATGGGGCACCTAAGTCCCCAGGCTGGCTCTTTGGCAGGAGGGTGGGTAGGCCGCCGGGGGGTGGTTGGCACCTGCTGGTCTGCCTGCTGCTGGAGCGGTGTGGGTGGGGCAATCCTAATGATAGCCGGTGTCCGGGTAGTCTGGCTGGTGGAGGGTTGCGTTGTCCGGGGTGGCGTGCCGACCGGTGAGGCTGGGGTCTACGCCGGTGGCGCATCCGAGTCGCTACTGCTGCTGGTCGTGAGGGGGGTGGGTTCAAGTTCAACCTCAAAGGGCGGATCTCTGCCTGCTGGTTGTGTGGGTGGCGGTGGCGCTGGTCTTCGTCTCCGTATGGGTCGTTGGCCCATAGGGGTCTGGCGTCGGTTTCTTCTCTCCGCCTCCCGCTGCCGGCTGTGATTTACTAAGTCCTGCATAATTTCCCCGTCAATGGGGTTGGAGGTGGCCAGGGTGGTAGTCTGCTCCCGTACCCACTGGCCGTTCCTCATAATGTAATTGGCTAACTGGAGGCGCATTTGAAAACCTTGCATGATAATATATTGTATAGGTGTACGGTCGGCCATCTTGACTACTTTGTGCTGGGTAACCAGTAACGCGACTAGCGCTGTGCGTTAGTATATAACGTCAAAGCGCGGCCGTAAAAGAAAACATCCCTAGCTTCTCAGACTCAGTTAAGATGGCGAACGTCAAAATGACGGATTTGTGTTTTTAGACCTTAGAAGTTGGAGGTTTTTAGACTGTTTAGTAATAATATAAATACAGAAACAGCTCAGAATCTGATCCCGGAGGTGAATGGGGATGACACACTTAGCGTAATAGACGAGGGTAAGGCCTTAAGCAAAAAATAAGAGGATTTGAAGAGGGGGAGGGGAAGGTCAAGGATTCGACCTGACGTTGAAAAATATTTATTTTAGTTTAGTCGAACTGAGACTTCTCTAAAACATAGGCGGGGATAGAGAACCATGTCAGGCGTCTTCAGGGTAAGTTTTTTCCGAGGAATATTGTTTTACGAGAGAGAGAGAGTGATATAGATATAGATACTTAGAGACATACATTAAAAACATAAGTGGTTAAGCCCCGCCCCCCTTTAATGTCATGTACAGATTGGAATGCAGTCTATTGTGACGTCATGAACTGCTTTTCTTAGACGTACGCAGCTGGCGTCAAGCGAGGTATAGGTAGCTGGCAGTGAGCCAGCAGATTTTAACACGTAAACAGATTTTATTAACACGTAAACAAACGTAGGGTCTGCGTTGAGTCAGCAGATTTTTAACACGTAGCGTCTAGACAGACGTTGGAATTACCCACAGACCTAGGTATAAAAAGCGAGTGCGGGCGTGATTGAGATCATTCTGATTTTAGAGATGGCTCAGAAACAATTAGATTTGGTTCAAAAGGCTGAGAAGACTTTAGGAAATATACTTAATACTCAACTGGGAAATAATCAGAGTTATATGGAGAATCAAGTGAGGATGGCTCAGACCCAGGATTTTCTTCCGAGTCAAGATCCTACAGACCCTGGCTATGGATTTAATTTTCCAGACACTCAGGATGCCACAGGATTAGAGTTGGGATTATACAATGCGCAACCTATGACCAAAGAAGATTTTAGCTTGATCTCGACTACCCTGGACGGCATTGTGACTCGAATTAATGTGCTATACAATGAGATTGTCAATCATACAGGAATTATTTTAAAAAAATTAGAGGACTTAGACAAAAAGAAACATGTTCGCTGGGCGCCACCGACTGAGAAAAAAACCAAAGAAAAAGACCCCTGTTACAAGTGTGGCCAATTAGGGCATTGGATTATGGGCTGCCTAGTAAACCCCCTGTTAAAAGAGACTATCCGTTAGCAGACAAATCTAACCCAGAACCGCCTGCCAGTAAACCTTCGACCAGTAAACCTCCGGCCAGCAAACCTTCGACTAGCAACCCTTTGACCAGTACACCTCGTACCAGTAAACCTCCGCCCATCAGAGATTACCCCATTCCAGAAATCTTCAACCCTGAAAGTGAAGAACCTCCTAAAAAGAAGCGAAAATTGAGCCGCACTAAAACACTGTGATTATTGACAGACTTTGGACTGATTCTCATGTTGTTCATTGTTTTATTGGTTTTAAATAAATGTTGAAACTTAAACCTCTCTTTTTTTTCTTTAGGATTATCACTCAGGATTTTACATTGGATTTTTAACTAAGGATTTTACATTGGATTATCACTCAGTTTTAATACAGTAGCTGACGTTTCGTTCTATTATGACGTCAGCCTCGATCGATACTGATTGGAAACAGCTTAAGGCATATACCGTAAACCCTCGTATAAAAAACCATATATACACTAGAATAAAACGGATAAGACCGTGCACTTGACCAGTGCCGTTGACCCTCTAGGACTGCAGTTGACCCACCTATCTAGAACTGCACTCATTTGACCCACCTATCTAGAACTGCACTCATTTGACCCACCTATCTAGAACTGCACTCATTTGACCCACCCATCTAGAACCCAAAAGTGCACTCATTTGACCCACCCATCTAGACGCCTTATACTACTCTGAGTTTATGATGAATGTGAATAATTAATTCTCTAAGATTGCAAAGGAAAAACATTAAATTAAAAAAAAAATCTTCTTTTGGAAAACAGATACATGTAAAATATGATCATATAATTATGACATAAAGGGATTCAATAATTACATTTTTTTAGCAAAGTTTAACTAACATGACTGTGGACGGCTAATTGAAATAACTCTATGAATTGAGATGTTTATACATCAAAGAAACATCAAAGACCATCTTGGTTAATGCTACTCCAAATTTTACTCCTAATTTGACTCTTAATTAAGTTATACTGTACTGTTCTGCAGAAATTCTATTTTACAATACTCATTACATGAACCATGGCGAACGCACAAGTGAATGTCGATTTCTTAGAGAATGGCAGAGGAGGATTTTATCTTATTCATGCAGGTTATAAATTTTCTGTGCGTACTAGAAAGAAGGAAAGAACATACTGGAGATGTGTTGATCGACAGTGTCCAGCCAGAATTGTTACCATGGATAAAATTCCTGTGTCTTTTCTCCAAGTTCACAACCATGATGCAGACTTTATAGGACTAGCAGCGCAGTCGTTCTTGAACGGAGTAAAGAAAAGGTGCACGAGTGAACCAACTCCAATACCTACCATATATGATGAGGAACTTGGTGGTCTCCGCAATACAGAGTGTGATGATGCTGTTGTGGGAATGATTGAAAAGATTCCGACGTTCCAGTCCTGCAAGTCCCGTCTATATAGGAACCGATCTAGGATCATCCCAAAGCTCCCCACAACACCTGAAGATATCGACCTTCAGGGGACTTGGACCCAGACATCGGCTGGAGACAGATTTCTGTTATGTGACGATATTGATGGCCAGGGTAACAGGATCTTAATGTTTGCCACAGACGCAAATTTAGTTAAGTTATGCGCTGCAGAAATCATTTACAGTGACGGAACATTTTACTCCTGTACCACTTTATTCACCCAACTATACACTCTCCATGCTTCTGTAGATGGTACTATGTTTCCACTCGTATATGCACTGTTACCAAACAAGTCTGAGACAACATACGATCGTTTTTTCTCCCTTCTGAAAGGCGCCGCCACAGATAGACTCTCAGTACTTGCTCCAGAATACTGGATGCTGGATTTTGAAGTTGCTGCAAGGAATTCCGTGGAAAACAATTTTCCTGAAACATCCCTAAGAGGTTGCTTTTTCCACTACACCCAGTGCATTTGGAGGAAAGTTCAGAGTTGTGGCCTGGCAGTCACATTCAAAGAGGACGAGGACTTTCATAAACTTGTGCGGAGAGCTGCCGTGCTACCGCTTGTGCCAGAACATCTTGTAGAGGATGTTTGGTTCCAGACTCTCAATGACAACGAGAGTGATGGACAGGCTGTTCTCCGTTTTAAAGATTACGTGACCGAGACATGGGTGGAAGGTCATCTAAAACACTGGAACCACTTCAACAACGATGGACCAAGGACCACCAATGCTGTTGAGGGATGGCACCATAAGTTCAACAGAATGTGTCGACGGCCCCATCCCAATGTGTACATGTTCGTGCAATTGATAAAAAAAGAACAAGCAGCCAACGAAGCAAAAATGATCCAGATTTCAGCAGGAGGAATTGTGCGGCCCAAAATGAAGAAATACCGACAGTTAGATGCACGCATTACCGATCTAAAGGAGAGACTGCGCCGCCAGGGCATGGATGTCATGGACTATGCAGATGCTGCATCCCACCTTCTTCATTTGGATTGAAGTGAATGTTTGGGCATACATAAATCAGTCTCTATGATTTCATATTGATTTAGATCAACTTGACATTTTGCTTAGGCTGTGTTGTTCAAATTGAAATTTTTGAATGCTATGCAGTGTTTCATGAAATTAAATATATTTTGACATACTTGAAAAATGCATAAATGGAAACTTTGATCTGTGTAAATATGAGGAAAGCATTTGATATCATTGATTCAAAGGACAGAATCGATAAGCATTAATTCCATTACAGCTTGAAAATAATTTTCCCCAGTTGAAAATATTGAATTATTTCCTAAAACAAACTTGAGATATGATCAAGATTTTCTGACTTTTGTGCATATTACATAAATATGTCACTGAAAGGAATATCTGAGGGGAAGCAGACTCAAGAAAAAGAAACTTTGAAGGAGAAGGAGACATTTTGAACTTTGAAAAAAAAAAACATGCAACAGAGGAAAACTGTCCTAAAAGGCATTTTCAAAAACCATGACATTGTTTTTTAATAAGGTGGAATGTCTCCTTCTCAATCAGTCTCATTTTGCTACTCTTTAATCCTCTATTTTAAGGAAGATTTATTCAACTGAGTAAAAATACATGTATAGCTTGTGACGACGGATGGGATATTTTTATTTTCCCTGGACAAAAAAAAATCCAAATTTACATGCATTTTAAACATTTTGTTCGGAGGATTCATTATTTTGCCTCACGGTATACACAAAACTTCAATCTTGAATGAGTTTTACTGAATTTTATCAGGTATAAGATAATTGAGAGAATTTGAAAACATTTACAAATATGAAAAACAATGGTATATTTCACACAGATCGTTTAAGATTTTTCAATGCGCAAAATATTTAAAAAGATATTTCTTGATTTTATGAAATAATATGAATTTTCATAAAATCTTAAAAAAGGGTATACAATAGGATAGTATGGCCAAAAGTTTACTCCAAATGAAATTCATTTGGCCAAATGTATATGCCATGTATATGCCAAAAGAAAAAATGATAAAATATGTGTTTTGACAAACTTTAATTTTTATCATGATGTGAAACACATTTTACCACCTGATTGTGACCAAGGATTGTCTAAGACGTTCATTAAATATTTCTGGGGTAGGTGAACCAAACTAATTTCAATATTACTTCAAATTAATAATCTGTTGACCTGCAGGTAGAGTCCCAATAAATGGAATTAGAAATAAAACAGACTATAGCCCAGCAGCAATTAAATTCTTTCGTTCTCTACAAGGACCCTATTCCCACTGAGCCAACCCAATTTTACCTGTGTTTCTTCAAAATGTTGGCTGGATGGGAATAAATCCAATATTCAGTTGTCCCGGTCCAGCGGGCTACAGTTAGTGTCAAACCCTGTCATATTGTGAATATATCTAGTAAAACAATCTTTGATCTCATACCACATATTAGTCGAAGGTAAATGTTTACACATTTTGTGTTGAACTTAAAGTCTTTTCTATTATTCAGGTCTCATTTTACGAGAATCGGAGATTTGTTTGTTTGTTTGTTTGTTTATAGCCGCCTGAGCAATTTTTCAGCTATCCGGCAGCTGAGAATCGGAGATAGATAAATACACATGTACTGACAGTAATCTTGACTTAAATGGCTCGTACTGTTTTACTGCAAATTAAAATGGGTTCATACTTTGGTATGTGGGTTCGATTCCCACCCAGGGCTTAACATTGCAAATTGCATTATCTGAATGATTTCATACATGTAAATACAACAAAATCAAATTCATGTCATATCTCAAAATTTTGCTATGAATTGCATGACGAATTTATTATTTAGTTTTTATTTTTCAACATTTCATTATAACCGTGTTTCTTGTTTTTGATTTTAAATTTGCAATTTACCCTGCTAAATACTTTTTAAATGTATACAAACATGTATGGAAATTCTGTGATAATTTAGTTTGCTGATGCTGGTGCTAAAGGAGGATATGCTGCCCTGAGCCTCCACCAAAGTGTCAATTCATGTATTTTTTTCAAAATCATCTAAGTTTTAATTTAAGTTTTATTTGAAAATTCAGATATTACAGTAAACAAAATCAACAACATGCATTTTCAAAAGTAATACGTAATTTACCAATGTCAAAAAAACCCTAATTGAACATGCAAATATGCACTGTCCTATAATTTAAAATTTCCAAAAATAGGTACTACACCACTCATAAAGCAGCTGAGAGACAATGCTGTCCCAAGCATTTTTCCGTGGAGACGAATCCAGGCGAGCGATTCTGCGTGCGGCACACTGAGGTCTGGAAGAGAGTATGTCAGCACGGGGACACCTGATGAGAGCGGTGATGATGTTGCATCTTCCCCTGTGTGTGAAGATTCTGTGTTGATGTGTGACTGAGTCCAGAGCGAGGTAATCATAGATGCTGATCAACATGATGTACTACTCTCCTCCTCTCAGACCATGGATTTTGATTCATCGACATTTCCTGTGGATACATCTACACAGACACCACCAAGACCAATTTTCAGTGTTGAAAACTTTGCCAGTGACAATGCTGGTATTATGTTTTACACAGGTCTGTCTTCATATCAGGACATTTTATTTGTTTTGCAGACACTAGGTGAAGCTGCTTACCAGCTGAATTATTTGTATTCTCAGGTAGACAATGTCAGCGTTCCAGATCAGTTTTTTTTAACTTTGATGAAGCTTCGTCAGCAAAAGACAAATTTTGAGTTGAGTATGCTGTTTGGTATTTCTGAGTTTTCAGTGACCAATATCTGGGTAACATGGGTGAATTTCATGTCACGTCAGTGGAGAGAAGTTGATCAGTGGCCAGAGAGAGATCTCGTCCAGTTTTTTTCCCCAACAGACTTTAACAGGCAATTTCCAACCACGAGGGTGATCATCGATGGAACAGAGTGTCCTGTCATGAAACCTAAGCCACCCATAGCACAGCAGAGCACCTTCTCAACCTACAAGAATAGAAACACAGTTAAGGTTTTGGCTAGAGCAACACCTGGTGGTCTGATTTCCTACCTGTCCCCTGCATATGGAGGTTCAACATCTGACCGACAGATAGTGGAGAGATCGAGACTTACTACATTATGCGACAAGGGGGACAGCATCATGGCTGATAAAGGGTTTAATGTTCAAGATCTTTTTGCACCCTATGATGTTACTGTTAATATTCCAACATTTTTTAAAAACAAATAGAATGTCTAATAAAACTATTCAAAGAGATAGAAAAATTCCAAGTAAAAGAGTCCACATTGAACGAATTATTGGCTTAGCAAAAACATTCAAAATTCTTATTCAACCACTCAACACAACTGAAACTAAACTTGCATCTGAAATAATATTTATTTGTTTTATGCTTTGTAATTTCAGGCAGTGCATCATTCCAAAGAATGCTTAAGTAAAGTGTCTGTTGGTCTGTCAGTCCAGTTTTCTTTTTGAAGTACACCTGATCAGATGGCTCAATCAGCTTTTTTATTCACTAAACACTCAGTGTCTGTCTGTCGTTTGTAATTTGTCCCAACAATTTAGACTTCTCAAAAATAACTTGGAAGAAAATAATGATACTAATTGATAAAGCTTATATTCTAAGATTCAAGTATGTTCTACAGATTAAAAAAGTTGTAGATATACAGGTACGTGATATGTAAAATCCTAACTCTTTGCTATGCACTCCAGGCAATTATCATGTATTGAAAATTAGTTTTGTTATGACACAGCACCTTACTCTTAATTTTTATCATCTCTTTCACATGCTCAACTAGAAAGGACATCTCACGTTTTCATACGTTATCTGCCCTGTTTTGAAGTATGAATTCTGGTACGTTATATCGTGTAAATCATACAAAATACAGGTTTTATTAATAAATATAATCTTTAAGACGAGGTACGACTTTAATTTACCACAGTCAGTGACTAATTTCAACAATTATGCAGATAGAATGAGGGTAGGGGTGCCAATATTTGCAATGGCTGAAGCGGTAAAATTCGTCGTTTCCAAAAGTTTTTTTTTAACCAGCTCACCCAGGAAACATGCTTATCACTATTTAATGTCACTAAAATTTAATTTCGAACATCATGTGTTGTTTTTTCCAACTTTTTAATGAAATGAAAAATTATGGGGCCGTAGCTTTTGTACCGTGCTGTACGCCTATTTTTACCTTGTCAACTTACCTGTATTGATTACATTTAAATCGCCTTCAATCATTGAAATATCACGTGTTTCACGTCATGCTATACTTGCTGTCAAAATGTCGGACAAGTGTGTGTTCTGTTCTTACAACACAAAAAAGTCAAAAAAATCGCACAATAGCCGGGTTATTTTAAATGAAAAGTCTCACTCTTGGCATATTTATTAAATGTCTCAATTTTAATCATTTTCACTTTTACTTAATTTCAAAAAAAAAATAATCAAAAAATCATTTACTTCTAGTACTATGTAACCTGTCTTTTAAAAATTAGTATTTATGTAACCTGTCTTATGATTTATGATGTACAGCGCTTTAGAGCGATTATTTTGATCGAATAGGGCGCTATATAAAATGATTATTATTATTATTTACAAAATAGAAATATAAATGCATATGCAGGATGTGTTTTATGCTGTAAATGTCGTTCGAGATTGGCCAGGGAAAAGCTACAGGGTGTAACAAAAGAAAGTCTTATCCCCGATATTTCGTAAGTAGATAAAAGTACCAATACTACTGATTTGCCGCAGCCATTTCATAGAGTTAAAATGGATGATATAGTGGCCCTGCCCAATTCACACGGATACTGTGTGATATGCAAAACAAAAGTAACAAGAGGGTTAACAACTGCAATTCCAATTCTTGCGAGGATCGATTTAATTCTTCAGTTTGGGTTTTATGCAGCAAATGATTCCAGAATTTGTTTCAATCACCTGATTGGAAAGAGACTGAAACATGATATTGTTATGGCAGAATGCAAAAACAAAATCACAGGAGCATTTATTAGTACAGACATATTTGGGAAACTGATTGATATGGTAAGAGACCAGGGCAATAGGCCTCATTTGGATTTCTCTTCCCAGGATTTGACCGATGACGATTATCAACAGTGGACAGGATGGACATGTGCTCAATTTGATACGATGATAAAAGCAATGGAGACAACTTCTTGGAACAAATCCCAATATCGTTACATTAGGTCGGCTTTAGCTATGTTTTGGGTAAAGATGAAGACTGATCTATCCTTTTCACAGAGAGCATCTCTGTTCAATATTAGTACTGACTCTGATGGACTAATGGTAGTGTCCAGGGCTATCCACAAAGTAGCAGAACTGGACTCAGATTTTGTTACTAAAAATCTTGGTTTTAATCACTTGCCCCGTTCATCAGCAGTAACTCACATGACTGATATCGCAAAAGTCCTGTACAATGATAAAATAGTTACTATTTGGGATGGGACATATTACTACATCAACAAGAGTGCTTGCTGACTATGAGTTTTCCAGACGTACCTTTTCTGGACACAAACATCGTCCATTGGTAAAGTTTATGAGCATTGTTTTCCCTGATGGTTATGTCCTTGACTCAATAGGTCCCTACCTTAGTGATGGCAAAAATAACGATGTTGGTATCACAAAGCATATTTTTGCACTGAATCAAAAGCTTGTTGATTGGGTAGAAGAGGGCGATGTTTGTGTCCTTGATAGGGGATTTAGGGATGTGGTAGATGTGTTTGAAAAAATGGGCATGGAGCCTAAAATGCCCTCATATTTGCAAAAAGGGACTTCCCAGCACTCTACAGAAGAGTCAAACTCTTCTCGATTGGTAACAAAGATACGATGGGTAGTTGAATCATATCATGGAAGAATGAAAAAATGGCGATTTTTTAACAATACTATCCCTAATCATTTTGTTCCAATTATTGGGGCATTGAACCGTATTTTAACTGCTGCAATGAATTGCTTTCGTCCTCCATTAGCAACATCGTCCCCTGCAGATGTTTCCCAAAATGCTAGAAAAAGCAAAGGAAACAGAAAATACACTCTTAAAACGTGTAGATAAGGGTTCCCTATCCAGTTGCGGTAGATGGGTTTCAATGGATGATGACAGTGCAGCCCCTGATTTTTCTGAACTTACTCTAGCCTACTTGCGGTCAGTAACGTTTGGAGTATACCAGATTAAACAGGCAAAATCTTACACGCTGGAACATGTGGATAGAGATGGAGACTACCGTGTGGATGTTCACCACGAGGCAGAGGATTTACTGAGAGTTCGGATCCAGTCCCGTCATTCAAACTCTAAACGATACTTTCTTTGGATCCAGTACCAGGCGAACAGCGAGGATACTATACTTGCATGGTATTGCCAATGCAAGACAGGTGCACGAACAGTCGGTTGCTGTTCACATATTGCCTCTGTTTTGTGGTACCTTGGCCTAGGGAGACACGATGGCATCAAAGATATAAATCGTAAAAAAAATTCCCACAACTATTTCAGATACAAAAAAAGTCATTTGGTTAGGGACTATAAAAAGTGTGTCCTTTGGCACGTTGAATTTCACTGCCGATTGGCTAAATCCTCTCATATTTTATGTCACCCGATCCCCCAAAAGATATAAACATACGTAATAATTGGTTTAACCTCGGTTTATTGCCCAGAGATCAATATAACTGTAAATCTATTTGAAAAGGTGTACTCTGGTTCGAATTTCCTCCGATTTGCAATTTCTTTCGGCTATATAAGTACGTTCCTCCCCGTGATCAAGAAAGCCGTTTTGATATGATGTACATGTATATTGTTCATTCTAGTTATCATGCAAAGGGAAAATCTTGATCACGGGGGGGGGGGGGGGGGGGACCCTAGAAAAAACTTTTCCCGTTTCCATAGACTTCCATTATAAAATTCATCGTTTTACCCCAAATATCGTCTGTTTATTAACATTTTTTATCATTTTGAAGAAAACTCCATATGCCTAACAAACTAATGATTCATACCATAAAGTTAATAACCTTATTACAATAACTTTATTTTTTCGATTTCTAAGGGCACTTTTGAATGGAAAACGTGAGATGTCCTTTAAACGTTAATTAAAAACATAACAAATAAATGAACTTTATTGTCTGATATCTTAATAAATGTTGGTGGAAAAAATAAAATATTTTTCCTACCTACCGACCTATAGGTCAAAATGCTGAGTCGGAAAGGGGAAACAAACAATATTTTAATTCAGGCCTTGTATAGGATATCTTTTTCCTTAACTAAATTAAAGATAGACTCTCTCTCTCTCTCTTAAAAAGGGTGGGTGGTTTTTTTTAAATTACATTTTACAAATAAATTTTGTATCTTTTAAAAGGAGGAAGAATCCGAAAAAAAATTTGATGAGTTGAACAGAAGGTTCTCGGAACCTAGAGTCACCACATTAAGAGAATTTAAGGTTTTAAAAGCGCTGCAGAAGCGGATCATCAGGGACATGGAGCAGAGTGAGATAATTGTTAACTACCTCACCGATAAATATGGAGAGGAAGAAACGGCACGGAAAAGAGTAAAGTTTTCTTCTTTTGAATAGATTGTTGTGAACAAAAGTGTTTATTTAAAAAACAACTCTACCTCTGAAATGTGTGACAAAAAGCCGAATTTAAATAAATTTATGTGTTGAATATGGGTTTTGGGAACCAAGAGTCACAACTTCAAGGCGGTTTAAGGTGCTGAAAACTTTACAGAAGCGGATATTCTCGGACATGCAGCAATTGAAAGTTTACTTTAATAGCAATTAAAGTTTGTAAATTATTTTCAATAGATTTGTTGAGAACTGTGTCGATTAAAAGATACTTGTGAAATTAGGATTTTGTCTCAAATTGAGGGTTATCGCAAGTTAAAAATGTTACTGGATTAATTTGACAAAATATGAGACTGTGGGACAGTCCAAGTGTGAAGCTGTGTTGCTATATACATTTATTATTATCGGATACCCATTACAAAGTGAAAAGATTTTTGTAGTTAATAAATAGATATTGATACTTTTCAAACGTGTATATTTTTTTAAGTGATTTATTCTTACATTTATAGGAAACAATTACTCTTTTTATCCCTTGTGATTCTATCTTAGGGGTGTGTTGAAAAATTAGTTGATGAAAATTAGACGTACCTTCAATAAGAAAAAAAAATCTTCTGATGCTCTTCCTGGGTTTTCTTTTCGTATTAAGAAGCGATATACCACCCAATTTAAATAAGTAGTGAGCAACCCTAGATGGAAACAAAAGGTACATTGATCTCACCTGTACATTAAGGTTACCCGGTCAAGGTGACCGAGTCATTGATTCCTAAACGGTGACTGCAGACGGATGACCTTAGATGGACCCATATGTCAAGATGGCCTAATTATTAAGATGATACGGTCATTAAAGTGACCCCGGTATCAAGGTGAGCTTATTTATCATGGTGACCCACATATTTAGGTGACCTGGTTATGATAGGGTACTGACCTTGTCCCCTATATCTAGGTCAAGGTCACTGACTGTAGAGACTCCAGACACCTATACCAACTACTACTGATGTTCCAGGAGCTGGACCTGTTGAACACTTACGCCTGTGGCACGGTTCGTGTAAATAGAAAAGATGTACCAAAAGCATTCAGTTCCGTGAAAAAACTGAAACAGGGAGATGGAATTTTTAGGAGAAAGGACAATTTGTTGACCATCAAATTTCACGACAAAAGAGATGTCCACACGCTCTCAACATTCCACGAGGCAAAGCTGATCGTCACAGACCGTGTCAACAACAACAACGAGCCTGTACTGAAACCAAACACAGTTGTTGATTACTGCAAACATATGGGAGGGGTTGACTTGAATGATCAAATATGTCAGTATTATGATGTTCTGAGAAAGAAATGTGAAGTGGTGGAAGACCTTGTTTTTTCATCTGTTCAATTTACTTCTTGTGAATTCCTACATTTTGTATCGGAAGTATGGAAATCCGAATAACCGTAGAGTACATCAGACTTTCAGACAAGAACTGGCACGTGCTGTAATGGATGCAGCCACAACTGCCCCACGTCCTCAACCAAATAAAGGCAGAAAGAGTGAGCCAATTGACAGACTTGTTGGTAGACATTTCCCTGCATATTTACAATGCAAACAAGGAGCCAAGCGTGCACGTCCATTGAGGGATTGTAAAGCATGTAATGTGTCGAAGAACAATAGGGATGGCTTTAAAAGAAAACAAACTTCTTTCTACTGCCCAAACTGCAATGTCTCCCTGTGTGTACCTGACTGTTTTAAACTTTACCTTTCCAAAAAACATTTTCATGCTGAAAATTGTATTCAATCTGTAGACTCCACAGACTCGGACTAGATCAAAGACTTATCAGTCATTTTCACCTGTATTTACCTGAATAAAACTTGTTTCCCATTACCTTTTGTCCTTTGTGTGCAAGATATGTGGTATACATAATTTGATAATTTATAAAAGAATAAAATTGAGAAACACAGCAGAAAGAAAATTGCATTATCCTGTAAAATGCATTTATATCGTTAACCTGGTTTCTTATCAGGTTATACCTTTGCAACAGGTAAATATGTTTTTTTTACTATTTATGTTCTGCCATACATACAAACTCTAAAAGGCATCTTTGAGGCAGTATTTCTTTTTTAAAAAGAGTTTCAAATAGTATTTGACAAATTTTTCACCTTACCTGTGTTTCACCTGTATAAACTAGTGTCAGATTTTAAATTATGAAAGTTTCAGTTACGTTTTTGTAAAGATTGTAATCTGTAGAACAATTTTCATACATTAAGTTTTTCTGTATCTTGTTTTTTTTTTTTGTTTGTTTATAGCCGCCTGAGCAATTTTTCAGCTATCCGGCGGCTGTCACCATTACCGGTGACAGGGCTGCAAATTTAGGCCTATGCTCGGCACTCAGGGCCTTTGAGCAGGGAGGGATCTTTATCGTGCCACACCTACTGCGACACGGGACCTCGGTTTATACGGTCTCATCCGAAAGACCGGCACCCACGTCCCACAGTGGGATTCGAACCCCCGACTCACGGATCATCAGATCTTTGAGCCCGACGCTCTAACCACTGCGCCACGCGGGCGGCTTTCTGTATCTTAAAAAATGAAAAAGTCATTGTAGTTATAAAATGAGTCATTAATTTTGTCTTCTGAAACGAAAAGAATGCAGCAGTAGCAGCCAGTAAAGCAATTATATATGTAGCGTAGTAAGGGTTGGGGTTTTTCGGGAACATATTCTTGTTCCTTGATGCAAGTATAGACATCTTTCACATTGTAAGCATTGTCCAATTTTTAACTTGTATTCTTTTAAGGTCACATTTTATATTAGAAGCAACCGGGGCAATCCACCACCGGCAAGGGGCCACAGAAGAGACGGAGTAGTGTGCCCCACCTAGAGGGGATTGACTATGACCTCTGGCGGATGCCATTTTGACACGTCAATCATTAATACCTCCTCCGGCGCCAATTCCCGAGACAGACCACGCCCCACTACCTTTCACTCCTCAACCTGACAGTGCACCAGCAACCTCGCCGACATCCTCTTGTGCCGTAGTCTCCAGTCTGTGACGCAGATTACTGAGATCAGCAAATTGTTAGAGAGACCCCATAGTACCGTAAGTAGTTTTATAAGACGATATTTATTACGAGGTCGTCGCAGAAGTGGCAGGCCAAAAAAAATTACGCCCCGTGATTAAAGAAAGTTAGAAAGACTTGTGAAAGTTAATAGGAGAGACACATTGACGGACATAACAGTGAAATTTAATGAAAATAATACCAATCCGGTTGCAAAAAGAACTTTGCAGTATCATTTGCACGAAAATGGTTTTAAAAGAAGAGTTTAGAGGGGGAAAATGGTGATAAAAGAAGTGAACAGAAAGAAGCGGAGATGGTCAGTTGACATTAATTGGAGAAAAATAATATTTTCTGATGAAAGTAAAATAATGATTGGTCACGATGAAAAGGTGTACGTGTGGAAAAAAGCGGGGGAAGGTTGGCGACCCGACCTCATTGTCCCTAAAACTCGGCCCAAGTTTGAAGTCATGATATGGGGGTGCATTTCGTGGTTCGGTCCGGGCACTATTACAGCGGTGGACGGAAACATCAATGCCGTAAAATATCAGGATATTTTAGAAGACCATCTATGGCCTGTTGTTGCACAATACTTTCCTCAAGGGGGGTGTATTTTTCAAGATGACAATGCCCCAGTCCACCGCGCAAGATCGACTGCAGCATACAAAATTCAGAACCACATTCCGTCACTTACCTGGCCTGCTCAATCACCAGATCTCAATATCATCGAAAATCTATGGCTCTTAATTAAAAGAAAACTACAAACAAGGAAAAACACCATCAATTCACAAAATTTGGATCGACATAACACCGCAGTATGTTCGAAGTTTATACAACTCTATCCCCAGAAGAATTATGCAAGTTACCCGGTTGAAAGGTCATTTAACAAAGTATTAGGTGAGTCTATAATAATTTCTGTAATTTTATAACACTTATAGTTTGTTACATCGTTCACAATACGACTATTTTCGTGAAGTATTTTCAAAGCGTTCGTCAGTCCGTGACGCCATTTTAACGAATACTTTTTGCACGACTCTGTACATTAGACCGAAACATTTATTCGTGATGCTTTTATTAATAATGAACATGCTGTATCAATATTTTTCAATTTAGTTTGTTTGTTTGTTTTACGTTCCGTCGAGAATTTTTCGCTCATATTGAGACGTCACCAGTTGTAGGTGAAGTACCACAAATTTAGACCTATGCTTAGCGCTCAGGCCCGTAACAGTGATGGTTCTTTAACGTGCCAACGCCTACCGTGACCTCCGTTTTTAAGGTCATATCGTTTGTTTCTTTTACGTCCCGTCGAGAATTTGTCGCTCATATTGAGACGTCACCAGCTGTAGGTGAAGTACCACAAATTTAGACCTATGCTTAGCGCTCAGGGCCGTAGCAGTGAGAGTTCTTTAACGAGCCAGCGCCTACCGTGACACAGGACCTCCGTTTTTAAGGTCATATCCGAAAGACCCGTGATTCTCACTTCTAAATGCCGAGCGTTTGGCGAAGGAGTAATCACTACCTATTTTTCGTCTTAGGTTTGACGCGGCCATGGCACGAGCGGGGCTCGAACTCACGACCTCCCGGTTACGAAGCGAACGCTCTAACCACTGACCTACCGCGACCGGTAACGTGGAGGCATTTCCACAATATGGGATTAAGAGGTAATTTAACAATATTTGTCTCAAACTTTTTTAAAGAACGTCAATTTAAGGTTCGCTTAGGATCCACTTACTCTAACTTACGTGATCAAGAAAATGGTGTTCCACAAGGAAGTATTTTATCCGTAACATTATTCAGTATTAAAATTAATAGTTTAGCACAGTTACTTAAAAATGATATCGAAGGTTCTTTGTTTGTAGATGACTTCGGTATTTCATATCGTTAAAAAAATATGGCAAGTATAGATTGATTGATTATTTATTGCTTTCCGCCACACTCAACAATTTTTCAGTTATCTGGTGGCGTCCAGTTTTTGTTGGTGGAAGAGAGAACCCAGATACAATGTACCTGGGAAGAGACCACCGACCTTCCGCAAGTAAACTGGCAAACTTGGCAAGTATTGAAAGACAACTTCAACATTGCTTAAATAAAATTCAAGACTGGGCAGACAATAATGGTTTGAAATTTTCAAAATCAAAAACAACAGGCGTTCATTTTTGTCAAAAACGTAAACGCCATAATGATCCAGAACTCAGATTAAATGGAACTCCAATCAAAATAGTTAAAGAATTTAAATTTTTAGGAGTAATTTTTGATAGTAAATTATCCTTTATTCCACATATTCAGATGCTTAAAACTAAATGTTCTAAAGCACTTGATATTTTAAAGGTTGTCGGCAATACCCATTGGGGTGCAGATAAAAATGTTATACTTCAACTTTATAGATCTCTAATCCGATCCAAATTAGATTATGGATGTATAGTTTATGGATCTGCTAGAAAATCGTATCTCCAAGCCTTAGATGCAATTCATAACCAAGGTATACGCATCTGTTTAGGAGCTTTTCCAACCTCTCCCATAGATAACATCTATGTAGAAGCAAACGAACCTTCACTTAAAAATCGACGTGTAAAATTAAGTCTTCAGTATATCATTAAACTTCGTTCCAATCATCATTAAACTTCGTTCCAATCCCAAACACCCGTCATATAACTGTATTCCACCCTAAATTTGAAACAAAATATAACGAAAAGACCAAAGTCATTAAACCACTTGGATTGAGACTCCAAAAATATATTAAAGACTCTAAAATAGATTTAAATGTTATTTCTGAATTGCAAATTCCATCTATCCCAATTTGGGAACTTTCAAAGCCTACTGTTAATTTAGATCTATCGAAAGACAAAAAATCAGACACAAATTCACTTGAATTGACAGACAGTTTTTCAATCCCAAATGAAATTTATACAGATGGATCAAAAGACAAAAATAAAGTTGCCTCCGCTGCTGTTCATAGAAATGATATCTTTTACGTGCGTTTGCCGGATAACAGTTAATTTTTACAGCTGGAGCAAAAGCTATTCAATTAGCATTTAATTTGATAAAACAGTCAGAACACAAAAATGTGTTATTTATTCAGATTCCCTCTCTTGTCTTCAAGCAATTAAAAACTGTAAAATTGACCACCCGTATATTTTTTAACATTTTGAAAGAATATGTGGTGCTAAAACGTCGAGGGTATAATGTAGTGTTTTGTTGGATACCAAGTCATATTGGGATACGTGGAAACACTAAAGTTGATAGTGCTGCAAAACAAGCATCACAATTACCAATTACTGATTTTAAAATTCCTTACACAGACCTTAAAACTTTAATTAGAGAATATGTAAAACATTTGTGGCAATCTGATTGGGATGAAAACGTAAATAACAAGCTACACAATATTAATCCTGTAGTTAGTAAACACAACATAATGTTCTTAAACGTCGAGATGAAGTAGTTATTGCTAAATGTAGAATAGGACATTCGCGGATGACACATTCGTTTCTTCTACAAAGGGAAGATCCACCTGAGTGTGTCTTCTGCCAATGTCCTCAAACAATCAAACATATTTTATTAGAATGTGGAGATACAGCTCTGATCAGAAATAATTATTTTGATACAGCTCTGATCAGAAATAATTATTTTGATACTCAGTCTATGAAAGATCTTTTTAATAATGTTGATTTAAATAAAATTTTAGGATTCCTACATAAAACTGGTTTTTATCAAGTTGTGAAGAAAAAAATTGATTGTACAAAATTATAACTAGATGATGATGTTTTTTTAATACACAGTGATATCTAGACATTTTCAGTACCATATTTTAACATGTTTTGAAATCGCATTTCTTTTTAAATAAATACTGCTTTTATAACATGCCAGTAGTATAACGCCCCTCGATGGGCGGGTCAACGGAGTGCACTTTTGGACGATAGGGGGTTATTGATTAGTAATGCGGGGGAGGGGTTGACGTCATAATAGAAGGAACGTCATAAGCCCGCAGTGTTAAAAATCCTGGTATTAAGCGGTGTTAATGTAAAACACTTGGTTTGGCCAGAAGCCAGGTGTTACGTGTGTTTTAAATTAAAATACCTGGCTTGGCCAGACGCCAGGTGTTACCTGTGTCTAGACAGTACGTCACGTCTGTCTAGACAACACCTGGCATCTGTCTAGACCCTATCTGGCTTGGCAAGAAGCCAGCGTTACCTAGACAACACACTGGCCTTAGCGAGAATGCGCCTAGACCATACCTGGCGCGTCAGTTTTTTGAACAATACTTCTACAGTATGGGTGGATCGACTAAGATAGACGGTGTTAGTTATATCAGACATTGTGTACATCTTGTTCAGAATTCAGAGTGGTTTAAATCCGCTAAAGCTTATGTTCAATCAGTGATACCAGAGATTGGAAATATCGACAGTTTTCAGAGAATTGCTAATTCGTTAGCTACAGACACTAACCCGGGACGTCTCATTATAATTTACTTGTATGGCCAGGAACTTAAGAACATTCATCCAGAACAAACTCTAGACATTGATGTCATTTTATTAGGATTCATGGATATGATTCGTCATAATTAAAAAAAGTCATGGAGCAGCTCGCTGATAAATTAAACACTTTACAAATGAATGAAGTTCCGCGGAATGTATCACATTGGATCAATCTGATGACAACAGATCAATCTGATGACAAAAGATCTATCACCGTTAAAAGATTTACTGATATCAGAAGTATTATGACCATGGACCAATATTTGGACTGTTGTCAGTATTTATTCAAATACCATTCTACATGCACTGCCTTAGTGTTGATTCATTTCATGGGGGAAGAACTGAAAAAGCGCATGCCCGAAAACACGTCACAGATCAATCGTATCTGGAACGAATGTGTCGGGTATAAAGGACTGACACCTTAACTTTTCATTATTTCGTGATCATGGCTGAGAGTAACAACACCGATCAAATTCGTGAGGAGGCACTACAGTATATCGAGTTAGTTAAAAATAGTGTTCTATTTCGTTTCATGAAATATTTTGTAGAAGACGAAATATTTTGGATCACCGTAGAAGACTATTCAGACTTCTGTCAATATTTGATGTCGCATCAAATCTCATGGATGGGATTAATGTTTATACAGATAATAGCGGACGAGTTAAAAAAAAAACTCAACCCCACAAAGCTGGAGAGATCGAGACGCACCGTGTGAAATATCTCACGGCCATGTACGGGAAATTAAACCAAAGAGAAAAGACTTCAGAACAACCCATGGAGACAGATACTTACCCTGCGGAATATCTCCCCAGATCGTTCATGAAATTACCAGAAAGAGACAACAGTCCGGGAAAAAATATGTGACATTTAATTTAAAGAAAAACAAAGTGTATCTATTACCTGCAGAAGATCGGAAAAGTCCTTGGATGACTGTAGCCGCTGATCGATTTCGTTTTCAGCGTAGGATTCAGGAAGTAGAACACGTGTTGGACCCTATTTTAAAAACTCATATTTGTTGGACTTGTGTATGGAAATTATGCATTTAACATGTTTTGTATTTGAAATGTTCTGTATTTAATATGTTCTGTCTTTAAATAAAACTGGTGAAAACAAATGATGTTATGTTCTTACGTCACAATCAGTATAAATGCAATACACATCTCAGATTGTTATTAGTTAGCAACATGTCTGAGCCAACAATGGATTTACAAAAATATACAGAACAACGATTGAAATATTTAAATCAACAACTATATTTACAGCGAGGTCGAGAATTACAACTCCGCAGAGACAATGCGCGGAGATTACACATTTTACAACGGGGCCAGGGGAGACCGAAAAAATTAATTTCTGAGTATTATCGTGTCAATTTGAATCGCTCCCGACAATCACGGAAATTCAAAGTTCAACAGAATGTCTACAATGTTGGCTTTAAACCTCTCCCCGAGAAAGAAAATACTCATTTCATACGTCGTTTAGGCGGTGGCTAGGGTCAATTGAGTGGATATATCCATCTGAGTATAACACTGTTGTATCCTCTTGGTGTTCTTCCTCTGCTGGGATGTCCCCGGAGGAAGGCATCGCCCTTGTTGGCGCTCCGAGGCGGGCGGGGAGCAATGGTGCTGAACCTTTTTCACCTAACCATGGCGCAAAAAACGACTTTTGGAAGATGACGACTCTGGGTCTGACTCGGAAAGAACTGAAAGAACTGAAAATTGGGGCGAGATTTATCGTTCTATCGACCTTGGATACAGAAAATAAAGCCTATTACAAAACTCTCCATTTGTCATCGACAAAACTTTAAAAGGTATTGTTGGAGAAGCACAATCTATTAAGAAAATGAAAAATGAAAATCTTATGGTTGAATGTAAGAACAGGAAACAATCATTAGTTCTACAAAATGTTTTCAAATTTGGCGGAATTAAGGTTATTGGTACACCGAGCTTCCGATTGAATCGAAGCAAAGGTGTCATCAGAGATAAAGGTCGTGGACTTTGTGACTTGGAGGAGACAGAAATCACCAATGAGTTGAAATCTCAAGGTGTTCTTATTACAAAACGAATTACTATCAAGAAAAATGGGAAAGTTATTCCAACTAACACCTATATCCTTGATTTTGACACACCAATCCATCCTGAAAAAATCAAAATTGGATATTACTCCTTGAAAGTGGAGACGTTTATACCGAATCCTTTGCGTTGTTTCAACTGTCAAAAGTTTGGCCATTCATCGGATCGGTGTAGACATGAAAATGTATGCTTCAGATGTGGTTCTGAAGAATGTGTAGAAGATAGATGTCAACAAGAACCTAAATGTGTAAATTGTGGAGAAAAACACCTCTCCTCATCAAAACAATGTAGCGTGTGGTTAAAGGAAAAAGAAATTCAAAAGTTAAAAGTTGAAAAACGTCTCAGCTACCCGGATGCAAGCGGTGGAGGTAAGAAAAAACATCTTCCCCTCGATAAGGAGAAATTCAAGAGGTCCAAGAGAGCGATCGTTTGCATTAACAACCCCCAGGATTCCCTCTGTCTCCCTCGAGCCATTGTCGTGGCGCGTTGGCACAGTCAAAAATCTCAAGACCTCGAATGGAAGAAAAAATGGTTAAGAATGAGAAAAGGGAATACACGGGCTACCAATCAGAAACGTCAAGCCATTTCTCTCATGGAACAAGCGGGGTGTGATATTCACCAGTCTTGTGGGAGAAATTACAACAGGTCTTGAGCCCTGAATATCGATTGAAAATTTTTCAATTCAAAGTCAAATTTTATTCAAAGAACACGACAACACCATGTTCGTATCCTCCCCTTAGTGAAAAAATACCGGATGGTCTATGATAAGCGTCAACGTGTACGTCAATATGACACCCTCCCTTACGGGTATTAAAACAATAATGATCAAGACATCAACGTTAGTGTATCACCATGACTAAATGCGGATCACTACGCTATCCTATAGTGACCGCTTATGCTCGAGTACTGGACCGAGACCAGTCCTTTAAAGAAGCGCCTGATCATTTAAAGAAGATGTTACCTGGCATTGCTGAAGCCGGATTCTATTACAGAGGCTTGGGGGGGATGTTGTGCGCTGTTTTCACTGTAGCATTGTTCTCAATGAATGGGAACCTCGGGACAATCCATGGATAAAACATGCCTATTGGAGTCCACACTGTGCTTACGTACTGAGCAATAAAAGTACTAAATGGGTGCGACAAGTCTTTAACGCTTATGCTAGAATCCTCAGTGTACCCAGAAATGTCATATCTGTTTAGAACGAGAGTTGAGAATTGCTTTTTTACCTTGTGGACATTTGTGCTATGTGTGCTGCAGGACTTCAACAGTGCCCTATTTGTAGACAAAGTGTGTTAAAAACTGTTCGTATTTTTTTCTTGTTAATGGTTTGCATGATAATAAATATGTATGTTAGTTTAAAAGTCCTCTCATTTCACAAGATGTATACTTACGAGACACTAGCTCCGTTTCAATTGAAACATGAATTTACAATGGTCGTAGCAGGTCCCTCTAGATCTGGTAAAACAGAATTTGTGAAACAACTGGTACATAACACTCACTGGATTTCACCCCCACCCGAAAAAATAGTATGGTGTTATCGAGAATGGCAACCGGCTTATGAATCCTTACGAGAGTCTGTGACCTTTATTCACAATATACCTTCAGACGATGAGAAATTAGTTGCCGATCTCGCCACTCGGCATTTACTCATTTTTGATGATATAATGGGGGGTAAAGCCATAGAATCTATTGTAGATTGGTTTACCCGCAAAGCACATCATCGCAATACCAGTGTCATTTACATCACGCAAAATCTGTTTGATCGTGCCGTGCAACATACAGCGTCGTGCCAAAAGTATTCGCGGAAAATGGCCGTCGCGGTGCGAGAGTTGTTGCCCTTCACATAGAAAAGTGATCGTTATCAAGTCAATACAAAACGAAAGTTAACTTTGAGACAATCCCTGAAATCAGTAATAATCCCCGGATGAGAATCGTCTGCTGTATTAAAATTGTGCTGCTAAATTGTAATGTAAACAAAGATGGGTCGGAAGTCAAAAGAATTGTCACCGGACAAGAAAGAAGTGATTGTGAAATTGAAAGATGATGGATTTAAAGCAATATAAGCTGTCAAAATTGTTATTTTGGGGTCCCTAAAATTTAATCGAAATTTTGTAAACATCTACCTTCTAATACCTGATTTTATCGATTAAACTTTTGACATGTTGTATTTTTTGCATTAAATGTAAAAATTGTTCGACAGTTGAAATTAAGTCTTCCCGTACCTTAATTTTTCCGACATTATTTCCGTATGCAATGACCTAAAGTTGAACTCATTCGGCAAAATCAAATGCGCAAGCGCAATATTTCCGGTAGGCACGAAAGATGTCTGACACGAAAGGTTCGAAGCGAGGGAGAAAGCCGACTTTGACTGATTCGGGACGAAAAAGATATAAAAGCATATAACATCGTTAACAATGCCAAAATAATGATGGTAACTACATTTTATCTCACCTCGCCGTCCATATTTTAATGACCCGGATACAACCCGATCCATCCCGATCAGCATGAGAATCATTCGTGTCAACATCGGTTATGACTTGTATATGAATTCCTAAAAGTCTTCTTTGAATTGAAATAAAGCGTATTTGTCCGATTTTAGGTGCTACATTAATCATTCTAATTCTTAAATTCCGTTCCGTTTTTTGTTCCATCTTCTGTTCCACATTTTAGCAACACCCAGTCAGGATTGAGTAATTTCAAAATCTCCTTTCTTTTCGTCATATCAATTTCCTTGAACCATGTACAGAGATATTTTTTTTATAAAACCTTTAAATAGAAATGTTTTAAATCATGAAAGGAATAGGCATATCAACAGTTAACAAGGTATCTCCTTTGTTAATTAGGACACCTGCATGTAGAGAAACACAATATCCCCAGGTTAACTGTTAGCTTCCTATCTATATCCTTAGTAGTTTTCTTTTATCAAAATTCACCTGTATCATTTGTTGTGTTTATGATGTACAGCGCTTTAGAGCGATTATTTTGATCGAATAGGGCGCTATATAAAGTGATTATTATTATTATTAAACGATCATCATTACGTCAGTGGTCATGTTAGCCTTAGGGGATTCCAATCGAGATTTCTGGATGGTCACTTGGAGTTCTCTCGTGGGTAACGTCATGCTTAGTCCTCAGATGAATGCGGGGGGTATAAAACAGGAGCGAGCCGCTTCCAGTCACACAGTTCGCCATGGCTAGCAAAGAGTACGCCTGGAAAATTGAGGGACAGAAGAAAAGTGTGTGGTTTTCAGATAAGTTGCTGTGTTTAATGGATTATGACGAGCATAAATCGCGTGACAAACCTGTGTACTTGAACAAACGCCTACACGTACCCCTGGGGTTGGCACCTTATATCACAAGGCTAGGAAACTATCGCGAATATCGGTGGCATGTCAGAGCTTGTTGGGGACTTAAAGTACGCCAACACTTACCGGATTGGACTTCGATGAAAAGTAACTGGTTTGACAATGATCAACACTGTCTCCGTGATTTCCAAGCGGCCATGGAAAAAGGATATATACTCTGCAAAAAAAGAAACGCATAGCCCTCTTAAAATTTTAAAAATGCAAATTATGTATTTTACCAGGTAAACTGAAATGGTCAATTGAGTAATTGATTTTTTACAGGTAAGTATGAAACTTTAAAGGTCTGTTCATTTGATTTGGCTCTCTGCCAAATTAGCTCGGCGACTCTCTAAAATTGCACATCACCTCTATCGCCATGGAATTTGGCTTACGTTTTTCACGAGAACTTTGTGCTTAATTCAACCACTACATTAAAGCGTATAAAAGGACGAAGTTTGAAGCTTGATTTCATCACAACGTCAAAAATGCTGCCATGCCAAGGTTGGACCCTGCTACTCGAAATATCGTCATTAGCCGTCTCCAGGCCGGAGTATCCCAAAGTGAGATTGCACGAACTGAAAACGTAAATCAGAGCACAATTTCTCGGCTGTGGAACAGATTCCAGCAGATTGGCTCTACTAATGACCGACCGAGGAGTGTGCGACCTCGCATTACGACTCCTGGACAAGATCGCTACATCCGGGTCTTTCATCTACGGAATCGAACCGTTGCTGCAACAGCTACTGCAGTCGGAATACCTGGATTGAGAAGAATCAGCTCGCAAACAGTCCGCAACCGACTTCGACAATATGGCATTAGACCCAGAAGACCGTATTTTGGAGCAGTTTTGACACCGTTACACAGACGAGAAAGAGTCCGATGGTGCAACAGATTGAGGGGCTGGACATTCCGCAACTGGCGTAGAATCTGGTTCAGCGACGAGTCCCGTTTTCTGCTACAGAAACGTGATGGAAGAATCCGTGTATTCCGGCGCCGGAATGAACGTTTCTCTTCCTCGTGTGTCCAAGAAGTGGATAGCTTCGGTGGAGGTAGCGTCATGATGTGGGCGGCGATCTCTAATGACCGTAATACAGAACTGGTACATGTCCCGGGCAATTTAACGGCTCAAAGGTACAGAGACGAAATTCTCCAACCTCACCTTAGGCGCGTAATTGACCGACAGAGGGAGTTATTCCAACATGACAATGCTAGGCCTCACACAGCCCGCTTAACAATTGACTACCTTCAGCAGAACAACATTAATGTGCTACCATGGCCTTCCAAATCACCGGATTTGAATCCGATTGAACACTTATGGGACCAACTGGATAAACGTGTGCGCCTGCGCCAACCTCCGCCTCAGACTCTCGATCAGCTCCGTCAAATGTTACAACAGGAATGGCGAACAATTCCACGCAATAACGTAAGAACATTGATTGACTCTATGCCAAGGAGATGCAGAACTGTGTTGGCAGCTCGAGGTGGTCATACACGGTACTAACTTAAACGTGACAGGAAGTGTTCTTAACTGTGATGATCTGACTTTTTTTCACCAATATCTAAGGTTTGGACTGTAATTTTGTTCAATTGAAACAATTCTAGTGAATATCTACATTTTTTATTGTAAAATCATAATCCAAAATACATCTACTAAAATCTTAAAAAATCCATTATGCGTTTCTTTTTTTGCAGAGTATATATACTACTCAAAGTTTGATAAGGATCGTATAGTTCTTACATTATAAAATCAATATATGAATTGATAAGACACGCAAATTTCATCATAGTGTTGGACTGACCCCTCTTGAGCCTCAAAATACAGGTTAGGTAGGGGAATACATGCTGCAGTGATCACGAGTAGCACGTGAAGCATGGTACCCACATTATTCACATTTCTGAGTGCTTGTCGTTGATTTGAATTTGGCCATTGTCTTTACATCTGACCTCGTTTAAGTCACTGTTACTCTATGAAAATGCCTCCACGTCAAAGACGTCGTTTGACTATTGAAGAATTGGCCAGATGCATAGGAATGCTCGAAAATGGTGCAAGACAACGTCACGTTGCAGAGCTATTGGGTGTCAGTCAGAGCGTTGTTTGCAGAGCTTGGAACCGGTATCAAGCTCATGGTTCAGCTTCTCATCGACATGGAGGCGGCAGAGAAAGGTCCACCACGCAGCAAGATGACCGTTTTCTCTTGATTTCAGCACGACGTCATCGGTTTGCAAGGGCGACTGCGCTTAGAAATGATCTCCTGAATGCAACTGGAGTTAACATTTCCACGCAAACTGTGCGTAATCGTCTTCATGAAGGTGGTCTTCGTTCCCGGAGAGCCTGTATTCGCATCCCTCTTACTCAGCGACACAGACAAGATCGTTTGAATTGGGCCAGGGCTCATGTGAATTGGAGGGTTGCTGATTGGGCCCCTGTACTTTTCACAGACGAGTCGAGGTTTTGTGTAGACTTCACAGATCGTCGCGCACGAGTGTGGAGAAGGGCAGGAGAACGATATCAGGACGCTAATGTTGCTGAACATGACAGATATGGTGGTGGGTCGTTGATGATTTGGGGAGGAATCAGTCGAGCTGGACAAACTGATCTCCATGTCCTAAGGCGAGGCACGATGACCGGAGTGCGCTACAGGGATGAAGTCCTGGATGTGTACGTGAGACCATAGGCTGGTGCTGTTGGTCCTGACTTCATCCTCATGGACGATAATGCACGTCCACATCGTGCTAGGGTGGTGGACGAGTACCTGGAACGTGAGACAATTGTTCGTATGGACTGGCCAGCTCGTTCTCCAGACCTCAACCCTATCGAACATATCTGGAATATGCTTCAGGTAGCGATTTCACGTCGTCCTGTACAACCAGCCACCCTCCAGGAACTTGAAAATGTTCTGATCCAAGAATGGAACAATATCTCTCTTGCGTCCATTCAAAACCTCGTTGGAAGCATGAGACGACGTTGCCAAGCTGTCATTGGAGCTAACGGAGGCCATACCCGCTATTGACACTTGTTTGTGCAGTGTGAAATGGAATGTGCAGAGTTTAAACAATTCCGTGATCATGAAATTACCATGCTTTTCGGGGTACTCTCCCTTTACCTTAGGAGTATGCGATGAAATGTCATGTTTGCCAAATTTTTCTGTCACAATTTCTTGAAGTAAACATTTCTGAACATAAATCACTCTGTGTTGGTTGTCATTCACCTTTGTTGAAAGTTTTACAAGTGCTGAAAAATATGATCCTTATCAAACTTTGAGTAGTATAGAATTGTTGCAATAGCAATTGCTGGGTGGATTACGCAATAATTCATTTGGTTAGATTGCACCTGTTTTAATCCCATTGAGTTAAGGCTCTGCGACTAGACGAAGCTAATCCAAATATAGACAGGCCTTAACAACCCCCAGAATCATTGTAATACTACCCACACAAATCTCAGAAATGGTATCAAACCATCTATCACAGAATGCGAGAGGTAGCACTTGTGAATGGATACATTCTATTTTGGAAGGTCAAGCTAAGCCAGTGCCAAGAGTGTTTAGGGAGCAAGTCATTCAAGGATTACTTGAGGATGCAGAAAATGTTGGCGACGGAAACATGCAGTCTCGTAAACAACGACGGCCTTCTGCTCAAAATCCTGAAAGATTGGCAATGCGGCATTTTATGGATACTTATGATGACCTGAAGGAAAAACCAGACTGTGTTGTCTACAGTGACAGAAAACAGAGGGGTTGGAAGCGAAAACAAACTCGTTTCTTTTGCAAACAATGTAAGGTGCCTGTGTGTGCCACTCCATGTTTCGAAATTTACCACACGATCAAAGATTACAGACAATATGCTGCAAGAAAAATCCATAATCTGTGAAAATAATGTTTGACTGTGGAAATTCAAGGAGTTACACAGTATGAACTGTTTCATATGAATCAATGCAATTCTCCATAAATTTTTCTGTTATGCAAAAATGTTGCCTTCATATACTGTATTTCCTTTTGCAAAACAAGCCTCTCATCAGAGCCAGTTTTCATTATATCTGGATAGATATGTTCATATATCCATACTAGAGCTTAAAAGTTACAAATAAATAGGAAAAAATCATAATTGGTGTTGTAAAAGTAACAAATATTTCAAATTTTGCAAATTCAAGATGGCGGCAAAGGTCACATGACCTTGAGTGGAGTGCATTTGATAGGGCACTATCTCAACTTTGTATCCACCAAACATCATCTCCCTGCATCAAACAATAAAAATAGCACAACATTTTATTTGAAAGTCTGCTATAATGCTAAAATTGCATGGCGCTATAGCGATATGCTATTTTAGGTAGCTTGGCGCCGAAAGAGTTAACATCTTCCTCATTCACATTAAACCTCCTACAAAAATCAATTTACATCATTATACACACACACACCAAATTAATAGATTATAATTAATAATTTTAAAGACTTTTAATTACCTGCATTCAGTCAAAATATTTTCTACAGGCTTTTGTTTCCTGTCTGGATGGGGTTTGATGATGCAAATTTGGGGGGCAGCTGCACTCTCAATCTTGCTTCCTCTTGGTACAGACCATTGCTAAGGCAAACTAGTACAGGTTAAGTTGTCAGGAACAGCTTTTAGTCTGGTCCAGATTTTGAAAAAAGAGGCTAGAAATGGGTTCTAACGGCAAATTATTATTATTTGGTCCAACATAACTTTTTAACCTAATTTGCGTATGCTGAATCCGAAAAAATATGTTGAACTTCATGAAAATGGCGTTAAATAGGTCAAAATGGCGATTCAAAATGGCGGTGTTGAAATTTGCAAAATTATCTATATGGCTTTATTTTAAAAAAGTTTATTGCAAATTAAAGCAATTTAAAGGCTTGTACTAAACTTATATGTGTCTGAAAAATAGAATAAATTGTTCAATGTTCGTTAAACAATTAAAATTGTGAAAAAAACGATTAGATCCCAATTAACTCATTTTTTCGCAACCGCATATTGACGCACAGTATATATATGCATTTTGATATGATATTTAATGCTTATTTCCTTCTAATTGTGCAAATTATTCAGTTAACGTATTGCATACTTTATGATATAAATGCACTTGAAATTCAACACAGTGTTCAATGGTTTTCACAATAGCGCGACCGACACAATCGAGGATCGAATTAACAAATGATTCTGACATAAGGTATAAAACTGATGGCCGAGGTTATAGGCTTGTCATATCTCACCACTCATTGATTAGAAATCATGACTGAACGATCACTTAAGCGAAGTTATCAAATAGATACAGATTTGTGTGTTATATGTCAGGAAAAAAAGACAGACACGTTAGAATTAAAAAGCAAAAAGTCTATCGAAACGTTGACCGAGAGGGCATCTCGTCGTAAGAAAGTTAAAGATGCCAGGAACTATGATGCCATTGACAGAATAGAAAAATTAAGTCCGAATGATAGAGTTCTATGTCATAGGAAATGCTATAGTGCATTTACTCACCCCAGACCAATTCAGTTAATGGAAAGAAAAGCATGTTTGCTTACAAACACATCTGATACAATCAACGTCGATACAGAGGATGATGTACCGTCTACGTCATCTTGCTCACACCCTTCAGCAGCAGCATCCCGAACTTTGCGAAATGCATCTACACCAATAGATTGGGAGTTATGCATATTTTGTCAACAACAAATTAAACAGAAGCTATTCAACATTACAACATTTTCTGTTAGCGACATGGTTCTTAAAAATGCAAAGTATGACAACATACTTCGTGTTAAGTTAGGAAACGTTAGCGATTTGATAGCTGCAGAGGGTAAGTACCATCTAAAATGCATGAATGCTTTTAAGTATGATACACATAAAACAGAAAAGGAGTCAAAATGTGAAGATCTGGCCATGATATTTCTTGTTCGAGAACTGGAGTACGCAGCCAGCAAGTGCCAAATCTTACAGCTCTCTGATACATGGAACAGGTACTCCAAGTTGGTAGAAGAGGTAGGATCTGAAATGCCAGTCTTTTATCACTCGTAGATCAACGTTTAAAGAAAATCTGCAAGCCAAGGTGCAGAATATCTTCCAGTTTCTTCGTCCCCTCGATAGAGCAGTATCTGAACGCGAAACTCTTTTAGTGCCCCATATTCTTTCTAAATCTCATTTTGGAGATATGTTTCATGATGACCAAGATACCATGAATGACGAATTACTCACTATGCCATGTTATAAACCTCCACACAACTCATTTCATGAACTGGTACATGTTGCACTAAGATTAAGATCAGACCTGCAAGATAGACCTGGTCACATGGGTTTGAATGTTTGTGAGGCTGATGCCGTAAGTTGTGTCCCAGATAGTATCCTCATGTTTCTGAATCTTCTTTATGGCGGACAAGAGGTCTTTGATTGTACTGATGGCAATGACAATCCAGATTGCAGCAGACAGAAGAAAATAGTGAGCGTAGCTCAGGATAATGTGTATGGGGTAAGTAATGGAAAAAAGTGGACTCCAAAGCATATTGGCCTTGCATGCACCTTGCATCAAATGACAAGGTCAAAACAGCTGTTAAACTTGTTTAATAGTGCTGGTCACACCCTGAGTTATAAAGATGTTCTGCGTGTTGACACTGGGCTTGCAGAGGAAAGCCTTCAGTCTATGGACGAAAGGACTGGACATTTCCTTCCCTCGAATTTAAAGCCAAGCGTTTTCACACACTTTACAGCTGAGAATATTGATATTAGTGATTCAACACTGGATGGCAAGGAAACATTCCATGCAACGCAGATAGCATGTTGGCAACGAGGGTCGGGAAATGACATTAACCTTCAGCACATAAGTCCATCTTCAAATGAGACATTGAAGGTACCTCCTCAGATGGACAGTATTGTCATTTCCCCAATAGTAGAAGGAAAATCACAACCTCACTATCCCAGACCAGTTACGTTAGATATCTTCCAACCTTCTGACTCAGAGAATCAATTGTCCTCTCAAGAGTTTGCTAATGAATTGGCGTTTCATTTGCACAGACATAAGCAGAAAGTCCCAGCTAGTTGGTCAGGACATAATCAGTCTGTCAGTAGTAAAAACCCGGATCTCACACTTGTTGGTTACATGCCTATTGTACAAGCACCTGCTCATGAAATGGATACACTTAACACAGTTGTCCAGAAATGCATGCACATATCTGAGCATCTTGGTCAACGTCATACAGTTATCACAGTTGATCAAGCTTTGTACTTTAAGTTGATGGATTTAAAATGGTCAGTTCCTGAGTATAGAGACAGGCTTGTTCCAAGAATGGGTGGCTTACATATAGCTATGAATTTCATGAAATGTATAGATCATATGAGAGGTTCTGGTTTGCATGAACTGTGGATG
The DNA here is from genome assembly GCA_024699665.1 of Ostrea denselamellosa. NCBI lineage: Eukaryota > Metazoa > Mollusca > Bivalvia > Ostreida > Ostreidae > Ostrea > Ostrea denselamellosa. Next base: position 1,488,348 of record JAMZEH010000075.1, on the reverse strand, counting down.
GAATGCGAGTTATTAGGACCTGTGGCTGCTGAAAATGTATTAGGTGGAAAGCACTACAGTCGTGGCATGAGAGCCCATAAAATTACTGCTCAAGCAATCTGGCAGATTTTACTGCCAGAGTTTGTGTTATTTGTATCTACCAAAAATGTTGATCATTCGCAAACATTGAATGGCATCATGACTGAACAGCAAGACATACTTTCTAGCATTGACCAACTGCAAAATCCTGTTTTCAAAGAGTATTTTTCAAGTTTCAGACAGGAAATTGACAACCCACATGTCCTGTTTTGGTGGTCATATTTGGACATGGTTTCTATCCTTTTAATGTTTACAAAGTCAGAAAGAGATGGGCTTTGGGATTTATATTTGAAGTCTTTCCGTTCAATGCTCCCATGGTTCTTCCGATATGACCATACAAATTATGCTAGGTGGGGTAGTGTGTATCTTGCTGATTGCCACCAATTGCCTATTGAAGTACTATCAGAGTTTCAGGATGGAAATTTTGTCGTCAAGAGAAGTGCTGGAACTTTCAATCAAGTTGACCCAGACCAAAGTCAAGAATGGCTAAACGCCACGGGTAAGAAAGGTGGTGGAATTGTAGGAATTACTAGGACTCCATCTGCTCTCAGTAGGTGGTCCCTTTCCTACAATCTGAGATCTCATATAAGTCTTCTCACAAAGGTGATGTACGATGTGAATCCAGATGACATTCTCACACACAAGGACGCATCAAAGAGTCGACAAGTTACTGATGCAGTGTATGAGGATTCGCTCGTTGATGCAATGAAAAGGTTTAGAGTATTTGACCTTTTGTACGAAAGAGATCAACTGATCAATATAGTTACAAAAGACAAAGCTACAGATATGATCAAGGAGTCCTTACTTTCTGCAGCAAATTTGGGACAGATATCATTAGAGAATTTCGTAAAAGATCGTCTGATACCAAACATAGAAACAAGTAGTTTACAAGTTCCTTTGAGAAGTGTTCTGAAAAAAAGCTGCTCATTAACATTTGACTCCTTATACAAGGTACAAGTTGTACCAAAAGCTGTGGAAAAGAAAAAAATTCTAAAGGCAGATCGGAACATACTGCAGAGACTTTGCAGATGAGTTTGTTTCCACTGTGGTGAGAAAAGGGGCCATGTATTCAAGAGTTGATGTTCTGTTCGACCGTTACAGGGAACAATCTATAAAATCGGGCACTCGTTCTCGTAGGGCAAAAGGGCAGCAGCCAGTTAGAAGGGTTATTGAAAATAAGGATGTGCCACTCCCGAATAACTTTTCAGCTTTTTTGTCTTTGAATGACAACAAAAAAGACCTAGCTGCCTTTTTATCTGAGCAGATAATTCTTCATGCACCCACAGAGAAAACTGTTGTTACTGCTGGTGGGTTTCTCGATGAGAATAGCGTTAAATGCAATGACGAATTCCTCGATATATCTGCCCTACATGCGTCACATGAAGAGGCAGATACTAGAATAGTTCTTCATGCCATACATTGTGCGAAAGAATCCACTTGCAGTTCAGTTGTTGTACTAGCATCTGATACTGATGTTTTACTGCTACTTGTATCTTTCTTTTCAGAAATAAATATACAGTTGTGGATGGTTGCTGGAACATCTGCAAAGCCCAAGAACATTCCTATTCATGCCGTTGTAGAGAAAACCTTTACCTCTCCAGAAATGTGCACGAATCTGTTAGCATTCCATGCTCTGACTGGATGTGACACAACTTCTTTTTTCTTTGGGATATCCAAAAAAACTGGATTTAAGGTTTACAAAGACAATGTTGGGCTTCTTGGGGGTTTTGGAGAGGGCAATTTAACTGAACAGAAAATAGTCGACTGTGAAAAGTTCGTATGCAAGCTGTATAACCAGGGCACAGTGTCGTCAACTGACTCGGTTAGGAACATTTTATTCGGAAAATCCAAGAGCCCCGAAAACATGCCCCCCACTAGCGATGCCTTGCATCTGCACATTAAACGTGCACATTATCAAGCGCTGGTATGGAGACAAGCAAATACAAGTAACCCCACATTACCATCTCCAACTGAGATGGGATGGAAGTTGAATGAAGATATTCTAGTGCCTATTCTGATGACTTTAGACCCAATTCCAGAATCTTGTTTAGACTTGATTGCATGTAGTTGCACAACAGGTTGTAAAACATTGAGGTGTGGGTGCAAGCGTAACAATTTGCTGTGCATGGACCTTTGTAAGTGCAAAGTCACAAGCAAAGAACAATGTAGGAACAGTATACTTTGAATTTTGAGGAAAAACAGAGAAAATTCGGGTTTTCTTTTGTGCAATGGCTTTTTTAGGGTCGCATGCTTATTTCTATCTTTTTCTCGATGCTATTGTATTTTGTAATCATAGTTTTTACATTTTTTTTTCTACATGCGCGTTTCAAAACGATTTGAAAACAATTACTGTCCGCCATTTTGACCTATTTAACGCCATTTTCATGAAGTTCAACATATTTTTGCAGATTCAGCATACTCAAATTAGGTTAAAAAGTTATGTTGAACCAAATAATAATAATTTGCCGTTAGAAGTTCTTTTTAGCTGAAATCGGACCAGACTATTTAAAACCCATCAAAATCCAATGCTGAAGAGCCATCAGCAAGCCAATAATATGGGAACACGACCCACTGGCTCTGAAGAAGACCAAAAAAAAGAAAGAAAAAAAAAGAAGATAGAAATCTAGCGCTACTGCAGTATTTTTCATAGAAAAAAATATTCGCCTGCTTCAGAATTCACATGCATAACATTTGCTCAACTTACCCCGCAGTGCACAAGCAATGTGCCAAATCCAAGGAACCTGGCGTTATGTCCAGATTTATGGAATGTGGAGAGTCATTTTTACGTTGAGAACGATGACATTTTGCCGAAATGCGTACTTCATTCTCCTTGTCGCTTTTGGACATTTTCACTCTTTGAAAATAGTTTTCACTGTAATATTTAAAGCCCTGTTGTTTCGCTTTCAAAGACGCTTCTTCCGTAATATATTTCTCAGATATATCCGCCGGTAAATCTGATAAAACTGCCAAAATTTGTTGCTCTTTACATTTCGTCGCCATGCTGTCACGGACGCTGTTTGTCTAACCTCAGCATTCGTGACATACACTCACGTGCCAAATTAAAAGTCACCAGATGGCTGACTTGCAAGTAAAATTTCACACACCTGCAATTTCTTTTTTCTATAACACTAATACTGGGATAATTTTTAACTGCGGTATAGATTCAGATGTCGCCTACTGACTGATCAAAGGGAGGTAAGTGTTTGTTTACAAATAAAGCTGTCGTCTGCAGGAAAAAGTAATGGGTGCCAGAGGGAAGGATTTATCAGATGAGCAGAAAAAATTGATCCTTAAACTGAAATGTGAGGGCAACAGCGGTGGAAAAATATTGGGAATAAACAGATTTACAATGTGCCATTTTTTGAAAAGGAATGAAAACCAGGAAAATGTCAGTTCAATCAGAGGAAGTGCAAGGAAGTCAAAGTGTGGCAGAAAAAGGCAGAGCAGTGAAAGATCACATAGGAGACTCTTGAATGTAGTTAAAGTTAACCGCAGAAAGACATTGTCGATATTTCTGCTTTGTATAATGAAAATACACCACAGCAGCTATCCAAACGCACAGTTCAAAGGAGATTACATGAAAATGGGTATCACAGAAGAGTTGTGAAGAAGATAACCACCATTTCCAAAAGGAATAGACAGAAGCGTCGTACCTTCTGTCGATCTCATTTACACTGGACCGTTAATCGTGATTGGTCACGAGTGATATTTTCAGATGAAACACAAATTGTTTTAGGACGAAATAGGAAAGTTTATGTCTGGAGGAAAAATGAGGAGAAATGGAAACCATGCTGCCTTGGAATCTACAATGACAAACAGACTCCACAGCTAAGTGCTATGTTTTGTGGGTGTGTTACTTATGGTGCATTGACGCCCATAGAAGGGAATATTAATTCTAGGAAGTACATAGAAATTCTTGATGGAAATCTTTGGCCAGTTATTGCTCAATATCAACAGGACAGACCGTATATCTTCCAGGAGGACAATGCACCAGTGCATACATCTAGGGAGACTTGTGCATGGAAAACCCAAAACGGTATCAACACCATGAAATGGCCTCCACAATCCCCAGACATTAATATTACTGAAAATGTGCGGAGAACTGTTAAAATAAAACTGCAAAATCGGATTTCTCAAATAAAAACTAGACAGGACCTGATTGACAATGTCTTAGAAATATGGACCTCCCTAACTCCGACGTATATAAAATCACTGTACCAGTCTCTACCTAAGCGAGTACGAGCTCTTCTTGCTGTCATTGGATGCATTACGAAGTACTGAGATTTTGGGGTAAGTACCATTTCTAGATTTGGAGAAATTAGACCATGATTTCAGCACACTATTTAAGCTCTTCATAGCACGTCAGCCATCTTGTGACTTTTCATTTGACACGTGAGTGTACTTTAGGAATACAATGAAACAGAAATGAAAACATTTGCAATTTGTCCTACCTTCGGCCAATTTTGACCCTAGAATACCTGGACTAAAATGCCAGGGAAACTCTGAACCTCAAAACACACATTCACCGCTATACGTTCGTAATATGACTGAGAAATAAAACCATAAACATTCCAGAGCCCTTGGAATGTTTCCTCAATGCATCCATCATACACTTTCCACACACACACACGTGTCATTATATTACCAATACTTTAACTGAAAAATTGTGGAGTGTGGCGGAAAATAGACAAACAATGAATCAATTGATCTGAAGTGCGACTTCCACGACCTGTTCAAGTCCTCTAAGTATATACTACCTTGTATTAGAAAAAAAATCAATAAAAGAGAGATGCAGGGGCCATCGACGGGATAAGTACCTTCGTTTAGTGCGTTAAACATTAAATTTACTTACTTTATGTCATTTTATAAATAAGATTCAAAACGTAATTTTGTTAATTAAATGACATAAAACTTTATTTCAAAGTATGCAGATTAGGAAACTCAAAAAAATAATTATTTCAGGATTTTTTCAATTGACATTTCATTTTTCATTTTATTATTCCTTCATTTTCTTTAGTATATCGCACGTAAAATGTTTCATGGTAAAGAATGTTTAGCTTTTACGAATGAATTATTCATCAGATTACTTTAAAGAAATTGATAAGTCGTACACAGTAAATTCGTAGAAAAGACATAACTCAAGACATCGATTTGAGTTTTACGCCGAATTACCAATACAACCACTTCACGGCGGTTAAGCAACTGTAATGTGTTTGGTCGAGAATTTTTCACTCACTCATATTGAGACGTCACCAGCTGTAGTCAAAGAACCACAAATTTAGACCTATTCTTAGCGCTCAGGGCCGTAGCACTGAAGGTTCTTTAACGTGCCAACGCCTACCGTGACACGTCATATCCGAAAGACCCATGGTTCTCACTTCTAAATGCCAAGCGTTTGGCGAAGGAGCAATCACTACCTATTTTTCATCTTGGGTTTGACGCGGCCATGGCACGAGCGGGCCTCAAACAACATCCGTCCCCCTCGTTCTGCTATCCGTCCTGTTCTGTTCTTGCGTCACCGTTTTGTGAGGTTAACCGTGTGTAGGAACCCAAGTATCTTGTATTTGTAGTACATTGAGAGGAATGGTCGTGTTCAGTGTCGAAATGCCGTTCATCTTGATGCTGTTTATTTATACCTACTAGGTTCTGGACCCCTTTCCATGTTGTGTTCAGGGGTCTGAGTTTGCCCTTCTCCCAAATTTGTAATCTTTGTAGGAATTATGAGATCGATCACTGTTCGTGATCTTCACTTTTTTATGATCTATATACAAGGTATCGAAATTGAATAAAACTTTAATAATTGAAACTGGTGCATTTATCTTAAAAACATGCACGCTCTATAAATTTTGTATATTAAAGAACCCGTTTCAGTAGACCTGCTCTGAGGATAAGTACGTATCGTGTTAACCGACTTGTGTGTCTACTTACCCTCATCTCATTCTTGTCAAGGACTGCTTTTATTTTCATGGGAGAATATTGAATCTGAAAATATGAGAGTGTCCATGGTTTTAGCCTATAGGTTTGTTTTATTTATCAACGACGTATTCAGTCAGTACATAACATGGGACGCAAACATTGAGAAAGATTTATATCCGTGTTCTCATCAACTTGTCGTCAGTCAACAGGGATTACTTCGCGTGGAGAAGTTCAAAGATCTTAATGGACGTTTTAGTGGTAAGTCCATATTTATTATATTGTCCTATTTTTCAACTGTATGTTTATTTTATCATACTCTGAAAAAGATCTATCTGACGTGTTTCATACGAATGTTTAGACCGAACCTGGCACACCCCGTGTAGCTAATCAATATAGGTTGTCTAGCATGTGTCCTACCAGTTGTTGGCACACTGGTTCGAACTGCAGGTTGCTTCGTTTACCTGATCGGGGTGCAAGGTTCACGGCGGGTTGCCCGGTCGATAAGGAAACTTTTCTTTTCCTAGGAAGCTAACCCCACATCTGGTATATATCCAGGGATCCGTGATTGCCCATCTCTCTGATTTGTATTTTCTATAGGAATTATGGGAATAATTTTTATCTCGGAATACACTCGAAACAGTAAGGAAATATTGTATACGTGTAGGTCAAGACTAAACTGATGTATGTGAACTGATTCAAACTTTTTAATTTCAAGATCTAGTGGAGACGAGAAGAGCTGGAGGAAGACCACGGAGACCGCCAGGTTTACCTGAAATTCCGGGACAAACAGGAGTACCTTGGGACATTGGACGTGACGGACTACCTGGTAAACAAGGACTGAAGGGGGAGCCAAGAGAGAATGGACGAGGAGTTCCGGGATTTCCTGGACATAAGGGAAACGCAGGTATGCCTGGAAGGGGGCCGCTTTGTTTATCCAGATTTAAGGGAGCCAGAGTTCTTTTTTTGAGTCCTTTTTTAGGACTCAACCCCCACAGCCCTTTTCAGGGCTACCTAGTTCTTATGAAAAGACACCTTTGGTTGTTTCACAAATTCTGTTTTACCGGATTTAGAGGGACCGGCCACCACCATGGTAAATTCATGTTTCAATTGAAACGGAGCTAGTGTCTCGTACGTATACATCTTGTGAAATGAGAGAACTTTGAAACTCACATACATATTTATTAACATGAAAAAATACGAACAGTTTCTAATACACTTTGTCTACAAATAGGACATTGTTCCAGTCCTGCACCACACATAGCACAAGCACATAAATGTCCACACGGTAAAAAAGCAATTCTCAACTCTTGTTCTAAACAGATATGACATTTCTGGGTACACTGAGGATTCCCCTCGGGGTTCAGCGTTAAATCCCCCCAGTCTCGATCACTGTCTTTGACTCTAGCATACGCGTTAAACACTTGTCTCACCCATTTGGCACTTTTATTACTCAGCAGGTAGGCACAGTGGGGACTCCAATACGCATGTTCTATCCAGGGATTGTCCTGAGGTTCCCAGTCATTGAGACCCACGCCACAGTGAAAACGGCGCACCACATCCCCCAAGTCTCGGTAATAAAATCCAGCTTCAGCAATGCCAGGTAACAACTGTTTTAAATGATCAGGGGCTTCTTTAAAGGACTGGTCTCGGTCCAGGACTCGAGCATAAGTGGTCACTATAGGATAGCGTAGTGATCCGCATTTCGTCATGGTGAGCGACTAAGGTTATGGTTCTGATCACTGTTTTAATACCCATAGGGGAGGGTGTCATAATGACGTATACGTTGACGTTTATCATAGACCATCCGGTATTTTTTCACTAAGGGGAGGGTCCGCACCTGATGTTGGCGTGTTCTTTGAATAAAGTGAGGGTAATACACTTGTACTTCCTCTTCCTGTCCTTTTAACATTTTTTCTAAAGTAGCCAGAGACACAATCTGAAAGGCTCGGTAATTCAGAGTCAATCCTTTTACTTTACACATGGATTGTCCCCCTTGGGTCTCGTAAGCATAATTTTTAGGCCCTCCCGACATGTATTTCACAATACGGTCCCCATTTAATTCATCGGTCCACCCCCCCTAAACTATTGATGATGGTGGGATTAAATTGTCTCTCGTCGTGTTGATAAATAATACTGTCTGTATCAAAGTACAGGACACGGTCTCCCAAGGGATATAAAGTCTCGTACAGATGTAAACGGGCATGAGCCGTGGTAAAACAAGCTAACACCACGTTGCCAAAAGGACAGTCTTCTAAAAATCCTTCTTTTTCTTGAAAATTAATTAACATCATATCCGTTTCAGGATGATCTCGATTTTCTAACAGCTCGACTCCTTTGATGTCTAAAGTAGCATCTCGTAATTTTTCCTGTAATTCTTCTCCTTCGGTGAGATACTGAGTTTTGGTTAACTGCAAGCGTTGAGCAAATTTTCCCCATAAACAATTCAAAAAGAGTTTAGCAATAGTACGGCGAATGGGATTTTTCTCGATGTCTGGCAGCCTCATACGACTACCTTCCCGGCGCCGGATTTCCTCGATGTAATCTTGTTTCTGCTGGTCTGTTTGACAATCATTAGGAAATCCTGAAGCTTCTTGTTTAATTTTCAAAAAGGGATCAATGTACGATCGAAACAAGGTCTCACTACTCTGGGGAAAATGCCACACTTCATAAATGCGATCGAGGCGATACCCGAGCTCTAGAGCTTTGTGTAATTCTAGGGTCACCCAGGTGCCCGTCAGACTGCGTTGTGAGTCATGGTGAGTGCAGCGATCGTCAAGCCCTAAGTCGCGATGTTCGGCACAGGTTCGACATAAGGGAAACAGTAATTTTCCTCCCGTCTTATAAGGTAACACAGGGTGATACAGGCCTCGGGGTGGTAAGACGCGACAATGAATAAGACCAAAGTACTCTCTCACATCCGCGAAATGACTAGTAATCACTTGGGGGTGCCCGATAGGAAACGGTTTGTATTTCAGTACGTAAGGATACAGGGAACACACATCCACGTATCGCATGTCCCCCTCCTCGCAATACAAGCGCGTGGCATTCGTCCGACCCCCGTATAAAGCATCTCGTGGATTTAAGGGGTCCTGAATATCTAAGGTGTGTAAATAGTCTTGTATAGGGGCATTCTGTTGAACTTGATGATCAAATTCGTGTTCCCAGATGCTCACCACTGTATAGCCTTGAACCTCTAAGTCGTTGGCCCGTTTTAAGGTCTGTTCGTACAGGTTTTGATACGTGTGTTGAACTCGATGAGGGTGCCTTTCCGTTACTAAATTAGAATAACAATGAGGGCAACTATGCCAGTAACACCCGTAAAATTCGTACACAATACGGGATTCCTCGTCGTACCCGTCTACGGTATAAGACCCTAAAGTGACTTCACCCCCGTTTATGGCATGGCGTATGTTATGATGTTGATGTTCTAACCAGGCGAGCCATCGACAGGCTTTGACTGAGTAACGGCGGGAGGGGGAGTAACCCATATTAGGAATGACAGCAATCATTTGCGGGGGCATGAATCCTCGTCGATAAGCTAGATTGGCAGTGCTAGCAGACGTAATAGATTCCTGAAATGGGTCGACCGAGACCAGAGCAAAGAGAGTAGATTTAAATTGAGCACAACACCGACGTAAAATGTCCACGTCCGAGATACAATAAGCGAGAAATTCTTTCTGAAAATCAAACACTTTGTCTTGTTGTTGATGGTACCAGGTATAGAAAGCGTCACTATTCGTGGTCGACATATCGTCAGGGTTATAGTAATGCGCAGGCGGATAAGCCCCTACATAGTTCTGGTTCTGTTCCGTATTAAAAAAGTGAGGAAAATAACCTTTCTTTAATTCCGTTAAACCGAAAGCAGCGGGCATCTTAGCGAGGGCAAAGGGAAGAAAATTGTAGGAATCAATGAATTTCACACGGAATACTTCCATGTATAAAACTTTACTCCCGTTGAGAATGACTGGGTTTGATACAAGCCGTGTGTACCAGATAATTTAAGATGAACTGACCGTCGTATCCTTTAAAATTGTGCGCAATGACAATAGCTTCCTCGTGCTTGATTCTCACAGTCCCTTTTTCATCCGTCTCGGTTTGTAATAGCCATTCCATAAACTGTTTTAAAGTGTCGGGTCCTTGAAAAATGAAACTGCGTTGTGCTCCAAACCCTTGACAGTATGGACAGGGAATATGAATATCTAAAGTGTCACAATGTTGACACACACGTTCCGCCACACAGAGGTTAGGGGTATGAATGCCATGTTCCTGGGTACATTCGAAATCGTAATAAATATACAGTTTTACATCCTGGTGGGATTTAGGTCTGGGTTTCTTTTGTACAAAGCAATGATGTGGCGTTTGAACGAGTGCCTTACAGATGTGACATCGTATTTGACCTCCACAGGCGTGTGATTTAAAAAAATGCTTGGACATCCATTTGTGGCACTGGTTACATCGTCCTATTAAACTGCACATTGTAGTGGTGGTGTGGGTACTGTAGGGTTTTAAATGCGTCTGGTAACACGTCGAATTTCTGAACATTCCATGACATTGAGGGCATTCTGTATGACTACCGTCTGAGACACAGGGGGTATCTGCTAAACAAAATGAACATCGATAAGGACAGGAAGTACGATGCTCTTGGATGTGACTATAGCCCACATCACAGTAATCACAGTAATTATTTATTCTCTGTGACTCCCGGCATGGATAAAATGGCATCGTAATGACCATTATCCAATAAAACGTTTAAACATTGACCGTTCCCCCGTCCTTTGTACAGAGGCTCTAATCGTAGTCGCTGTGTATTGACTTTAAATTGAAATATTTTCAATCGATATTCAGGGCTCAAGACTTGTTGTAATTTCTCCCACTCGTGAGGCCCACAAGACTGATGAATATCACACCCCGCTTGTTGCATGAGAGACAGGGCTTGACGTTTCTGGTCGGTAGCCCGTGTATCCCCTTTTCTTATTCTTAACCATTTTTTCTCCCATTCGAGGTCTGGAGATTTTTGACTGTAGCAACGCGCCACGACAATGGCTCGAGGGAGACAGAGGGAATCCTGGGGGTTGTTAATGCACACGATCGCTCTCTTGGAGGTCTTGAATTTCTCCTTATCGAGGTAAAGATGTTTTTTCTTTTGACCACCGCTCCCTTGAGGATATTTCACATGGAAAAAATCCAGCTGAATCGACCCGTCGGTGATGATGAATTCTTTCTTGGATTGTTGTACACTCTCGATTTTATTTAAAATTTTGTCCTCGTTGAGGTTTTTGGATTGAGTAAATTCTACCCAAATGTCAGAATCTAAAGAGGGGTGCCGAATGTTCAGTCGTACATAATCATTAGGGTTACATTGCATTTTTTCTTTGACATTTTTTAACATATCTCGAAATAAACGACGGATGAAATGCGTATTTTCTTTCTCGGGGAGAGATTTAAAGCCCACATTGTAGATATTCTGTTGCACTTTGAATTTCCGTGATTGTCGAGAGCGATTTAATTGGACACGATAATACTCAGAAATGACTTTTTTAGGTCTTCCTTGTCCCTGTTGTAAAAGGTATAATCGCCGCGCATTGTCTCGGCGGAGTTGTAATTCACGCCCTCGTTGTAAATAGAGTTGTTGATTTAAATAATTCAAGCGTTGTTCTATATATTTTTGTAAATCCATTCTTGGCTAAGACCTGGGACTAACTAATGACCATCTGAGATGTGATTGGGCTTTATACTCATTGTGACGTCATGACCATTGTGACGTAAAAACATAACATCATTTTGTTTTCACCTTTTATTTAAAGAACATGGTAAACAAACATTTTTTCAAATACATGTTAAAGACATAATGTCCATACATAAGTCCAACAAATATGAGTTTTTTAAAACAGGGTCCAACACCTTTTCTACTTCCTGAATCCTACGCTGAAAACGACAACGATCTGCAGCGACTCATCCAAGGACTTTTCCGATCTTCGTCAGGTAAGTGATACACTTTGTTTTGGTTTAAATTAAATGTCACAGATCTTCTATCGGAATGATTCCTCCTGTGAAGGTTTTGAGGAATTGATCCAAAGGGTAAGCATCCGTCTCCATAGGTTTTTCTGATGACTTTTTGGTTTTTTTCGTTTATTGCCTTGTACATGGCAGTGAGATATTTGACCCGCTGATTCTCGATGTCTCCTGCTTGGTTGGGCTTGGTTCTTTTCATCTCGTCCGCTACGATTTCCATAAACATAAATCCTGTCCATGAGAGTTGATGCCCCATCAAATATAGACAAAACCCTGAAAAGTCATCTATGGTCAACCAAAATAATTCGTCTTTTACGAAATATTTCATGAAGCGAAATATAGCACTCTTTTTCACGTCCTGGATATACTTTAAGGCCTGCTCACGAATTGGATCGATGTGGTTACTTTCAGCCATGATCATGAAATAATGAAAAAGTTAAGGGGTCAGTCCTTTATAGGCGACACAGACGTTCCAGATACGATTGATCTGTGACGTATGTTCAGGCATGAAATGCATTAATTTAAACACGTAGCGTCTAGACAGACGTACTATATACGCACAGAGCTAGGTATTTTTTTTAACACGTAGACAGACGTACGGACTACGTACAGAGCTGGCGTCGGGCCAAATCAGTTTTAACACTGCGGAGATAAAACTAAACATAAGTTGTTAGGCCCCGCCCCCTGATATCATGTAGATTGAAATGCAGTCTATTGTGACGTCACGTACTGTTTACATTTGAGAGCTTTTTTTAACACTTAGAAAGACGTACGGTATACGCACAGAGCTGGCGTTGGGCCAGATAGGGTTTAGACAGACGTAGGGACTACGTATAGAGCCAGGTATTTTTTAAAACGTAGCGTCTAGACCGACGTACGGACTACGCATAGAGCCAGGTATAAAAAGCGAGAGCGGGAGTGATATATATCATTCTGACTTTAGAGATGACATTGGAGTCTAACTCAGGATTTTACATTGGAGTTTAACACGGTGGCTGATGTTTCTTTCTATTATGACGTCAGCATCGATCGATATTGATTGAAAGGAATGTCAGTGCCGTAAACCCCCTTATAAACAGTTCAAATATAAACAGTTCCAATATAAACACTGTACTTAACCCAGCGGGGACAGTGCCACTTGACCAGTGCACTCCGTTGACCCACCCACCGGGGACTGCACTTGACCCGCCCATCGAGGACAGTGCACTCACTTGACCCGCCCATCGAGGGGGGCTATACTACAAATGCCTTCACTCACTAATTTGTCTAACTCTTTCTCTACCTTTGGTTTCAAAGAGTATGGCACAGAGCGTGGCTTACAAAATTTTGTTCTAGCCCCCGGTTTTAAGTTAAATTGAGCTTCAATACCCTTAACCGTACCAATATCTGTGTTAAAAACAGTTTCATGCTTCTTTAACATGTCTTTTAATCTCAGGTTTGCACTACTAGAACATGTGTCAGATATTTTGTCTGTAGCACTCATCAGGGATTTGATGGTCGGCCAATCCAGAGAAATGTGCTGCAACCACTCTCGTCCAAACAGGGTCGGTCCTACAGGTACCACATCCAGGTTCAGATTGCTCATCTGCGCATTGTGACTCACAGTAACACGAGCTACACCACACGGCTTCATGATTTTGTTGCTGTACGTCTTCAAACGTAAATTAGTCTCTGGTAAGGTTTTCAATCTTCTCGGGAAGCACTCTGTGAACTTCTTCTTACACATCACGGATACCTCAGCTCCCGTGTCAAGCTCCATGTCAACACGAACTCCATCGATGTTTGTGTGGATGACTATCGCCCCTGTTCGAGCTTGCTCCGTTACCGAATTGACTTCCACCGATGCTATCAGACTGTCGTCACAATCCAAATTGTTTAGTTTTGCTTTTAGCCGGTTTGCGACACATTTTCATACAATGTCCTACCTTGTCACAGTTATAACATTTCTTGTCCTTATAGTAGCAATCACTGGGTTGATGTGCTGTACTGTTACATCCGAAACACTTTTTATCCGAATGTGACGGTTTTCCCTTTGTCGACTTTGGCGGGAATCTCACAGTATTCTGTTTCTGCTTTACATGGAGTCTATTTACCATACCCACATGTTTTGCCTGCAGTTCGCTGGCATCTTTGGATGCTGTTTCCAGCGCCTGGGCGACCTGAAGAGCCTTCTCAAGTGTCAAGTCTTTTTCAGTCAGAAGTTTATTTTGGATAATTTCACTTCTGCGTCCGCACACTAGTCTGTCGCGTAAGTGTTCGTTTAAATTTGCTTTAAAATCACAATATTCTGACAAACGTCTGATTTCTGTCATGTAATCTCTAATAGACTCACCCACACGCTGATCCCGCTTGTAAAATGTAAATCGTTCCGAGATTACGACTGGTTCTGGATTAAGATGCTCCTGTAGGATTTTAACTAACGCATTGTATTCCATCTCTGATGGTTTCTGTAGATCGGCAAGCCCTCGGAGAAGCTGGTAGTGTAAAGTATTTAAGACAATCATTTTTTTTATCAGTTAATTAGTATAAAGTTCTTTCTAAATTCCCGTATCTATATTTAGAATTGCTCCTCGCGAGAAATGATGATTACGCAATCTTTGTTTATACTCAATTGCTCGTCGCGAGCAATCACTGTTGTTTATATATCATTGCTCCTAATGAGCAATGACCATTGTGTATATATAGGGATATATAACGAAGAAAGAGGGAAATTTTGGATTGTTTTTATCTATGTGCCTTGGGGTAAATATGTGCCATTTTCTTTGTGAGTTTTGATTATTGTGAACCTGTGGATTATTAAATGATGAACATGTAAATAAATTGTATATAACTGTACTTGCGTCTCCTTTCTACTAAAGCTAATGCTTTAGAGGCTGAAGGAATATTTTAACATGGAATAATTATCAATCTGGACTTATACTAAAATGTGAAATATTGTTGATAGCGAGCCGTTTACCGCTCGACGGCGCTACAACTGGTGGCAGCGGTGGGATATTCGATTCTTCTTTTTCATGGATTGAATTGTGAACTTTTAATTCTATGTTGGATTTTAACAGTGACTTGTGAGAATGGATTTAAATTCTGTGAATTCTGTGCAACAACGTCGATTCGTGGACATTGTCGGTTATGATAGATATAGAAATCGTGTGATTATAGGACAGATGGATTTATTTGCGCATAAAGAATGTCCGAGTTGCTATTTAATGTTCAAACGCGCCGACAATCTTAACCGTTTGAAACGGGAAAATAAACCTGACATTTTCTTCTACCGGTGCCCGTGCTGTAATTGCAAAGTAAAAGCATATCATGAGGAAATTGTGAATTTTGTGTAATGTGATTCATTTGGATTTATTATTTGTGTATTGTGAAAAATGGAAACTTATGCGACGCCGCAAACACCACAAACCCCGAAAACTCTGCCTGTGCGCCGTAACTTATTTACGGAATTCGAGGAGGATAATTCTCCCGCACAGCGTAATCCTGGAGTCGACTTTGACTTAGCAACCCCTATTTGTTCGGAAGATGAAGAACTCACTGAATACCAACCTGATATTCAATATCGCAATGAATGGGGAGGTTTTCTGAAAAGCTGGATTATTCTTGTTGCGTTCTGTGCATCTGTGATACTTGGAATCTATGTGATATTTCCTAGGAATCTTGTGATCGAATTTACGCGTGAATTCAAAGTGATTGTGATTGTGATTATTCTGGGTGCATTGCTTACAAGTATTCTGTGGAAAGTGTGCCGTAACCGAGGATTTCATGCGGAGCAAATTCGACAACTTCAAAGGACCACGGATAGACGAAAACGACCTACCTCTACTCAAAGTCCGGATTATTCAAGTCAGACACGCGGCGTCCCAAACAGACAATCGGATGTAAATATTTCTGTGAAACGAGTGTTTAAGGCGGACGGATTTTCAATCTGGAGCGAGTTTATTAGATATTTTGAAAATGTGGCCAATCTAAATCAGTGGACTGAGGATCGCATGAGACGAATACTGCTGACAACTCTACGGGATCAAGCAGAGGTCTACGGATGAGACCGTATAAACCGAGGTCCCGTGTCGCAGTAGGTGTGGCACGATAAAGATCCCTCCCTGCTCAAAGGCCCTGAGTGCCGAGCATAGGCCTAAATTTGCAGCCCTGTCACCGGTAATGGTGACAGCCGCCGGATAGCTGAAAAATTGCTCAGGCGGCTATAAACAAACAAACAAACAAACAAAACAAACAAACCTGAAAACACAATTCAGGACTACAATTCCCTTAAAACAGCACTAAATCAGAGGTTTGGACACACTGCTCTAAAAGACAGCTACATTGCTGAGGCGAAACTGAGACGGAAAAGGGTTACAGAGACATTCCGAGATTTTGGTCAGGCCATAGAGGATTTATATCGACGAGCCTACCCTGATAACCGGGAATATGTGTCGGAAAGTTCTTTGAAAACCTTCTTGGACAATTGCAGCGGAAACGACGATTTCAGGCTGGCAGTTAAACGAACCCGACCTAAAACTTTAGCAGAGGCAGTCACCGCAGCGATGCAGGAAGAGTGTATCAGATTTACCGAGAACAGGAAATCAGTGCCTAAATTATTACCCCCTAAAATTTATGACGTGAGAAATGCAGTGGGAAATGATAGAAAATGGGAGAAAAGAGTATCTATAGTGAGCAGGGAAAAGAAATGTTTTAAGTGTAACTCAACACAGCATCTAGTTCGGAATTGCCCGAAAATGAATAATGGAAACAGATCTAGTCAGCCTGGTTGGACCGGAAATCGCACCGGACCTATTAATCAACAGATTGTGAATCAGCAGTTAAACCAGAACCGGCCGAGGCAGTAGGCCATGCGTCGGTCGAATTCGGAGCACAACATAGGCCTAGTACAGCGATGGTGAATACGCAAACAGATTTTGATGACGAAGCGCACACAGATTTTGGGCCCATGACTGCAGAGTCTGGTGTAATTGTAAAAGGGAAGCCAGGGATGATTATCAAAGGCTTGATTCAAGGTACGCCATTGGAGTGGAAAATCGACACAGGTGCGGTTAATACCTTCATTACAGAGGATGTATACTACAGCATACTTCCGCAGGAGAGACCTGTACTAGAGCGTGCACGAAAGAAATTTCAGACTGCTGATGGGAGTACTTTAAACGTCGTTGGAACTACAAAAATGATGTTTTCTTTTGGATCAGTGAATGTGTATTTTCGCGTTTTTGTTGGAGGAGTGAAATGTAATTTGCTTGGACAAGATTTCATGACAAAATACGAGTGCCAGTGGAATTATAAACAGAATCACATGGTGATGAAGTGTGTGCACACAAGTGAGGTTGATCAAGGTTGCCTGGTGGTTTCATTGGAGGATGAAGTGATTCCCCCGAAGAATGAAGCCGTGATGAAATCTAAAATGATTTCGGGTGCGAAAACCAAAGAAGGAGTTTTAGTGCCGTTTAAAGTGTTTATTCATATGCATGGACTAGCAGTTGCGCATGCGTTAGTGAAATCCGAAGATGGAGTGATTTATGTGCGAGTATTTAACCCAGGTAACGACGAAGTATGCGTTAAGAAGAACACGGAAATCGGAGTATTGGCACCAGTTAGAGATGTGATTGAATCCTTACCGCCTGAATATGTGACCGTGTGTGACGTAAAAACAGGAACTGGATCAGTTGAACTTCCTGAGTTTTTATGTGATATGTTTCGCGGAGGATGTGAAAATTTGTCGGCAGAACAAGCAAGCGAGTTTAAGAAGTTTTTAATATGTCGTAAGAATGCATTTGCAGATCCCAACAAGCCTATACAGCGCGCGAAATATGGTGAACATCGCATTGAATTAAATGACGAGACTCCGTTTAAAGAACCTGTGAGACGAGTTCCAATATTTAAAAGAGAAATTCTGGATGCGGAAATTGAAAAATTAAAAGATCAAGGATTAATTGAAGAATCATCAAGCCCATGGTCTTCTCCCCTAGTATTAGTGCAGAAGAAGGACAAAACATGGAGATTGTGTGTGGATTATCGGAAATTAAATGCTCAGACAATTAAGGATGCCTATCCTATACCAAGAATTGCTGACGACTTAGACGCTCTATCTGGATCAAAGTGGTTTACATCATTGGACTTAAATATGGCATATCATCAAATATCTATGCGTGAATGTGACAAGGAGAAAACTGCATTCGGGACACCTCGAGGAGGATTGTACCAATACAAAGTTATGCCGTTTGGTTTATGCAATGCACCCGCAACCTTCCAGCGAGTGATTGAACAAGCACTGAGTGGATTACAATGGCATATTACTGTTCTCTATCTTGACGATATTATTGTGTACAGCCGAACATTTAATGAACATCTTAAAAATCTTGGATTAGTGTTCGATCGCCTAGACGCAGCAAACTTAAAGTTGAAAGCGAAGAAGTGTAATTTCTTTAGGAAAGAAGTGACTTTCTTAGGACATGTTATATCGGAACAAGGGATTAAAACAGACCCAAGTAAAACTGCTGCTGTTGAAAACTGGAAGACGCCGTCAAATATAAGTGAACTTAGAAGTTTCCTAGGACTTGCAGCTTATTATCGGCGATTTATTAAAGACTTTGCGAAAATAGCAAAATGCTTACACGAACTTACTAGCAAAAACAAAACATGGATGTGGACTTCGGAATGTGATGAAGCTTTTATGTTGTTAAAATCTAAACTTGTGAGCGCACCTATTCTTGGATACCCAGACGTAAACGGAGGAACTTTTATCCTGGATACAGATGCAAGTAATGATACTATTGGAGCGGTGTTATCTCAGATACAGGACGGAAACGAAAGAGTGATTGCTTATGGAAGCCGAACATTGTCAACTGCAGAGAAAAACTACTGTGTTACTCGCAAGGAAATGTTAGCGCTTGTGTTTTTCGTTAAACATTTCAAACATTATTTACTGGGACGGGAATTCACATTAAGAACGGATCATGGATCATTAGTGTGGTTACATAAATTCAAGGATCCGGATGGACAAATCGCAAGATGGCTGCAACAATTAGCTGCATTTACTTTTAAAATTCAGCATAGACCCGGGAAACGTCACGGAAATGCCGACAGTTTAAGTAGAATGACACCACAAGAAGTTAAATGCAAACAGTGTAAAATGGATGTGACAGAGGATTATTCGGGACCAATATTTCACCATGTGAAGGACTTAAGGACTTTAACTGTGACGGAAAATAAAGAAACACCGGTTCTTCCTATAAATGATTTGTTTAGTGATTCAGTGAATTCCGACAGTGTTGATATCATTGCCAACAGACCATCGCGAGCAAGACCAAAGAAACAACCTGCAGAGTCCTTATCATTAGAAAATATCCGAGAAGCTCAACTCAACGACAAGGAAATATGCAAATTCCTAAAGTGGACAGAAGATCCTGATTTTCAAAAACCGCCGATTAGCTTAATTTCCGGATTTGGATTTGAAAGTAAATTTCTATATTCGCGATGGGAATTACTGACTGTGAGACAAGGTGTTTTGTGTATTCGATGGATTGATAGTGATTGTGAGAGATTCAGGATTTATGTTCCGAGAATTCTTAGGGATAATGTGTTGTGGAATTTTCATGATGTGCAAACCGCGGGACATATGGGCGTAAGAAGAACTCTAGAGAAAGTGAACAAGAGTCAATATTATTGGCCTCATCTCAGGAAAAGTGTACATGATTATGTGACTTCGTGTGATATCTGTGAAGAACGGAAAAATCCCAGTAAAAAGAAGAGAGCTTACATGCGAACTCATTTAAGCGGATTGAAATTCGAAAGGATAGCCGTTGATATCGCTGGCCCGTTTCCGAAAACAGTGAATGGATTTGTGTATATTTTAGTGATTGCGGACTATTTCACGAAATTTACGGAAATATTTCCCCTACGTGATATTGAGGCTGAGACTGTGGCAAATACTATATTTCGGGGATGGATTAAACATTATGGCTGCCCACAGGAATTACATTCCGATCAAGGAGTACAGTTTGAAAGCCGCCTGTTTCAAGAATTGTGCAAAGTGTTACAAATAAACAAGACGCGTACAACAGCATATCACCCTCAATCAGATGGAATGATAGAAAGACTGAATAGGACCGTAAAAGACGTTTTATCAAAATATATCTCTGTGCATCAAAATGACTGGGACAAATTCATTGATGGAGTTGTGTTCGCATATAACAGTACTGTGCATGATACGACTGGAATTACTCCGTACAGAATGGTATTCGGGGAGGAAATGCGACTACCTGTAGAACTAGTGACCGAACCAGTGAATGAAAATCACCGCAGTTCTACACCCTCCGAATATGTACGAACACTCGAAAATTCTTTATGTGAATTATATCAACTTGTGCGAGATGTGACCGGGAATGATGCACTCCGTCAGAAACGGTATTACGATCGAAATGTGCGCGAGACAACCTATGATGTTGGGGATTTAGTGCGGAGAAATCAACGCCCAATTCAGAAAGGAATTAAAACAAAACTCGCCAGAAAATGGACAGGACCTTGGATTATTGTTAAACGACTTAGTGATGTTTTGTTTCAAATAAAACACTCTAAAAACTCCAAGCCGGTAGTCGTACATTCCGACAATATAAAACCGTACAGAGGGAATAAACAATACCCAGCGACACGCGACGCCGAATATACAAGCGACCAGCTGCAGAGGGTACCCGTCACGCACCGCCGCACTTCAGCCAGACGACGGAGACCCAAGCGTTTGAAGATGCCGCGAATCCCAGACAGTAAGGCCCCGTCACCCGTCGCCAAAGATTCCAACCAATCAGAAGCCGAGCTGAGGATGACCAGACGAGGAAGGGTACTTGAGAGACCAGCCAGATACAGAGACTGACCATTTCGATACCGGACGGATTACTGATGATTTGCGAATTTTGTGGATGTTTATTTGTTTCTGTGAGCAATTTAAACCAGCATAGAAGAGAACAACACGACAGTAACTTACTAGTGTTAAAATGTGAATTTTGTCAAAAAACTTTTCACGAGAAAGTACAATTTGAAAAGACACTTAAAGTGTGCATAATTCCGAAATCATGACGGACGAAAGAAGAAGTGTGCGTAGAGATTCTTATTTAGAGACAAGGAAGCCTGTGTATGTCCGCAGTGACATGTGTGATGACATTTCGCCTGACGAGGATGAGGAAATGTTTAATGAGGATTATAGGACTGTTGTTAACGACAAATTTCTGGATGATATCTTCATTGGATCGTCACTGCCAGAGTACGACGAAACACTGGTGGATCGCATTTTAGCCGACTGCGACTTTGACCATGACCGTACTGTAGTCATTATTGTATATATGAACAGTTAAAAACTTGTGTATATTTGACTTTTATTTAAATTTTATGTTTATTATGTTCACATTACCGGTATCTACTTAGCACGTACAATTATTTTATCGGTACTGTGCTATTGTTTTTATTATATATTGTTTTAAATGAAGATAATATGTCGTACATTTTAAATTTATTATTCAGTTACCCTATGTCGTTTCGAACGGAGTCGGAAACTTAAGAGGGGGAAAGTTGTAAAGTATTTAAGACAATCATTTTTTTTATCAGTTAATTAGTATAAAGTTCTTTCTAAATTCCCGTATCTATATTTAGAATTGCTCCTCGCGAGAAATGATGATTACGCAATCTTTGTTTATACTCAATTGCTCGTCGCGAGCAATCACTGTTGTTTATATATCATTGCTCCTAATGAGCAATGACCATTGTGTATATATAGGGATATATAACGAAGAAAGAGGGAAATTTTGGATTGTTTTTATCTATGTGCCTTGGGGTAAATATGTGCCATTTTCTTTGTGAGTTTTGATTATTGTGAACCTGTGGATTATTAAATGATGAACATGTAAATAAATTGTATATAACTGTACTTGCGTCTCCTTTCTACTAAAGCTAATGCTTTAGAGGCTGAAGGAATATTTTAACATGGAATAATTATCAATCTGGACTTATACTAAAATGTGAAATATTGTTGATAGCGAGCCGTTTACCGCTCGACGGCGCTACAGTAGGTTTTCCAGCCGAGTAGTGTCAACAATTCCGGAACTTGCTTGTCGTTCTTCACCTCATTGCAGACAAAATAATTCTCCAGCCTTTCGCTGTATGACGTCCCTGTCTCGATACTGTTATTGAAACAGTCAATGCGACCTATAGATTTCGCCATCCTCATCGCCAATTCTTATATCTCTCTAAGACCATCCAAAATTGACTCTGTCAATAGCACAAAACACGTGCGTCCCTGTTAACAATATTTTTATTCTAAATTGGTTCACTCACATGCTAACATAAGTAATTCTAAATAGAGAGCAAGCACAGACAGGCAATCAAATTCCGGATTACTAACAATGACCTTAAAAACGGAGGCCACGGTAGGCGTTGGCACGTTAAAGAACCCTCACCGCTACGGCCCTGAGCGCTAAGCATAGGTCTAAATCTGTGGTATTTCACCTACAGCTGGTGACGTCTCAATATGAGTGAAAATTCTCGACGGGACGTAAAACAAACTACTCAGTGTTATTTAGTGGGCAATTATAAAAACAAATAAAGCTGAATGTGATGTACGATAATGACTCTAAATATCTGATTGATTGATTTATATATTGTTTAACGTCCCGATCGAGAATTTTTCACTCATATGGAGACGTCTAAATATCTGAGTAAGTGGCATATCAGCATTCGTGTTTGTAATAGTCCTATATAGAGAGGCAACTGTCTGTTGTAGGAGAGATTTCCTTCTTCACAGTGAAATGGCTAAGATAACTAACAGTATTCTATCTCGTAATTCCGATAGAAAATACAGAGAGATGGGCAAACACGGACCCCTGGTCATACTAGAGGTGGGATCAGGTGCCTAGGAGGAGTAAGCATCCCTATAGACCGCTCACACCCGCCGTGAGACTTATATTCCGATCAGGTAAATGGAGCAATCCGTTGTCAGAATCAGAGTGTCAAGAACAGCCTAACAATTGGTATAAAATACAACAGACAGCATTTGGCCTGATGGAAAGTTATACTGGCAAACTAAATCGTTATAATAACCATAAAATTTGCGAAATGCTGACTTTAGTCGAGACTGTAAAAACCCCTGTAAAATCAACTTCTCTATCAGTAACCCCGTGGAGATCCGGGTTAGAATAGGTCCTCAGTACCTCTTGCTTGTCGTAAGAGGCGACTAAATGGGACGGTCCTTCGGATGAGACCGCAAAACCGAGGTCCCTTGTCACAGCAGGTGTGGCACGTAAAAGATCCCTCCCTGCTCAAAGGCCATAAGCGCCGAGGATAGGCCTAAATTTGCAGCCCTTCACCGGCAATGGTGACGTCTCCATAAGAGTGAAAGATTCTCGAGCAGGACGTTAAACAATATTTAACCAATCAATCATTCTATTTAATTCAATCAGTCGCCTCGATTTAATGTAATTGACTTCATTTTTATGTAAAATAACTGGTACAACAATGTTGACAAGCTGAGGTTTTCCCCTTAGTTAGAAAACATATTTTCGCCACAAATGACATTGTTTCTTAAACACTATATTTTACGGATAATAATAGTAAACAAATCGGAAATTTTCTACTCAATTTTCAAAATAACCATAGGTGACTCCTATATCAGTATAATGGCGTAACCCTTCACTACCCGGTGGGAGATAAGAATCATTGTATTCAAGATGAACGAAATGAAAATTGTGGCCAATCTGCCGGCCGACGTCTTGAATTGCACTCGGACTATATAAAGGTTGACTACTTCACCTCGTAAAAACAGCACATTTATTCCTAAAACGCTGAAAGGAAAAAAATATATACTAGCCTAAAAAAGAAACTATAGTTTAGTAATTTCGTTTAGATTCATATACAAAAATATTACGTTGCATTATGTATATCATCATTTAATGTAATGTATTGATACGAACAGCCACTGACAGTCAGGGGATGCAAAGAAGTTTCGTACGTTTAACAGCGTGTATGATTGCCATTTGTACGGATGCATTCTTCCTACGACACATTGTATAGATCTGCCTCGGGAATGTTCCGCCATATGCACAATAATTAACGACACAAGTAGACAACGTAGCAGGGGGTTTGGTTCTTGATGTAGACGCTGTTCTATTTCATCACAAACATGTTCTATTGGCTATAAATCCGGTGACATCGCAGGTCATTGGGGGCACGATAGTCACTAACAACGTGTATACTGTGTGACCATGCATTGTCCTGCTGCAGAATGACCGTTACGCTGGTTGTTGTGCTTGAATGCAATGACATCCTGTCTTACAATATCGTCACGGTAGCGAACGCCGGTTAAATTGCCTTCCACTATTACCAAGGGGTCCAGTCATGTGTTGTAATTCCACCCAGACCATAAGGGTCCCTCTGTCAAATTGGCGGTGTTGAATAACATAGGTCTCAATGTAACATTCTACGGCATGACGTTAAGCCCGAAAAAAAATCTTTGTTACTGACACCACGATGCCTCCGATACCACGCTAACCTCGCAACACGGTGACGCCATAGCAGATCAGGACGGATAGCAGGACGTCGAGGACGGATGTTGGCCTCTTGCAATCTGTTCCTTACGGTACGAGAACTTATCCGTCGATGCCTAGGGATGATTGTAACGTTCAAAAAAGATTACACAAATGTGACGTCCTTATATACGTATCTTGCCGACGTGAGGTCACACGCTGGCTTCCCGATCGTGGGCTGTCCCGAACGGTGCCAGTTTGCTGATATCGTATCCATAAAGCATCTACAGTCTTAATATGAACTCCAAACTGCCTTGCCACATCGCTTTAAGACATCCCAGCCTCCAGCATCCCAGTAGCTCGCGACCGATCATTTTCAATCATGCGAGACTTCAACATTTTATTCCAAAAAGCAATTGTTTGCTGTTTCAATACACTGAATACTTTCATTGAATGCAACAAACTATAAACGATTACTGAGCACTTGTCGCTAAGGTTAGAAATTCCAGAAAAGCATGCTGTGCTGACACCTTCCCGGAAATTTTTGTGTTATTTTGGGACGGTTTCGTTTTTAGTAGTTTTAACGTTTTCTTTGGTTCATCTGCAGCCTGATGGCTCACGACTTCGGTCGTCCTGTTTGATTGCAGCCTGTTTGTGGCCCCATGGTGTAAGTGTTTGTGATTTGTGTGTATATATATGCTCTGCTTAAAGTTAAAATTATTTCTATGAAAAATTTTCCTATGTTTTCTCTGTTTGGTAATTTCAGTGTAGAGGAAATTCGAATTATGCGCCGAAATGTTTTGAACTTTTTAATGCGAAACTTATTCTTGTGAAAATTCATATGGACATTATCTATTATTGTTATGAGCATATTGTGATTGTTTGTTATTGTTTGTTTTTCAGTTTTTTACCCTTTAATGTCTCGTCAAATATAATAAACGAGTGAAATTGTTTATTTGTGTGTTGTTGGACCTGGCGGGCCAAGGGTTATTGAGAAAAGTCAGTCCTTGAGACAGAACAGTAAAAAAACCATCTTCACCACATCGAGTTGCAGTTCCACACCTGACGTTTGCTGTGTCACGTGTCCACTTACCAGAATTGCAGGGCAGTGTGTCAACACCCCTCCATTAGCCAGCTATTTCCTATGTGTATAGACATTGACTTTAAATAGTTAGGCTCTTACATTGTGAATTTGTGTATTGACTACTCATACACCAGTGAACTGTAGATGTGCGATTGTACTCTTATAATGTGATTTGCAATAGTGTGAACATTTGGCTTAATTGAGAACATTCAGATTCATGATTCATTGTATGTACCATGTATAGACAACATTTGTCTTCCATGTATATATGATTGCCTACATTTTCACTGTCGCCCATCATATGCATGTAATTTTTATTGGGCATTTGTCGTGATACTGTAAGTCGAGTCGATTCAAGGAAATATCCTTAATGGTCGATGGGTTTTCATGTATCATATTTTTGCATAGTGCACAGTTGAATATTGTTTTATTTGTGCTCTGAATTTTGTGCATATTCATTTGGGTTACATGTACAATTTAGTGAGTTTTAATTTCACATGAACTTTGCTGACATAGACACTTTTTCATTGATAATTTTATTTCTGCTTGCATGTATGTTGTGAAACAATATTGTGGTTAGAATTAAGCTTTTATGAATATATCAATCATGTCCGACCCGATGAATGAAATGCTCAACCAAGAAGGAGAAAATGTTCCTCGCCAATCTAATCGACAGAAAACCTTAACCGAGAAAGGAAATGCCTTGTATGAATCTTATGTACAAAAAATGACTACTGCATTTGATCGTGTATGGGGAGATATTGAAACACAGATTTTTGAATTTAACTCAAAGGCCTCGGAACTGGAACCTCAAGGGATGCAGCGATATCAAGATGATGTGTCGAGTCTCCGGCAGGAATTGATGACAATGTCGGATAACTTGATCAAGTTTTTAATTAGAACGAACACCGTAGAAAGTTCAGCCGAACGATCCAGACACCTTGAGATATTCACAAAGCGCAAGGGTGTGGTCGACCGGTTCCTGGCAGCTGTCGCAGATACCATTCTTCAGACCGCAGATGATATTTCTCAACGGATGGCTTCAGAATCCACCCATACTAGCCGCAGCAGTAGGAAGTCGACATACTCGCAAAGCCAGTCAGCCATTCTTCTCAAGAAGCAGATCAATGTCGAGAAACAACGGACTCGCTTGGAGTTTTTGAAACACGAACTTACTTTAGAAAAAAGAAAATCTCTGCTTGAAATAGACCTACGCTTACTGATACAAGAAAGGGAGACAGCTGTGGCCGAGGCAGAAATGAGAGCAGCAAGAGACCATATAGAGCCACCAGATTTCCAGACAGTTCTTAAGGAAGAGTCTCATTCTCAGATGCGAAAAGAGGACATTGTCTCTCATTTCCTCTCATCGTTGGACGGTAGTTCGTCTGCTACGTTTGTTCCATTACCACCGCCTAAGTTTGTGTCAACCACCTATGAACAGGTGCCAAAGATCAAGCCCCCTGAACCTCCAGTGTCAAAGGAATCTACTCAGCCGAATCCGAATGTTGGCGACTTCACCTCATTTTTGCTGAAAAAGGATCTACTTACCTCACGGTTCATGTCCTTCACTGATCAACCAGAGGATTTCACGGCCTGGAAGACAAGCTTCAAAGGGATTCTGAAAGAACTACGAGCTACACCAAACGAAGAGCTGGACTTGCTCATTAAGTGGCTGGGAGTAGAGTCAAAGAAGTTTGCTATGTCTATGAGAACGGCCAACCCAAACGATCCACCAAAGGCGGTGTCCCTAATTTGGCAACGGCTGCAGGAGCGGTACGGCAGCCCAGAACTGGTGGAGGCGGCGTTGAAATCAAAGTTAGACAGATTCCCATCAGTGACTATCAGTGAAAGCAAGAAGCTCTACGACCTAGCAGATCTGCTTACAGAAATAGCTGCGATCAAGGAAGATCCTACCTACACAACCCTTTTATCCTACTTCGACTCATCAAGTGGTATTTTGCCTGTCGTGAAGAAACTACCCATAAGCCTCCAAGAGAAGTGGATCGCTAGAGCAGCAGCCTATAAGAAACACTCTGGATTACCTCATCTTCCATTCAAGTTTTTTGTGGAATTTGTTACAGAGATAGTCAGATAAGAAATGACCCTGGACTTTGTGTGACACAGGAAAGAAAGAAGGAAATAGCACCACGCAAGGCACCAGTAGTGAACCGAAAGACAGGTATAGAAGATAACAGTAGAGAACGAAAGAAGGAAAGCCTTGACCCATCTAAGAAGTGCCCTATTCATCCCAATGACTTTCACGCCTTGAACAAGTGTAGAAGTTTTCGAACAAAGCCAATGAAGGAGCGAACAGATGTGTTGGTGAAATATGGCATATGCTTCAAGTGCTGCAATTCCTCAGAACATTTTTCCAGTAACTGCAAAGAGAAGGTAACTTGTTCCGTGTGCGCCAGTAACCAGCACCCTTCTGCACTTCACATTGAAAAACCTCATGGCGGGGAGAGGAAGGAGAATAATACAGAACCAAAGAAAACTGTAACCAACAAGTGTGCACAGATATGTGGTGTCAGTCCAGGAGGGAAGTCGTGTTCGAAGACAATTCTAGTAAAGGTGTATCCTCGGGAAGACAATTTCATTAGAATGTATGCTCTCATGGACGATCAGAGCAATTGTTCCCTGGCCAAGAGTGAGCTTTTCGATGCACTCAACATTGAATCCGAAACAAAGGACTTTGAACTACAAACCTGTGCCGGAGTGCAGACCATGACAAGCATAGTGGCCAGAGAACTTATGATCTCCTCGATAGTTGGCATTACCACGCATGCACTGCCACCTATAATTGAGTGTGATGCTATTCCAGATAACTGCAATGAGATAGCGACTCCTGCAATAGCTGGACAGTTTCCACACCTTGCAAACATTGCAGATCAAATCCCGGATCTAGACCATCATGCAAAGATTTTGCTCTTAATTGGGCGCGATTTAATTTCTGCGCATCACGTTCTCGACCAGAGGATTGGTAATGTTTCTCCCTATGCACAGAGGTTGAGCCTGGGTTGGACCATTATAGGAGAAGCATGTTTAGGCAAGGCGCATTTACCTGCCTCAGTGTCCATTAACAAGGTTTACCTCCACGGGGATGGGAGACCTTCAGTCTTGCTGCCTTGCGACAGCTCGCTTACAGTGAAGACTCCTCGAATTGACGAAGACGAAATGTCTTCCGTGTTTGAAAAAACACCAGATGACGATAAACCAGGACCGTCTCAGGAAGATAATATATTCCTCAGAATCATGGAAAGTAAATTCCATCGCAACTCGCTAGGAGAATGGACAGCTCCTCTACCTTTTAAGCCTGGGCGATCCAGACTTCCAAACAACTATTCACAAGCTGTCAATAGAGCCAGAAACCTTGACGCTAATCTTAGGAGAAATCCTACCAAGATGGACCATGCCCTTGAGTTTATGGAAGGGCTCTTATCTAAAGGACAACAGTCGCCGGATAGCTGAAAAATTGCTCAGGCGACTATAAATAAAAAACAAACAAACAAACAAATCTAAAGGACATGCTGAAGTAGCCCAACCGTTGGAGTCAGAAGATGAACGTTGGTATCTGCCAATATTTGCCATTTACCACCCGAAGAAGCCAAACAAGATTAGAATGGTTTTTGACTCCTCAGCATCGTATGAGGGAGTTTCGTTGAACTCGGTGCTACTATCCGGACCAGACTTGACCAATAACTTGCTGGGCGTGCTTCTCCGGTTTCGCAAGGAGAGAACAGCAGTAATGGCGGACATCGAACAAATGTTTTATTGTTTTCGTGTGTCCAAAGAGCATCAAAACTACTTGCGCTTCCTGTGGTATAGGAACAACGACCCCTCACAAGATCTGATTGAGTACAGAATGACGGTGCATGTTTTTGGTAACACGCCCTCGCCATCTGTTGCATCATATGGCTTGAGACAATCTGTTGCTGATCACCCAGATCCTAACGTTAGAGAAACTTTTATGTTGATGACTTGCTAGTTTCTGTGTCACAGGAGAAACAAGCCGTCATGCTCATAAAGGAGATTCAAGATGCATTGATGGAAGGCGGGAAGATGAGATTACACAAAGTGGCCTCCAATTCTCAAGCAGTAATGAGTGCCTTTGAAGAGGAAGTTAGAACCAAAGACTTGAAGCACATTGACTTGAGACTGGACGATGCACCCTTGCAGAAATGTTTAGGACTTTCTTTGGACTTACAGGCCGATTCCTTCAAGGTCGATGTAAATATGGAGTCGAAACCTTTCACTAAGCGTGGAATGCTGTCAACATTGAATAGCCTCTATGATCCCATCGGATTCATCAGTCCAGTGACACTCAAAGGAAAAATGCTGTTTCGTAAAGCTCTGGCTTCATCATGCGATTGGGATGATCCTCTTCAACCCGAGTTTGAGAATGAATGGAGAAACTGGTGTGATTCACTCAAAGACTTGTCTCACGTTAGTGTTCCTCGCCCTTACACATCTTCGGGTTTACAAGACTCTTCCAGAGTTGAAGTACACGTCTTTTGTGACGCCTCGGAGTTAGCCATCTCTGCAGTTGCCTACCTAAAGGTTATTTACTCTGATCACGTGGAGACAGGATTCTTGCTTGGAAAATCGAAGTTGGCACCTGAACATGGACACACAGTTCCTCGACTAGAACTCTGTGCAGCTGCACTAGCCAGTGAAGTTGCTACCATTGTGACAGACAACTTGGACCACAGAATTAACCACATACAGTTCTACTCGGATAGTCGCATAGTGTTAGGTTACCTGTACAACACCTCAAGAAGGTTTTATACCTATGTGTCCAACAGAGTACAGAAGATTATCAAAGTTGCTCCAGCTAATCATTGGACTTATGTTCAATCAGAAAGGAATCCGGCAGATGTTGGATCGAGATCAATCGCCGCATGAGATCTTCCTGGAAGCAAGTGGTTTAGAGGATCCGATATTCTCCTTGAGGATCTAGACAGACAGGAAACATTTCCCTTAGTGGATGTTGATCAGGATAGAAACGTCAGACCAGTACTGTCAGGCCTGAAGACAGTCGCAAGAAAGTTGTTGGGAGTCCAGCGGTTTGAGAGATTTTCAACCTGGAATTCATTGGTCAAGGCCCTGAGTGCCTTGAGATATCTGATATTGAAGAAACAAGGAGTGCAATGTGATAAATTTTCACCGAGTTTCCGTCGGTCCACAGAAATATTCATTATTAAGACAGTACAGCAAGAGGCATTTCAACAGGAGATGTTCAGTCTGCAGTCTGGGAAGACCGTGTCAAAGAACAGTTCTATTGTCAACCTTGACCCTTACCTGGATGATAGTTCCGTACTGCGAGTGGGCGGGCGATTGCAAGCTGCTGACATGGAGCACAACATGAAGAATCCCTGCATTATCCCTCGATCCCACATTGGAAAACTCCTCATCAGTCATCATCATGCCTTGGTACATCATCAGGGAAGGCACTATACAGAGGGAGCAGTACGAAGTGCAGGCTACTGGATTGTTGGTTGCAGGAAACTAGTATCCTCTGTCATATACAACTGCGTTACATGTCGCAAGCTGCGTGGACGATTAGAGCAACAGAAAATGGCAGACTTACCTTCCGTTCGAGTTGAGCAGTCTCCACCATTCACATATGTAGGTGTTGATATGTTTGGTCACTGGGAGATAGTGACACGGAAGACACGTGGGGGAAGTGCGAATAGCAAGCGTTGGGCGATATTGTTCACCTGTCTCTCTTCCAGAGCTTCCCACATTGAAGTTGTCGAAGATATGTCGTCTGCAGCCTTCATCAACGTCCTTCGTCGATTCATGTCTATTCGGGGCAAAGTTGCAGAGTTTAGGTCTGATAGGGGCACAAACTTTGTTGGAAGCACGGATGCTTTAGGTAATGATGCTGTGAATGTAGAAGATCAACCCCTCAGAAACTTCTTGAACAAGAATGGTTGCAGTTGGATATTCAACACCCCCTACTCTTCCCACATGGGAGGTGTTTGGGAACGGGTAATTGGACTTGCCAGACGAATCTTAGATGCCATTCTATTGAAGCAACCTCAGCGTCAACTCACGCATGATGTTCTGGTGACGTTAATGGCATAAGTGACGGCGATACTTAACAACCGACCATTGGTTCCTGTTTCCACTGATCCTAATGACCCATTAGTACTCACGCCAAATATGCTACTGACTCAGAAGACAGAATATGATGTTCCACCATTTCAGGAACTTGATTTAAGGGACGCTTACGTGTCGAGCTGGAAACACGTCCAAGCAATTGCTCAGCAGTTTTGGAAGCGTTGGCACTTGGAATATCTCCAGCTTCTTCAGAAACGACGAAAATGGACGGATTCCAAAGACAATCTTCGTATTGATGATGTCGTTCTTCTTCGCGACAAGGAAGTTCATCGCAACGATTGGAGTGTGGGTGTTATCAATCGAACATTCCCTGACGACGACGGCAAAGTTCGCAAGATAGAAGTCCGCACGTGTAGAGGAAGACAACTTGTACATTATGTGCGACCGGTTACTGAAGTGGTTCTTTTGGTGTCGCATCGTTAGGTGACTGTTGTGTTGAGGTGTATATAGTGACCGGCGTCAGGCGGGGAGTGTGCTGACACCTTCCCGGAAATTTTTGTGTTATTTTGGGACGGTTTCGTTTTTAGTAGTTTTAACGTTTTCTTTACGTTCATCTGCAGCCTGATGGCTCACGACTTCGGTCGTCCTGTTTGATTGCAGCCTGTTTGTGGCCCCATGGTGTAAGTGATTGTGATTTGTGTGTATATATATGCTCTGCTTAAAGTTAAAATTATTTCTATGAAAATTTTTCCTATGTTTTCTCTGTTTGGTAATTTCAGTGTAGAGGAAATTCGAATTATGCGCCGAAATGTTTTGAACTTTTTAATGCGAAACTTATTCTTGTGAAAATTCATATGGACATTATCTATTATTGTTATGAGCATATTGTGATTGTTTGTTTTTCAGTTTTTTACCCTTTAATGTCTCGTCAAATATAATAAACGAGTGAAATTGTTTATTTGTGTGTTGTTGGACCTGGCGGGCCAAGGGTTATTGAGAAAAGTCAGTCCTTGAGACAGAACACATGCTGTGGCCAAGAAGCGACACGAACGCGATATGTAAGAAACTGAGTACTCAAACACGCGTTTAGTATAATAAATATGTCTTTGAGAAAGAACGATTATAGAATACGTTTTTATGTTTTTAATTATTAAGTATTCAGTTTATTTTTTGCCTTTGTATATAATAATATATTACAATCCAACACAATGACATATACATGTAATATATTATAATGCAACACAATAACATATAATACAATACATTAACACTTCAGGACTATATACTATTTTAAAAAAAGTGGAGGATACTGTATTTTATGATCAAAATGTTCACATATACAAAGGGATACGAAACCATGTTGTATAGTCCTTAACGAGGAAGCATTTCCAAAGACATCCATCACCCAAACACATTAAGCACGGGATGCTACTGATGATCAAAGGTGTTGTGCCTCAAATATGCATGCCTCTGAATTGGAAGGTTAGAGCCACTCCAAAGGAAGATTTTGAAGAGAAAGCATCAGATTATCAATTGTTGAAGTCGTTAATTAAACAGAGACCATGCGTCGTCTAACACTGGATGAGAGGTTACGTGCCCTTGGCATGCTACAGGTTGGCACAAGACAGGGCGCTGTGGAAAGGGCAATAAATGTTTCCCAGTCTGTTATCAGCAGATTATGGTCCAGACATCGTGCTACAAGGTCTGTTCAGGATACACCACGATCTGGTCGTCCAAGGTCAACAACTCAGGCTCAAGACAGATTCATCTGCAGTATTGTTATGAGAAATCGCCTGGTAACAGATAAGGTTTGGTTTGTTTGTTTTACGTTCCGTCGAGAATTTTTTTTACTGGTTTGATAGCGAGTGGCCAAACAACCATCAGGAATCGACTGCACATATTTCACTTACACGCCCGACGTCCTCGTGTCATTCCCTGTTTGAGGGATCGTCACATTAGGACCTGACTCCAATGGTGTCGTCACCATCAACGCAGGGATAATTGCCGATGGAACCACGTAATGTTCTCAGATCAGTCGAGGTTCACAGTAGACTTCCTGGACAGACGCGGGAGGGTTTGGCGCCGACGTAACGAACGTTTCCATGCGGTTAACGTCATTAGACATGATCGGTATGGGGGTGAATCTGTAATGGTGTGGGGAGGCATCACTGTTGTCAGCAGAACAGACTTGCATGTTGTTGCTGGGGAGTACTACCGTGGCAACATCTTGGCACCCCATGTTGTGCCGTTTGCACGTCGTTATGGCCGCCGTTTCATTTTTCAAGATGACAATGTCAGATGCCATAGGGCTAGGATTGTTACAGATTAATCTCCAACAGCAGAATATCAATACCTTACCATGGCCTGCACTCAGTCCGGACCTTTCCCTCATCGAGCATGTCTGGGCCATAGTTGGACAGTGGCTACGTCAACGTCAGTAACTTCCTTCCAATGCCCAAGAACTTGCTGCAGCATTGCAACAGGAATGGAATAACCTTCCCCAGAATGACCTGGGATGCCTCGTTATGAGTATGCCACGCCGAATCCGAGCTTATCTGGCCAACCGAGGGGGTTTTACCAGCTACTGACTATGTTTCACAATGGTGGGAAATTTACTGTGTGACCCTGTGTTGGTGTCGCCCCCTTATTCTGTAGAATCTGTCCTATTCTGACTGTACACATGGTTTCGAATAAATTGGCAAATGTTTCCGTAATGTTTTTCTGTTATTGTTTCCTTCTTGACCTCATGATCTGCATCTCATTGTCCATGTAAATCCAATATTCCCCAATTTAAAATAGTATATAAAATATAATACAATACAATAACATATAGTATAATACAACACAATAACATTCAATACGTTATAATACAACACTATAACATAAAGTATATTATAATGCAACACAATAACATTAGATACGTTATAATACAACAATATAACATTCAATACATTATAATACAACACGATAACATAGTATATTATAATGCGGTGCCTCCGTGGCCGAGTGGTTAGAGCATCGGGCTCAAAATCACAAGGCCTCTCACCTCTGTCGGCGCGTGTTCGAATAGCGGCCGCGGCCTTATATGAGCAAGTTTGCCAGTTTACTTGCGGAAGGTCGGTGGTCTCTTCCCAGGTACATTGTATCTGGGTTCTCTCCTCCAACAAAAAAAAAAAACGGTCGCGGTAGCTCAGTGGTTAGAGCGTTCGCTTCGTAACCGAGAGGTCGTGAGTTCGAGCCCCGCTCATTCCGTGGCCCCGTCAGACGACAAATAGGCATTTAGAGGTGAGAATCACGGGTCTTTCGGATATGACCTAAAAACGGAGGTCCCGTGTCACGGTAGGCATTGGCACGTTAAAGAACCCTCACTGCTACGGCCCTGAGTGTAAACATAGGTCTAAATTCGTGGTACTTCACCTACAGCTGGTGACGTCTCAATATGAGTGAAAAATTCTCGACGGGACGTCAAACAAACAAACAAACAAAACAATCCACCAACAAAAACTGTACGCCACCAGATAACTGAAAAATTATTGAGTGTGGCGGAAAGCAATAAATAATCATTCAATCAATATATTATAATGCAACACTATAACATTCAATACGTTATAATACAACACTGTAACATTCAATACGTTATAATACAACACTATAACATTCAGTACGTTATAATACAACACAATAACATTCAATACGTTATAATACAACACTAACATTCAATACGTTATAATACAACACTATAACATTCAATACGTTATAATACAACACTATAACAAAGTATTTTATAATGCAACACAATAACATTCAATACGTTATAATACAACACTATAACAAAGTATTTTATAATGCAACACAATAACATTCAGTACGTTCTAATACAACACAATAACATTCAGTACGTTATAATACAACACAATAGCAGTCAGTACGTTATAATACAACACTCTAACATTCAATACGTTATAATACAACACTGTAACATCAAGTATATTATAATGCAACACAGTAACATTCAGTACGTTATAATACAACACAATAACAGTCAATACGTTATAATACAACACTCTAACATTCAATACGTTATAATACTACACTATAATTTTCAATACGTTAAAATACAACACTATAACATAAAGTATATTATAATGCAACACAATAACATTCAATACGTTATAATACAACACTATGACATTCAATACGTTATAATACAACACTGTAACATTCAATACGTTTTAATACCACACAATAACATTCAATACGTTATAATACAACACTTTAACATTCAATTTGTGGAACTTCACCTAGAGCTGGTGACGTCTCAGTATGAGTGAAAAATTCTCGACGGGACGTAAAACAAACAAACAATCAATACGTTAAAATACAACACTGTAACATTCAATAAGTTAAAATACAACACTGTAACATCAAGTATATTATAATACAACACTATGACATTCAATAGGTTATAATACAACACTGTAACATTCAATACGTTATAATACAACACTATAACATTCAATACGTTATAATACCACACTATAACATTCAATACGTTATAATACCACACTATAACATTCAATACGTTATAATACCACACTCTAATATTCAATACGTTATAATACAACACTGTAACATCAAGTATATTATAATGCAACACAGTAACATTCAATACGTTATAATACAACACAGTAACATTCAATAAGTTATCATACAACACTCTAACATTCAATACGTTATAATATAACACTCAATACGTTATAATACAACACTATAACATAAAGTATATTATAATGCAACACAATAACACTTCAGGTAATTTTTAAGGTTTTATTAAATACAGATATTCCACCGT
Organism: Ostrea denselamellosa; assembly: GCA_024699665.1. NCBI lineage: Eukaryota > Metazoa > Mollusca > Bivalvia > Ostreida > Ostreidae > Ostrea > Ostrea denselamellosa. The sequence continues at coordinate 1,451,831 of JAMZEH010000075.1, read as the reverse complement.
AGGGACTTTCAGACTTTTGATAACTGCTTGATTTATTTCCCCCTGAAGTTTTCATTGAAGTCTATGGGAAAAGCATTATTTATTGAAATATTTTAAACGAGATTATATTTTCGTACGAATCTCATGGTTAAAAGTTGCATACACTTTCTCTTTATGAAAATATAAAGTAAAATGAATCATTTACCGCACATATTTTTAGATAATTGATTTTTCTTATTTTTACCAAAGGCAGATAACTCTCTATAAAGTCTCAAGTGCAAAACAGTCAGCTTCTACTCGTGCACCAGTCATGTGAATTTGATGTATTTCACTTTCATCGCGGTAGCTCAGTGATAAGAGCGTTCGCTTCGTAATTGGAAGGTCGCGAGTTCGAGCCACACTCGTGCCATGGCCGCGTCAATCCTAAGACGAAAAATAGGTAGCGATTGCTCCTTCGCTAAACGCTCGGCATTTAGAAGTGAGAATCACGGGTCTTTCGGATATGACCTTAAAAACGGAGGTCCCGTGTCACTGTAGTCGTTGGCACGTTAAAGAACCCTCACTGCTAAGCATAGGTCTAAATTTGTGATACTTCACCTACAGCAGGTGACGTTTCAATATGAGTGAAAAATTCTCAACGGGACGTAAAACAAGCAAACAAACTAACAATAAACAGTTATGTTAATTTAAATCATTCAAAATTGTTCCTTTTCCTTTCGTTACACATTGAATACCTTAATCATAACATCACTTATCGACAATAGGTATTCGGGTTGCTAGAACATGTCCTTATCAGAACCTCTTGTTTGTCATAAGAGGCGACTAAATGGGATAGTCCTTCAGATGAGACGGCAAAACCGAGACCCCGTGTCAAAGCAGGTTGGCTCTATAAAGATCCCTTCCTGCTGAAAGGCTATAAGCGCCGAGCATGGGCCTAAATTTTGCAGTCCTTCACCGGCAATGGTGACGTCTCCATATGAACGAAAAATTCTCGAGCGGGACGTTAAACAACATATAATCAATCAATCGTAAATACTGCTTAACAAACTTACGGAACCAAGCAAAAAAATTAAAATCCACTACAAATTATAAGATCATGGCGGATGTCGACTGAGGTGATGTTTATACACTGTTGGTGTTTACACGAGTATAACAGACACGTGGTACGGTGTTTACAGGAATATAACACAAACACGTGGTACGGTGTTTACAGGATTATAACACAGACACGTGGTACGGTGTTTACAGGAATATAACACAAACACGTGGTACGGTGTTTACAGGAATATAACACAAACACGTGGTACGGTGTTTACAGGAATATAACACAAACACGTGGTACGGTGTTTACAGGAATATAACACAAACACGTGGTACGGTGTTTACAGGAATATAACACAAACACGTGGTACGGTGTTTACAGGATTATAACACAAACACGTGGTACGGTGTTTACAGGATTATAACACAGACACGTGGTACGGTGTTTACAGGATTATAACACAGACACGTGGTACGGTGTTTACAGGATTATAACACAGACACGTGGTACGGTGTTTACAGGATTATAACACAGACACGTGGTGTAATGTTTTGGAATACATGTGCACTAAAAGCATTACTTTATTATTTTTTCCATAGATAACTTTATCAATTGTATATATATATATATATATATATATATATATAAGAAAGTGGTATTACGTTGGTTGTTTGTTTTTTTTAAATCGCGAGCCTATGTATGAACACACCGCAGAAAATTTTTAATTTACATTGAATATTACATTATGGGGGACGGGACTTAACTGATTGATGTACTTCCACGGCGCTGTAACGACGATTCAATTATGATACACCGTCATACAGACTTTATTTACTGTAACATCGGAACCTTTTTAGCAAGATATTGGATTTGAAATAGCTTGCTTATATTTTGATGATATTGATTTTTACTACAATATCAGATTTTTTAACCAGCTTTCTCAGCTGGAACCAAAACATATTTTTCATGTAACCTTAATAACTCTTTTATCATTTCTGATTTACTAAACACAGAAGTATAGACGGTTTTGTTTTGACATGTCTGATACGGGATTTTTTTGTTTGTTTGTTTGTTTATAGCCGCCTGAGCAATTTTTCAGCTATCCGGCGGCTGTCACCATTACTGGTGACAGGGCTGCAAATTTAGGCCTATGCTCGGCACTCAGGGCCTTTGAGCAGGGAGGGATCTTTATCGTGCCACACCTACTGCGACACGGGACCTCGGTTTATACGGTCTCATCCGAAAGACCGGCACCCACGTCCCACAGTGGGATTCGAACCCCCGACTCAAGGATCATCAGATCTTTGAGCCCGACTCTCTAACCACATGTCTAATACGGGATTTTAATATTTCCCTTATACTTTTTATCCATTCTGACAAGTTATCAAGTCCTTCTTTTTCAAATTTAGCCCATCGTCTGGCATAATCTTCAACAGAATTCAAAATAGAGATAAAGTTCTGTCGCCAATTGAAAGACCAAGGTTCTTTGAATTTAGGACCTTTTAAAATAAGTTATTCTAGATCTTCATTTTTAACTATATCAAAATTACCATTAATGTCATGTCCAGCTGGACTATAGTTAACAGAAGACGAAGAACGAGAGCACGAAGGTTGATTGATTGATTTTATATTGTTTAACGTCCCGCTCGAGAATATTTCACTCATATGGAGACGTCACCATTGCTGGTGAAGGGCTGCAAAATTTAGGCCTATGCTCGGCGCTTATGACCTTTGAGCAGGGAGGGATAGAGTATAAGATGGTCAATACCTAGGCATTGTGAAGTTTGTAGTTAAATAGTTTGGATGCAGTAGTGGAGGTATATCTGTAGGAAATACAAATTCATGTTTCTCCATTGGAATATATCTTGTGTTTATGATACAAGTTTGCTTCCCAGGAAGACAAAAAGTAAAATTTTCATTATGCTCTGTATACCACCATTATCTGTTAACCCCATTTCCTTCGTGAGAGTTTCGCGAGGAAGATTGCCGACGGAGTGCGAAATATGAATAAGTTATACAAATTATTGCTATAATTGATAGGCAGAGACACAGGATGGACTGAAAAATACTTGAATTGACATATTTCAAGACGTACAATACTTCCATAATCCATTCCCACATCGTGTTTATAAACAACAACCAGAACAGAGCACACTGAACTCGGTCAATCGGGAATTGTGTCTTATAAAACTCAACACAGAGCCCGATCAGTAAAGTAAAACAAGGGAGATAGAGAGAAAGAATAACAGATGGAAGGACGTGAAGGACACAGACATCTCTACCTTTACAATATCCAAAATCGTTTGTTATAACCTTGAGACAAATTGAGTTTGTTACAATAATTACTATCGGTAATAAAACAATAACTCTGTAGAAACAATGAATAGGGTTATCATCCTTGTCAGAAACTTTCAATTCGTAAACAATGGATTTACCGTAGAAAAACAGAGACAAGGCAATCAAAAGAGAGCAATAATGCCGGAGTACACCGAATACGCAGCAACCGGTCAGAGATGGAAGGGTGTAAATACTTAGAACAGCCAGGACCTCTTCTAAAGAAATAAATATCACAACTGCACATAAATATGGCAATGATAACGACCGAGGCCTACCAAAGTATACTATCAGACTAATGACCAGGAACGAGAAGATACGGAGTCCAAGAGAGATATATCGTATTATGACGGAAGCTTTAGCAAACTTGTCGATAATGGCTTGTATTGAAGTGTGACTGAGGTTATTAGAAAGGCAGATATGTACAGCTCCACCTACCGATTTTGTATACTGTCCTACAGGGATATTCAGACCGTTATCAAGTTTGATAGAAAGTGAAGTGCTATCGTAATGATATCCAGATTTGATCACTATGTGTTCACAGAATAAAAGTTCAGAGACGAAGTTTGAGCTCTGCATTTTCCATATATTGATAAAATGTAAGTACGATATAAATTCAGGCATGTAGAGGGCGCTCACGTCTTTTAGAGACACTGGTAACTCGCTTCTTGTTATTGTAAAGTCGATAAAGGATGTTGCGGTTTGATCTGGATAACTTACCAATACATCAAGGAGATTCGTCTCGGTGGCATTTCTGTGGAAATTTACGAGTTTAACTTTGATCACCAGTATCGTTTTAATTACTCTCTCTTTCCCTGGTGTCTTTTTTTCATCCACAGGATATAAATAAAGGTTACACAAGTGAACATGCAGCCTCTTTTTTTTCATATACTTCTCAGCGTGCTTCTCAAGTTGTAATTGAATTTCCGCCAGCTTGGACATTGATGAAAAGCCAGTGGAAACCCATGTGTGAATGTCCACAGCCATGTTCAGGACGTATGTTGCGCTTGTAACGTAATGCAGAAGGGTTTCACAACTTTTTCCTGACCATCCTCGTCCTGGGTAGCACACGCCTTTCTGAAATTAAAGGATATTTGTAACACGTGTGTTTAAAATACATTTACGAAAAAATGTGAACATAACAGATTGTAAGTAATCCATCCCTTACCCCTTTTAAAGAAAACAAAATTAAGAGTAGGCCAAACACGGAAAGCTAAAACACCAGGTGCCTAAGAGGAATAAACCTTTCCTATAGACCGGTCACATAGACCATCGCCAAGAAGTCTTGATTAGACAAAAAGAGTAATATAACACAGATTTTTATTTTAAAATAAATGGAGGGTTCGGGTGAAAAGGCTAAGACAAATAACAGCATTCAATGTCAAAGATAACGAAAAGTATTCAATGTAAAGGTGAAGATAACTAACAGTATTCAATCTCGTAATTCCTATAACTAATACAAATCAGACATAGCAAACACGGACCCCTGAACATACCAGAGGTGGGAATTTATCTAAACATTCAAACATACCAGTATGTTCAGTGGGAATTTATCTAACATACCAGTGTGTTCAGTGGGAATTTATCTAACATACCAGTGTGTTCAGTGGGAATTTATCTAACATACCAGTGTGTTCAGTGGGAATTTATCTAACATACCAGTATGTTCAGTGGGAATTTATCTAACATATCAGTATGTTCAGTGGGATTTTATCCAAAATATACCGGTCGCGGTAGCTCAGTGGTTAGAGCGTTCGCTTCGTAACCGGGAGGTCGTGAGTTTGAGCCCTGCTCGTGCCATGGCCGCGTCAAACCTAAGACAAAAAATAGGTAGTGATGGCTCCTTCGCCAAACGCTCGGCGTTTAGAAGTGAGACTCACGGGTCTTTCGGATATGACCTTAAAAACGGAGGTCCCGTGTCATGGTAGTCGTTGGCACGTTAAAGAACCCTCACTGCTACGGCCCTGAGCGCTAAGCATAGGTCTAAATTTGTGGTACTTCACCTACAGCTGGGGACGTCTCAATATGAGTGAAAAATTCTCGACGGGATGTAAAACAAACAATCATTTCTAGATTAAGATGCACTGTTCGAGTCCAGCTAGAAAATCACTTATGTGTTATTTACACATGCAGTACAATTTGCTATCTGAAAGAAATATGACGCAACATGTGAGAAATGTGTAGGTATTTATTAATTAATGTTAGCTTTAGGGCGTGTACCTGAATTGGTATTGCTGGGCGTGATAGTAATAGCTGCATGGGTGTTCCGATTTCCGTGAACTTATGCTTAGTTCCCATGTTCTGAGGCCCATCAGGAGAGCTTTGCGAAACATGTAATTTGTTACATGCGAAACAGAAACGGTTTTTATATTCTCCAAAGTCGTAATGGTTAACCTCTGGGAAATCCTCGCACTGATAATGCAAATCCTGGCTGTAATATGGACTCTTCAAAGTGCAGTCCGACTTTCGTGCAAGTCTGAGAGGCGGATGTCTACACATATCACAGAATTCCACTCCACGCTTAAGGAACCGGAAGCCGGTCTGCTCGCAAGCTTCTACAATATTTTGGTCCCCGTAATACGTGCACTGAGTAAATTGGTTTAAACACTCGTAGGCCATTGACGTATCAAAATCCACGTGACATCTTCGCTTTCGAGCTTCTTTGATGATATCAGGAATCATATTCATGTAATATAATAGAGGCATTTCTGTTTCACATCGCAGTATAAAACTCCAGGGTGTAGCCAGGTCAAATGTTTCCTCGTTGCACAACAAACAGAATATATTTCGATATGAAATCCTATTCATCTTAACTGGGAAATCTATCTCAGTTTTGCACAGGTGTTCCATAGCTGTGTATTCCAGTGGATCTCGGGACCTCAGCTTTTCATTGTTACAACCGTTCATTACAAGGTAACTCTTTCCATCGTTTGCCTGTAAACAAGTGTATGGCGTCGTCAACATTGTCTCAAAACAACAAAGTTCAACTCTCCCGAAGATGCATGAGTGATCGCATTTACAGCTTCCAGATTCTGGTGATCCCTTAGTTAATATAGACATGTCACAGACGTGACCATCAGACGAAGCGTAGTACACATGTGCCAAGTGACTAATGTTGAGGAAAACTTCGCCGTACGGACGCGAGCCTCTTGTACTCCAATTTTTCAATTCAATATCTCTAACTGCACTTTTAATATCATCAAGTACCCAGGACAGGTTAGTAATTGTTGCCTTTTCAATGTAAACGTCAAACGCATCTCCTCCCATCCCCTGTAGCCCGTCTTGCACATTTATAGTGCTATCTGCATATTGTAACTCGTTTCCATTATATCTTCGTCGTGCTGAAAAGCGCATATTGCACAGGTAACAAAACACGTTTTTGTACGGGTAAGTGAGATTGGAAGATTCGGAATTGTTACACAGCGTGTTCAATATTTGCCACTCTGAATATGTCTGAGACAGGGACGGGCCATTGGAATGACAGGAAGAAATTAGATCTGATCTATCAAGGCCTACATCCGGGTTACACATGGAGCAAAAAATGTTTCTAAAGCTTCTGAATTTTAAATTATAACTGGACATACACGCACTGGTAATGTCTGCATCTCTGTCGTTTTTGCAGGAGCCCAATACCTCACCGGAAAATGATGGCGGGGGAATCCAACTAGGAGGATTGTGTCGCAAACGACAACCTGACGATTCTGTAAATTCCAGAATTTCTTCCCACGAGCTCAAATAAAACAGCTGTTCATTGCAACCCCTGTTCACATATAAGTTCCAAAATTCCAGTTTCTCCTCTCGTTCTCCGTGACACAATGCACAGTGTTTGTTCCAGTAGGTTTTCTTACTTGTGGATGACGTAGAAGGCGGTAAAAATATTCGCTGTAATTTACTCTGGTCTTTTTCGCATTCCCGATGTTCATGTTCTGATGATTCGTTTGGACATTTATCGATAAAGGTCATCTTTATATCGTCCGTTTCGTTCATTTCGTCCAAGTAGATGGACCGGAGTTCATTTCTTGCTTTGAAATATTTATCTGGACAGCAGTTTCCAACAATAAAGCACAGATCATTACAGACGCACCGTGGGCAGTTTGGGAACCTCGCTTTCACAGATTTGTAGTCCTTGCTAATTGTATCATCGCATACATATCCGAATCCACAGGCGTTAATATAATGCGTCAGGAGATTCGTAATGTTTATATCTACACGGAACGAAGCCTTGGAGTAAGAAAAATAATTCTTTGTGATAGGATAATGCAAAAATAGCACGCATACCATAATACACGCAAGGCGTCTCATTTTATCATTAAATCAAGTCACTGTGACGCACACATTCTATTTTCCTCTACTCCTATGAAGCCTTCCTTCAGTGTGGAAACCTGTAAAAAGATAAAAACAATATTTTATTTCCTATATAATGATACCTCCTACGCAATTAGGTTAAGGGTTCCATAGTGAAATATATTTGGTGTAAAATTGCATTCCACATTCCGAGTTCCATCGTCTCAATATTAGAAAAGTAGATTGACTAATGGACAGTTCATTTCAAAATATTAAACAGGAAGGGAGTGTACATGTGCCCCTCACACCATCCATTCCAGACATCCAACCTGTACTAATTGTATGATAAAATGAAATATCTTTGACAGAGTAACTTTAGAAGGATATAAATGCCATTATTTGCAAGAAAAGTTTGTGTGTTTTCCCTGTAGTCTACAGTTCTGTTATTGATGTTTTATATCGGTCAAAGACAATTTCAGTGCCTGTACTCCCTTACATAGTTAAAAACAATTCCTTTTGACTTAAGTATTTTAATTAGCAGTGGTTTGCAGTCAGTTGTTATTTGTATTCGATGCCAAATGACATGTGCCTAATGTTTGCATATATCGTCCCGGTAGCGCGACTTAACAAGTACTGCCACAGTCGAATTATGACGTACGTCAAAACGTAGACATGAAGTCGCACATCGTCTTACCCTGTCATTCATGAACATTGCGCCCCGTTAAACATTTCGCCTAATGGTGCACTGTATTTTAGAGCTAGAAAACCACAAGATTACCATAATAATCCACAATCTTAGTCCGAGGTGTGACTTTGCGAGATCTCCGCGAACGACTTATGGGATTGGTGACAATTTTATTTTATTGTTTTGTTTTTGTTATGGGTTTAGATTTATCTAGGATTATTTCGCGCACTTTAGTCAATACATTGATTGATTGTTGTTTTCCGCCATACTCAACAATTTTTCAGGTATCTGGTGGCGTCCAGCTTTCATTGGTGGAAGAGAGAACCCAGATACAATGTACCCGGGAAGAATCATAAAACACCTTCCTAAACCTACCAAAGAATGTCTTCTGCAAATCTTTCACATGATATGGGAAAATGGTAACTTCCCATCTTTCTGGTTACAGGCAACAATTATTCCTATTCCAAAACCTGGTAAAGATCACTCAGATCCTAATAATTACAGACCAATAGCCTTAACAAGCTGCGTATGTAAAACCATGGAACGGATGATCAACGAACGCTTAGCATGGTCTCTTGAGACTAATAACATTTTAACTGATATACAATGTGGCTTCTGCAAAAATCGAAGCACGGTCGACCAGTTAATACGACTTGAAACGTATATTCGAGATGCCTTTGTAAAGAAAGAGAACGTCTTCTCAATAGTTTTTTATTTAGAAAAGGCATACGATACCACATGGAAATACGGTGTCTTAAAAGATTTTCATAATATAGGTCTTAAAGGCCATTTACCAAACTTCATTAAGAGATTTTTAAGTAATAGGCATTTCAATGTTCACATAGGATCTACATTTTCAGACAATTTCAAACAAGAAATGGGCGTGCCACAAGGAAGTATTTTATCAGTTACATTATTTAGTATAAAAATAAACAGTCTCGCTGAAGTACTTAAAAACGACTTTCATGGAAGTCTATATGTCGATGATTTTGTTCTCTGTTATAAATCAAAAAATATGAATTCCATCGAGCGTAAATTACAGTTATGTCTAAACAAATTCAAAACTTGGGCTGATGTAAATGGTTTTAAATTCTCCAGAACTAAAACGGCGTGCATGCATTTCTGTTCTAAACGGAAACACCACGATGACCCGCAGTTGGAATTAGATGGCACTCCAATTGAAGTTGTAAAAGAGATTAAGTTCTTAGGTTTCATTTTTGATAATAAACTCACTTTTATTCCGCATATAGCAATGCTCAAAGAGAAATGTACAAAAGTCCTTGATATAATAAAAGTTGTTGCAGACACAAAATGGGGAGCAGTCAAGAGTACTCTTCTACATCTGTATCGCTATCATCCGGTCTAAACTAGACTACGGCTGTATAGTATATGGAGCGGCAAGAACATCCTACATTAAAGCCCTTGATGCAATCCACCATCAAGGACTTCGACTGTGCACAGGAGCTTTTCGAACCTCTCCTGTAGATAGTTTGTATGTTGAGGCAAACGAACCACCTCTAGATCTACGTAGAATAAAACTTATCTTACAATACGTTGTTAAATTCAAATCTAACAATGACAATCCTGCATTTAACTGCGTTTTCCACCCACAGTTTGAAGATTTGTATGAAAAAACTAAGACGTGTATAAAACCAATTGGTCTCCGAGGCAAAAAACATGTACATGATTCTGACTTACCTATGGACATCATAATACCCTCATCACGTTCAGAAATACCACCATGGGAATTACTAAAACCCGATGTTGACACTTCACTTTCTGAATATAACAAATCTGAAACAAATTCCGCTATTTTCAAATAAACGTTATCCGAACTAAAACAATCTAACCATTCTACAACTGATATTTATACAGATGGTTCGAAAGACCAAAATAAAGTTGCTGCTGCTGCAGTAATCAATAACAACGTTTTCTCAGCACGACTCCCAAATGAAGCAACAATATATGCCGCTGAAACAAAGGCTATCCAACTTGCGTTAGAATACATTAAAATTTCTAAGGACAAATACTTCACTATATTCTCAGACATCCTTTCTTGTCCACAGTCTATAAGTAATATGAATATTGATCATCCATATATTTTAGACATTTTAAACCAGTATTATCTTCTAACTAAACAAAATAAAATAGTTAAGATCTGCTGGATTCCTAGTCATATTGGTATCCATGGTAACAACAAAGCAGACAAAGAGGCAATGAATGCACTACAAAACGATATTGTACATTTTGAAATTCCTTACACAGATTTGAAATATAACATAAAACTATATGTAAATGATCTTTGGCAAATATATTGGGATTTCTGTGACAGAAGTAAACTGTATTCTATTCAAAACAAAGTAAACAAATCTTGTAACATCGTAATGAAACGCCAGGACGAAGTTATTATTTCAAGAATACGCATCGGACATTCAAAATCGACACACTCCTATTTATTAAACAGAGAACTTCAACCTGAATGTGTATCTTGTGACTGTCCATTAACTATACAACACATTCTTTTGGAATGTAGTGATTTTACACCCAAACGAAATAACCTTTTTAATAATGTGCAATCAATGTATTAATTTTTAGAAATATTGACTATCATCTTATTACAAAATATTTACAAGAATGCGACTTTTACAGAAAAAGTTGATCCTTTACAAAATAACCTATTCATATACACAAAATCATATATATTTTTACCTTTTTACGTATTTTTAACTTTTAAATCCGTCGGATGGGATGTAAAAGGGTGCCCCGTGTCAAGGATTACAACCCCCTTGGCACGTAAAAGATCGTGTCCTTGATTTTCGAAAAAGAGTAGGCTCACTGGGGGCCGCCAGGGAAACTTCAGCTCTCATAACCAACCATATTTCAGTTGTTTAATCGCCGTAAAATGGCTGAAATATTGCCAACACGGCGTATAACCCCAATCAATCAATCATTTCACAAGCAGTTTTATCCTTTCATCTCTCACTAGTCTATCTAGTCATTCAAATTGAAGGGTTCACGAATATAAGTAAGAATTACAGAAAGATCTATGGATCGTTATTACATGTAATTAGAGGGGAACAAACTGCGTAATGAAAAAAAAACGTATATCACTTAAACACAACTGCACCGTTCACATCCACACAATGGTCACTAAACTGAAATAATTGTTAAAAGCATATGGCTTAATGGTCACTAAAATATGACAGACTGTTCATTGAAATTTCGCTGAAGAGCGTTAGACTAGATTTGATCAACTTCATGTCAGATCCCAATAGCACTCAAAAAATGTATCTTATTTCATACATTTAGATTTGTTTCGATCTGTGTTGTTCATGTCAAGCTTCCATACTTGTGTAGGCAGATGATCGTACAACACAAGGTATAGTTCTTATATTTTGATCGAATAAGCAAGTGGAAACAATATCTAGGATAATATATAATAAAAATATTTTTGTTGGAAGGAATAAAAAGATGAAACAAATTTAAAATAAAGATAATTTAGAGCGTCAAGTTGAAAACAAGAAGAACGGAGTAAAGTACATCCGGTAAATCGGTGATGGAAAAACGGTGGCAGTCTCCTACCTTACTTAAATTTGTAAACGCAGTTGCTGAACTCAGATTTTGACAGAAATTCAGAATATCTAAAAAAAAAAATTTTAAAAAAGTGACGGAGGATAAATCGATTGCGGTGACGTTAAGCTCTGGGCCATGTTTTTGGAAGGGAACAACGGTATGCTCATCGTTAGGACTCGTGGTTGTAGCAATTTACTGACAAAGTGCAGCTGCAGGTTCGTTGTGTTTTTTACTTCCTGGGTGTGTGGGAGAAGATATGTACGAACTGAAAGAGACGTTTTGTTCAATCGAGAAATTTATGTTGTAGGGTTTAAATGAAGACTTGCGGCGGTGCCCTGACTTGAACATAATGTATTGAGCTTGAAATCAGCCTTGCTCGTGATGGTGATGGCTATTGCCCGGAAACAACAGGTAACTATCATCATAAAGTGAATCAAATATTAAACTGTCATAATGGAAATATTAAAGACACTGTATGGAATCACTACACATCAGAAGTTGCAGTTTTAGTTGCAGATAAAGCAACTAAACTGTATGTTTAATGTTTCTGTTTTATTCCTGAATGAAATTCTTGTTTGTTTACAAAATAAACTCTTATGCAAGTATTCAGATGCGTTTTATTTATTTCGTCACTCTGTTATGATGTCAAGACAGGTGAAAGTGCAGTTCATACGCAAGAAAAAGGTCTGATCACGTGACTAACTTCATGTTATTGAAAATTCAATGTCAATATCGTTAGTAGTGTCATATAAGGCAACGCATTGGCAAATATTATGGATAATTGCACAATAAGTACAGAAATAAGATATCATTTACATGATCAAAAAATTACATTTTTAGGCACGCCCGAATGTGGATTGATCCACCCGGAGCAAGTGTCATTAACGTAAGATCTCATTACAACATCATTACGATTCCTCTGTTGTCTTTAACTGCATTACTAAAAAATACGTCCCTAACAAATTCAGGTATTATAGGGTCTAGTGAGCAGTTAAAACAGATGTCCAACATGATATGCCAATCTAAATGAATGAATTTGTGAAGATACATTTTACAAATGATGTACGTACTCACGTGTAGTGGAGGGCAGTAAAAGCTACACACCTTCAACTTACGAAACGCACAACTAATATGGAATCTACGATCCGTGTAGTTCAATATTTCTATAACTTGCACGTATTATTAATTCATAAACTGTATACTTGAAAGTGTTGCTGTTCAATACATTTAATTTACACTAATCCCTGATGACAAACAAAATCGATATAGTACTATTGTAAGGAACACTCAGATTTGTTGGTTAGTTGTATATTGTTTAATGTACCTCTCGAAAAGTGTTTACTCATATGGAGACGTCACCATTGCCGGTGAAGGGTTGCAACATTTAGGTCTATACTCGATGCTTATGACCTTCGGGCAGGGAGGGATCTGTAACGTGCCACATCGGCTGTGACACAGAGTCTCGGTTTTTGCGATCTCATCTGAAGGACCGCCCCATTTAGTCGCCTCTTACGACAAGCAAGGGGTACGTCTCCATGTGAGTGAAAGATGCTCGTTAAATAATCAATTGTCTGCATTACAGAGTATAAAACATTCCTATACTGAAAACATTAATTCATTTCATTCATAGGTCTTTTTAAGGGATGCATTAAGATATAGCGATGTATGGCCATTTTGTCATTTAATTTTCAAGACATTATATGAATGCCCGCGCAAGCGAGGGAAATAACAAACAATATTTCATAGAGGAAATAATTTCGAATGCATGTTTGAATTGTATTATTGAGTACATGAACTGAATGAACGATATCTTTTATTCAAATGAATTAGATCAATATCTGAATAATACGAGGGCGAGTCAATAAGTAACCAGCCTTATTTCAGGTTGAGATCTATTTCGATGTAATAGCTCTTAGATCAGCGGTGTTCAGGTGCCATAAGTCCAGAAATGAATAAAGTCAGGATCCGTTCCATTGCCTTGCTCCTCAACTGTCGCCACTTCGTCAGAAACCCCGTGGTACTTCACCTACAGCTGGTGACGTCTCAATATTAGTGAAAAATTCTCGACGGGACGTAAAACAAACAAATAAATAAACAAACGTCCCGCTCGAGAATCTTTCACCCATATGGAGACGTCACAATTGCCGGTGAAGGGCTGCAAATTTAGCCCTATGCTCGGCGCTTATGACCTTTGAGCAGGGAGGGATCTTTTACGTGCCACAATTTCAAAGATCAAGGGTCAATACACGCAGGACATACACTCCACTCAATTAGTTGAGAACCCTTTGCTCAACAGGTACCCAATTGTGATATATAAATAGTGAGTCGATGATCCCTATTAAGTTTGGGTTCACAAGGTCAAAGGTCAAACTAAACAGAGAAATATACTGTCTCCTATATTTTAAGAATAGTCTGCTGGATTGACACCAAAATTGGTATACTGGTACATCCTAAGGAGTCGATGACCCCTATTGCTTTTCATGTCACAAGGTCAAAGGTCAATTCACTATAGGCAAAGAAAGATATTGTCCGTTCGATATCTTTATTTGTTTTTGCACTAATATCAGTTAAATGATGTATGTGTGTAACCCTTTTTAATTTCACGCCGCGAGGGCATACATGTTTTACAATAATTTCTTGTTTGCATATATCTTGTTTGTACATAGATACTTAATACAATATTTCAATATTACTCCCCGTGAGGATCCGGGTTGTTAGAATACATCCTCATTACCCCTTGCTTGTTGTAAGAGGCGACTAAATGGGGCGTTCCTTCGGATGAGACCGCAAACACCGAGTCCCCGTGTCATAGCGGGTGTGGCACGTTAACGATCCCTCCCTGCTCAAAAGCCATAAGCGCCGAGCATAGGCCTAAATTTTGCACTTCTTCACCGGCAATGGGAACGTCTCCATATGAGTGAAGATTCTCGAGCGGGACGTTAAACAATGTATAATTGATCAATCAAGATATTGAGTGTATAACGTGATCTTCCAACAGGCCGACCGACCTTCAGATGCAAAGCAATATGCGCCTCTTCTTTTAAGAGTGGAAATTCTACCTTAATACCTCATGGGTAGCTCATAAGATATTGATTAGGTCAGGATTTCAGAAAGTAGGTCAAGGTCATAAAATCAATCACGATTGCATAACAAGGTCTTGCCATAAAGAATTTATATACACATTAAGAAAGTCCTACCTTGCAGAATTCTGACGAAATTTAAAAGGTTACATATTCCTAAAACTAGGTCAAATTCTAAGGTCACAAATACAAAGGTCATACTATGAAGTAAAAGGTCTTGTCATAAGAAATTTATACACAAAATATGAAATATCTACCATAAAGTAGTTCCACATTTCTGTAACGTTATAATATTTTGTAAAAGCAATAATTTATTTAATTTATGTATAACGTTCTAATATTTTGTAAAATCAATGATTTAGAGGGGCCTCCGTGGCCGAGTGGTTAGAGCATCGGGCTCAAAATCACAAAGCCTCACACCTCTGTCGGCGCGTGTTCGAATCTCGGCCGCTGCGTTATGTGAGCAAGTTTGCCAGTTTACTTGCGGAAGGTCGGTGGTCTCTTCTCAGGTATATTGTATCTGGGTTCTCTCCTCCACCAGATAACTGAATTATTGTTGAGTGTGGCGGAAAGCAATAAATAATCAATCAATCAATGAATTAGATTTATGTATAACGTCATAACTTTTTGTAAAATCGATGATTTATTTAGATTTATGTAAGAAGTTACCGGAATAAACTTGTATTTCAAAGGTTTTAGTCATATATGAATAATCAATTATATGTTTCAAAATATTGAATCCAAGGGCAATAACTCTGTTTTCACTGCATTATTTATAATGTCCATGGTGCGATAGATTTCCTTATTTTTCAGACATTTTGCAAATTTTTGTAAGGAAACAGTTTCATGAAATTATCAATACTATCATGTCGTTATAACCAGATTTTCTGAAATTTTGACAACGCTGTTGAAAAACTACAATTTTCTGACGTTAATATGGATGTCTTACATTTCAAAAATTGTGATGAGCTTTATAGTTTATTTGATAATTTATTAGTGTTAACTGTAATAAATTGAAACAAATACACTTTCTATACTTTTATCAGATTGATTGATTATATGTTGTTTAACGTCTCGATCGAAAATTTTTCACTCATTTGGAGACGTCACTATTGGCGGTGAAGGGCTGTAAAATTTGGGCTCATGTTCGGCGCATATGGCCAATGAGCAGGGGGGATCGTTATCGTGCCACACGTGCTGTGACACGAGAGTAGTTGGTATAGGTGTCTGGAGTCTCTACAGTCAGTGACCTTGACCTAGATAAAGGATCACCTTGTGAAATTAAGGTCAATGTCAGTGACCTTGACAAACCAAGTCACCTTGATTTGTAGGTCACCTTGATTTGTAGGTCACCTTGAGAAAATAAGGTCAGGGTCAACAACCGTAACAGCCAGGTCACCTCGGCATATAGGTCACCTTGATAACAAGGTCACCTTGATAAATAGGGTCACCTGGATAGATGAATCCGTCTGAGGTCACCGTTTTAGAGTCAATTACTAGGTCACCTTCACTAGGTCACTTCAAGGTATACCTTGGTGTTTTATTTAATTTTAATGGTAACTACAATTGTACGCAAAAACAATTAGCATGCCAGGGTAGAAAAGCTATGTTTTCATTGAAATCAAAAATCCAGGATATGTGCCTAAACACTGAAACATTACTGTCACTTTTTGATACATCTGTAGCAAGTATTTTGAATTATGGTTGTGAGGTATGGGGTAGTCATAATGCCAGAGATGTAGAAAAGATACAATTGGAGTTTATAAAATCTGTTTTAGGTGTGCGAAGAAACATAAATTCTGCCTTGGTGTATTTTGAAACTGGGAGGTTACCTTTGAAAATTATTCGATATTTTAGAATGTTCAAATTTTGGTTCAAAGTGTTACATAGTGAAAATTGTATTATTAGAAATTGTTATGATGAATTATATTATATTGTGATAGAATGAAAAATTGTAGCAAAAATTGGGCTTATTGTATTAAAGAAAAATTGTTTGAGCTCGGCCTAGGATATATCTGGTGGGAACAAGAGAATGCAACATGTACTTTTAAAACATTTTTTCCAATTATAAAACAGAGGTTGACTGATATATTTGTTCAAAGTTTAATTGGACAAATTTATTGTTCTCCAAAGTGTATTATTTACAAACATGTTATTGATCACTTTTCTTTACAGTATTATCTTTGTAAGCCTATACCTAGTGCGTACAAAAGGCATATTAGTAGAATAAGACTATCTTCTCACAATCTTGAAATTGAAACAGGCCGCCATAATAATATACCTAGGGAAAATAGAGTATGTAAATTCTGTAAAAATGACTTAGAGGATGAATACCATTTTGTATTAATTTGTCCCCATTATAAGGAACTTCGTCATAGATATATCAAAAAGTACCATTGGCAAAAACCTTGTTTTTTAAAATTTATACAGTTATTAAGTATCCATAATGTACATGAACTTTGTAATTTAGGGAAATATTTACATCTTGCACTTAAGGTGCGAGAAAACCTTCTTGTTTAAAAGTTATTCTCCATAGAAATACTCCTGTATATTATATGTATGTTATGTATGTTACACTTCCATACAATGCCATTTATATGTATATATATAATATTTAAAAATGTGATAAGACGTATGTCTTAAGCAATAAAGAGATCGATCAATATCTTATCACACTTTTTAATTACTTCTTGAACATATTACACAGTATAAGTGGAAAATTCTTGCGTGGAACTGTATTAAAAGAGATCAGAAAAAATTTACACTATTAGAAGGAGAATGGTTTGACAAAAAGGAAGAGTGTATTGCCGACTTTAAAGAAAATATGAGAGGGGGATACGATGTCGCAGACTGTTGGGGGAGTCAGGGATATCTGTTGAAACGTCGAATCATGCCTAAAAAGTACTGTTTGTAATCAGTAAAGTGTTTCAAAACGATGGTGAAAATACAGAAGAAAGTTCAATTTGACAAATTTGTTCAAATTATATCAATACCATGTGAAGATCGGAAGGGATATGGATGCAGTATGCTATAGATAGAGCCCATTTTAAAAGGAGAATTGAACAAGCTGAGATATTATTGTCACCGGCTTTACTTTTGAAATTAAATGACATGAAAATGTCTGAGGTCAAGTGTAATCAACTTTTGAAATAAGGGCGTGACACAGTTACTGTGTATATAAACCGCAAAGCAAAGCAGTCATACATCTTATGTTAAGAAAAATGGGAGGTCTGGCAATCGAGAGACAATTGAGGAGAATAAAATTGCAAGGGACCAGAATGTGTGAACATATCTTATACGTTTTGATCAAACAGAAAGAAGACGATCTCTTACTGTTTACATGCCTCATGAAATGTATGGAAACTGTATTTGATATTAGTAAACAGATTAAAAGTATGAAAAGGGGAAATATGAAAGTCTGTGAAGCAAACTGGATAAAACTTGGATGTCAGGTGGAAAAGTTTAATGAGTTGACGGAAGAAATGGACAACATCATTTATCGGCTTGATTATACAAAAGAAGAAATAGAACGTCAACCAGATACAAGTACCCATCAGGTCTTTCAAGGAATGGTGAAAACTTTAAAAAGTATTTTAAATATATTTCCAAAAAACAAAATCCTGAGAAAGAAAACATTTAAGAGAACCGTGAATATATGTCAAGGTCGGGGTTTTACCTTTTTTAAATCAAAATAATGATAGACAATCAAAACGTCTGCAGTCACTTTAAATGTACAACGCACCACTCCCATCGCAAAGTCTACGGTCAACCAACCCACGTGATAGTTTATTATAAGAATGTAGAGATATTGAACACATTTCATCAGACCTGAGTTGATCCTGAGTTGATCCTACGGAACACTACATCGTTATAGCAGTTATGGAGCCAAAGCACCAAGACATTATTAAGGCTAACTACACGACTCTGGTAAAGAAAATGATACCATCTTCGGTCGCCGGACATCTCTTTGTCTCTAACATTATAACAGATGAAATGAAACAACAAATTGAAGCAGAGAAAACCAGCTACGACAGAAACAGAAAACTAATCAGTATCGTTCTCCGACGAGGACCTAAAGCTTGCAGGGGTCTTCGAATGGCCCTGATGAAATCCAACCAACCAGAGTTATCCAAGCTTCTTGCTGGCGGTGATGATACTATATCCGAATACCAAAAGAAGTTAGCCATGGCCAGGTCATTAATAGTGAGCACAGCCGAAAAGCGAAAAGTGAACGTGGAACCAAAGAGGAAGTCTGTTGAACGACAAGAGTCTCAAAATGAAGAACGATGTAGAAGCAGTCTGGATGACTTCAATGACCTTTTCCTCACAGCTGTTCCCTTTAAGGGAGAGATCAACATTCATATCCGTCACTTTACTAATGCAAACGGTCACTTTTTTTGCAACAAAGAAGGGGATGACGTTTCCGTTATCAAGATGGCTAATGTTTGAATCCATTCTACCAGATATCGAAGAGAATCTGCAAAGCAGTGGAACAACCGAAGAAATGAAATGGCATATCGGTGGTGGTGTGTACGTCTCCATCACCCCCGGATATGCTACGGTGGACATAAGACACTTCTGGAAACCAGACGATGCCCCGGAGCCGGTTCCAACACGAAAGGGTGTGACGTTAAACAAACATAAACTGACCAGATTACTACAGGCCATTCAAGATGTGCGAGAATGTG
This sequence comes from Ostrea denselamellosa, assembly GCA_024699665.1. NCBI lineage: Eukaryota > Metazoa > Mollusca > Bivalvia > Ostreida > Ostreidae > Ostrea > Ostrea denselamellosa. The sequence goes on along the minus strand of JAMZEH010000075.1, from coordinate 1,432,166 downwards.
TTCCCGAGTTAAATGACGTAGAACTGTGTGCATTCAGCGAATCTCGTCAAAATAAACTGGGGATGTTGAGTTGTCCCGAGTGCACACCCTTCGGGTATGAACCTAAAGAGACCAGTGCATCCATGGAATGTAATGTTGGTGACTCACAAGACTTATCTATAAGTGAAAGTGACTGTGAATAAAGTACTGTGGAATCAGTAGTTTTGTAGATGTATTCTTGTTCAGAAAAAAAATGTTACTGTACACTTAAAAAAGAACTTTTTGTATAAATCATAATGTATTTGCAAAGTTATATAATGTAATAAAAAGAAATAAAAATATACTGACTTCTGATTGGACATATATTACAAGATAAATAAATAGAAGACTACAAGGGTATATAATACAACGGAAATGAATAAAAGAGTACTCAGTCAGGTTCAAGATGTCGAACTATACAGACTATTTGAGAAAACTTTACTATACTCCTGGAAATCCAGGGTCATTCGGAGGTCCCGAAAAACTCTATCAAGCTGTAAAACAAGATGGAAAGTATAAAATAGGAAGAAGCCGAATTAAACAATTTTTGAACAATGAAGATTCCTACAGCTTGATGAGACCTATTCGTCGTTCATTTCCGCGCTCAAAGGTCATAATCGATACAATTGATTCTATGTGGGACGGTGATTTAGCTGATGTCAGCAATATTTCTTGCAAGAACGAGGGTTATAAATTTTTGCTAGTGTTGATAGATATTTTCAGTCGTTCTTTGTTTATAGTGCCACTGAAAAATAAGCAACACCAAAACATCACAGGTGGTCTAAAATCTGTTTTTAAGAAAGGACGAAAACCACATACTCTTAGAACAGATAAAGGAAGTGAATTCAAAAATCGTTGGGTAAAGTCATTTTTGAAAAAAGAAGGTGTTCATACCATATACACCCAGAACGAAACCAAAGCAAATTATGCTGAAAGAGTCATACGTACCATGAAAAATCTAATGTATCGTTACAAGAACAGAACTTATCGTTATGTTGATATTTTACAAGATTTAGTCACTAGTTATAACAAAAGGCCCCACAGATCTTTGGGTGAAAATGCACCAGCAACTGTCAACGAGAAAAATGCAGATGAAATAAGACTTATTACATATTTGACCACAAAGAAAAAAAATCCTAAGCTGAAAGTAAGCAAGTTGGAAAAACCAAAGGAATCAATGAGTAAGAAACGGAATAAAAAGGTTAAAGTACACCTTCTCCACTGCTACTTGGTTAGTCGGAGAAGCAAAAAGAGACAGTTCCATGGGTTGCGCTATGTCTTTATCTTCAGTGCTTAAGAATGCCATCCTTACTGTTTAAAGATATTTTTGTAACTGTCAATCTTGAAAGGTTTGTGTTGTTTTTTCTGAGACTTTTTCAGACCGGATGTCTGTCGTTTCTTCAATTTTCCGTTTGTTTTCTTTTTCGTTACAGAAGATTTTTTTTTTGGGAGTAGATTTTTTCTTTATAACCTTAGTTTTCTTCCTCTTCTGTGATGTTGACGTCTTCAACTTTTTTGAAGGAATGACAGAGGACTGCTTCCTTGGTCTTTTTATACCCTTGCTGACTTTGACAAAGGGGACACCTTCTTTCACATATTTGAGGTGTTCTGACTTGGTTCTTTCTTCCACGGCAGTCACGGGTGTCACTTGAGGACTGGTGCCTACAGTATCTAACTGCGAATGGGGCCTTATGGGTATTACGTAAGATTTTCGGCTTCTCATTCCTCTTCCTATTTTATTCGGTTTATATTTGTAGGGATTAAATTTCTTCTCGGCCATATTTTTGTAAAAGGCTTCCCAGATTTTAGGGTCACTGATGTATGTCTTGCTATTCATCATAAAACATAGGGAAACTTCTTAAAGTGAAGTGTAACGCTCACCGGTCCGTCCAAGAATGATACCAAGTTGCCTGCTCTATCCGTTATATATATACAGATCTTTACTTTACGGAAGCCAGACCGATTTCCAGTATTGGTGTGTCAGACACCCCCATAGAAATAGTCGTGTCAGGATCGGGAGCTGAATACATCGATTTAAAGAGAAGTCGATTATATGTAAAAGCCAAAATTTTGAAAGCCGATGGTACCGCGTTAGCAGCCAATGAAAAGAGTGGGATCATTAATTTACCCTTACAAAGCATGTTTTCTCAAATGGATGTCTACTTAAACAACAAGTTGGTTTCCTTTAACACAAACAATTATCCTTGGAAGGCTTACCTGAAAACAGTCTTGTTTGGAGGAAAAGAAGAATTATCTTCCCAGAAGCAGTCCCAGTTGTTTTTCAAGGACGAAGGAAGTCTAGGTGACGCTAACGCTTACAATGGCGGAAATGCTGGACTAGTCTTGCGCTATGGCTACACACAACAAAGTAACGTATTTGAAATGGAGGGCAACCTAATGGAGGATATTTTTGACATCGATAAATACCTGATCAATGGTGTGGACATCTACATCAAGCTCTTTAGATCCAGTGCACCGTTTCTCGTGATGTCTGCAGAAAGTTCTCCGGCTTTTCAACTAGAATTGCTAGATGTCGTGTACAAAGTGGCCAAAGTACGCGTCAATCCAGGTGTTCTGTTGAACCACAGCAAGCAGATAGAACATAATCCTGTGAAGTACACCATCTCACGGAATGAATTGAAAATGAACACCATTCCTAAAGGATCTACAGAATTTTACTGGGACAACATTTTCCCGCAGGCGATACCCGATCGTATCGTTGTGGGTTTGGTCGGTTAGAAGGCAGTGATGGAGACTACACCGCCAATCCATTTAATTTCGAACATTTTAATTTAACAGATGTAGGGATATACGTGAACGGAGAAAGCGTTCCAGGAAGACCTTTAAAAACTGATTTCACGGCAGGACATTATTCGTCAGCGTATACTCGACTGTTTGAAGCCTCTGGAAAATGGAATCAAGACGCTGGTCTGATAATAACTCGAGCCAACTATGGAAATGGATATTCTCCTTTTGTCTTTACCATAGACCCCTGTGGATTTGGTGAAGAATATTTAAACCTGATTCGTAGGGGAAACACCAGACTCGAGCTGAAGTTCAAACAGGCAACAACAAAAGCAGCCAACGTCTTGGTGTTTGCTACCTTTTCTTCTCTACTAGAAGTGGACAAGACCCGGGACATCAATTACATTCAACCATGAATTCGAAACAGTTACTCGACTTTGTGCACAATGAACCTATCCTAAAACGATTTGTGAGAGGAGTTTATGCCAGTAATACCGTACCAGAAGTTGTCTCGCAATATCCAAGTGCCTTCATCATCAATACGCAACCATTACCGCTTCCAGGGGAACACTGGATTGCTGTAATCATACACAGTTCTTCGGAGGCAGAATTTTTTGACAGCCTCGGGAAACCTCCAGGGAATTACCAAGAAATTGAGAACTTTATTAATAAGAATAGTAAACACTGCAACTTTAAATGTAAACGACTTCAGCCTTCCTATTCGGATTTGTGCGGTCTTTATGTACTTGTGTTCTTAATATCAAGGCTTTGTCTTAAAATATCTTTGTCGAGAGTTTATGCATTATTTTCTAGTAGCATTCAACTAAATGATACCTTTGTACGTACTTTCATACATGAATATTTGTATCAATAAATATAATGCATTACATTGTTGACTTCTTATAAATACTTGTTCAGTTTACAAGTTTAATCATTAGAGAATCAGCAGGAGAAAGAGAAACATGGGTACAGAAAGCGAGTGGTGGAAAACAAAATCCCTACTACCATTTTCAGCACCCACTACGATATCAATCAGTGGTAGTACGCAAAGCGGAAAGACGCATTTCACTAAACGACTTCTGCAAAATGCAGATGGCATGTTTTCCACTCCTGTTGAAAAAATCATTTATGCCTATTCTGAATATCAACCTATGTTTGATGAAATGATGACTGACATACCGAGGTTAATTCTTCATCAAGGATTACCTTCAAAGGAAGATATAGAGCAATATACAGAGGGAGTAAACCACACGATAGTGGTATTAGACGATCTCATGCTACAAGTTGCGCATTTACAGTACAGGTAACGCGGATCCCGTATTTCCCGCGCCCCGCCACGGTGTAAACACAACGCGGTAATTGGCCAGGTGAGACAGGTATACCGCGTTCCCATCACGGTAAATTCATCACTTACCTGTCCCCGCCACGGTAAAACGATCGATAAAAAAGTATCGTACACAAGCGGGAGTTATCTCCCTGAATGACTCTATAAATGTTTATCATTTATCACACCGTATCGATCATGGTCCAGAGTTTTATAGAGATAATAATGAAAATATAATTAAACTATTCTTAAATGAATTTTTTATAGTAAGTATTCTATTTTTTTCATATTTAGTAATTCTTAATTTTTATTTCATAGTTGGTAATTCTTATTTTGCAAATAAACATTTTCATATCATTTGGCAGTGCATGTTTTAAAGATGTACTTAAAAAAATAAATATTTAAATACAATATTTAGAATTTATTATTTAGACATCAATTTTTTTAGTTTTACATTCTTAATTTTAGTTTTAATTTTAGTGTTTCCAGTAATTAAAAATAGGTGTGAACAGATGACGTGTGTTGTTTTAGCAATTAGGTATTCTGTCTCCATTTGTATTTTGTGTTAGGACCTCGCGTGTCAACTAATGATGAGCAGACCCTGTTGACACATCAAAAGTAATTTTAAAAATTAGAGCTTCTCATAATTAGCACCCAAGTAATCGTAGCACATTTTTGTTCATTTCCAAAACGATCTCCTGTGTGTAAAGAACTATTTCAAGTGATTTCAAACTTTCGTGATTTTGTGTTGCGTTTGAATACCTATGGCTCGTCGACTTTCATTGCGCGAAGATACACACTTTCTAGTGCGATACCTGTGCGACGACAACCTGCAAGTGAGAAGCCGTGTGTTTTTCCTATTCAGTGTGGTGATGAGTACAGCGTTCAATGGGGTCGGCCCAAGGAAGTTGATCGCGCCGTGGTACTTCATTCTGGATGCGAACAGGGCATGAGGGCCAAACAACGAGAGATGGAAGATTCTGATTTGTTTATTTGACCATAAACAAGAAAATCGATTTTTAATTACCGTGACTTAAACAATTTAATCTGTTTGTGTCCAATAAATCTTAAACATTTGTATATTATGATTGATAATCGCTATTACATTATTGTATATTTAAATAATTGAGTACAAAACTTATGTATTTCTTAATGGTTGTATGCCAACATGTTTGGTGAATCAATAAAGAAACTGAAAATTGAATAATCATTTCTATTATTATACAATTTCACATCCGAGTGGCAAATTGTGTATATATTTCAATTATCTGATTATATAAGATCAGACAAAACCTGAAAAGCCCAAGGCAACTGTTCTCGCCGTCGGACCTCCCGCAGCTGTGCCGCCAGATGTTTCAGTTCATGTACAACCGGTGCCCGTACAACCAGAAGAAGTCCCCGCGCCAGCTGATCCGTAGACCTGTCAGCCGCACACAACACCATCCACTCCTGTCCAAGGCTCCACCCCCGTGCGCTTCCGACCGTACCGGATTTCAACGGCAGAAGACGGCGCCGGAACCTTCCAGCTGGCCATGATGCTGGAGATGGTGGAGATGGGGCAGGCCATCGAGACCCTTTCAAAGAAGTTGGACGCTGCGAACCGACGTATAGCATCCTACGAGGCTACCCAGAGGACTGTGTTGGCGAACACCAACGTTTTTATTGACATTGCAAGGAACATCCGCAACAGGCGTCAAGACTCAACCGCGACCGTGACCGAGTCAACGGCCGACCCCGGATCCCTGGAGGGCATTCCCGAAGAATTCGTGATCCGTGAGGAAGACCTTCGCCAGCTCGTCCGTGATTCAATGAACGCCGGTAACTTCGCCGTTAACCTGTGTAGGAGACTCCGGCCGGAGCTCTACAGTGTGGGAAACCTGCGGTTCGCGTACAACTGGTATGGCGGTGGCAAGCACAACAAACAGGAGCTTGATCGTGTGAGGAAAGCTGTTGTAAAGAAGTACGTGTGCTACTTCTACCCTGAGGTCATCAGTGAGGATTCATGGAGGGAGCGGATCGTGACCCGTATCAACGAGTCTCTTCGCCGGAACGTCAAGCGAACCAGGAAGAGCACCACCACAGCATGTACCAGTCTCTGCAGTGACATCCCGATCCCTCCGCTAGAACCCGCCTGTGACGACGACGTGTTTGCTTTTACAGACTAGATGCCTTAAAGTATCAGTGTTGTGCTTGCAGAAAAATTGACTGTATACAAAACTTTTGTACATGTCTATTTTGTTTTTATTTTATGATGAATTTCCTCATTCAATAATGCATTTCTGCAATGCTTCTGTACTTGATAATTTATTAAATTCTAAATGTATTTATCCATTGACTGCACATGATTTGTTATACTGTCAGAATACTTCAAATATGATTGTTGTTTTATTGAATAAATTCAATTTGAGCTGTAGCTTCGTAGTATTTATTTAAATTATCATCTCAGTCAACAGCTGCGAACGATTAAGATAAATGGTAGAAGAGAAAAAAAGTCGCCAATTTCAATTAATTGGGTTTATTTAATTAAGAAATAATTGAGGATTTGGGCAGCAGTTTTTAAAATCTAATATTTACATTTTCAGTGTTTTTGTCTGTAATATACACTACCAAATTGCGTCGATTTCTCGAGAAACGCATTATAAGCGGGGCGTGACTTAAGAAATCAATACTGCTGGGGCACCATGCGGGATTTGCATTATTGTATACAAACAAACCTTTGTAAAACGGAAAATTTTAATTTAAAATTTTTTTGAAAATTATTAATTGTATCATTTATATGTTTTGAAATGACCCCTTTGTGTTCATGTGTATTACGTCATCAACTAATGTGAAAAGACACACATAATAAAGCATGGAACCGCCATATTGTCATGTCTTTGTTACAGGCTCATAAAGCCTCAAGATCCCCATTATCATATCACATGGTGTCAGAAGTGGACGGGATATGGATAAATTGGAACCGCCAGGAGTACTTTCGCTCACGGGGAACGTGGCAGAAAACTGGAAGAAGTTCAAACAAAGGTTTGATGTTTATATGACCGCTACAGGGGCGTCCGAAAAAGGAGACAAGCAAAAAGCATGTATTTTCTTACACGTGGTAGGTGAAGAAGCAGTCCAAGTTTATAACACATTTGAATTTGAGCAAGGTGACGAGTATAAATTAAAAACAATACTCGAAAAATTTGAAGCTTATTGCACACCAAAACGTAATACTACGTATGAGAGACATAAATTTTTCACGAGGGTGCAGAAGTCCGATGAGACCATAGATCAATATGTGACAGAATTACGAACTATGGCAAAGAACTGTGAGTTTGGGGATTTAGTAGATTCGCTCATTCGTGACAGAATTATTTGTGGGATACCAGACAACACAATTAAAGAGAGACTTCTACGTACAGTCGAACTTACGTTAGACAAAGTACTAGCAACCTGTAGAGCAGCAGAGTCTACAAAGGAAAAAATAAAAAGTATTGTCCCTCCATCCGAGGTACATGCAGTCGGTACCAAACCCAGAGACAAAAAATTCCGTGTACCTAAACAAGGTAACAGTGGTGCACAGTTGTGTGGACTGTGTGGATATGACGACTCGCATACGACTTGTCCTGCCATGGGTAAAATCTGCCATAAGTGTAATGGTGGAAACCACTTTGCAAAAGTCTGCAAAACAAAAAGCAAACAAAATAGCACAAGGAAGAAATTTCAGAAAAAGAAACATGTCCATGACATTCAGGATGAACAAGCATTCTTCATCGACGCTCTGGAGACAGTTCCTTATGATAAACCAGAGGAGTGGCGTGTAACTTTACGCACCAATGGCAAAGAATTCAACTACAAACTGGATACAGGTAGCCAAGTCAGCATCTTGTTGGAGAAACAGTATCACAGCCTACGACGGAAACCAAAACTACACAAGACAAACATACAGCTGATGTCTTACAGCAGGCATAGCATTCCGGTCCTAGGTGCTTGTATTCTGGAAGTGTCCCATCATGGCAAATCAGCCAAAGTCTACTTTGTGATAGTTCAAGATGCGTCAACAGCAATCTTACGCGTAAAGGCTTGCGACAAGTTAGGACTAGTGAAACGCACATATACCATAGAAAGCTGCACAAAAATGAAAGACACAACCGCAGAGATTGTGGATCAAAATAAAGACTTGTTCGAAGGGCTAGGATGCTTACCGGGTGAACATAAACTCTCCATAGATCCAGCCGTTACACCAGTAGTGAGTCCATGTCGTAAAATACCGTTCGCCCTACATGAAAAACTCCAAGACGAACTTCAACGCATGGAAGATATGGGCGTCATATGCAAAGAAACCGAACATACAGAGTGGGTGAGTCCAATCGTAATGGTTCCGAAAAAAGACGGCAAGATCCGTGTGTGTCTTGATCCAATTCAGTTGAACAAAGCGATACAGAGAGAACATTACAAGCTTCCAACGCGAGATGAGATTCATGCAAAGTTCAAGAATGCGCACTATTTCAGCAAACTTGATGCTCGTACAGGATTCTGGCAGATGAAACTGGATCAGAATTCTTCAAAACTTACCTGTTTCAATACACCATTTGGAAGGTATCGATTTCTACGTCTACCGTTTGGTATCTCATCAGCTCCTGAGATATATCACAGGACCATTCACATGACATATGAGCACATACCAGGATGCACAACAATGATGGATGACATACATCATCGTCTGGGGCTCAACTCTAGAAGAACACAACCAACGACTACAGCAGGTGTTTGATGCTTCGCGCAAGTCAAATCTGAAACTGAATAGTGAAAAATGGGTATTTGGAGTTAAAGAACTTACCTTTGTCGGTGACACTATATCTGCAGAAGGAATCAAGCCGGACGAGGCCAAGGTCAAGGCCATAACAAACTTTGAGACTCCAGAAAGTAAGAAAGATGTACAACGCTTTTTAGGCATGTTGAATTATCAGGCAAGATATGTTCCAGACTTGTCGTCGAAAACACAAGTTTTGCGAAATCTCACAGAAGAGAAAAACCAATTTCAGTGGACTGCAGTAGAGCAAAAATCATTTGATGAGCTAAAAGCCATATTAACAAGTACATCAGTGCTTAAATTTTTTGACCCAAACAAAGAGATTGAAATCTCGTCAGATGCCTCTAGTTTTGGACTTGGAGCAGTGCTCCTACAGAAGCATGACAATGATTGGATGCCAGTGGCTTATGCTTCGCGAGTCATGTCTGATGCAGAAACAATATATGCTCAGATCGAGAAAGAAATGTTGGCCATATCGTTTGCGTGTGAACACTTCCACCAATACATCTTTGGACAGGTTGTAGAAGTGGAAACAGATCACAAACCGGTTGTGAATATCTTTAAGAAGTCCCTGAATGACTGTCCACTACGATTACAAAGACTGCTGCTGAGGGTACAGAAGTACGATCTGCGTATTGGCTACACACCGGGAAAATTCATGCATACTGCGGATGCGTTGTCCCGAGGAACTGATATGTCAACGAAACTGACAATGTCGCCACAGGAGGAGGATCGCAAAGCGTATGTAGACTCCGTAATGAAGAGCCTACCCATATCAGATCGTAAATTACAGAGGATTCGTGAGGAAACTCAGCATGACACCAAATTGCAGTTACTAGCAGAAGTTATTGTCGCCGGATTCCCAGAAACGCGCACTGAATGCCCTACTGAAATATCAGAATACTGGAATATGCGGACAGAGTTAAGCTTATGCGATGGAATCATCATGAAAACAGGCCGCATAGTCATTCCTGTCACATTGCAAAAGGAAATGCTTACCAAAATCCACACTGGTCACCTTGGTATCGAAAAATGTCGAAAACGAGCCAAACAAGTGATGTATTGGCCTAGAATGTATGCACAAATCGAAGAAATGGTGAAGTCATGTTCCACTTGTATTAAATTCCGTCCGAAACAACCGTCCGAACCGCTTGAACCACATGATGTTTGCAACTATCCACGGGAAAAAGTGGGAGCAGATTTGTGTGTATTCAGTGGAGAAAATTATCTTGTGTTGTGTGATTATTACTCCAATTATCCAGAAGTGTGTCGTTTGCAATGTGTGTCAAGTCAGTCTGTCATCAAGGCAATGAAATATGTTTTCAGGCCAAGGCATACCGAAAATAGTGTTCAGTGATAACGGGCCACAATTCAAGTCGGTGGAATTCAGTGAATTTGCGAAATCGTATGATTTTCAACATCATACATCAAGTCCGTTATACCCCAGATCAAACGGGTTAGTCGAGAAAACCGTAGACATCGTAAAAGGCCTATTGAAAAAATCGGCAGATGATGGATCAGATTTCTACATGAGTCTACTCATCTACCGTGCAACTCCGATACTCGATGGAAAATCACCAGCAGAAATTCTGAACAACGGACGTAAACTGCGTTCAAACCTACCGATGGCTGACAGTTGCCGTGGTAACCACGTATCCGAGTCTTATGAACGAGCAAAGATGCAACAGAGACTCAAACAAAAACAGTATCATGACAGAAACACGAAAGAACTATCGTCTTTGAGTCCAGGACAAACCGTCCGACTGCGGGATCAGAATGACAGTCACTGGGGTAACCGTGGCAAGGTGCTTGACCAAGTTGCTCCAAGGTCATACGTGGTCGAAACTGAAAATGGACATACGTACCGAAGAAATCGCAGACATATTTTGCAATCAAATGAACAGTTTACACCACATGAGCAATATGATTGTCAAAATAATGATAATGTTGATCATTCTAGTCACAATGCATGTGATGATGAAAATACTCAATCACTTAGTCATGATATGTCTGTTAGCACCAATCATGTACCAAGTATGTCAGGGACCACAAGGTCTGGTAGGTCAGTTAAGAAACCACAGAGATTAATTGAAGAGATGTAATTTGCTGTTTGTGGTTTAGATCAGTACTGGTCATGCATGAATGTGAACATTTATGTCATTTGTTTAATATTAGAAACTTGTATTTTGGTTTTAGAAATTTTATTCTAGTCATTTACAAACGTAAGCAGTTCATAGTTTCATTAGGTAGTTCATAGTTATAGGTTGAGTGTTGTAAGTTGTTTATGTTAGAAATTTGGCTCAATTCTAAAAGAGGAAAGATGTATCATTTATATGTTTTGAAATGACCCCTTTGTGTTCATGTGTATTACGTCATCAACTAATGTGAAAGCACACACACAATAAAGCATGGAACCGCCATATTGTCATGTCTTTGTTACAGTCTCATAAAGCCTCATAAGATCCCCATTATCATATTACATTAATCAGTAAATAATGTAAGTTTAAGTCATAACAAACCATTTTTCGAGGGTTATTTTTTATATTAACGCAGTCAAAACGTAATCAAATCCTCCATAAAGCCGTTCGGGCTGAAATGTATGGTGTGTGTATACACACAAGGACAAGTTCGTAAGCAATTAATCTTTAATAAGCTTGGGGTTACGGCTTGATCATACCTCTTGTTATTTACCTGAGAGATTGTGTACAATTAAAGAAATTCATGTGTATAGTAGTCAATGGACGCAGGCAGTGGTCATTATGAATTTAGATATTGATTTCACTTACTAAATGTTGCAGAAAAAAAAATGATTTCTTGTTTTGTCTCAGTTTAATTGGAAGTAAATTTATTTCTATACTTAATATTACTTATCTGAAATAATGAACAACAAAATATAATAACACTTTCAACAAATATTTAATAAACAACATCGTACTGATGTATATAACTATTCATTGCATAATACTAGTAACACATAGCAAATTCATAAATTACGAAATTAAAGTTCATTAAAAATACATAGAAAAAAAGTACATTAATTAAATAACAAGTTGATTTGTATAAGATATTTCACAGGCCGTTCACAAAGTTCACCGTTCACAGAGTAGTTCACAGTTCACAAAGTTCACAGGTCACTAAATTTACAGTTCACTGGTTCAAATAGCTGGCAGCTTTTTTCTGGATTTCAGGATCCGCCAGCCTGTCTTGGAAGCATGGAATGGTCTTCCCTCTCGACCGTTCGTTGAACAGTTTCCCGGGCACGTCTCCAGTTGCACTTCCCCTCATGAGCACGCACACGGGTACAACCTTGAACACGTGTTCAATGTATGTCGCGCACTTCTCCTTCGTCATCTGTGTACTCCAAAAACGTAGAATGCAATCTTGAAGCTCTTATTTTGTGCGGGGGACTTCTCGCGCAACAGTTCTCTTGAGTTCATTCCAAACCATCTCAATGGGATTCAAATCGGGGCTCTCTAATTATGAAAAATACAATTTTTTTTTAATTTTTTTTTTATTTATAGTCGCCTGAGCAATTTTTCAGCTATCCGGCTAAATTAATAAAAATGTAATAAAAGTACTTTCACTAATAATAATTATTTTACGACTTCTAATATTATCTAATTATCGTACATTATATTAAAATTGTTTCAGATGAGAGGATGCAAGGAATTTGTACCCAATCCATTTGTAAATTATACCATAAAATTTTAATAAAATTAACTGGATTTATAAAAGTAAATTTACCTGCTGGCCAAACATTCCACCAATTGATCCCATGGTGTTCCATGAATTCCTTAGCGCGTCTGGACGTGTGCTTGGGATCGTTGTCCTGCTGGAACCGGTGATGATTGCCCCCAAACGTCTCCTCGATGAATGGCACAAGAGTATCCTTCAGAATAACGTTCGTATAGAACTCGGAATCCATGATTCCCTCGAACAGCCTAATGGTGGATGCACCCCGCTTGCTGATTGCCGCCCACACGTGGATCTTCAACGGATGTTTCGGCTTCGGCAACACTGTGGCGTGGGAGTCCTTTGGTCTGTAGTCACAAGACTTGTTCTGGTTGAGTTGAACGCTGCACTCATCCGAGAAGATGACATCGTCCAGAGTGTCATTTGTTGCGATCAAGCTCTCACAAAAATGCACACGCTTCACCTTGTTTGCGTCACGCACCATCTGTCCATAACGTGGTTTGGAATGTGTGAAGCCGGTAGCATCAATTGCCCACTTCGTTGTAGAATGCCCAAATGTAGCACCGTCTTCCCTCAAAACTCGGTGAATGTCTACTGGAGAGGCTGGGATCCCGGGTGAGGCAGTCACGGATAAGGTCGGCATCCCTCTGACTCACTGAAGTCGACACAGGTGACACACTTAAATCGCACACATCGCCAAACAGTCCAATGTCATACTTCCTTATCCAGTAGGAAATCGTGTCTCTGGAAACGGTGTGTCCAATGGATATGAGTCTACGGCGAATCCCGGCTATGGAAGAACCGCTCCTGTGCATCCGTACAATTTCCAGCTTTAAATCGTGTCGAATACGCCCCATTATAATACGAAAAATCAAATATACGCGTGTCTCTCTAAAGTGATTTGAAGCAAGTGAGGGTAAGAATACCTTAGAGATACCCGAAGTTACGTACAATTATGTAATGAAAAGATATTGTGGGTATCTCATGTCATGAGGTCGTGACGGTGTACTGATCCTTGGCGATCGCTCGAGCCCCCCCCCCCCCACCCCACTCTCTCTCTCTCTCTCTCTCTCTCTCTCTCTCTCTCTCTCTCTCTCTGTAAAAAATATTTTTAATTTCACTAAAATTGATATCATTAAACCATATCATTATACTAGCAATTTTGAAATTAAAAAAAAAAAATCAGGCGAATCTTTAAAATTATTTTAATTTTTGGTCTCCAGGATATTTAACAATAGCAAAGAATGGGTTTTTTAAAGTTTATTTGCTATGTAGGACAAATATAATAATTAAATATCAATTATGTCAATCATACATACACATTCTGCTTTATAACGGTTTTCACACCTATTGTCTCAATGACCCCATTTTGTTTTCAAAACGCCTCGAGCGATAAGAGCACGGATATCGCATGTTTACCCTCGTTGTTATGATTCAATGGACTTTATGAAACAAAAACAATTATGTTATTATTATTCATGGAAAAAATATTAATTGTTCAGGTTCATTCCTGAAACTTCTTACACGCAATTTTACTATTTACGACATATCAATTAATGACATTTTACGGTAGGATAATAAAAAGATGAAGTTATTCCGCATTTACATGCACAAGTAAATGCGACGTAAGTGATATTTAATCTTAGAATTGTTCTATTATAAAAGATTCACACAGAACTTATAGATATAATAACTGTAAAAAGCATAAAGCACAACAATGTAAAGAGGTACGTTCTGATATTTGCTTTACAGTGCTCAGAGTTAATTTGCGTAATATTTATGTTATGTAGTTTATAGTAAATGTATTGTATTTTCTGAAATTAGATTTAATTTTGAAATCTATGTTTAATATTAACTTTTTATAATTATAAACAACAACTGATTGATTTATAATGTTCAAACATAGTGGCTTATTTTACATGAATTTGCGCGACCTCATTTTCTGTACTGCATAGGTAACAACAGGTAGGCTGAATAACGGTAAATCACACCGCCGCGGTACCATCACGGTCGCTTTCAATACCGCGATCAAAGACCGTGGCGGGGATTCGCGGGACACCGTGACGGTAACGCGCTGCCTGTACTGTATTTACGGTCACTTCCCATCACCGTGGTTAATTCTTCATCAAGGATTACCTTCAAAGGAAGATATAAAGCAATATACAGAGGGAGTAAACCACACGATAGTGGTATTAGACGATATCATGCTACAAGTTGCCCAATCTCAAGATTGAGTACATTTATTTACGGTCACTTCCCATCACCGTAACGTTACCACCGTGATGCTGTCTCAGAACTTGTACCCACTGGTAAATATGCCAGGACGATATCCCTCAACTGTCTTAATGTGATTTTATTCAGGAATTACCGCGATTCTCGCCAAGTCATCACCTTTGGATCACAAATTTTACCAGGTCATGTGACATATTTCACAGCAGCATACGAAGCTGCTACACGTCCAAATTTTGGTTATTTACACGTTTGTCTCGAACCTACGCAGAACAAAGAATACCAACTGAGATCTAACATTTTACCGGGAGAGGAGATGGTGATTTACCAACCCCTATAAATATATGTACGTAATTCCAATTCATTCATTCCGCAAAAATGAATAGGAGAATACGGAAGCAGAGGACATTTTTACATTTTATGTTAGGAGCAAACATTGTTCAATAAATTTGCAGCCCTGTCACCGGTAATGGTGACAGCCGCCGGATAGCTGAAAAATTGCTCAGGCGGCTATAAACAAACAAACAAACAAAACAAAAAAACATTGTTCAACAGAAATTGGTGATTAAGTCATGAACTAGTGAACAACTGGATGTTATCAGTGAAATAGCTCTGAACATTTATACGGGAACTTATCCTCTGACCAAGAAGTATATAAATCAGCTGGAACCTTACCAGCCATACATTCGATTGCTGGGATCAAGAGAAGTCAGTTCGAAAAAGAAACGTGACATTTTATTGAAACATTTACCTTTAGTGTCCCTATTACTGTTACTGTTACTGAAGCCTATTGTTCAGTATATAGACAAGTATGGCGAGAGAAATGATACTAGTGCCAAAATTAAAATACGAACGTCTCCTTGAAAAAAAATGAGCATATCAAAGAGCCTGTGAAACCAAATACAGTGAATGATGACAAGGACCATCCACTCGTGCCCGAAAACATCTTGACCGATACAATTACGAGTGAATCGATCATCGACACCTCACAGACAAGAAGTGGTTACGTCAGTAGAAGGAAAACAATAGGAAAACCCCCCGGTGTGCCCATGAAACGATGCAAGAAACATATCCCATGGCTTACATACTGATTAATTTAAAGGAAAAAACTTTTTTTCGTTCAACAGAATTTATTGTATTCAAAGCAATGATTACTATTGTACATTGATTGAAATTCCAGTTTTCAAATAAAACCATCTAACAAATGAGTATTATAATTCTCTTATTTTTCATGGATTTAACAAAATCCAAATGGCAGCGTATCAGGATTGGGTAAAATTCTTCCTTTGGTGTACACCATTTGATATCGCTTGGTTTAACAGCTTTCTTTTCCGACTATCTCTGGATATCTTACAAGGGTTGATAATTTCAATTTGCTTATCTTGTGCTGTACAAATCAATGATTTGATAGCTTCAAAATTGATTATTTTTTAACCCAGTTTAATGTAAACCCCCTGACTTTATATTCTTCCCTACCGGAGAGGGTTCGATATGCATAATTTGTAGGGCCACCCGACACGAATTCTACGATGTACCAACGATGTACCCATCTTCTGGTTTGATTTCGTCAGTCAGTTCCCCTAAAAAGTTTCCAATAGGTAGATAATGCAAATTGTCAGAATAATGGGTTTTAAAAATGACACTGTCGGTATCAAAGTACAACAGGTTCTCCCCCAGACGATCTAATACACCATATAAGCGCAAACGCGCATGCGCCGTAGTGAAACTGGCCAGAAATATGTTTGTTTTACAATCAAACGGCATGAACAACGGATGATTACTCCATTCAAATTGAAGGGTGTCTCTGGAAACAATATGAAAATTGAGGGGGATTTTCGTGGGATCGGAGAGGACTTTAAAGAAATCATGAGACTCGGAGTCATGAAAGAACATACTCTGTCTCATACTTAACCTCTGACCAAATTTTCCCCCAAAACTGTTCAGACAGAGTTTGGCTAAAGAACGCAAACCTGGGTTTTTCTCAATTTTGGCGTATTCTAAATCTACCCCCTCTTTTTCTTTGTATTTTCGTATGTACTCCAGTTTTGACTCTTCGCTGTCACAGTCGGGCGGAAATCCCGGGGCTTCTTGCTTAATCTTAAGAAAGGTATTGACATACTTTGCAAAAAGACCCCCCTCACCCAACGTAGGATCATACTGAGACGAATGCTCGAAATGATAGACCTCGTATATCTTTAGAATTTTGTACCCTTTCGACACTGCCATTTGGATTTCAGGAGTACACCACGTGCCCGTGATAGATCTACCCTCAACAGAACATGTTCAGGCGTGCTGATGTTCAGCATCTGCACACGTACGACACAATGGAAATTTCAGTTTTCCTCGGGAGCGGTACGGAAGCACGGTGTGGTACATCTTTCTTGGTGGAAGGACTTTAATTTTGGCAAGACCAAAGTAATCGGACATATCCCGAAAATCTCTCGTGATAATGATCGGATGACCCACGGGATAACGACAATATTTATTTGTCCATGGGTAGAGGCTGGTGAAGTCAAAATATTGAATTTTCTCGTCCTCTTTCGCTTTATAGTGAAGTACAACAGCATTAGTGCGCCCACCAAAGAAACTGTCCCGGGGATCCAGTCTGTCTTGTAGATCCAAGGTGTTGATGAACTGTTGTAAATCCTTATTTCTTTCCAGTTGGTATCGAAAGCGGTGCTCCCATACAACTATCAGATGATATCCAAGCGCTTTCAGTTCTCTTTCTCGCTTTTTAGACATCTTGAAGAGCTCATCTAATGTCTGGTACACACAACCTGAAAAAAGTTAACACGATTCATTATTGTGTTTTCAGCACCTGATTCGCTGGGGCCCCTCCCCTCAGTCAGGGGGAAGGAAAGGGACGAATTCGATACTAAAATTCTGTAAAACTATCAACAATCTCTTACCATAAAATTCATATATAGAGCCTTTTCCCTCGGGATTTTCTACGAAACCATCACATCGATAATTGGTGCCTGGTACGTGATATTCTTCCCCGTTGAGAGCGTGGCGGATATTTACAGGTTCTCCACGTTGTCGACTTCGATGCATCAGCCATTCTAACCACTGAATGGAAATTTTACTATAATTCTCTCTGCTGACATATCCCTGAGATGGAACAACTGCTATAGGGCTTTTCAATCGGTGTTTGCCCACTCTCGTGTTATCCTCCTTTTCCAGATCACTGAGGGCTACCCATTTTCCGTTACGCCACACCCCCGACACCCCTTCAAAGTCCTTCAGCGTATGCCAAATGGATTTCTGGTCTTTAGTGATTTCAACTTCTATGATGTGTTTGAGAAATAAAGTTTTGTAAATACCCATACACACACTGGCGATTGTTACATAGTCAAACTGGTCTACACCATCAGTGGTAATCTGTGAAATAGTACCATCGGGTTGAACACTTGTACTCTCTATGGTCGTGGCTTGAAGGACAGCATTTCTAAAGGCTACACAGCCCCTTCTTAAGATGTCGACATCCGAGCGACAATACTTCAACATCTCGTCCTGAAAGTTGAAGATTTCGGAACTTTTACTTGCATGCCATGTCATCAACTTCTTTCTATCTCCCGACGACATGAAATTGTATCCGTAAAATTCTAGCGCTGGATAAGGTCCTATGTACTTCTGATTTTCCTTTGTGTTAAAAAAATGAGGAAAGAATCCTTTACAAAGTTCCTTTAAACCGAAAGCATCAGGGATCTTTGCCAATTTCATGGGTAGAAAATTCAATGAATCCAGGAAAGTTAAATTCAGTTTGTTCGCTATATGCATGTACATTACTTTTGACCCGTTGTATATAATTTTATCCGGCCGAATCGAATGTCTATCAATCAGAACTTCTAAAATAGGGTAAATGTCAAAGCTTTTTGCATTATGAGCTATCAAGAGTGTGTTCTTGAGATGAGTTTGAGTCACGAACCTACAAAATTCTTCTGCGGTCCTTTCGCCTCGAAAAATTAGTTCTCTTTGACCGCAAGTTTCTGGGCAGGGTGGGCGAACGAATTTTGATTTTTTCATTTGAGAGCATATGTCGCAACGCACACCGCACTTACCACATGTGGAGTTCTTGTTTAATTCTTTATTTTCACACGCATGACAAGACGTCTGCAAGACTGCAAAATTAACTTTGTGTTGTTGCAGACCACAAGACGGGTCACCACAATTTTGACAGAGCCTGCAGCTCGCACACTGTCGTTCTTTTTTGGTACATTCTCGACATCTGATGGGAGAGGCGGCATAGCCTTGATCACATTGGAAAAGGTCGTCCTGGCGTGTCTCAAAGTCATAAAAAATAAATTTCTTCTTCAGTCGTTCCGCTTGATCACATCGAGTGGATTTTTGATAGCATAGGTGTTCTCCTACGTGGAATTCCGAGCAGCTGGAACACTGCCACTCTCCACAGACGTGTAACTTGGGATCGCGTTTAGCAGCCGACAGTTTAACGCGACATTTCCTACACTGATGCCATAATTCACAAGCGGATGGTAATCGACCTTTCGGCAACATTTTCCCGACTCGGTGTCTTTCAAAGCAGGCAAGTGAACGACAGACACGACCACAAGATCGACATCCTAACTTCATTTCCGTTTGGGGACAATCGTTATGTAGACACACGTCGCAGGAAATCGCACAAGTGTGCTCCCGTTTGCTTTTATAAGGTTTCAAACACAAATGACAATAATAATTGGCGTTAAAAAACCCCTGAATATTTCCAATACCATGCCAATGCTTCTCATTCTCTGTTTCTATGTGATACAAATACAGAGATGTTCTTTCCGTATCATCTTTCGAAACTCTGACAAATTTGTTACCCACACGGGACGACACTACATTGATATTCACATCAAGCAGGGTTTCGAAGGGTTCGATATCATTCAGACCCAAGTATCTATTGACAGGTACGCCTGCTCTTTCACAAAGCCATGTTGCCATTTCTGTCTGGGATTTCCTGCGCGATTTCCTGAGCAAATTACTATAATAGTGTTTGGGAACGGTTCTGTGTTGAATCACGTGATCCATTGTTATGTTAAATTTGTTTCTGATTAAATGTGACCACGTTTCTGCATCTACCTTTCGACAGGTTTTCAAAAAACAGAGACCTATGGCAATGGGTAAACAGAGATCATTGTCATTTTCAACGTACAGTACCGATTTCTTTCTCTTCAATGAATTATTGGGTCCAAAGAGCGAGGTAACCGCTAATTTATTTCCACTCCAGCTCCCGCCCTTTGGTAAATCGATTGATCCTACCGTGACGAGTAAGTGTTCATCCACAGGAATCGTTTCATTGGAGTTCAATAATTTGGTGATCTCAGACATCACCGTGTCAGCATTGAGGTTTTCCCACGATTGTAACGGAACGACAATAGGATTGTTTAAATTGGGGTGACTGAGTACCACACGGCCTAAATCGGCATTATGTCCTCTGGCCTGTGACAGTACATCATCGAACATATCATGTAATCTTTTGTAAATGTCAACCAATTTTCCCCCTTGCCTTTGTTCATTAAATTTGACCTTGAAAGTCGTGTCTCTCTTCCCATAAATTATCAAAGTGGACTTCCTTTAATCGGTTTTCGACCTCAGCGTCTCCCATCAGACCATTGGCTTCAGCGAATAAGTTGATACTGTCGACATCTTGCAAAGAGTCGAGAATTTCCTTTAACAGGCTACCCTCTGCCATGTCTATCTTAAATATGAAAAATAAGTTGAATTAATGTCATTATTCCTTTGCTCTATGGCTACAAGAACTTTTTTTCTTTTAAAATACATTAATTGTTTACCAGCAAGTATGCAGTTTCTCAGAATAAAATGTAAATGTTTTGTGAAAATTCACTGTTGACCAATGCTACTCTTTTTTTTAATTTATCAAAAGTAACACAATATCACTGTAGCTTGTTGTGTAAAGGTAGATAATATTTTTTTTATTTTTTGTCTTCATAGTTTCTATAGTCACAGTTACAAATGTAAAAAACAAAAGAGTAAAAGTCACTTCAACCTGAGTGCAAAGCATTTGATAAAGATCACTACAAATATAACCTCCAAAATCTCAATTTCAATAATCAATTTGGTAAACTGAGTACCAATGAAAGTGTAAAAAATAGTTATTGGGAATTAAGCACAATGCCCATCAATGTTAAAAAACAAGAGGCCCATGGGCCACATCGCTCACCTGAGTAACCTTGGCCCACATAGAAATATGATATGCATTTCATTTCCATTTGCCCCATTCGACGCTCGGGGGACCATGACTTTAATCAACTTGCTTTCTTTCTATGTCAGAAAGCTTTCATGTAAAATTCAGCTTTTCCGGCTTCATAGTTCTTAAGAATAAGATTTTTAAAGGACTCCACCCCATTTTTACATTTTTTGTGATTATCTCCCTTTGAACAGGACCTGGCCCTTTAATTGAACAAATTTGAATTTCCTTCACCCAAGGATAATTTGTATTAAGTTTGATTGAATTAGTTCGACTGGTTCTGGAGAAGAAGATTTTTAAAAAAAATCAGTGTAATTTTACTCTTTCGCTATTATCTCCCCTTGGAAAAGGGTTATCCCCTTCATTTGAACAAACGTGAATCCCCTCTACCTAAGGATGATTAAAATTGGTTAAGTCTGGTTAAAATTGGCCCAGTGGTTCTGGAGAAGATTTTTATATGGCCACACCCCATTTTGACATTTTTGTGATTATCTCCCCTTTGAAGAGGACCTAGCCGTTTATTTGAACAAACTTGATATTCCTTCATCTAAGGATAATTTGTAATAAGTTTGATTGAATTTGGGCTGCTGGTTCTAGAGAAAAAGATTTTTAAAAATTTTCAGTGTGTTTTTACTCTTTCGCTATTATCTCCTCTTGGAGAAGGGCTATCCCCTTCGTTTGAACAAACTTGAATCCCCTTTACCCAAGGATGATTTGTGCCAAGTCTGGTTAAAATTGGCCCAGTGGTTCTGGAAAAGAAGTTGAAAGTGTAAAAGTTTACAGACAGACGGACGATGGACAACGGGCGATCAGAATAGCTCACCTGAGCTGAAAAAGTTGGAAAAAGACCATTAAATACAAACCAAAAAAAATCTTGCATATATTTGAGACACAACCAGTGACATAACTACCAATGAAAAAAGGACACAAAAATTTGTAAAAATGTCATGACTACCAAGAAATGACAGAAAAAATTCACAAAAACGTAAATTCTGCAAATACTTTCACCTTACTATTAAAAAGATAGACCACCTGCAAAAATAATGATACTAATCACAACAATGTATAAATGTTCATAAAAAAAGAAAATAACTGACATATCCTGAGTTTCCGATGATATCCCAACCAGCAACTCAAAATTAGGAACATTAACACTAAACTATAGTGTTCCAAGTTGCATTTGAGGTATTGAGTTAGTGAGTAGAAAAAAAATCTTGAAAATAACATTCACGTTTCTCGAGGTTTCTGAGAAGAAAACCCAATGTGGCTGAAATTTATATTTGAGTTTCTTGGACATCATAGTTCAATTTTTTTTTCTTCAATTGGGCCCGAGTGCGTTTGCTAATGGGTTCACAGGGTGAAATTAGAGGTTTAACAGAGGATGGTGATGGTGTAGATGTTGTGGGGGTGACGAATTGCGGTGTTGCAGATGATGATGGTGTTTCTGGGGCAAGCGGTGGTGGTGACGATGGCACAGACAGCTCAATCTTTACATGGCGAATTGAAATCTTTACTTAATATCATGTGCTGCTATAGAGTCAATATGATGAAAATTAACCAAAACTTATATAACAAAGGAAAAACAGCCAACTAAAATTTATCACATATTTGAGGGTTTGTGTACCCACGTGTGAATCTGCAAAATTTTTAGCCATTTTCTAGTGTAAAATCTAAGGGCTTACTACCCCCCACCCCCTCCTTTAAATCAGCCACTGCATTATCATTATTGTCTGAAATATATTTCCCTGGTTATTGATTTTTTTCTTTGAGAAAATGAACGGATGGTCAAAAGTCTAAAAACTTTGGGTATATTTGAAAATAAATTGCCTTTTTTGTTGACTCTAGAACGTGCAAAGAGAACTTGTATGTAAACAATGCCAGTAAAGTGCATTCTGGGTTGACCGGAAACAGAATTCCCTTTACTAAAATTAGAATCAGTTTATTTCTGTGCATGACGATGCAGGGGTGGATTTAAAAAAAAAGGGGGGGGGGCTCTTTCCATCTCAAACTATAGCAAAACTCCAGATTTGTTAGTCCAAGTGGTGGGATTTTTTGTTTATTAAATATATTTCCTAATGATGTAGAATCTATATGTATTGCCCATACATTTAAATAAAATACAAGTTCGTTACTTACTGTAGCATCGTCTCCCTTGAAGAGTTGTCAGCTTCCTTAAATACCCTGGAAAGATGTTCTGCCCACATTTCGAAACCAACACATCTCGCACCTTCCCAGCAGCCGCGTTTACAATTCTCACACATGATTGATATGCTTTGGTGCAATCGGCAACACCACCACTGACAGTACAAATGCCACACTGCATCGTGCTAGATCTAGGCCGAATTGGTAGGACATGACCAAATATGAAAAATGTTCCCAAGGAAAAAGCACAGATGTAAAAAGCTAGAACTCGACCGTTAACTATCACGGCGCCTATAATGTGTTAGAATCTCGTGCAGGTTGCACAACGTGTCACATGGCACTTAAAACAGTATGTAACCTTATTTGGTATCAGCGGATTCTGATTTGAATTTTATGCGGGTCTAGCTTTCATTACCATAATTACCGAAAAATGACAAACGCAACAATAAAACAAAATTAATTTATGTTCACGTTGAAAAAAAGCTCGTTTAAAATACAGAAGCTGTCAGTTATTGACGAGAGTATCTTAATATATATATATATATATATATATAGAATTAATGGTAAGCCTTTCTTAAACAATAGAAAATATTTCATTTTATTTTATTACAGTACATAGTTAGCATTTGATATATATTTCTTAAAGATAGATCTACACCCCTGACGCAATTAAGAACAGGTCATACCTGCGTGTGACGGTGTAACGACCTAAAAAAAATGAAAAAAGCAAGGGGAAATTTTTAAAAGTTGAACACATTTTATTGAACGATAATAAAACCATCAAAGTTTGATCAGATATATCAGTCAGTGTTTTCCTCTCAAGTTACACTTTTCTATTTTTTTTAACACATTATATTAATTAAACATAGAAAATATAAGTTACAATTATATGTATATAACCCGGAGTGTCTTTCTGTTAAAAAATAGAACAAAAGTATATCTTAGTACAGGTGCCCCCTCTATCTCTTGGGTCAATATTTGTACGATAAGATTTCTGCATGCCGCGCAGACACGTTTTAAAGAGCGCGATATTTTCAAAGGTGAATTAATGACTACGGTCGTGAGTTAACTCCCTATTCAAAACCCACTTCTGGCGTGTTTAATCCCCCCTTGATTTCAGTTACGTGACCAAACAAAACAAAAAAAGGAAAGGAAACGGGGTGTAACGTCTGATTCCTCCGTATCCCATGTACTTTTTACAAAGTATATAAAGTATGCTTGACAGAAAATTTTATCACCTTTTTTAAAACAAGATCTCTTGGAGGCAAACAGTCATCGGTCGAAATAACATGACGGATTTCTCCGATTTATTGTAAGTAGAATTGCAATTTAATACTTTACGTGTCAGATTTTTTTAAGACTAGGCATTTCACGTAATTACAATATTTCACATCATTTTTTTCATATGCAGTACTAATTTTAGGTAACCCATACATACAAGCTTCTATTTTCGCGATACTATTTTAAAATATCTGTAGCACTTAATCTTTGCACAAACAAAATACCTAATTTTAAGTGAGGTAAAAACAATGAATATTTTGACCTAGGGTTTTCTTTAGAGATCAAATTATACTTGACTTTATTGGTCAGGAATGTATTTTTCTCGCAAGGATAAAGATTATCATAAATCTCTTATTATAAATGTTCTTAATTTTTGAATAACCGTATATGTGAATTACATTTCATTTTATACCAAGTTTCGTATTATATTACAATTAATTCTTGAGATGAAACCTGGTGCATCGGATACCTTAGCCCCTTACATGACAGATACGCATTTTTACATACTACCAGTGGATACGACAACAAAATTAGCTTTTCTTATAATTAAAAAGAGAAATACTATATTTTTAAGTTAAATGGCACCAAAATTACAGTGAAATGCATCTGTTATATTGTGCTAACCTAGTTGAAACATGAATTTCTCTGTCATATAAGGGGTTAATGTGTCTTTGAAAATTAATTGTCATTCTTACATATGTACTTAAATCTCCCCCTCTCTCTCTCTCTCTCTCTCTCTCTCTCTCTCTGTTTTAATGATCTTAAACGTGTCGTTAATATCTATCATTTGTTAATTACACAGTGATTTGGAAACATGTCCAGACTTTGGAGACGTATGGGGGCAAATACATGCGCAGGTTTCTTCTGAAAATAAAACACCACAGTCTGAAGCAAAAAGAACTACCAAGGATAACACCGCGTCACCCATAATGAAGACTTTATTTTCTAATCCAGTGGCCATCCCTCTTAAAGAAAGTGTCCAAATTCAGACAAAGAATATTAAAACACCAGTCCTAGACAAGCAGGAAAAGGTACGTATTAAATCGGAACTGCCTTTTCAAAGGTAAGGATATACACTTATTAATTTATTCATACTGGTATACTTTATTCATATAGAAGGTGTTGCACATCTCATTTTCAATTTTCCTTAAGGTATTACATGTAAGGGTGTTAAAATTAAAGTGTTCAGATATATGATAAAACCAAATAGAACTTGTGTCTTGATTAATTGTTTTTTAGAAAATAAGTTAAAAGATATGTTTTCACCAGAATTAGAAAAAATGACTTCTTTGAAACAAACTGAATTTAACATGAACATCCTCTTCGAGTTTTCCACTAAAAAATTGTCACTTTGAAATTTGTTTCATAAAGGTACTTTAATTTAAGACAACAACAACAAAAACAACAAATCCACTGATACTAATTTCAATTTTACAATTTCATTTTCTATATACATTTTTTTTTAGCTATTCAGCCCCAGCATGTACCACTAGTACTTTGACACCAACGTACTCACCAGCTATTGATGAAAATTGGCCGCCATCATTCACAAATGCGGAGGATTCTATCCTTACAACCCTTAGGTTAGTCATTTGATATGATTATTGGGCCAAAAATAAAATATCGTTTGTTTTCCCTTTCCGACCGACCCATCAAAATCGCTGTGACCCCAAAAAATTTTATTGCATCATCTGAGAAAAAAATGATTTTTAAATGATTTCATTCCTATCATACCTGAACTCGGTAGATGTGTCTAATAAATTTGCTATTAAACATTGATAAACAAATTTAAACGTTAATTAAAACATAACAAATAAATGCACTTTATTGTCTGGTATCTTAATAAATGTTGGTGGAAAAATAAAATATTTTTCCTACCTACCGACCCATAGGTCAAAATGCTGAGTCGGAAAGGGGAAACAAAGAATATTTTAATTCAGGCCTTGTAAAGGATATCTTTTTCCTTAACTAAATTTAAGATAGACTCTCTCTCTCTCTCTCTCTCTCTCTCTCTTAGAAAGGGTGTTTTTTTAAAATTACATTTTACAAATAAATTTTGTATCTTTTAAAAGGAGGAAGAATCCGAAAAAATTTGATGAGTTGAACAGAAGGTTCTCGGAACCTAGAGTCACCACATCAAGAGAATTTAAGGTTTTAAAAGCGCTGCAGAAGCGGATCATCAGGGACATGGAGCAGAGTGAGATAATTGTTAATTATCTCACTGATAAATATGGAGAGGAAGAACCGGAAAAGAAAAGAGTAAAGTTTTCTTCTTTTGAATAGATTTTTGTGAACAAAAGTGTTGATTTAAAAAACAACTCTACCTCTCAAATGTGTGAAAAAAAGCCGAATTTAAATAAATTTATGTGTTGAATATGGGTTTTGGGAACCAAGAGTCACAACTTCAAGGCCATTTAAGACTTTACAGAAGCGGATATTCTCGGACATGCAGCAATTGAAAGTTTACTTTAATAGCAATTAAAGTTTGTAAATTATTTTCAATAGATTTGTTGAGAACTGTGTCGATTAAAAGATACTTGTGAAATTAGGATTTTGTCTCAAATTGAGGGTTATCGCAAGTTAAAAATGTTACTGGATTAATTTGACAAAATATGAGACTGTGGGACAGTTCAAGTGTGAAGCTGTGTTACTATATGCATTCATTATTACCGGATACCCATTACAAAGTGGAAAGATTTTCGTAGTTAATAAATGAATATTGATACTTTTCAAACGTGTATATTTTTTAAAGTGATTTATTCTTTCATTTATAGGAAACAATTACTCTTTTTATCCCTTGTGATTCTATCTTAGGGGTGTGTTGAAAAATTAGTTGATGAAAATTAGACGTACCTTCAATAAGAAAAAAAATCTTCTGATGCTCTTCCTGGGTTTTCTTTTCGTATTAAGAAGCGATATACCACTAAATTATATAAGTAGTGAGCAACCCTAGATGGAAACAAAAGGTACATTGATCTCACCTGTACATCAAGGTTACCCGGTCAAGGTGACCAAATCATTGATTCCTAAACGGTGACCGCAGACGGATGACCTTAGATGGACCCATATGTCAAGATGGCCTAATTATTAAGATGATACCGTCATTAAAGTGACCCCTGTATAAAGGTGACCTTATTTATCATGGTGACTCACATATATAGGTGACCTGGTTATCAAAGGGTACTGGCCTTGAAGGTGTCCTGGTTTGTCAAGGTCACTGACATTGACCTTAATTTCACAAGGTGACCCTTTATCTAGGTCAAGGTCACTGACTGTAGAGACTCCAGACACCTATACCAACTACTACGGTAGCAGATGAGAACAAGATCAGTGTCTTCGCCAATTTCGACGACTTGTGTTGACTGAGCACATGCTACAGCTGTTGATATGATGAGACAATCTGCATCTTCCTCTGCAAGGATGACCGTGTATTCATTTTTCCGAAGTCTTTGGGCAAGAAGACTTATGAAACGAGACTTGTTGTTGTTATTTGTGAGAAGAAATTCTTTGTTAGATTTGAAGGTCATATCTGAAGTAAATGTTACATCAGGGGAGATGATGCCCTTTGAACGTCGAAGATGAGTCGCGTCTTTGGTCGAGGGTTCACTGGAATATCCATCAAATACAATAGTTGGTCTCGAGTATCTTCTAATAATATACTCAACATACAACTGACATATAGCATTGAATGACATGCCTTTTGTCCATGGGATACGCTGTAGCAAAGAACCGCCATCCAAAACAAAATGTACAACAAGCAATTCCTTCTCTGATACAGCACAATCGCCCATACTCCAAATTGCATCTGAAATTTGAGGCTTACTTGCTGCTCTTGGAAGTCCTGAGGGTTCAAAGATCGATGATGGATGCGTTGATAATTCATATTTGAAGATATTTGCAATATCTTCAACAGATTCTCTAGATGAAATTTACCGTTAGTCTTTGAAAAAGCACTTGGGGATCAACCGCTGTAGATATCTTATATTTTTTTAAAACTTCTTTCAGGGCAATAAAGAGAAGAAGATTATGTAAAGAAGAGGATAAGTTTATATCTTATTTCAGGTGGGGGAACTCATTGACCCTCGTTTTTTTGTTTATACAAAAGTTTAACAATTTATGGAATTGGTATCTTCTTAGGTTTATTACTGTATTTTTTTTTAAAGAAATAATAACCCTCAACGGTACGAGCAGTTAGAGAATAGAGTGAGGGGAGAGGGAGGATTGACATTTTTAGGATATGGAGATACGGTCATGTCACTGGAAAATAACAACACAGCTTCAAACATTGTGTCGATGGGAGATATTAATTGCGGTACAAGTGCCCACAGCACGGTTCCTTACGACGTATCGATGGTGAATAGTGTTTCAACCACCGTATCGATCCCTTTTGAGCATGAAATTAACGCTATATCTGAGTTGGTGGATTGCATGAGAGTAGACATAGAACAAACGTCTATGATAATGATGTATATAAAAGATTACATGAAAAAATTTTCGAGTAATATTTGTATTTATTGTATGTACTCGGAAATTGTTATTGAATTGAGCGCTATAGTTCTGTACATTGTAGTGTTGTAAGTTTATAATATTGTTTTTTTTTAAAAAAATGTTATGTGTATAGAATATATATATATATATATATATATATATATATATATATATATGTTTAAAATTGTTATTAAATACGGGTACTTACTTAAATGTTATGAATCTGTTTGGCTGAGGAGACAAGTAGGTGCTATGGATTCTTGGATAATCTGCCTTTACGAGGTTGTCAATGTTTTCTGAAAGTGATGGTCTCTTTTTATACTTTTTTAAAAAAGGTGTAACCGTTAACACCGTGAGAAAAGTTTTGGGTGTAACCCTTAACACCGTGAGAAAAGTTTTGGGTGTAACCGTTAACACCGTGAGAAAAGTTTTGGGTGTAACCGTTAACACCGTGAGAAAAGTTTTGGGTGTAACCGTTAACACCGTGTGAAAAGTTTTGGGTGTAACCGTTAACACCGTGTGAAAAGTTTTGGGTGTAACCGTTAACACCGTGTGAAAAGTTTTGGGTGTAACCGTTAACACCGTGTGAAAAGTTTTGGGTGTAACCGTTAACACCGTGTGAAAAGTTTTGGGTGTAACCCTTAACACCGTGAGAAAAGTTTTGGGTGTAACCGTTAACACCGTGAGAAAAGTTTTGGGTGTAACCGTTAACACCGTGAGAAAAGTTTTGGGTGTAACCGTTAACACCGTGTGAAAAGTTTTGGGTGTAACCGTTAACACCGTGAGAAAAGTTTTGGGTGTAACCGTTAACACCGTGTGAAAAGTTTTGGGTGTAACCGTTAACACCGTGAGAAAAGTTTTGGGTGTAACCGTTAACACCGTGTGAAAAGTTTTGGGTGTAACCGTTAACACCGTGAGAAAAGTTTTGGGTGTAACCGTTAACACCGTGTGAAAAGTTTTGGGTGTAACCGTTAACACCCTGAAAAAAGGTTTTCGGTTTTTTTTTTGTGATTGTTGATCACTGATAGGAAAATGACTGTGACTTTTGTTAAATATGATCAAAATGACTGTGACCTTTGTATCGGGTACTGATAAGAAAAAACTGACTGTGACCTGTACTTGTATTGGTACTGATAAGAGATTGACTGACCTGAAATTGACTGTGACCTCTGTTGACCTTTGGGTACTGATAAGAAAGTGACTGTGTACTACTACCTATACTACTGACCATGACTGTAGTGATGGCAGAGGAAGACATGACCGTACTGTAGTGATGGCAGAGGAAGACATGACCGTACTGTAGTGATGGCAGAGGAAGACATGACCGTACTGTGGTGATGGCAGAGGAAGACATGACCGTACTGTAGTGATGGCAGAGGAAGACATGACCGTACTGTAGTGATGGCAGAGGAAGACATGACCGTACTGTAGTGATGGCAGAGGAAGAAGATTCGCGAACGGTCGTAAGATGGCATGCGGAGGATACGGATCGAGACAGTGCGTCCAATGAAGAAGACGATTATGCGCGAGACGGTCAGGACAGTTGTGCTCGAGACGAGGACGACCGAGACGATGCTAGTGCGGTGTATGAAGAAGACGATAGACGCGAGACGGCTGAGGATATTCACCGCTCAACAATATGTTTGATACTGAACAAGACAGTCCGACGAGAACCTAATGGGGCAGAGGAAATCTCCAGAGATTCCCACGTGATATATTCGAAAGACTTGACCCCTGAAAACATTGACCCGTGTGCCATTGCATATGAAATAATTTCGGAAGTGCCCAAACACCTTGAGGAAGGAGATGTGGGAATCGTGAGGAGACATTTCCGTTTAAAAATTTGTATATAGACCTGTAAATTATTATTGTATATATGAACAGTTAAAAACTTGTGTATATTTGACTTTTATTTAATTTTTGTGTTTATTATGTTCCAATACCGGTATCTACTTAGCATGTATAATTATTTTATCGGTACTGTGCTATTGTTTTTATTATATATTGTTTTAAATGAAGATAATATGTCGTACATTTTAAATTTATTATTCAATTACCCTATGTCGTTTCGAACGGAGTCGGAAACTTAAGAGAGGGAAAGTTGTAAGATATTTAAGACAATCATTTTTTTATCAGTTTAATTAGTATAAAGTTCTTTCTAAATTCCCGTATCTATATTTAGAATTGCTCCTCGCGAGAAATGATGATTACCCAATCTTTGTTCATACTCAATTGCTCGTCGCGAGCAATCACTATTGTTTATATATCATTGCTCCTAATGAGCATTGTGTATATATAGGGATATATAAGGAAGGTTGGGGTTCGAAATTTTGGATTGTTTTTATCTATGTGCCTTGGGGTAAATATGTGCCATTTTCTTTGAGATTTTTGATTATTGTGAACCTGTGGATTATTAAATGATGAACATGTAAATAAATTGTATATAACTGTACTTGCGTCTCATTTCTACTAAAGCTAATGCTTTAGAGGCTGAAGGAATATTTTAACATGGAATAATTATCAATTTGGACTTATACTAAAATGTGAAATATTGTTGATAGCGAGCCGTGTACCGCTCGACGGCATTACAATAACTTTGGGTTTTTCCATTTATTGAAACGTATAATTGATGACACGGCTTCAAAGTTGGCATGTACAGCATTTTTGCACTGTGAAATTTGTTTTTTGTATGGAGTATATAGAGAACATCGCCTCAAATTTTTATTTAGGCTGGGAACCTTCAATTTTTAAGGTAATTTGTTGAAATTTGGATTAAATTGTCCCATTAATTTGTGTCAATCAAAAAATGTTTGTTCTTTTAATATTCACTACACAGTGTGTTCAAAATTCTAGATTAAAAAATAATTTCTTAACAAATCCTTTACATCGCCATGAAGAGAAGAGGATTCAAGATGGAGGATATGCAAATGAGCAAAATGGCAATATTTCCCGCAATGCAGATACAATGTACCTGGGATGAGACCACCGACCTTCCGCAAGTAAACTACATAGAATATAACTAATCCGGAAATATATGGACATAAAAAATCCGGAAAACATGGAAATAAAAATTCCGGAAAAAGAAAAATATTAATTGGTCGTAACAATAGCTGAAAGATTGCTCAAGCGGCTATAAGCAAGAAACAATCAATCAGTATTGGTGGATGTACTGACTTGCACGTGATTAATGGTAATCTTACCGGTGCAATTTACAGGGACGAGATACCGCATCCAATTCGCGAATCGCCGCATCTTATGCATTGACCAATCAGAAGATGTTATGACGTAGACTAAAGCGTAATCAAAAGTTGCGTGGAGGAAGGTTAGACACACAGATTCGCTTAACATTTAGCAGTACGATTAGTTTGGCTGACCATGGTAAAAAGGTGTGCATACGGACTATGCAACAGTGATAATAGGTATCCGGAACGAAATGAGGGGGCGATATTCTATCCGTTTCCTAAGCCTAAGACGAAATTAGATCAATGTCGAAGGTGGATCAAGGCGTGTAATCGGCCCCATTAACAACTTAACGCCGACAGGATAACGAAAAACACTTATGTCTGCTCAAAGGTAAGTTGTTGTAGAACAGATAAACATCCAGTAATGATTTTGTGCAGTATATTATTCACAGAACTTGTCAGGAGTAAGTTAGTAACGATATGTTGAAGAGATTAAAATTAGCCAGAATTTCCTTCAATGTCAACAATAAAGCCCGCAGTCGTACTAGAAGTTAATAAATATATACATGATATATAAACAAAATATACAGCATTATGCCGCCTGCGTGGCGCAGTGGTTAGAGCGTCGGGCTCAAAGATCTGATGATCATTGAGTCGGGGGTTCGAATCCCACTGTGGGACGTGGGTGCCGGTCTTTCGGATGAGACCGTATAAACCGAGGTCCCGTGTCGCAGTAGGTGTGGCACGATAAAGATCCCTCCCTGCTCAAAGGCCCTGAGTGCCGAGCATAGGCCTAAATTTGCAGCCCTGTCACCGGTAATGGTGACAGCCGCCGGATAGCTGAAAAATTGCTCAGGCGGCTATAAACAAACAAACAAACAAACAAACAAAACAAAAACACACCATTATATTTCATATCAACTCCCAGTGGCGAGTGCCCGTGAGTTTAAGGGGGAGGGGTGTACCAGAAACGTGTATAAGTAGTAACAAAATATGATGAAAACTGTAGTGTTTGTACAATTTATTAGTAATAGCAATCCGGAATTTATGAGGTCGATCATACTGTTATTTGATTTGTACTGTTAGATGTTGACCGGAAGTAGTTAATAAAAGCACATGTTTTGGAAATAGTGTTTTCTCTGAAAGTGAAGTGCATAGCGGGTTATCCGGAGTGAGACCCCAGGCATCACAATCGGCGACGAGGATAACAAATCGGATAGGAAAGGGAAATAAGAAGATGGCGAAGTTGTTAAGTGATTTATCAACAGTTCAACCCTTCGATGTTCACGGAGACTCGACTACGGTGGGTGCTCAATGGCAAAAATGGTTACGTTCGTTTGAACTTTTCTGTGTCGGTAGAGGCGTGACAAACAACGCTCAAAAGAAAGCTCTTATGTTACATTGTGGCGGCTGTGACTTGCAAGATGTTTACTTTACGTTTGAACCAAAGGATCCGGGTGTGGGCGAAAATGTTTACAGTGTTGCACAAAAACAGCTAAGTGACTACTTTATGCCACAAGAAAACGTGCCGTATGAGAGACACTTGTTCAGAAACATGAGTCAGAAACCAGATGAGACAGTTGACCAGTACATAACACGTTTAAGGCAACGAGTTCAGTTTTGTAAATTCGGAGATCAAGCAAATGAGCAAATTCGGGATCAAGTGATTGAGAAATGTGTATCGCACCACCTGAGGAGAAAGTTGCTAGAGAAAGGTCAAGATCTCACCTTAGATCAGCTAAGAACTACTGCTAGAGCATTCGAGTCCAGTGAGAAGCAGGCGCAGTCAATTGCAATGGGGAGCAACATGAAAACAGAGGCGGACCCCGTAAACTTTGTCAAGTCGCGTGGACCAAGGACGCACAGGGATTCTCGTCCGTCAGATAGGAAATGTTACAGATGTGACAATTATGGACACATCTCGACTGATGCTAAGTGTCCCGCGAAGGATAAGGAGTGCAGTAAGTGTCATAAAGTTGGACATTTTGCTAAGTGCTGCAAAACTAAAATGAAATTTAATAGAACTTCTAAACGTCATTCGGGAAGAAACAAAGTCAACCTTGTGAATAGGAGTGATTCTGATGACTCAGATGGATACGTTTTTACTGTCAGCAGTGAAAGTCGAACAAGCAGCATTTCAGTTACTATTGGAGGAGTATCTACGAACATGATCATTGACTCAAGAGCAAGCTGCAACTTAATTAGCCGAAGTGAGTGGGAAAGACTCAAAACTGAAAAAGTGAAATGTGAATCAAAGAAGTGCACAAGGAAACTTTACGCCTATGGAAGTAAAGTACCGCTGGATGTTGCTGGAAGTTTTACAGCAGAAGTATCTACATGTATTGGAATGTCTACAGAAGCAGTAGAGTTCATTGTTGTTGAAGGTCAAGGACAGAATCTTCTTGGAAAAGACACTGCAGTGAAACTTAATGTACTCAGACTTGGACCGGACAATGTGAACAAAATTTCAGGAAGTGACTTACAGCAACAATACAAAGAGGTGTTTACAGGACTGGGTAAACTTAAGGACTTCCAGTTGCAAATTCCAATCGATAAATCAGTTAAACCAGTAGCTCAAAGTGTGCGACCAGTGCCATTCAGCCTTAGGGACAAGATTGAGAAAAAGTTGGAAGAACTCCTGGAAATGGACATAATCGAGAGAGCGGAGGGACCTACTCCATGGGTTAGTCCGATCGTTGCTGCACCTAAGCCAAATGGAGACATCAGATTATGCATTGACATGCGGCAAGCGAACACAGCAATTTTACGCGAACGTCATCCTATACCTACAGTTGATGAAGTTCTCCAGAATCTTAACTGCAGTAAAGTGTTCAGTAAATTAGACTTGAATCTTGCATTTCATCAGATAGAGCTGAGTGAAGAATCCCGGAGCATTACAACATTTGTGACCCACAAAGGACTTTTCAGATATAAACGACTGATGTTCGGAATCAGCTGCGCACCGGAGATGTATCAGAGGATTATTTCACAACTTTTGCAAGGATGTACAGGAGTCAGAAACATTTTTGATGACATCATTGTTCATGGAGCAACCAAAGAGGAACATGATCGAAATCTAGAAGCACTGCTGCAGAGATTGAGAGAAAAGGGATTAACTCTCAATTTCAACAAATGTCAGTTCAACATATCCGAGATAGATTTCATGGGTCATTTGTTGTCAGCAAGAGGAATTGGTCCGGAGAAGGCTAAAATTGAAGCAGTAACTGAAGCGAGAAGGCCGGAGACAGCATCAGAAATAAGGAGTTTCCTCGGATTGGTGAATTTTTGTGCCAGATTCATCCCCGATTTGGCAACGTTGACGGAACCCTTAAGGAGACTAACAAAGCATGGTGTTAAGTTTAACTGGGGTGCTGACCAAGATGATGCATTTAACACGTTGAAGAAGAAGATGACGGATGCAGAAACCTTAGGATACTTTAACACTAAGGCGAAAACACAACTGATCACTGATGCGAGCCCAGTAGGCCTCGGAGCTGTGCTAACACAAATTCAGAATGGAGAAAAGCGCATTATTTCATATGCAAGCCGTAGCCTGACAGATGTTGAGAAACGATATTCTCAAACGGAGAAGGAAGCACTGGGAATCATATGGGCATGTGAACGTTTCCACATGTATTTATATGGAATTGATTTCGAACTCTTGACCGATCACAAACCACTGCAATACATTTATTCAGCCACTTCTAAACCAAGTGCACGGATCAGCAGATGGGTGCTTCGCCTTCAACCTTATACATTTAAGGTTATTCACATCAGAGGAAAGAACAACGTAGCAGATTCGTTATCACGACTGACGAAAGTAAATGAAGGCAAAGTGGCACAAACTGACACAGAGGACTTTGTGAAATTTGTAACTCTATATGCAGTACCAAAAGCTATGTCTGTGAAGGAAATTGAACACGAGTCAGCCATTGATCCAGTGTTGAAAAGAGTTCGTGCGAATGTGCTTACAGGGAAATGGACTAAAGGGGAAGACAAAGCATTTCAGATTGTGAAGGATGAATTGTCTGTTGTCGGAAAACTCGTTCTAAGAGGAACTCGAATAGTTATGCCTGAGACTCTCCGCAGTAAGACATTGAAAATTGCACATGAAGGTCATCCAGGAATTGTTCTCATGAAACGTCGTCTTCGTACAAAAGTTTGGTGGCCAGGAATCGACCGCAACGCTGAAGATGTGTGTAGGAAGTGTCATTCTTGTCAAGTTGTTAGTCAGACATCAGCACCAGAACCAATTAAAAGTGCTGATTTACCCAAAGGTCCATGGCAACAACTCGGAGCTGATTTACTGGGACCTCTTCCATCGGGAGACTATTTATTTGTCGTGGTAGATTACTACAGTCGATACGTAGAAGTTGATGTCATGAAGAAAACAACTAGCGACAGGATTGTGAAAAGTCTTCACAGGATGTTTGCGACACATGGATTACCATTACAAATAGTGTCAGATAATGGACCACAGTTCATAAGTAGTGAATTCAAGGATTTCATGGAACAGGAGGACATTGAGCATAGGAAAGTTACACCCCTATGGCCTCAAGCTAATGGTGAAGTGGAGAGGCAAAACAGATCTATGCTTAAACGACTGAAAATTGCACAGATAGAGAAGAGGAATTGGCATGATGAACTCTCAGACTACTTAACGATGTACAGAACGACTCCGCATTCCACTACAGGAATTAGCCCCTCGGAAATGCTATTCAAACGGAAGATTCGTACAAGATTACCCATGTTAGACACCATGTTATTTGAACCAGACGATATGGACCAGGAAGTCCGTGACCATGATGCAGAGAAGAAAGGTTCTTCAAAATACAACGCCGATATGACTCGTCAAGCTAGGAAGAGTGAAATTACAGAGGGAGACGCAGTTCATTTGAAACAACGTGCAGAAAATAAACTTTCACCGACCTTTCAAAGTGAACCATACGAGGTTGTGTCGAAGAAAGGAAACAGCGTTACCATACAAAGAGATGGAGTCTGTTATAAGCGCAATGTAACACATGTTAAGAAGTACGAGGAATGTGATACTCGCGATAAAGAACCGTGTGAGAATTCGAATTCCAAAGAGGATGTAACTGAACAGAGTAATGATCGCGTACCCGACATTGCGAAATCGCGTCCCAATAGAGCAGTGAAACTACCTAGCAGATTTGACGACTTTGTGATGATTTAAGTGATTATATGGTCAATGTACTTTGTGTTCATTTGAAATTGAAAGTTTTCTGATATATTTAATTTGGCATAAGATAATGCTTTGAACTGCGAAAGACCTTAACATGCTAATTATAGATTACACACTGTAATTTTTCTTAAGGACTCGTACAGTTATTTTCTGTTTAGCAAGTTCGATAACTGCAAAGACTTATTACGTTTATAAGAAAAGTTCCAATAACACAGTGTATTCATAAATGAAATTATTTGAAATATTAATGTAAAGTTAATTCTGAAGAAGGGAGGAATGTAGTGTTTGTACAATTTATTAGTAATAGCAATCCGGAATTTATGAGGTCGATCATACTGTTATTTGATTTGTACTGTTAGATGTTGACCGGAAGTAGTTAATAAAAGCACATGTTTTGGAAATAGTGTTTTCTCTGAAAGTGAAGTGCATAGCGGGTTATCCGGAGTGAGACCCCAGGCATCACAAAAACAATATCATCATTCAGCAAGTATTCTATGAATAATTGAAATATGATGCACAGATGCATTTATCTTTGTTCTTGGACATGTGCTATGACATTCACAATATATTATTTTAAATTACAGCATTTCATGAATTGTTGTGGTCCTACACCAACATATCCTGACCCCATTCCGCAGACTACCAGCAGCAGCACACCCAAGCCATCCAGACTGCCTCTAAAGAACAGTCATAGTAAAGTATTTATCAATAATTATTATTAAAATTTTGAGTTTTTGTAATTAAAAATTTTCAACTTTAAAGAATTAATCATTACTTTCAAAGTAGAAACTTGTAATATTTTAGAAACATTGTAAGTTATATATAAATCTTCAAAGTCATTAATTAACCTAAATAGCATGCATGTTGAATGTTGTTATTACAGCAATCACCTTTCTATTATTTCAGTATATCAGAAAATTATGCTGGCAATGAAGAAAACACAGCTGTGACAGAACCTTGTCAGCCTGACATATCAACATGCATCAACATGTCAACTTCCTCGCAAACTGAGGAAAAATGTAAGTGCATGTATGCCAGTTAAGAACTGCATACAATAACCAACATAAATTGAAAATAACAGTTTATTCAATTAGATTGTGAAAGTAACAGAAGCATATTTTGCTTAAATTTGCTTGAGCATAGAAGTTGGATTTCGGCGTGTTTTTGAAATGAGCAGTTAATAGAAAGTTGAACAGTTTACATTGAAATGTACAAGTGTTCTTTGGATTAGGATTTTTGTTCCCGTGTTTTTTTTTGATCTGATGGCGAGAAGAAATCTAGCGATGCACTTTGGTAAGTAAAGATGTTTAGATTTGTGACAAAAGTAGTTCGGACCGGAAGTGCTTTATCAAACGCGGGTGTGATAAACCTATGGTTTATCAAGCTATCAATATACACCACACATATGAGATAAATCTGTTTATCTACTGTTTATTGTTCGAGTTATGGAAATTCCCTTGAAAGATAAATAGGTTAGCATGTGTGACGTAGACCACTACGTGTAATTCATCGTCTGCTCATAGTTTTGTTTACATAATATCTCGACAACAAAATGGAGGCAAATCGACAAGAAATGTCAACACCCTTGAAACAAATGATCGTGGAATTGTTTTTGAACGGAGGGAAGGCATCAGATATTGCAAGCAGTGTCAACAGATCTCTAGCTTCAGTGTATCGTGTTATTCGGAAGTTTCAGGGTATAGGATCTACGGAAAATTAACCAAGACCAGGTCGGCCTCGTTCTACTGACGATCGGGAGTATCGGAGGCTTCAGAGGATTGTAAACAAGGATCGTCGGGCTCCTCTTAGGGACATTACTGCTGAATTTAATGACAGAAGAGCAACATCAGTGTCTCAGAAAACTATTAAACGTCGATTGAAAGCTAGTGGTTTCTTAAGGGGTGTATATAGGGAAAAAGTTGTGATAAAGAGTGTCAACAGAAAGAAACGTTTATCATGGTGTAGAGGGAAGAGGCGATGGGATGTACAAAATCAGTGGTCGAAAGTTATATTCAGTGACGAGTCTCAGATATGTGTTGGTGAGAACAACCGAGTGTATGTGTGGAAAAAAGCCGGCGAAGGTTGGAGACCCGACTTAGTACCGCAACAAAATGGCCGAAAGTTCAGCATCATGGTTTGGGGTTGCTTATGTTTTCATGGCGTGGGGACATATGTCGAGTGGAAGGAAATATAAATTCTGAAAAATACATTGACATATTAGATACAAACCTCTGGCCTGTGATAGTGCGTCATTTTCCCAACGGAAGCTACCTTTTTCAGGATGACAATGCCCCCGTACATCGATCTCGTAGGACCCAGGTTGGTTAAACACCAAGGGAGATTATTAACGGAGGCAGCCATCAGAAGCAATGGTTACTGGATCACAGGAGCCAAACGACTGGTCTCCTCAGTCATCAACCACTGTGTTACCTGCAAGCGACTACGTGGAAAGGTTCAAGAACAGATAATGAGCAACTTACCTCTGGAACGCACCTCCGCAGGACCACCATTTTCCATTGTCGGTGTTAACACCTTTGGGCCATGGGAGGTTGTAGCCCGCAAGACAAGAGGTGGTCTTGCTCACAGTAAAAGATGGGCCATTTTGTTCACCTGCATGGCTATACGGGCAGTGCACATTGAGCTCATAGAGGAGATGAGCAGCTCCGCCTTTATAAATGCTTTACGCCGTTTTGTATGTAAACGAGGCTCAGTGAAGGAATTCTGTTCTGATCGTGGAACTAACTTTGTTGGAGCTTTGGTTGCTCTAAGAGTGGATGGTGTGTGTGTAGAACAAGGACCAGTGCAGGAATTTCTTCATAAGTCGGGAATCATTTGGAAGTTCAACCCTCCTCATGCTTCACACATGGGGGGTTCTTGGGAGAGGATGATAGGTATGGCCCGCAAGATCCTAAACACAATGCTTTTTCAACACAAGGGCCAATTAACCCATGAAGTCCTTCACACGTTCATGTATGAAGTGTCAGCCATAATCAACTCCCGACCAGTGACCCCAATATCAACTGATCCTGAAAATCCAATCATCATCAGCCCAGCCATGCTGCTGACTCAAAAGACCGGTTTTGACCCTGTACCGGATTTGGATGACGACGTAAGGAACCTTTACAAAACAGGATGGAAGCGTGTTTTTTGGTTGTCCAACGTGTTCTGGAAACGATGGAAGGGAGAATACATGAGTGGTCTCCAGATTCGCAGGAAATGGAACCAACAACGAGAAAATTTGAAATCTGGGGATGTTGTTCTGGTACGCGATTCCACAGCTTGTCGAAATAGGTGGCCCCTGGGTTTAATTCTTAGGGTCTTTCCTTCCAAGGATGACGGAAATGTTCGCACAGTGGAAATTCGCATGTTTAAGGATGAGAAACCGACGATACTGGTGCGACCTATATCCGAACTTGTCAGCCTGGTGAATTGACTGTGTATCTCAGTTTCAACTTACATGTACAATTTTAGTCAGTTATCGTACATTATTTTTACATTTTGTACCTAGTCAAGAGATGATAGTGTTTTGTATTCTAGTCATTTCATTGTTAGTCTGTCATTTGGTTATTTAGTCTAACTGAATTTAACTCATGCATGCAAGTTGTCTGAATATGATCCTTTGAACTAGTTCTTAGTGATAGCATAATGGTTCATTTATTTGTGAATTTGTGTGAAAATGGAGATATTTTACAATATCTGGCGAGGAGTGTAGTGGAACGAGTTATCTAATTTTGTACTTCTGCATCCTGTGTGAGAGTTATCGTTCGTTGTGTGAAAAAGGCGCAAAGAATGCACGCTTGTTTTGTTCTACCATGTGAATGTGAACATGATCGCTGAGAAAGTTGGTCAAGCACCTCGTTGTAAGTGTATTATCATATTATCTTATTGTTTGTTAAAGTTAGGTATATTGATAGGTGATATTTTAGCAAGTTGACTCTTTAAAGCCTGTATTCATGGACAGTTCGAATTTCCTCAACCTTTGTTTTGGTATGTTCTATAGTTTATAACTCTGTATCTCATGACTTTAATTAATTACTGGGTATGTGTGTGTTAGTGTATGTGAGAATGTAAGAACTTATTAGTGTTTTGTTTATTGTAGTTCTTACGGCGAACTTATGCTGAAATAAAGACCGTAAACTAGCTGCCGAGTGTTTTGTGGTAAATACGGGGGCAGCATACATGATTTTCATTATTCTGACTTGGCTTATAGATTTAAAATCAGTAAACAGACAACAAGCGTCATTTTTACACACTGGATCAATTACATGTTTTTGAGATTTGGAGAGCTTTCTTTCTGGCCTCATAGAGATGTCATAAAAGAAAATATGGCGTCCAAATTTAACTCTTTGCCTGCTACCGGCGGGAATTTCCGCCCAGGCTTTACTTTCCACATCTCGCTGCCGGCGGGGATTCCCGACGAACAAATAGCCTCATGTTCTTTAAATAACCTGTGCCGAATCTGATGACATAGACCACAAGTTTTCTGCGCATGTACACCCGGGGAAGTTCAAAATGGTTGACAAAAAAGCATGGGACATACAATTATACATTTAGATGGAAAAATTCAAATTTTTGAAGGTGTTTTGACTGAATTGTTTTGAAAATGGCGGAGCAGGAATTTTACGATTTATTCGGGAACTCGGACAGTGAAGATGACGAATTTTTAGGCTTTACAATGATATTAACTATGATGAAGCATTTAATGTTCATGATAATCATCTTGACGAAGACGAACTGTTAGAGCAGGTGTTGAGGGAAATTGACGAAGAGGAACGGGATCCAAAACACGACGCTTATGATTGTCAGTGGCTGCGTAACTTCGCCATGTTATCGGGGCCGCGTCATATTGATGAGAATGCGAGTGAAAGTGATAAATTTCAGCTAGTTTTTGACGATGATATTATTTCACTATTTGTGGAGGAAACCAATAAGTATTACAAACAATACATCGAAAAGGTAGGTGGAATTGATAGTCTAAAACCACATGCCCGACCTCGGAAGTGGGTTGATGTTGACAACGCGGAAATGAAAGCTTTCTTCGCGATTGTTCTGTACATGGGGTTAGTTCGTCTGCCAAATTATGAGTCCTATTGGAGCAGCGATACTCTTTTATCTTTGCCAGTCAAGTCAGTGATGATTAGAGATAGAGACAGGTTTCTGAATATTTTGACATTTTTACACTGCACAGATAACAATACTGAACCTCCCCGTGACAGTCCAATGTACGATCCAATCTACAAGTTTTCAAAACTTTCAAAACTGTTGATTGCAAATTGGCAAAAATACTATTACCCAAAACGTGAATTGGCCGTTGATGAGACACTAATTCCTTTCAAAGGCCGTACCAAATTCTTACAGTATATATCCTCTAAACCACATAAATGGGGTATAAAAGTCTGGATACTTGCATAGTCGAGTTCGGGATATGTCTACAACTGGATGATGTATACTGGCAAAGCAGTAAATGTGGGAAACCCTAGAAATCCAAAAGGAGTTGCACACAGTGTGGTTTTGGACATAACTACTCCAATACAGCATAATGGACACCACATTTATTGTGATAATTTCTTTACTAGTCCTGCATTGTTTCAAGATCTGTCTGAAGTTGAAACTGGAGCCTGTGGTACTATACGCACGAATCGAGCTGGTGTTCCGAGAGAAGTAAAATTAGCAAAACCAAACAAAGGTGACCCTCCTGTTGTACACAAAGATGGAAAAAATGTCTTCATATCCTGGTGTGATAAGAGACTTGTAAATATATTGACAACTGTAGATAATGGGTCATGTTACACAAAAACTGTTCGCTCACGATTTCATGACAATCACACGAGGGAGGTCCATCATCCTCGCGCAGTCCAATTATACACCAAGTATATGGGAGGAGTTGACTCGGCAGATCAACAAACACAATATTGTGTTTCCCAACATAGAGTTCTCAAATGGTGGAAGAAGGTTGTGCTCTGTAACCTGCTAGAAGTTCGACTGGCCGTCATTCATGGTCTGCTGCAAGGATACGAACACCCGACCAGAAAATTTGCTCGCCCATGCAATGTCCCATCTAGGAGACTAACTGAGAAGCATTTTCCTGCTCTTAACCCCAAAATGACTCCAGCTGGGAGACGTTCCATTTGTGACTGTGACGTTTGTTCCAACCGTGAGGAGAAGTGTAGACATCAAACACAATATGTTTGCAAAACTTGTGATGTACCTCTGTGTATCTACCCCTGTTTAGAGAGACATCACACCCTCCAAGACTACAAAGTGGTTTGCAATCCTACATTGCATAGATAAGTGTTGAAAAGTTGATTATTTGAACAGTAGAAGTGATTTTTGCTAATGAATTTCATTTACCTGTGTTACACCTGAGTTATACTTACCTTAACACCGAATAAAATTAAAATAAATTATGGCAATAATATCTTTATTCATATATCTAAACATGGACCAAAAATTATTAAGATATATCAGCACACTACAAAGTTATTAATTTTTTTAATAAATAACTATGAAATATGATGATGTTTACATAATTACTGAGTGCCTGGGTCTTGGGAGATAACTCTGGTACTCCGCAGGCAAAGAGTTAAAGAAGAATTTCCAACAACTTTTGGAATTCTTGACTGCACAGAAATAAAAATATACAAACCATCATCACTTAAGGCCCAATCACAAACCTACAGTGACTACAAAAGCTGCAATACTA
This sequence comes from Ostrea denselamellosa, assembly GCA_024699665.1. NCBI lineage: Eukaryota > Metazoa > Mollusca > Bivalvia > Ostreida > Ostreidae > Ostrea > Ostrea denselamellosa. The sequence goes on along the minus strand of JAMZEH010000075.1, from coordinate 1,388,158 downwards.
TGAAAGGTTTAGTGGTGTGTGATCCAAGGGGATCAGTTATTTTCACTTCAATGTTATTAAGTGGTGGTATATCTGACAAAGACATTTTTGTTCGATCTAATTTTAAAGAAATGCTCGAAGACTTGTTGGACGAGGGTTATCTACTCCAAGGAGATGGACTAATGGCAGATAAATGATTCAACATCGAGGAGGAAGTTGAGAAATGTGGACTGCAACTTAACATCCCACCCTTTGCAACCGTAGGAAAACAAATGACCAAGAGCGATGCTTTACTTACAAAAAGAATTGCTAAACATAGAGTTCATGTTGAGAGGGTAATCGAGAGAATTTAACGATTTAAAATCTTAAGTGGGAAATTTAAACTCTCTTTATTCACCCTGATCAACCAAATATGGTTTGTTTGTGCTATGCTTTCAAATTTTGTTCATCCTTGCATTAAAAACAAAACCTGAGTCTGTGACAATATTATACATTATTCGTAAATGAGAAGTGCACTGTATTTTGAGGTACACCCAACAATTTATTGAATTTATATGTATGGATCATTATGTGCCTTATATAATAAAGTATGATAAATTGAATGTCATTTATTTTAAAAGAGTCTGATACTGAGTTAATGAAATGAATTTATTTTATCTCTGTGAGTGTGAGACATAAATCATATCTGACAGTCAGTATATTATGAGTTCAGCACATATATATGGAAGTAAAAGATTTTAATGCTTACATGCGTGCTTAAACCACTTCCTATTCCAACTTCCCCCAAATGTGTCACCTTTTTCTTCTTGGGATTTGACACCACGTAGCTTATTGGCAATCCTCTTAAGGCCCTCAGATGATTAACATCTTCCTCATTCACATTAAACCTCCTACAAAAATCAATTTACATCATTAATAATTTTAAAGACTTTTAATTACCTGCATTCATTCTTTCGGCGCCAAAGTCGACATTTTGCATTACCTGTTTACCGCACCTAGTTATGGCGTGTACCGCTAGAAGTCACTACCTGTAAACAGGCTTCCGCTTAGAAAGGGGAATTCCCTGTTGGAAGCCATCTTGATTATCGAGTGTATGGCAAGTTTTGCATGTGTTTGTGGTTTAAACGTGCAATAAAAGTTGTAAACAAAAACTGATAATGTCTCGTCGGAGAACAGGTAATCGTTTAAGCATGCGTGATGTTATAGCGGCTGTTATGACTGATTCAGAGTCGGAAAATGAGCCTGATATTAGTGATTTTGAGAGTGTTGATTCTGTTGATGATCAAATGGAAGAAGAAATTGAGCAAATTTTTGCGGAACATGAACGCAGGAGAAATAATTATAGGCGTGGTCACAATTTGACTGTAAACAATGACGAGTGGCAGTTTAGTGGTACGGAGGACCCCTTCGAGAGTACGTGGCTTATGGATTATGACAGACAGGGGCTTGATCGTAAAGGTATTCTAGTCGATACAAGTGACTTTGATCCAAAGGATTACTTTCAATTATTTTTTCCGGATACCGTCTTCGAACTTATGGCCGAAAATACCAATGTTTATGCCATGAACTTTTTTGACACACCTGATGATGACTTGGGCACCCATTCCAGGTTTCATAAATTCACTGATACCAATATAGAAGAAATGAAAAAAATATGTAGCATTACAGATATCAATATCCAAACCTGAGCTTGAGGATTATTGGGGAACATATTGGCTCACCTATCTACCATTTACCCAGGTAATGTCACGCAACAGGTATGAACTATTATCATCATTTCTGCATTTCAACAACAATGAACTGCAAATACCTAGAGGGGAAATGGGATATGATCCACTTTTCATAGTACGGCCTCTACTGAACATTGTAGAACCATTGTACAGTGAAATTTATTATCCGGAAAGAGAACTGTCAATCGATGAGAGTATGATCAAGTTCAAGGGGAGGATATTTTTCAGACAGTATCTTCCTGCAAAACCAACGCGTTGGGGCATAAAGTAATATGCCCTTTGTGAAAGTAAAACAGGCTATGCCCTAAAATTCATGATATACACTGGGAAGTCAACATGTAATCAGGTCCAGCAGTACAGTTTGACAGAGCAGATAGTTATTGACCTCCTTCAGGGATATGAAGCAGATAGTTATTGACCTCCTTCAGGGATATGAAAATAAAGGTCACATTGTTTATACTGACAACTACTATACTTCGCCCAACTTGTGCAACATATTGCAGGAGAAACAAATCGGTATGTGTGGAACTGTAAAACCGAATAGAAAGAACATGCCAAAGGAATTCAATCCAAAGGTACTCAAACTAGCAAAACATGATGATCCTGTATTTATGAGGAGGCAAGATTTGGTCGCGTGTGCTTGGCACGATACCAAACGTGTGCACTTTCTTAGCACTGTTCATAACAACTTGACCATAGATAAACAAGTGGGGTCAAAGCGTGATGGAGCCCAGGATGGCTATAGAACTGTAGAGAAACCTGTGATGGGTGAAATGTACAATAAATATATGTCCGAAGTGGATCTGCTGGATCAGCAGCTTGGTACCTATTGCTACTATTATAACAAATATTTTAATACACAGATAATAAATATAAAAAAATTAATTAATAAATAAGTAAATGAATAAATAAATTTTATAAATATGTTGTTTGCGATTATATCGGGAATTTTCCTACTTTGTTATAAAGTACATGCAAAGTCAGTAAGTAAGCGAATACAAAATTGATATTTTGGCAAAGTACAACAAAGATATAGACAATACATTATACCAAGGTCAGAACGTTCCGCACGAATCTTTCCAGTACGTGGGGTGTCAGCAAGGTCATCTAACCTTATTTGGAAAGGTATGTGAGGCGCGGATGACCACTAGGGTATACAGACGACAGATCTCAGATGCGCACTTATCCTTGATAACTGCCATCTGAGATTACATTCAATACTTTAAGGTAAGAATAACTTGCGGGGTTTTGTAATTGAAATTGGTAAATTGTTTATGATCTTGGATTGTTCTAATATTTGCTTATTTGTTTCAGAATGCTAATTGTTAACAGTTAGATAACAGTTAATATGTTTAATGTTTGTAATGTATAATAATTAAATTCAATGATGCTATTTGTTAACAAATAATAAGATTTGTAACGTGTGTGATTGTATATATATACTACTCAAAGTTTGATAAGGATCATATAGTTCTTACATTATAAAATCAATATATGAATTGATAAGACACGCAAATTTCATCATAGTGTTGGACTGACCCCTCTTGAGCCTCAAAACACAGGTTAGGTAGGGAAATGCATGCTGCAGTGATCATGAGTAGCACGTGAAGCATGGTACCCACATTATTCACATTTCTGAGTGCTTGTCGTTGATTTGAATTTGGCCATTGTCTTTACATCTGACCTCGTTTAAGTCACTGTTACTCTATGAAAATGCCTCCACAACGTCAAAGACGTCGTTTGACTATTGAAGAATTGGCCAGATGCATAGGAATGGTGCAAGACAACGTCACGTTGCAGAGCTATTGGGTGTCAGTCAGAGCGTTGTTTGCAGAGCTTGGAACCGGTATCAAGCTCATGGTTCAGCTTTTCATCGACATGGAGGCGGCAGAGAAAGGTCCACCACGCAGCAAGATGACCGTTTTCTCTTGATTTCAGCACGACGTCATCGGTTTGCAACGGCGACTGCGCTTAGAAATGATCTTCTGAATGCAACTGGAGTTAACATTTCCACGCAAACTGTGCGTAATCGTCTTCATGAAGGTGGTCTTCGTTCCCGGAGAGCCTGTATTCGCATCCCTCTTACTCAGCGACACAGACAAGATCGTTTGAATTGGGCCAGGGCTCATGTGAATTGGAGGGTTGCTGATTGGGCCCCTGTACCTTTCACAGACGAGTCGAGGTTTTGTGTTGACTTCACAGATCGTTGTGCACGAGTGTGGAGAAGGGCAGGAGAACGATATCAGGACGCTAATGTTGCTGAACATGACAGATATGGTGGTGGATCGTTGATGATTTGGGGAGGAATCAGTCGAGCTGGACAAACTGATCTCCATGTCCTAAGGCGAGGCACGATGACCGGAGTGCGCTACAGGGATGAAGTCCTGGATGTGTACGCGAGACCATATGCTGGTCCTGTTGGTCCTGACTTCATCCTCATGGACGATAATGCACGTCCACATCGTGCTAGGGTGGTGGACGACTACCTGGGACGTGAGACAATTGTTCGTAGGGACTGGCCAGCTCGTTCTCCAGACCTCAACCCTATCGAGCATGTCTGGAGTATGCTTCAGGTAGCGATTTCACGTCGTCCTGTACAACCCGCCACCCTCCAGGAACTTGAAAATGTTCTGATCCAAGAATGGAACAATATCTCTCTTGCGTCCATTCAAAACCTCGTTGGAAGCATGAGACGACGTTGCCAAGCTGTCATTGGAGCTAACGGAGGCCATACCCGCTATTGACACTTGTTTGAGCAGTGTGAAATGGAATGTGCAGAGTTTAAACAATTCCGTGATCATGAAATTACCATGCTTTTCAGGGTACTCTCCCTTTACCTTAGGAGTATGCGATGAAATGTCATGTTTGCCAAATTTTTCTGTCACAATTTCTTGAAGTAAACATTTCTGAACATAAATCACTCTGTGTTGGTTGTCATTCACCTTTGTTGAAAGTTTTACAAGTGCTGAAAAATATTATCCTTATCAAACTTTGAGTAGTATATAATTTATCAAATGTGTTTGAATAAAATATCCTTGATAACTGCCATCTGAGATTATATTCAATATTTTAAGGTACATCGCACGCCCAAGGGCAGGGGCAAACTTATCACATTGGAATTAGAATTGGTGCAATAGCAATTGCTAGGTGGATTACGCAATAATTCATTTGGTTAGATTGCACCTGTTCTAATCCCATTGAGTTAAGGCTCTGCGACTTGACGAAGCTAATCCAAATATAGACAGGCCTTAACAACCCCCAGAATCATTGTAATAAATTGGTGGAGATGATCCTTCAATGGACCCGGTCCTCTCGTCGCCAGTAAGTCCAGACTTTATACAACCAGATCCTGAAGACTCAGAGGTGACTTTTAATCCAAGAACATTTCATCCAGTGTTACGATCGCCACCAGCGCAACTGCTTGATCCATCATCAACACAGCCCAACATTTCTGATATTTCACCTCCAGTTTGGCCTTCCTCAGATTCAACCGATTCATATAACATTCCATTCCAAACATCGGAAGGAAATTCTACAATAGTTGCAACAGCTCCGGGTGTAGAAAATTTCAATCAATTATCTGCAACTACTTCGAATATCGACAACAGTGAAACTCAACCAGAGCACCATTCAACTCCTCAGGACACTTTGAAAAAATTACAACACTTTTCCTTGTCACCGGTGAAAAGGCTTGCAGATCTATCCATCAAGGCCTTGCAACCTTATTTGTCTACATCTTCTACAAGTCAACAGAAATCTCCTTTACCAACTAAGGACGCCGAAAACAATCAAAATCAGGCAAAGGTTCAACTTTCTCATACAAATTTAACAGAAAAACTAACTGATCCTCTATTTTAAGGTTATCCGAAAAAACTTTTAGAATCATCAACCCAAACGGAACCTAAAATTATAACAGACCACCTTTCGTCACCAGATCTTCTTCAGAAAAAATCAGCTTTGAGGAAGCCAGAAATCATTTCTGTTCACGAAACAGAAATATACCTGTGTCAGGTTCTCATATTCTACTATAAATCCAACCGTCAACAACATGTCAACCCAACGAATTGAAGAAATTTACCCTCCTTCTTGGCCGTATCCTATCCGACAGAAAATAATGAAATTCCATCGACAAGCGAATGCCACAGTTCATATTCGTCCGCAGTTACATACAGAAATAAAAAAAATTATAAAAAGTATTCCTATTTCCTTTCCCCAAATTATGAAGATGATCACATACTTCTCCCTTCCTTTATAAAAAAGTCTGAAAAAATTAACGACCTTTTGTCTTTATATGATTCATGTCCTTCCTATGAATCATTATGAATCATTATCCGGAAAAGATTATGAAAAAGCGTCATACCTCTCCAATTTTCCAGATTTCAATTATTACTGGTTTAAATTAAGAAAAAAGTGAGATTGCACGAACTGAAAACGTAAATCAGAGCACAATTTCTCGGCTGTGGAACAGATTCCAGCAGATTGGCTCTACTAATGACCGACCGAGGAGTGGGCGACCTCGCATTACGACTCCTGGACAAGATCGCTACATCCGGGTCTTTCATCTACGGAATCGAACCGTTGCTGCAACAGCTACTGCAGTCGGAATAATGTGTTGGTTGTCATTTACCTTTGTTGAAAGTTTTACAAGTGCTGAAAAATATGATCCTTATCAAACTTTGAGTAGTATATGTCATGTACGGAATATATATGCACGAGGTTTTTCAGCTACGCTTGTATAGTGCCATGTATAGGGATATATCGGCACGAGATATTGTATGATGTGTTGTCGAGTAGTGTAGGTTTTCACATGTACATTTTCTTGAAACCACGTTTGTTAAGTAGTACGATACTCTTAATGATATTTAGTGTTTGTATACGCTATGTGGTTTTGTCCTAAGTTGGTGGACGGTTTTTGTCGTAAGGGTTGAGTTTTGTCATGATCTAATGCGTGTTAGTCTATATAGTGTTAGTTTCTAATAAATGGTATTTTTCTTGAATTTGAATTTAAAGGTTCCATTCCTGTTCCTGTCCATTATTCCAATCCAGTATACTTAGCCGTCATTTGATAGGGGAATGGCGTGTCATGGCTACAGTGGGGAATTCAAACACTGGAGGATAACCGGCGGAGGCCTGTTACATGACATGGACTGGACTATGGACTTGGACTTACCGGTTGTTTCATACTGCTGTGGATATGAATTGTGTGGACAATTCTGTGCGGACATTTGCATATTTTGTTTGTGGATTTATTGTACATATTGTATATTGAATTTTATTATACATAAAAAAAAAATTGTAAATAGAAAAAAAACTTTTTGTTATGCTTGACTGAACAATCGCGACGGCTGTCGTGACATATACGCACACATCTGGCCAGGTAACCCCTGGCGTCTTGCCAAATCAAGTAAGGTATAAAAGCGAGAGCGGGGCTGACAGACACCATTCTGACATTAGAAAACCTCAGAGATGGCACAGAAACAAGTCGAACTGGTCCAGCACGCTGAGAAGACCTTAGGCCATATGATCAATACTCAACTGGGAAATAATCCAGTGAGGATTAGCCAGACCCAAGATTTTCTTCCGAGCCAGAATCCTACAGACCCCGGCCTAGGATTTTATTTCCCGGAGACTCAGGACGCCACAGGACTAGAGTTAGGATTATACAATACTACACCAATGACGAAAGAAGATTTCAGTTTAATTTCCACGACCCTGCAGGGCTCGACATTAACGCTTGTCCGCTTGTCCGGTACCAGACGAAAAAAAAATCGGACAAGTGAATGTTGATGGGCACTTGTCCGACTGGACAAGTGCTTTTTTTATGAAAAGAAGTTTCCAAATAATAAAAAGAACGATCGGTGAAATATTTCGGAAGTCCAATGCAATGCACAATCGGAACTCCTCAAATGTTTTCGATCCTAATCGCTGTGTAACAAGCTCAATCGGGATCGGTGTTCACCTATTGCGTAGTACTTTCAATTTCGTTACGAGAGAGATGGATCTCAGAAAGTTTGGATTCACTTCAAACAAACACGGTAAGAAAGAACAGGAATATAAAGATAAAGAAAAGAAAAAGGAATATGAAAAGAAAAGAAAACGAACATTCGTACTATCATGGGTAGATGAGTACCCAGGCTTAGTATATGAAAAGCCTGAAGGTGCGCAGGACGAACCGGAGGCCAAAATGTTCTGCGAAATTTGTCGCAAAAACGAAGTAACCGCAGATAAGTCATGTTCAATGTTTATTGGAACAAATGCTTTCAGGAAAGATACATTGAGCTTTTACTGGAAAAGTCAAGCACATATAAAATGTGCTGAAAGACAGGCCATAAAACTGAAGAGCGGAGAAACTCAAGGCAGCAATCTTGTCGGCCCAATTGTTGATTGCGTTCGAAATATGGACAGCAATCTTGAAGACCAAATCAAAAAGCTTTTAAACACTGCTTACTTTGTATGCAAAGAGGAAATGCCCTTCACATCCTACCCAACCCTTATTAAATTGCAAGAAAAGAATGGCCTTGATGTTGGGGGATTTTATAGATCAGATAATGCTTGCAGAAGGTAGTCTTACTAATTTTACACAAAGTTACTTACCTATATAGTATAATTAACTGATCATGCATGCTCTATTAATAATAGCTTCTAAAATATGGTAATATATCATTTCTAATATTTTAATCTTTGTAGTAACATTGCTAATCCAGTGTAGCTTGGCTGATTTTTATTATATACTCATAAATGCTGCATTGCCTTTTGCTTTTCTGTGTAACACAAGGGTAATCATATTTAACCAGGTTTGTAAAGTACATCTATGAAGACATGTATGGAAGATCAGTGCGTAAAATTGCAGAGAAGAAATTTTATTCTATCCTGATTGATGGAGCCACGGATTCGTCAGTAACATAAAATGAACTTGTGTATGTACGGTTTGTAAATGGTGGAGTACCAGAAAACCACTACTTGAGCATTGAAGACATTCAGAATGCAAATGCACAAGGTATTTTGGATTGTATTGATAAATCATTTGAGATAGCAGAAATAGCAGATTGGAAATCAAATCTTGTAGGTTTTGGTTCAGATGGGGCCTCAGTAAATCTTGGCTCTAAGGGTGGTGTTGCTGCATTACTGAAAAATGAAGTCCCCCATCTAGTTAGTGTTCATTGCATTGCCCACAGGTTAGAGTTAGCTGCAAATAACGCAATCAAAAGTCAAAACATTATGAGGGACATTCAAGATGTGTTGACAAACACATACAAGCAGTATCATTACTCACCAAAGGCTTTAAGAGAACTGAGAGCTATTGCAGATGCTTTAGAAGAAAAGGTATTAAAGCCAACGAATTTACATGGAACACGGTGGTTGCCTCATGTGCAGAAAGCACTTACAGTCCTTTTGAAAAACTTTCCAGTAATTATCACTCACTTTGATCACATTAGAGGTGGTAGAATTGGAAATGCTGAAGTCCAAGGGAGGGCAACCAATATCAGCAAAAAGCTGAAGGATTACTCATTCCTGTACATGTCTTTCTTCATGCTGGATGTACTCAATACCTTGAGTATGTTGAGTCTCAAAGTACAAAAAGACAACACCACTCTATCACAATTCTTAGAATCTGTAACTGTGGTGCATTTCTCTCTCATTGAATTAAAACAAACAAATGGAGAAGAGCTTAGCAAGTTTATTGAGGAGATTAATGGAGATGTAGTATTTCGCAACATCACCTTGCAGAATGTGAACTGTGCAGAAAACTACGGTGCAAAAAGAGAAGAAATCATTACTGTTTTGATTGAAGCTATTGACAAAAGGTTTGCACCAATGGAAAAAGACCCAGTCTTGAAAGCAGCTGCAACACTTTTGGATCTTCATGAATATCCCAGAACTAGGGAGGAATTAGCTCTGTTTGGTGTAGAACAACTTAATCTATTGATGCAGCATTTTCATGCTATTCTGCAAAATGCAGATTGTGATGTTGCTGTCGTTGGAGATGAATTTAAGGCCTTCAAAGCACATGTTCATGCTCACAAAGCAACACCAATTGAAAATTACTTTCAGTCAGAAAATTTGGCACAAAGATTTGAAAATTATCTCATGCTAATTGAGATTCTCTTGGCCCTTCCAATTTCCTCAGCAGCCTGTGAAAGAGGATTTTCATGCATGAAGCGAGTAAAGTCCGATTGGAGAAGCTCATTGGCACCATCAATGCTGAGAATGCTCATGTATATCTTTATTGAAGGGTGTCCTTTTGAAGAGTTTAATAGCATACCTGTGCTTGACAGATGGTGGAGATCAGGCAGAGCCAAAAGACCAGGATTCAACCCATTTGACTTTAGAGGGGAGAGTGACACTGATTAAAATATAAATTTGATGTTGACAATTTCATATGTGAACATTATAATAAGTTTTCTCTGTTACTAAATCAAGACAGGAAGTCTAGATAAAACTTTGTTTTATGTGTGACTGTGTTGTTTTTATCAATTGAAATCAAAAGTCAGTCAAGCAAGTATAAAATGGACTATATTTTAAGTAATAGTTTTAAAGTTTTGACAATATTAGATCTTTAACGAAAAATTTTCGGACAAGTGAAGTTGAAATTCGGACAAGTAAATATCTTTGGCACTTGTCCGAATGGACAAGTAGGAAAAAAAGTTAATGTAGAGCCCTGCCCTGGACGGCATTGTAAACCGCATTAATGTGCTGCATAACGAAATAGTCAATCATACGGGGATAGTGCTGAAAAAACTAGAAGAGCTGGAAGGAAAGAAAAATGTTCGCCGCAACAGAAACCTGTCGAGAAAAAAAGCAAAGATAGGGATCCGTGTTATAAGTGTCGCAAATTAGGACATTGGATTATAGACTGTCCTGAAGCGGAAACAAGTGATTTCATTCCTCCGGTGCCTGGAAGTAAACCCCCCTTAAAAAGAGACTATACTTATGCAGAAATTTTCAACCCGGAACCCCCTAGTAATCCTGAGGAACCGCCTAAAAAGAAGAGAAAGTTAAGCCGTAGTAAAAAAGAGTAGTGACTTGGGGTAATTATTGATATTTTTGTTGATAAATTGTTATTTTGTGCCTTGTTCTAAATTGTTGTATTGAATAAAATGTTGAAACTGGTACACCTCTTTTTCTTTCAAACCACAGGATTTTTTTTTACACCACTAACTCAGGATTTTAACACTGCGGAGCTCTGACGTTCCTTCTATTATGACGTCAGCATCGATCGATCCTTATTGGAAACACTGCCTTAGGAGGCGCCTTATCGATCCTGGCTAAACGTGCACTCCGTTTGACCCCCCCTATCGAAAAAAGTGCACTCAGTTGACCCCCCATATAGAGGTGTTATACTATACTCTGCAAAAAAAGAAACGCATAGCCCTTTTGAAATTTTAAAAATGCCAATTATGTATTATACCAGGTAAACTGAAATGGTCAATTGAGTAATTGATTTTTTACAGGTAAATATGAAACTTTAAAGGTCTGTTCATTTGATTTGGCTCTCTGCCAAATTAGCTCGGCGACTCTCTAAAATTGCACATCACCTCTATGGTGTGTTCCCACTTAGCCAACTTTTTAAAAAAACATAGTCTCACCTAGCCAACTTTTCATTTTTTATACATGAGTGATTTTCTGGCTATAGTCTGTTTTCGGAAAGGATTTGGGGTATTTAATACCTGAGTGTTACCCGAGTTTATGATGAATGTGAATAATTAATTCTCTAAGATTGCCAAGGAAAAACATTAAATTAAAAAAATTTGGAAAACAGATACATGTAAAATATGATCATATAATTATGACATAAAGGGATTCAATAATTACATTTTTTTAGCAAAGTTTAACTGACATGACTCTTACGTGACCGAGACATGGGTGGAAGGTCATCTAAAACACTGGAACCACTTCAACAACGATGGACCAAGGACCACCAATGCTGTTGAGGGATGGCGCCATAAGTTCAACAGAATGTGTCGACGGCCCCATCCCAATGTGTACATGTTCGTGCAATTGATAAAAAAAGAACAAGCAGCCAGTCTGGTCCAGATTTTGAAAAAAGAGGCTAGAAATGGGTTCTAACGGCAAATTATTATTATTTGGTCCAACATAACTTTTTAACCTAATTTGCGTATGCTGAATCCGAAAAAATATGTTGAACTTCATGACAATGGCGTTAAATAGGTCAAAATGGCGGTGTTGAAATTTGCAAAATTATCTATATGGCTTTATTTTAAAAAAGTTTATTGCAAATTAAAGCAATTTAAAGGCTTGTACTAAACTTATATGTGTCTGAAAAATAGAATAAATTGTTCAATGTTCGTTAAACAATTAAAATTGTGAAAAAAACGATTAGATCCCAATTAACTCATTTTTTCGCAACCGCATATTGACGCACAGTATATATATGCATTTTGATATGATATTTAATGCTTATTTCCTTCTAATTGTGCAAATTATTCAGTTAACGTATTGCATACTTTATGATATAAATGCACTTGAAATTCAACACAGTGTTCAATGGTTTTCACAATAGCGCGACCGACACAATCGAGGATCGAATTAACAAATGATTCTGACATAAGGTATAAAACTGAAGGCCGAGGTTATAGGCTTGTCATATCTCACCACTCATTGATTAGAAATCATGACTGAACGATCACTTAAGCGAAGTTATCAAATAGATACAGATTTGTGTGTTATATGTCAGGAAAAAAAGACAGACACGTTAGAATTAAAAAGCAAAAAGTCTATCGAAACGTTGACCGAGAGGGCATCTCGTCGTAAGAAAGTTAAATATGCCAGGAACTATGATGCCATTGACAGAATAGAAAAATTAAGTCCAAATGATAGAGTTCTATGTCATAGGAAATGCTATAGTGCATTTACTCACCCCAGACCAATTCAGTTAATGGAAAGAAAAGCATGTTTGCTTACAAACACATCTGATACAATCAACGTCGATACAGAGGATGATGTACCGTCTACGTCATCTTGCTCACACCCTTCTGCAGCAGCATCCCGAACTTTGCGAAATGCATCTACACCAATAGATTGGGAGTTATGCATATTTTGTCAACAACAAATTAAACAGAAGCTATTCAACATTACAACATTTTCTGTTAGCGACATGGTTCTTAAAAATGCAAAGTATGACAACATACTTCGTGTTAAGTTAGGAAACGTTAGCGATTTGATAGCTGCAGAGGGTAAGTACCATCTAAAATGCATGAATGCTTTTAAGTATGATACACAAAAAACAGAAAAGGAGTCAAAATGTGAAGATCTGGCCATGATATTTCTTGTTCGAGAACTGGAGTACGCAGCCAGCAAGTGCCAAATCTTACAGCTCTCTGATACATGGAACAGGTACTCCAAGTTGGTAGAAGAGGTAGGATCTGAAATGCCACAGTCTTTTATCACTCGTAGATCAACGTTTAAAGAAAATCTGCAAGCCAAGGTGCAGAATATCTTCCAGTTTCTTCGTCCCCTCGATAGAGCAGTATCTGAACGCGAAACTCTTTTAGTGCCCCATATTCTTTCTAAATCTCATTTTGGAGATATGTTTCATGATGACCAAGATACCATGGATGACGAATTACTCACTATGCCATGTTATAAACCTCCACACAACTCATTTCATGAACTGGTACATGTTGCACTAAGATTAAGATCAGACCTGCAAGATAGACCTGGTCACATGGGTTTGAATGTTTGTGAGGCTGATGCCGTAAGTTGTGTCCCAGATAGTATCCTCATGTTTCTGAATCTTCTTTATGGCGGACAAGAGGTCTTTGATTGTACTGATGGCAATGACAATCCAGATTGCAGCAGACAGAAGAAAATAGTGAGCGTAGCTCAGGATATTGTGTATGGGGTAAGTAATGGAAAAAAGTGGACTCCAAAGCATATTGGCCTTGCATGCACCTTGCATCAAATGACAAGGTCAAAACAGCTGTTAAACTTGTTTAATAATGCTGGTCACACCCTGAGTTATAAAGATGTTCTGCGTGTTGACACTGGGCTTGCAGAGGAAAGCCTTCAGTCTATGGACGAAAGGACTGGACATTTCCTTCCCTCGAATTTAAAGCCAAGCGTTTTCACACACTTTACAGCTGACAATATTGATATTAGTGATTCAACACTGGATGGCAAGGAAACATTCCATGCAACGCAGATAGCATGTTGGCAACGAGGGTCGGGAAATGACATTAACCTTCAGCACATAAGTCCATCTTCAAATGAGACATTGAAGGTACCTCCTCAGATGGACAGTATTGTCATTTCCCCAATAGTAGAAGGAAAATCACAACCTCACTATCCCAGACCAGTTACGTTAGATATCTTCCAACCTTCTGACTCAGAGAATCAATTGTCCTCTCAAGAGTTTGCTAATGAATTGGCGTTTCATTTGCACAGACATAAGCAGAAAGTCCCAGCTAGTTGGTCAGGACATAATCAGTCTGTCAGTAGTAAAAACCCGGATCTCACACTTGTTGGTTACATGCCTATTGTACAAGCACCTGCTCATGAAATGGATACACTTAACACAGTTGTCCAGAAATGCATGCACATATCTGAGCATCTTGGTCAACGTCATACAGTTATCACAGTTGATCAAGCTTTGTACTTTAATTTGATGGATTTAAAATGGTCAGTTCCTGAGTATAGAGACAGGCTTGTTCCAAGAATGGGTGGCTTACATATAGCTATGAATTTCATGAAATGTAATAGGAGATCATATGAGAGGTTCTGGTTTGCATGAACTGTGGATGGAATGCGAGTTATTAGGACCTGTGGCTGCTGAAAATGTATTAGGTGGAAAGCACTACAGTCGTGGCATGAGAGCCCATAAAATTACTGCTCAAGCAATCTGGAAGATTTTACTGCCAGACTTTGTGTTATTTGTATCTACCAAAAATGTTGATCATTCGCAAACATTGAATGGCATCATGACTGAACAGCAAGACATACTTTCTAGCATTGACCAACTGCAAAATCCTGTTTTCAAAGAGTATTTTTCAAGTTTCAGACAGGAAATTGACAACCCAAATGTCCTGTTTTGGTGGTCATATTTGGACATGGTTTCTATCCTTTTAATGTTTACAAAGTCAGAAAGAGATGGGCTTTGGGATTTATATTTGAAGTCTTTCCGTTCAATGCTCCCATGGTTCTTCCGATATGACCATACAAATTATGCTAGGTGGGGTAGTGTGTATCTTGCTGATTGCCACCAATTGCCTATTGAAGTACTATCAGAGTTTCAGGATGGAAATTTTGTCGTCAAGAGAAGTGCTGGAACTTTCAATCAAGTTGACCCAGACCAAAGTCAAGAATGGCTAAACGCCACGGGTAAGAAAGGTGGTGGAATTGTAGGAATTACTAGGACTCCATCTGCTCTCAGTAGGTGGTCCCTTTCCTACAATCTGAGATCTCATACAAGTCTTCTTACAAAGGTGATGTACGATGTGAATCCAGATGACATTCTCACACACAAGGACGCATCAAAGAGTCGACAAGTTACTGATGCTGTGTATGAGGATTCGCTCGTTGATGCAATGAAAAGGTTTAGAGTATTTGACCTTTTGTACGAAAGAGATCAACTGATCAATATAGTTACAAAAGACAAAGCTACAGATATGATCAAGGAGTCCTTACTTTCTGCAGCAAATTTGGGACAGATTTCATTAGAGAATTTCGTAAAAGATCGTCTGATACCAAACATAGAAACAAGTAGTTTACAAGTTCCTTTGAGAAGTGTTCTGAAAAAAATCTGCTCATTAACATTTGACTCCTTATACAAGGTACAAGTTGTACCAAAAGCTGTGGAAAAGAAAAAAATTCTAAAGGCAGATCGGAACATACTGCAGAGACTTGTCATTGCATATAAGGCCGGACGAGAGGTTGATTTAGAGCAGATTTTGAAACACGAGCTCCTTCCTGTGCCGATATCTATAGCGGATACCAGCGGTGCACTAAAGTCTGGAAACAAATCTGTTGTTTTAGAAGACATACTTCAAGATGTTGATGTAAGGGCGCGAGTCGAAAATGTAGGCGAATCACCAGCTTTGATCATAGATAGCCAGGCTTTAGTTCAGAGCATGAAAACACATGGCATGAAAACATTTGGAGACTTTGCAGATGAGTTTGTTTCCACTGTGGTGAGAAAAGGGGCCATGTATTCAAGAGTTGATGTTCTGTTCGACCGTTACAGGGAACAATCTATAAAATCGGGCACTCGTTCTCGTAGGGCAAAAGGGCAGCAGCCAGTTAGAAGGGTTATTGAAAATAAGGATGTGCCACTCCCGAATAACTTTTCAGCTTTTTTGTCTTTGAATGACAACAAGAAAGACCTAGCTGCCTTTTTATCTGAGCAGATAATTCTTCATGCACCCACAGAGAAAACTGTTGTTACTGCTGGTGGGTTTCTCGATGAGAATAGCGTTAAATGCAATGACGAATTCCTCGATATATCTGCCCTACATGCGTCACATGAAGAGGCAGATACTAGAATAGTTCTTCATGCCATACATTGTGCGAAAGAATCCACTTGCAGTTCAGTTGTTGTACTAGCATCTGATACTGATGTTTTACTGCTACTTGTATCTTTCTTTTCAGAAATAAATATACAGTTGTGGATGGTTGCTGGAACATCTGCAAAGCCCAAGAACATTCCTATTCATGCTGTTGTAGAGAAAACCTTTACCTCTCCAGAAATGTGCACGAATCTGTTAGCATTCCATGCTCTGACTGGATGTGACACAACTTCTTTTTTCTTTGGGATATCCAAAAAAACTGGATTTAAGGTTTACAAAGACAATGTTGGGCTTCCTGGGGGTTTTGGAGAGGGCAATTTAACTGAACAGAAAATAGTCGACTGTGAAAAGTTCGTATGCAAGCTGTATAACCAGGGCACAGTGTCGTCAACTGACTCGGTTAGGAACATTTTATTCGGAAAATCCAAGAGCCCCGAAAACATGCCCCCCACTAGCGATGCCTTGCATCTGCACATTAAACGTGCACATTATCAAGCGCTGGTATGGAGACTAGCAAATATAAGTAACCCCACATTACCATCTCCAACTGAGATGGGATGGAAGTTGAATGAAGGTATTCTAGTGCCTATTCTGATGACTTTAGACCCAATTCCAGAATCTTGTTTAGACTTGATTGCATGTAGTTGCACAACAGGTTGTAAAACATTGAGGTGTGGGTGCAAGCGTAACAATTTGCTGTGCAAGAACAATGTAGGAACAGTATACGTTGAATTTTGAGGAAAAACAGAGAAAATTCGGGTTTTCTTTCGTGCAATGGCTTTTTTTTAGGGTCGCATGCTTATTTCTATCTTTTTCTCGATGCTATTGTATTTTGTAATCATAGTTTTTACATTTTTTTTTCTACATGCGCGTTTCAAAACGATTTCAAAAAAATTACTGTCCGCCATTTTGAATCGCCATTTTGACCTATTTAACGCCATTTTCATGAAGTTCAACATATTTTTTCAGATTCAGCATACTCAAATTAGGTTAAAAAGTTATGTTGAACCAAATAATAATAATTTGCCGTTAGAAGTTCTTTTTAGCTGAAATCGGACCAGACTAAACGAAGCAAAAATGATCCAGATTTCAGCAGGAGGAATTGTGCGGCCCAAAATGAAGAAATACCGACAGTTAGATGCACGCATTACCGATCTAAAGGAGAGACTGCGCCGCCAGGGCATGGATATCATGGAGTATGCAGATGCTGCATCCCACCTTCTTCATTTGGATTGAAGTGAATGTTTGGGTATACATAAATCAGTCTCTATGATTTCATATTGATTTAGATCAACTTGACATTTTGCTTAGGTTGTGTTGTTCAAATTGAAATTTTTGAATGTTATGCAGTGTTTCATGAAATTAAATATATTTTGACATACTTGAAAAATGCATAAATGGAAACTTTGATCTGTGTAAATATGAGGAAAGCATTTGATATCATTGATTCAAAGGACAGAATCGATAAGCATTAATTCCATTACAGCTTGAAAATAATTTTCCCCAGTTGAAAATATTGAATTATTTCCTAAAACAAACTTGAGATATGATCAAGATTTTCTGACTTTTGTGCATATTACATAAAGATGTCACTGAAAGGAATATCTGAGGGGAAGCAGACTTAAGAAAAAGAAACTTTGAAGGAGAAGGAGACATTTTGAACTTTGAAAAAAAAACATGCAACAGAGGAAAACTGTCCTAAAAGGCATTTTCAAAAACCATGACATTGTTTTTTAATAAGGTGGAATGTCTCCTTCTCAATCAGTCTCATTTTGCTACTCTTTAATCCTCTATTTTAAGGAAGATTTATTCAACTGAGTAAAAATACATGTATAGCTTGTGACGACGGATGGGATATTTTTATTTTCCCTGGACAAAAAAAATTCCAAATTTACATGCATTTTAAACATTTTGTTCGGAGGATTCATTATTTTGCCTCACGGTGTACACAAAACTTCAATCTTGAATGAGTTTTACTGAATTTTATCAGGTACAAGATAATTGAGAGAATTTGAAAACATTTACAAATATGAAAAACAATGGTATATTTCACACAGATCGTTTAAGATTTTTCAATGCGCAAAATATTTAAAAAGATATTTCTTGATTTTATGAAATATGAATTTTCATAAAATCTTAAAAAAGGGTATACAATAGGATAGTATGGCCAAAAGTTTACTCCAAATGAAATTCATTTGGCCAAATGTACAGTCAAACTTGTATTAAGAGACCTTTCAAGGGGCATAAGAAAAAAGGTCACATATGACAGGTGGTCACTTAATTCAGGTGCCCATTTTTCAGAGGATAAACGAAACTGATATGTTTTAAACATGTAGTATATTTATTTTGACATCATCAGTTAATGGCATTTATTACAAATTGATATGAAAGCTACATGTATATTCTATTGAAAACAAATAATTACATGTACTTTGCTTTTATGCATAATGTTTCTTGTTTATATGTACGTGTAAAAGGAATGTTAATTTCACAAAAAGTCTGGCCTGTCATTTAATTACCGACAATGTTCAAAGAGTGGCGCCTTTTGTTATCTGCCCTTTTCGTACCGAGAAACAAAAACGAAAGTACATAACGATGAGTGAGTACATAATTTGATTTAATAGAAGCAGCTCCTTTTGTTGTTGTCGGTCCTTTACTTAGTGAGAATGGAACAGGAAAGTACATAACGATGAGCACATAATTTGATTTAATTGAAGCAACACCTTTGGTGTCTGCCCTTTACCTACTAAGAAACGATAACGAAAGTTCAACTTCACATTTCTCCTCAGGAAAACGCCGTTTTTAATATTTCTCGGGGAAATACAAGGTCGCTAACTGGAGGTAAAATAACATGAAAACATGCATTTTGGGACCAAAAATTACGGTCGTTAGTCGCGTTAGACAGGAGGTCGTTTAATTCAGTTGTAGATGATAGAAAATTGTCTTGGGGGGGGGGGGGGAAATTTGACGGTCACACATGACGGGAAGTCGCTTAATACGGTGGGTCGCTAAGACAAGTTTGACTGTATATGCCAAAAGAAAAAATGATAAAATATGTGTTTTGACAAACTTTAATTTTTATCCTATGTGCATGATGTGAAACACATTTTGCCACCTGATTGTGACCAAGGATTGTCTAAGACGTTCATTAAATATTTCTGGGGTAGGTGAACCAAACTAATTTCAATATTACTTCAATATTACCATCAAATTTCGCAAAATTAGAGAAATATCACAAGCTGATTTCATCCAGGATCTGAACAATTCACCCTTGTTTCAAAATCCTAAAGGTACCGTCGATGAACTCGTCACTCAATATGTTTCTGACCTTTCAAACATTATCAACAAACACGCTCCTTTGCAAACAAAAGCAGTAACAATCCGACCAAACACAGAATGGTACACTGAGGAACTCCGAGCAGCGAAACGAGAACGCCGTAGAGCAGAGCGTACAATGCGAAAAACGCATTTGACAATCCATGAAGAGATTTATAAGGAGCAATGCAGAATTTATAATCAATTACTGCTCCAAAGTAAAAAAGACCATTTCTCAAGCAAGATAGCAGAAGTTGGTAGTGATCAAAGAGAACTCTATAAACTCACCAACGTTCTAATGGGCAACAACAGTGAAGTGATATTACCATCAAATGATAGCGACGAACAACTAGCTAATACTTTTAGTGAGTATTTTATGGGGAAAATTGACACTATTTGAAATGATCTTTGCATAATCAGGGACAAAGAAAATATTGATGTGTTGAGGACTGATGTCAAGTTTGAAGGTGGTCAACTTACTAGTTTTTCCCCAGCTTCTGTTGATGAAATCCGTAAGATCATCCAGAAGGCTAAATCAAAATCTTGCGAACTGGATCCAATTCCGACTTACCTCCTGAAAAGCTGTTTAGATAGTGTTGTTAATGTCATCACTGAAATTGTCAACAAATCATTCAGCGAAGAATGCGTTCCATCGTCATTCAAAGAGGCCATTGTAAGACCGCTTCTTAAAAAATCTGGATTGGATAAAGATGTGCTAAAAAATTACCGTCCAGTGTCAAACTTATCTTTCATATCAAAGATTCTTGAAAAGGTGGTAGCGACACGCCTTGAATGTCATCTGCAATCCAATTCACTTCTAGACAATTTGCAATCAGCATATCGCACTGGACATTCCACCGAAACAGCGCTTATTCGAGTTCATCATGACATTACATCAGCATTAGACAAAAACTCGTGTGCCGTTTTAGTCATGTTGGATCTTTCAGCAGCGTTCGACGTTATAGATCACAAAATCCTCTTCCACCGTTTAGAATATTCCTATGGCATATGTGGGTCTGCTTTAGCGTGGATAAAATCATATTTGTCAAATCGTTCTCAACGGGTCGCAATAGGATCGATCTATTCAAATGGGATACATCTCAAATACGGAGTGCCCCAAGGATCTGTGCTGGGCCCAAGACTTTATTGTCTTTTTTCGAAACCGATTGGTCAAATTTGTCGGCAACATGGCATGGAATATCACTGCTATGCAGATGATACACAAGTATATCTTGTGTTTGAACCACTAGATGATTGGATAGACATAGCAAGTCGTCTAGAAGCATGTTTGGAAGATATCAGTGACTGGATGCGATCAAATCTTCTAAAGCTGAATCAGGATAAGACCGAACTGATTGTTTTTGCCCCTAAACACCGGGTGAACGACTTTTCAACTTGTCAACTTTCTTTCGATGGCACAGTGGTCAGTAATGTTTCATGTGTCAGAAACCTTGGTGTCATTTTCGATAGGACACTCACTATGGAGAAGCAAATTAGTACCACTGCTAAAGCGTGCTTCTTCCACATTCGAAATATTGGACGTATACGTCCATATTTAACGAACGATGCCTGTAGAACGCTAATGAACTCACTAGTCACTTCCAGATTAGATTACGGAAATGCGATGTTATATGGACTGCCGACAAACATAACGAACAAATTACAACGTGTTCAGAACACTGCAGCTCGTGTTGTATCGAGAACTAAAAAACACGAGCATATCACCCCCACTCTTGTTAATCTCCATTGGTTACCTGTGCCCTTCCGGTGCCAGTATAAAATTTTTGTGTACGTCTTCAAATGTCTTCACGGCAGTGCACCAACGTATTTGCAAGACATCGTTCGTGCTTACCAACCAACACGTTCGCTGCGATCAGAGGACTGTACACTACTAGTGCAACCTCGAATCCGCACCAAAATATACGGCGAGAGACGCTTGGACAATCTGCGGCCACTCTCTGGAACAACTTGCCCAGATATTTGAGAGATAAACAATCCATGTGGGCTTTTAAGAAATCTCTCAAAACACACCTTTTTAGACTTGCATACGGAAATATTTAACTCACTTTTACCATGCATGAATTACTTTTAAAACTCATTTCTATTATTGTTCTTTTAAGTTATGTGTATTTCTTTTTACATGTATCGGTCATATTAAAGAAAAACCAAAAAAAAACAAAAAAAAAAAAAAAAACCAAAACAAAAAACCCAAAAAAAACCTATGTATGTATGTGTGCGTATGCAAGTGTATGTATATATGCGATGTGTGTGTGTGTGTGGTGTTTTAGTGTGCTATATTAGTCTTTTTTGTAGTTAGCGTAACTAAATATACTTTGTGTTTTAAAATACCCCATTTAGTCCTTTTCTTAATTTCTCTATGTTGTATGTATGTTTGGCGATATATTAATTGTGTATGTTGTAAAGCGCTTAGAGTAATATTGATAATGTTAGATAATGCGCTATATAAATGCCTTGTAATAATAATAATAATAAATTAATAATCTGTTGACCTGCAGGTAGAGTCCCAATAAATGGAATTAGAAATAAAACAGACTATAGCCCAGCAGCAATTAAATTCTTTTGTTCTCTACAAGGACCCTATTCCCACTTAGCCAACCCAATTTTACCTGTGTTTCTTCAAAAAGTTGGCTGGATGGGAATAAATCACCTCTATCGCCATGGAATTTGGCTTACGTTTTTCACGAGAACTTTGTGCTTAATTCAACCACTACATTAAAGCGTATAAAAGGACGAAGTTTGAAGCTTGAATTCATCATAACGTTAAAATGCTGCCATGCCAAGGTTGGACCCTGCTACTCGAAATATCGTCATTGGCCGTCTCCAGGCCGGAATATCCCAAAGTGAGATTGCACGACTGAAAACGTAAATCAGAGCACAATTTCTCGGCTGTGGAACAGATTCCAGCAGACTGGCTCTACTAATGACCGACCGACCGTGGAGTGGGCGACCTCGCATTACGACTCCTGGACAAGATCGCTACATCCGGGTCTTTCATCTACGGAATCGAACCGTTGCTGCAACAGCTACTGCAGTCGGAATACCTGGATTGAGAAGAATCAGCTCGCAGACAGTTCGCAACCGACTTTGACAATATGGCATTAGACCCAGAAGACCGTATTTTGGAGCAGTTTTGACACCGTTACACAGACAAGAAAGAGTCCGATGGTGCAACAGATTGAGGGGCTGGACATTCCGCAACTGGCGTAGAATCTGGTTCAGCGACGAGTCCCGTTTTCTGCTACAGAAACGTGATGGAAGAATCCGTGTATACCGGAGCAGGAATGAACGTTTCTCTTCCTCGTGTGTCCAAGAAGTGGATAGATTCGGTGGAGGTAGCGTCATAATGTGGGCGGTGATCTCTAATGACCGTAAAACAGAACTGGTACATGTCCCGGGCAATTTAACGGCTCAAAGGTACAGAGACGAAATTCTCCAACCTCACCTTATGCGCGTAATTGACCGACAGAGGGAGTTATTCCAACATGACAATGCTAGGCCTCACACAGCCCGCTTAACAATTGACTACCTTCAGCAGAACAACATTAATGTGCTACCATGGCCTTCTAAATCACCGGATTTGAATCCGATTGAACACTTCTGGGACCAACTAGATAAACGTGTGCGCCTGCGCCAACCTCCGCCTCAGACCCTCGATCAGCTCCGTCAAATGTTACAACAGGAATGGCGAACAATTCCACGCAATAACGTAAGAACATTGATTGACTCTATGCCAAGGAGATGCAGAACTGTGTTGGCAGCTCGAGGTGGTCATACACGGTACTAACTTAAACGTGACAGGAAGTGTTCTTAACTGTGATGATGTGACTTTTTTTTCACCAATATCTAAGGTTTGGACTGTAAGTTTTTTCAATTGAAACAATTCTAGTGAATATCTACATTTTTTATTGTAAAATTATAATCCAAAATACATCTACTAAAATCTTAAAAAATCCATTATGCGTTTCTTTTTTTTTTTGCAGAGTATATTTATGACTTGCGACATGGTCTACAACAAACTGGCACCACTGCTGATCGCCCAAGGTCAGGTCGTCCACGTGTAACGTCACGAGTTGAAGACCAGAACATCGTCAGGGTTCGACATTAAGGCACGTCCGACCGAGTCAGACTAGTAAAAGCTTGGTCCGGTCTAGTTTATTTTGTGTCAAGGTAGCCCGACTGGTCGTGTAAATATATCCCAAAGTTAAACATAGATAAAATGCATTTAAAAATGATTAATCGAAAATTTCAAAGACTTTAAAAAACACTGTATGTTTATCGCAATCGGCATGTTTTGGTTTCGTTTTCAGTTAAGCTCTCCCCCGAGTTATCTTTCCTTCCGCGCACTCTCTATTGAAATACGCCACCTGGTGACAAGTAATAGTATTTCCTTTTAAACAAATTCGAGTTTACATTGACGACGAGATCCCGATGTCATTATTTGACTTCGGATTTTCGGGAGCCGACCGTGGCGAGAGTTCGGAAGCCAAGAAAACTAAGGGCAGGTCAGAAACTAAGGAGAAATATGAGAAGGAAAAACGAAAGCGGGAATTTTATCCCAAATGGAAAGACGTCCACACGTGGTTAGACTACAGCAGTGAGGAAAACCTTATGTTCTGCATATCTTGTAGGAAATTTGAAAAGGGGGGTCGATTTGTTACAGGTACAAATAATTTTCGCGTTGATGCCATTAAACAACACGAGTCTAGCAAGTGTCATGCTTCTTCTCAAAGAAAATATGATATAGAACGTATGAAAGAGAAATCTAGTACAGTTGTTTGCTCCTACACTGGTGAATTAAATACAAGAGCTACTGAATGCTTAGCCAATGATCCAGACGCATTACGGCCACCTATTGTAGGGGCCCTTGATATAGCTGTCCAGAAATTAAATGAAAATCAAAAGGAAAAGATTTCTCATGCTTTTAATACTGCATATTTCATAGCAAAAAATGAACTGCCGTTCACCCTTTACCCCAAGATACTTGAGCTACAGGCATAAAACGGAGTAGAATTACCCTCTAGTTATCAGACAGATGTAGCCTGTAGACGTTTTATGGAATATATCTACAATGATATTCAGAATCAAAATCTCAAAGGGCTGAAAGATGCTAGAGTTCTCTCCATCATGTTTGATGGAGCTACTGATACTGCTGTTTGTGAAAACGAAATAGTATATGCTCGTTTTGTAGACCAAGGTGTGGTGAGAAATGTGTATGTTGGCATAAAAGCTGTTGAATATGCTCACGCAGAAGGTGTTTTGGCTGCTATTGAATCAGCAATGGAGGGAATTGCTGATGGATGGAATTGGAAGGAACGTTTAATTGCCACAGGGTCAGATGGAGCCAGCGTAAATCTAGGAAAAAAGCATAGTGTCACAAAGCTGTTGAAGGATGATGTACCACATTTGATTGCTATGCATTGCATTTGCCATCGCCTTGAACTGGGTGCCCTGGATGCAATGAAATTAAAAGAATCACAGATTTTTGCAGATTTAAAGTCTGTCCTGCTTAATTTGCACAAGCATTATCATTACAGTGCAAAAGCATTAAGGGAATTGCAGATGCTAGCGGACGCTATGGATGCAAAAATGATTAAACCAGTAAATCTTGAAGGGACCAGATGGATGCCCCATTTAAGCAACTGTCTCAATGTTCTTCTTCGTCAATATCTGGTATTTGTCAATCATTTTGAAAATACTGTTGAGGGTAAAATTGGGTCAGTCGATGTTCAAAGCAGGGCAAAATTTATTCTTAGACATTTGAAGGACTACAACCTTCTTCATCATATGCATTTTCTCACAGATGTGTTAGCTGTTCTCAGTGAGCTCTCCTTAAAGTTTCAGAAGGACAGTTGTGTTCTACCAGATGCAGTTGAGGCTCTTGAGACTGCTACATTACAACTTGTAGCTCTGCAGCAAAGGCCTGGAAAGAAGTTACAGGAATTTCTTGAAACCATCGATGAACAGGATAATATGTTCAAAGGTGTAAAACTCCATGCCCCATCTTCCACACCTGAGCAGATGAAGAGAAAACAGAATGGCCTTATTGAGTCTGTGATTGATCATGTAAACAAAAGGATAGGGGATATAGACTCTGATCATTTGCTGAAGGACATGCAAATCTTTTATCCTGTTAATCTTCCTGAAACAGATGCCGAGAGAGCAATTTATGGAGAACAGGAGATAAACGATAAAGGATGAATTGCGATGCTCAACATCTCCAACAGGTGGAATGGCCAGGTCTGAAAGTTCACATGCGACGTCAAAACTTGGGTATAGGAGTCCATGAATTTTACCAGAGGTTGTTCTGCGATCCCAACCTGAGACACACATTCAGAAACATTCTGATGCTTGTTGAAATTGTTCTGTGCATCCCTATGTCAAGCTCTATTTGTGAACGGGGATTCTCTGCCATGGCAAGAATAAAATCAGATTGGAGGGCAAATCTTAATTCTGATATGCTCAACTACTTGATGGCTATCTCTATTGCAGGTCCAGCACCTAAGGATTACAATGCCAGTAGAGCTGCTGTACTGTGGTGGCATGGCGGACAAAGGGCGAGGCGGCCTGAATTTGATTAAAACTTATCACATGTTGACAGAAATTAGTAACTATAGACACCAAAACAGTGCGATTGACATAGAACTTAAATGAGTTTCAAATCTGTTTGAGTTTTACCACAATACATGATATTGTTATCTAGTCAAATTATAATTTTTGTTTTGTTTTACTTTGCTTTACATTGACAAAAATAGTTAATGTTTTGCTGTCTTAAATTTACTTAATAAAGAAAATTGCAAACAGACTGACCTTTTACATTGCAACAATGAAAATGAATCCAGGAATGCATAATTAGTTTATTGTAAGGAAATACACCAATATGGTTGCTAAGTACAATGAGCTAAAATAACTTTCTAAAGAGGGATGATCTGTGCCTACATTCTCGCTATCCTAGTATTCTGATGTCAAACAAACAATATTTTATAGGTATCTAATTGTTTTCTGGATAATATTTTAATGAGATCTGGTCAGGTCTAGTGATGTTGAGGTCAGGGCTAGTGAAAATGTTAAGTTACTGGTCCGACTGGTCTAGTTCTTTTTAAAGTTAATGTTGAACCCTGATCGTCCTACGTCACCTTCGTAACCGATTTCTGCCGGCTGCACGAACCAGAGTTGAGATGTTTCAAGGTCGGCTGTCCGCACAGACCATTCGAATTCGGTTGCGGTCTGCCAATCTCCATGCTCGACGTCCGTCTCGTGGGCCAATTTTGACGCCATTTCATCGACGTCAGCGTCTGCTGTGGGCCCAACGTCACCTCCGATGGACCCAGAGAGACTGGAATCGAGTCGTCTTTAGTGATGAATCGCGGTTTACCCTCAGATTTGCGGACGGCAGGCTAAGAGTCTGGAGACGACCTAATGAATGGTATGTCCAGTGTTGTGTGCAGGAAGTGGACAGATTCGGGGGGCGGAAGTTGCATGGCATGGGGTGCTTTCTGTCGGAACAACCGTTCCAGACTTCTGGTCATCCATGGAAACCTCACAGCTGCTGCTTATCGCGATCAGGTACTCACCCCTGAACTCATTCCCTTCATGGCGGCTCATGGTCCAGGTCTACAGTTCCAGCATGATAATGCACGGCCGCACACCGCGTTGTTGACACGAAATTTCCTTCAAAATGCTGGCATCAACGTCATGGACTGGCCATCGAGGTCCCTGACCTTAATCCCATCGAGCACGTTTGGGATGCACTAGGGAGAGGGCTTCGTGAACTTAGGAACCAACCGCAGAATTTGCAGGAACTTGGCGCTGCCTTGCAAGATCAATGGCGCCGAATCCCCAACCATGTGTTCACAAATATCAGGCAGTCGATGAGGAGACGGTGCATGGCTGTGGTGAATGCGCGAGGCGGCCATACTCAATATTGAACTGAGACATTTCGACGTTTCATTTTTGTGACTTGACATTCTGTGTACAAATGTTTTGGAACGGCGTGTAGCCTAACTGAACAGATCTGTGGCACTGTCAGTGTATTGATTACATCACACACATCTCAGCAATGAAATAAAATCACTGGCACCATCCTATTATCTCTTGTTCGTTTTAAGTGCCTTGACAAGAGAATGTGAAGTTTCTTTTGTGACTCGGTGTACAAGGATTTTTAACAATGGAATGCGAACATTATAACGTTCCTTCTATTATGACGTCAACATTCCAATCCCCCGCATTACAAATCGATAATTGAACCCCCTATCGTCCAAAAGTGCACTCAGTTGACCCCTCTATGGAGGCGGTTTATACTACTCTGGTTTTTATCAAGTTGTGAAGAAAATTGATTGTACAAAATTATAACTATATGATGATGGTTTTTATACACAGTGATACCTAGACATTTTTAGTACCATATTTTAACATGTTTTGAAATAGCATTTCTTTTTAAATAAATACTGCTTTTATAACATGCCTTTTCATTTATATATAATAGCTGAAAAATTGCTCAAGCGGCTATAAGCAAGAAACAATCAATCAATCAGTATTGGTGGATGTACTGACTTGCACGTGATTAATGGCAATCTTACCGGTGCAATTTACAGGGACGAGATACAGCATCCAATTGCGAGACCTTATGCGTGAGCTATAGGCAACGACTTTGTGTTAATGGATAATGCTCGTCCCCCTCGAGCACGTATAGTGACAGACTACCTTGCTACAGAGACAATTGAACGTATGAATTGGCCGAGTTGTTCTCCGGATTTAAATCCAATAGAACATGCCTGGGACATGTTGCAGCAAGCTGTTTCCAGACGCCCTGTACTTCCGACAAACCGCCAGGACCTTCCGTTAGCTTTACAGCAGGAATGGGAAAGGTTGCCACAATTTGCGTTCCGTAGCCTCATCAGAAGTATGCAGAGGCGTTGTCGTGCCGTTATACAGGCTCAGGGTGGACATACACCCTATTGATACTGCCTTTATAAAGATACAATCATTTGTAATGAAATTTGTTATTGTTGCTCATACCGATTTTCAAACTGTTGTGGGGGGTTACCTGTTAAAAGTTGCTCTGGCTGCTTCACGTATTGATGAATTTGTAAAAACAGGTTTAAAATGTATCGTTCGCTTGTCGTTGAACATTTTAAGTATATATTTTAACATGATTTATTTGGTTTTGTTATGAATAAAATAATTCTGAAATCATGATATTTAACTTTTTTTGTCCAGTATATGTTACACAGATAAAAAGATATTCCCTTTATTGCTGTAGTGATTGTAAACTTCACGGTTTCCGTCATCGACATGGTTGTACTTATCTGCAAATTTGGTTGATTGATTGATTGGGGTTTTACGCCGTGTTGGCAATATTTCAGCCATTTAACGGCGATTGAACAACTGAAACATGGTTGGTTATGAAAAATTGAAAATTTGGACCTCTTCCACTAAATACACTCACGTGCCAAATTAAAAGTCACAAGATGGCCGACTTGCAAGTCAAATTTCACACACCTGCAATTTCTTTTTTCTATAACACTAATACTAGGATAATTTAACCCCTTACTTTTTAACTGGGGTATAGATTCAGATGTCGCCTACTGACTGATCAAAGGGAGGTAAGTGTTTGTTTACAAATAAAGCTGTCGTCTGCAGGAAAAAGTAATGGGTGCCAGAGGGAAGGATTTATCAGATGGGCAGAAAAAATTGATCCTTAAACTGAAATGTGAGGGCAACAGTGGTGGAAAAATATTGGGAATAAACAGATTTACAGTGTGCCATGTTTTGAAAAGGAATGAAAACCAGGAAAATGTCAGTTCAATCAAAGGAAGTGAAAGTGTGGCAGAAAAAGGCAGAGCAGTGAAAGATCAGATAGGAGACTCTTGAATGTAGTTAAAGTTAACCGCAGAAAGACATTGTCAGATATTTCTGCTTTGTATAATGAAAATACACCACAGCAGCTATCCAAACGCACAGTTCAAAGGAGATTACATGAAATTGGGTATCACAGAAGAGTTGTGAAGAAGACAACCACCATTTCCAAAAGGAATAGACAGAATCGTCGTACCTTCTGTCGATCTCATTTACACTGGACCGTTAATCGTGATTGGTCACGAGTGATATTTTCAGATTAAACACAACTTGTTTAAGGATGAAATAGGAAAGTTTATGTCTGGAGGAAAAATGAGGAGAAATGGAAACCACGCTGCCTTGGAATCTACAGTGACAAACAGACTCCACAGCTATGTGTTATGCTTTGGGGGTGTCTTACTAATGGTGCTGTTGGTACATTGACGCCCATAGAAGGGAATATTAATTCTAGGAAGTACATAGAAATTCTTGATGGAAATCTTTGGCCAGTTATTGTTAAATATCAGCAGGACAGACCGTATATCTTCCAGGAGGACAATGCACCAGTGCATACATCTAGGGAGACTTGTGCATGGAAAACCCAAAACGGTATCAACACCATGAATTGGCCTCCACAATCCCTAGACATTAATATTATTGAAAATGTGTGGAGAACTGTTAAAATAAAACTGCAAAATCGGATTTCTCAAATAAAAACTAGACAGGACCTGATTGACAATGTCTTAGAAATATGGACCTCCCTAACTCCGATGTATATAAAATCATTGTACCAGTCTCTACCTAAGCGAGTATGAGCTGTTCTTGCGGTCAATGGATGCATTACGAAGTTCCGAGATTTTGAGGTAAGTACTATTTCTAGATTTGGAGAAATTAGACCATGAATTCTGCACACTATTTAAGCTGTTCTTAGCACGTCAGCCATCTTGTGACTTTTAATTTGGCACGTGAGTGTATATTTATCTATATTTTTAGAATGTCATACTTTAGGAACATAATGAAACAGAAATGAAAACATTGGCAATTTGTCCAACCTTCGGCCAATTTTGACCCTAAAATACCTGGACTAAAATGCCAGGGAAACTCTGAACCTCAAAACACACATTCACCGCTATACGTTCGTAATATGACTGAGAAATAAAACCATAAACATTGCAGAGCCCTTGGGATGTTCCCTCAATGCATCCATCATACACTTTCCACACACACTAGTGTCTCTATATTACCAATACTTTACCTGAAAAATTGTGGAGTGTGGCGGAAAATAGACAAACAATGAATCAATTGATCTGAAGTGCGACTTCCACGACCTCTTCAAGTCTTTTAAGTATATACTACCTTGCATTAGAAAAAAAAAATCAATAAAAGGGAGATCCAGGGGCCAACGACAGGATAAGTACCTTCGTTTAGTGCGTTAAACATTAAATTTACTTACTTTATGTCATTTTATAAATAAGATTCAAAACGTAATTTTGATAATTAAATGACATAAAACTTTATTTCAAAGTATGCAGATTAGGAAACTAAAAAAAATTATTATTTCAGGATTTTTTCAATTGACATTTCATTTTTCATTTTATTGTTCCTTCTTTTCTTTTAGTATATCGCACGTAAAATGTTTCATGGTAAAGAATGTTTAGCTTTTATGAACGAATTATTCATCAGATAACTTTAAAGAAATTGATAAGTCGTACACAGTAAATTCGTAGAAAAGACTGATAACTCCAGACATCGATTTGGGTTTTACGCCGAGTTGCCAATATTTCAATCATTTCACGGCGGTTAAGCAACTGAAATGTGTTTGGGGCCATCATTAAATTTTTTTTTGTTTGATGTACTCCGACTCACACTTTTGAAAGTGGGTTTGATTGATTGATTATTGCTTTCCGCCACACTCAACAATTTTTCAGTTATCTGGTGGCGTCCAGTTTTTGTTGGTGGAGGAGAGAACCCAGATACAATGTACCTGGGAAGAGACCACCGACCTTCCGCAAGTAAACTGGCAAACTTGCTCACATAACGCGGCGGCCGAGATTCGAACACGCGCCGACAGAGGTGAGAGGCCTTGTGATTTTGAGCCCGATGCTCTAACCACTCGGCCACGGAGGCCCCTTTGAAAGTGGGTAGGTAGGTAGGTTTTTTTTTTTAATCTGACATACAAAAATACTAGTGTTTTATAGGTACAAAAATGACATCCTCACTCTTTCTTTTTCTCTTAATCTTTATACTTAACCTTCCCCTCTATCTTTGCACTGCTTGAATGTAGCATATGCACCTTCTGATCCTTAAACACCCTCTGCTGCATGCTAGCTAGTATATAACATAGCTTCATGGTATGCGCTTTTGTGCATGTGCGTATGGATCACTAACCAGTTAATCCTAGCACTGTGGAATCTGGGAGTTCTAACTAGTGCTAACATATATGTCATTGTGTTGAATAAATTTTGATGTTTTTCAAAAGAAATTTCAGGTTTAATTTGTATAAACAAACAAAGCTTTGAGTTCAGCATGTTTTAACTCTTAAAACATGAAAGTCAGTGTTTTAATAGTTTAGTATTAAAATTTCCTTTTTAATAAGTCTTTTAATAATTTCTTTTCCCTTTTCTTTGCATGGTTTGCATATAGGAAGCACAGTTCTGTATTGCTGGGATGCTTCTGTCTTGTTCAGCTCCCTCTTTGCTGCTGTCATCAACACCGTAAACGCATTCTTTTCTACATCCGAGGTCTTCTGGGTGCACTTTGAATCCACATCTATTTTCAGGAATACGTATTTCAGTTTTTTGTTGAAGTGACAGGCAGAATCAATGCTATCTGTATACCCAACTTTGAAATCGTGTACTGTTCCTAGAGAGTTCTCTGACAGTGTCACGTCAACTTTTCTGTAATCTAAAGCACGATTTTCACTGTCACTCACTTCTACGTCATGCAGGATATCCTCACACACATGGCAAAAGGTATCTTTTACGGAGACGCGTTTCAAAACATTTTTACCAGCACTCTCGCTGCGGTTGAGACTGTAAAACAGAGCGTACATGTAGCTTCTTCCATTATTATACTTTCGTCATTCTGCTCATGCGCTGTTCAATATAGTATAGATGCTTGAAAAGTAAGCGTTTTTTAACTACTCTTAAAGCGTCTTTGGGATATACATACGAATCCCAAACTTTAAAACCAATATCAGATCGATTTTTTTTCCCGAAATCGAAAATCAAAAAAAAAAAAAGAAAAAGTCACGCAGATTTGAGCTAAAAAAACGATTGAGTCGGGCCAATTTTGACGGGTCGGTCGGAGTACATCAAAGAAATCTATTTTTATTTTAGGCGTGGTCGAGACTTTTTCACTCGTAATTGAGACGTCACCAGCTGAACCACAAATTTAAACATTCTTAGCGCTCAGGGCCGTAGCAGTGAAGGTTCTTTAACGTGCCAACGCCTACCGTTACACATATCATATCCGAAAGACCCGTGATTCTCACTTCTAAATGCCAAGCGTTTGGCAAAGGAGCAATCACTACCTAATTGTCGTCTTAGGTTTGACGCGGCCATGGCACGAGCGGGTCTCAAACATCCGTCCTGTTCTGTTCTGTCGTCACCGTTTTGTGAGGTTAGCCGTGTGTAGGAGCCCAAGTATCTTGTATTTATAGTACATTGAGAGGAATGGTCGTGTTCAGTGTCGAAATGCCGTTCATCTTGATGCTGTTTATTTATACCTACTAAGTTCCGGACCCCTTTCCATGCTGTGTTCAGGGTTTTGAGTTTGCCCTTCTCCCAAATTTGTAATCTTTTTAGGAATTATGAGATCGATCAACGTTCGTGATCTTCACTTTTTTGTGATGTACATACAAGGTATCGAAATTGAATAAAACTTTAATAATTGAGACTGGTGCATTTATCTTAAAAACATGCACGCTCTATAAATTTTGTATATAAAGAACCCGTTTCAGTAGACCTGCTCTGAGGATAAGTACGTATCGTGTTAACCGACTTGTGTGTCTACTTACCCTCATCTCGTTCTTGTCAAGGACTGCTTTTATTTTCATGGGAGAATATTGAATCTGAAAATATGAGAGTGTCCATGATTTTAGCCTATACGTTTGTTTTATTTATTAACGACGTATTCAGTCAGTACATAACAAGGGACGCAAACATTGAGAAAGATTTATATCCGTGTTCTCATCAACTTGTCACCAGTCAACAGGGATTACTTCGCGTGGAGAAGTTCAAAGATCTTAATGGACGTTTTAGTGGTAAGTCCATATTTATTATATTGTCCTATTTTTCAACTGTATGTTTATTTTATCATACTCTGAAAAAGATCTATCTGACGTGTTTCATACGAATGTTTAGACCGAACCTGGCACACCCCGTTTAGCTAATCAATATAGGTTGTCTAGCATGTGTCCTACCAGTTGTTGGCACACTGGTTCGAACTGCAGGTTGCTTCGTTTACCTGATCGGGATGCAAGGTTCACGGCGGGTTGCCCGGTCGATAAGGAAACTTTTCTTTTCCTAAGAAGCTAACCCCACATCTGGTATATATCCAGGGATCCGTGATTGCCCATCTCTCTGATTTGTATTTTCTATAGGAATTATGGGAATAATTTTTATCTCAGAATACACTCGAAACAATAAGGAAATATTGTATACGTGTAGGTCAAGACTAAACTGATGTATGTGAACTGATTCAGACTTTTTAATATCAAGATCTAGTGGAGACGAGAAGAGCTGGTGGAAGACCACGGGTACTGCCAGGTTTACCTGAAATTCCGGGACAAACAGGAGTACCTTGGGACATTGGACGTGACGGACTACCTGGTAAACAAGGACTGAAGGGGGAACCAAGAGAGAACGGACGAGGAGTTCCGGGATTTCCTGGACATAAGGGAAACGCAGGGATGCCTGGAAGGGGGCCGCTTTGTTTATCCGGATTTAAGGGAGAAAAAGGAATGCCCGAAAGACGTGGACGAAAAGGACGACCTGGCGAGTACGGACCAAAAGGAGACTCTGGACGACCGGGACCTCCAGGACGAGATGGGCAACCAGGAAAACGGGGGATGAAGGGAGACCCAGGACGACCGGGACTTCCAGGAGATGGGCAACCAGGAAAACGGGGATGAAGGGAGACCTAGGATGATCTAGACTTCCGGGATTACCAGGAAGATAAATACAACTGTACAGGATACTGAACTGTTATCAGAATTTGTAGGGGATGACATTAACTATCTATCGTAATGTTGAACTTTTCGAGATTTGTTTTCAAAGGAAAGAGTATAGTTTTACCATATGCTGTTCTAAAATTTAGGAATTTTAAATGCTTAAGAAGAAATGAATTGCTGTATATGACAACTCAAAGTGTAGCTTGTAAACGAAAGACAGCCTTCTGCTATTCTCCGCATGCAAAGTCCATAACAGCTTTAAGATAAGTGGATGTATTTTATTCCAAACTAATTTCTTTCACTGAAAATAATAAGCATTAAATGAGCGATGTTTATTAGAACACGTAGTCTGCATAAGTCGACTGTAGTTTTTAAAGTCATGCCGTGAGAAAGAGTGTCGGACCCTTTTTAGTGTGTGTGTCATTTGCATTAACTAAGAGATATGTGCACCGACTTAATTTTAAGAAGAACCTATTGATTTTATTCCGAATAACTGAATTGGGGTTTATGTCCAGAGATATAATCCTCCCTTATCAATTGACAATTAAAATCTTTGTAAAGGGGTTTTTGGTTATCATTTAATTTAGTAATTCATAATGCAATAGTTTATTTGTTTGTTTTACGTCCCGTCGAGAATTTTTCACTCATATTGAGACGTCACCAGCTTTAAGTGAAGTACCACAAATTTAGACCTATGCGTAGCGCTCAGGGCCGTAGCAGTGAGGGTTCTTTAACATGCCAGCGCCTACCGTGACACGGGACCTCCGTTTTTAAGGTCATGTCCGAAAGACCCGTGGTTCTGACTTCTAAATGCCGAACGTTTGGCGAAGGAGCAATCACTACCTATTTTTCGTCTTAGGTTTGCCGCGGCCATGGTACGAGCGGGGCTCGAACTCACGACCTCCCGGTTACGAAGCGAACGCTCTAACCACTGACCTAACGCAAATTTGATATATTATGATTGATTATATATATGATGTTTAACGTCCCGCTCGAGAATTTTTCACTCATGTGGAGATGTCACCATTGCCGGTGAAGGGCTGCAAAATTTAGGCCTATGCTCGCCGCTTATGGCCTTTGAGCAGGAGGGATCTCCATCGTGCCACACCTGCCGTGACACGAAGCCTTGGTCTTTGCGGTCTCGTCCAAAGGACCGCCCCTTTTAGTCGCCTCTTACGACAAGCAAGGGGTACTGAGGATCTATTCTAACAACCTGGATCCCCATGGGGCCTTTATTATGAAATATCAATTAAAATTCCATGGAGTGTCAAATAATTCGATTAGTCATTATTAAGGCATTTGATGTATAAAGAGGAAAATGAACAGATTGGAATGATTATAAGAACTTAGATATTGATTGTTAAATAATGATGAAGGTGAAGTTGATCAAATTTACATCAATGGTACATGATGTAAAAGCTGACCCTTTTTACACTGAAAGCGACTTTTAGGCAAAGGATTGTGCAATCGTATGCGAAATGTGAGGAATCCATAATTATAGATGTATGTCCTAAATCTATAATTGAAACATCTGAAATCTTACTGAAGTCAAGATGGAATGATTTTTGTATGATTGTAGCTTCACAAATGAACTGTCATGTTTTCAGACATAAATCAGTGAGGCAGACTATTTCACCACCCTTATGAAATAAAGAAAGTTAAGATACCATGACCTACCAAGAATGTGTGTGATGACAAAAATTTCTATTGATAGCCATGTTCACTGATGGGAAAACGGACATATTTTAAGATCTGAAAGATATACTTTCAAACACTATTTTATCAATTTTTTTTTAATATTAGGAGATAATTTAAGAAAAGTAAAACTAGGGGGAGAATTTTTATTAGATAATCGTTTTCTTTAAATCGCTATCGTGATACTAACATTTATACAGAAATATTTTATCACCATATAAAGTGAATTTTCTTGCTTACCAACTTTTATAGTTTGTTCAGCTATAAGAACGAAAATTTCTGTTGCCAATTCTAAATATCTGCTCCATTGATGATATTCGCTCATTAAAACTGCGTTTAATAATCAGCATTTTTATAAACTCGTACTTTATGCGTGTATGTACAATTGTAAATTATTCTTCAGATAAGGAGATGCCCGTTAATCGACACTTACATTCTTAATATACCCGTTTCACGCGATTTCAAGAATGTTTGTTTAGGTTAGTATCAAGCAACAATTCTACGGATATTATGTGATAGTGGAGCATTAAGAAAATGTACATTTATATTCGCTAGCATGCCTATTTCGTAAAATTATTGTTGCTCCGTGAAAATACTGTCGTATCTTGGGGACCTTCTGAATAAAGAAAAGATGATAATTACAGTCGTGGTTGTCGGTTTTAATTCACGTACATTCAAGGTCGAAGGACTGGAAATTTTCGTAAATCATTTGACAAATATAACACCGCCTTCTAAACAGTTTGTGTACTTACATGTACCTATTATATTATTACAGTCGTCAACAACTATGTTGCTATTGCTCACGGAATTATCTTCGATTTTGATTTAAACATACGTTATTGATAAACTTAAAAGGATCGGGGAACAGGTGCAACCCATGTGGACCTTCTCTCAAGTACCTCGATACAGTGAATATTCTTTCTCGTAAAATCGGCATTTCAGGTTTATCAACAGCCTGGGTATTGGAGCAGTTTTATTTTTATTGTGTCACAGGTAAATGAAAGACATTGTTTTATTATATCATTATCAATGATATCAAATAAATGTCATAAAAATATTCTAATATTGTTAAAAACATCATTAGTGATGTAGTTGATATATAGGAAACATCAAGAACGAACCCAGTACTGACCCCTGAGAGTACTCCAGCATCTACCGTGTTATTTGTAGATGACGAACCTTCTAAGATTACTTGCTATTTGTTATCTCCAAGTCTTTAATCCAACCTAAAATTCAACCCACAAAACCCATCCTAAAAGAACAGGGAGGGGGGGGGGGCGGCTTTTAAAAAAGAAGATATTTGTCAATGTTCTATACCCCATTTTTCATTGTCTTAAATATTTTTCTCTTGTCAATAAACAATACAATGATATCAGGGGTTGATGGTGATAAAATATTTCTATATAAATGTTAGTATCACGATAGCGATTTAAAGAAAACAATTATCTAATGAAAATTCTTCACCTAATTTTATTTTTCTTAAATTATTTCCTAATATTAAAAAATCGTTTAATAGTGTTTCAAAGTATAACTTTCAGACCTTAAAATATGTCCGTTTCCCCATCAATGAACATGGCTATCAATAGAAATTTTTGTCATCACACACATTCTTGGTAGGTCATGGTATCTCAACTTTCTTTATTTCATAAGGGTGGTGAAATAGTCTGCCTCACTGATTTATGTCTGAAAACACGACAGTTCATTTGTGAAGCTACATTAAGTTGTCACACTAACTGAAGGTACAATCATACAAAAATCATTCCATCTTGACTTCAGTAAGATTTCAGATGTTTCAATTATAGATTTAGGAGATGCATCTATAATTATGCATTCCTCGCATTTCGCTTACGATTGCACAATCCCTTGCCTAAAAATCGCCTTCAGTGCAAAAAGGGCCAGCTTTAAATTATGTACCATTGATGTAAATTTGGTCAACTTCACTTTCATCATTATTTAACAATCAATATCTAAGTTCTTATAACCATTCCAAACTGTTCATTTTCCTTTCGTTATACATCAAATACCTTAATAGTGACTAATCGAATTATTTGACACTCCATGGAATTCTAATTGATATTTCAGAACAAAGACACCACGGGGATCTAGGTTGTTAGAATAGATCTTCAGTACCCCTTGCCTGTCGTAAGAGGCGACTAAATGTTTGGGGGTTTTTTTTTTACGTCCGTCGAGAATTTTTCACTCATATTAAGACGTCACCAGCTGTAGGTACCATAAATTTAGACCTATGCTTGGCGCTCAGGGCCGTAGCAGTGAGGGTTCTTTAACGTGCCAACGACTACCGTGACACGGAACCTCCGATTTTCATATCATATCCGAACGACCCCGTGATTCTCACTTCTAAATGCCGAGCGTTTGGCGAAGGAGCAATCACTACCTATTTTTCGTCTTAGGTTTGACGCGGCCATGGCACGAGCGGGGCTCGAACTCGCGACCTCCAAGTTACGAAAGGAACGCTCTAACCACTGAGCTGCCGCGACCGGTTCGAGAATCTGTGTATAAACAGTCTTGATTGGACCGAAATCGCACAATGACGTCACCAATCTGGTTAGACTGTGATTTGTATGGCTGCTAAGTTCTTTTTGACATCAAAATGGAGTGTGCATCGACGATTATAAAAAACATTGAGTTTAGGAAAGGTCCCGCAAAATCCACATGGCTCCGCTCCCACGGTTTGCATGGCCAGTCCCAGGGGTGGATAGGTGCTGAAGCTGGTGCCCGTTTACACTCCTGACATCCCGAACACGATTTGGTAGTTCCGTCAATTCCGGGTCACCACACTACGCTCCTTGCTGATGCTTTCACCAATATGATCAACATGCAATTCATTCAGAATACGACCTCTCAACTTAACAGGAATGACAACTCTCATACCCCAAAGTAAGCATCCATTGTGAACCGTCAGCTCGTCTTTACGCGTAAAGTATTATAAAAATCCTTATCATCTGACTTAACAGGTGTATTCCATCCGTAAACTGTGCTCTCGTACACTGGCGACAAGACAGGGTCACGTCCGGTTTCCTGTCTGATCCGGTCACTAGTGATGGCAGTGTATCAAACTGAGTCGGATATAAAAGGTTAATGTCAACCTCATCATCTGGTTCACAATCTGAGAGAGGTAACCTTGACAAACAATCCGCGTTACCATGCGTTTTCGTGTTCTTATACCAGATTTTGTAACCATAACCCGACAAGAACAACGCGTATCTTTGCATACGTGCAGTCGTGGTGGCTGAAACGCCCTTTTCTGGACTGAAAATCGATACAAGCGGTTTGTGGTCCGTAAGCAAGGTAAAATGTCGACCACACAGGTATGTTTGGAAGCGTTTAACGCCCCATACTATCCCAAGAGCCACTCTATCAATCTGAGAGTAATTACGCTCAGCAGGGTACAATGAGCGCGAATCATACGCGATCGGTCTCTCAGAACCGTCATCCATGATATGGGAAAGGACGCACCCCAACCCATATGGCGAAGCATCACAAGCTAAGCGCACATCACGTTGTGGGTCATAATGAGTTAGAACCTCCTCTGAGGTAATCAACTGTTTCACCTCAGCAAATGCCTTGTTGCATTCTGGTGACTAAACCCACTTACTGTTCTTTGTTAACAGTTGGGGTAAAGGTTGTAGAACACTCGACATATTCGGTAAGAACCTTGCGTAGTAGTTGATGATGCCCAGGAAAGAGCGCAACTCGGGACACATTCTTTGGAATTGGTGCATTAACAACAGCCTCAATCTTAGACTGAGTTTTATGTAGCTCCTGACCGTCAATCTCATGACCGCAATGCGAGACGTGTTCCATGAAAAACTCGCATTTATTCAAATTTATGCGCACATTGTACTCGTCTAATCGCTTCAGAACAGCTTCTATGTTCTGCAAGTGTACTGGTGATGATCATGTCATCAATAATGCATTTGACGCCCTTAAGCCCTTGAAGAACTGTGTCTATGGTCCTCTGCCCTCTGGAGCAGAAGTAACACCATACACAAGACGGTTGTACCGATAGAGACCCTTTTCGGTAGTAATTGTGAGAAGATCACGCGACTTCTCAGCCACTGTCACCTGTAAATATGCGTGTCGTAAGTCAAGCTTAGTAAATCGCTGGCCACCGGCGAGGGCTGCGAAAATGTCCTCAATACGGGGGAGAGGGTACTGATCGACCTCAAGTACCGGATTCACGCTGACCTTGAAATCTCCACAAATTCGGACGGAGTTATCAGACTTGATGACGGGCACAATGGGTGTCGCCCACTCACTATAATTGACTTTTGTGATAATGCCTTCACTCACTAACTTGTCTAACTCTTTCTCTACCTTTGGTTTCAAAGAGTATGGCACAGAGCGTGGCTTACAAAATTTTGGTCTAGCCCCCGGTTTTAAGTTAAGTTGAGCTTCAATACCCTTAACCGTACCAATATCTGTGTTAAAAACAGTTTCATGCTTCCTTAACATGTCTTTTAACCTCAGGTTTGCACTACTAGAACATGTGTCAGATATTTTGTCTGTAGCACTCATCAGGGATTTGATGGTCGGCCAATCCAGAGAAATGTGCTGCAACCACTCTCGTCCAAACAGGGTCGGTCCTACAGGTACCACATCCAGGTTCAGATTGCTCATCTGCGCATTGTGACTCACAGTAACACGAGCTACACCACACGGCTTCATGATTTTGTTGCTGTACGTCTTCAAACGTAAATTAGTCTCTGGTAAGGTTTTCAATCTTCTCGGGAAGCACTCTGTGAACTTCTTCTTACACATCACGGATACCTCAGCTCCCGTGTCAAGCTCCATGTCAACACGAACTCCATCGATGTTTGTGTGGATGACTATCGCCCCTGTTCGAGCTTGCTCCGTTACCGAATTGACTTCCACCGATGCTATCAGACTGTCGTCACAATCCAAATTGTTTAGTTTTGCTTTTAGCCGGTTTGCGACACATTTTCATACAATGTCCTACCTTGTCACAGTTATAACATTTCTTGTCCTTATAGTAGCAATCACTGGGTTGATGTGCTGTACTGTTACATCCGAAACACTTTTTATCCGAATGAGACGGTTTTCCCTTTGTCGACTTTGGCGGGAATCTCACAGTATTCTGTTTCTGCTTTACATGGAGTCTATTTACCATACCCACATGTTTTGCCTGCAGTTCGCTGGCATCTTTGGATGCTGTTTCCATCGCCTGGGCGACCTGAAGAGCCTTCTCAAGTGTCAAGTCTTTTTCAGTCAGAAGTTTATTTGGGATAATTTCACTTCTGCGTCCGCACACTAGTCTGTCGCGTAAGTGTTCGTTTAAATTTGCTTTAAAATCACAATATTCTGACAAACGTCTGATTTCTGTCATGTAATCTCTAATAGACTCACTCACACGCTGATCCCGCTTGTAAAATGTAAATCGTTCCGAGATTACGACTGGTTCTGGATTAAGATGCTCCTGTAGGATTTTAACTAACGCATTGTATTCCATCTCTGATGGTTTCTGTAGATCGGCAAGCCCTCGGAGAAGCTGGTAGGTTTTCCAGCCGATTAGTGTCAACAATTCCGGAACTTGCTTGTCGTTCTTCACCTCATTGCAGACAAAATAATTCTCCAGCCTTTCGCTGTATCACGTCCATGTCTCGATACTGTTATTGAAACAGTCAATGCGACCTATAGATTTCGCCATCCTCGTCGCCAATTCTTATATCTCTCTAAGACCATCCAAAATTGACTCTGTCAATAGCACAAAACACGTGCGTCCCTGTTAACAATATTTTTATTCTGAACTGGTTCACTCACATGCTAACATAAGTAATTCTAAATAGAGACCAAGCACAGACAGGCAATCAAATTCCGGATTACTAACAATGACCTTAAAAACGGAGGCCACGATAGGCGTTGGCACGTTAAAGAACCCTCACCGCTACGGCCCTGAGCGCTAAGTATAGGTCTAAATCTGTGGTATTTCACCTACAGCTGGTGACGTTTCAATATGAGTGAAAATTCTCGACGGGACGTAAAACAAACAAACAAACTACTCAGTGTTATTTAGTGGGCATTTATAAAAACAAATAAAGCTGAATGTGATGTACGATAATGACTCTAAATATCTGATTGATTGATTTATATATTGTTTAACGTTCCGATCGAGAATTTTTCACTCATATGGAGACGTCTAAATATCTGAGTAAGTGGCATATCAGCATTCGTGTTTGTAATAGTCCTATATAGAGAGGCAACTGTCTGTTGTAGGAGACGATTTCCTTCTTCACAGTGAAAAGGCTAAGATAACTAACAGTATTCTATCTTGTAATTCCTATAGAAAATACTAGTCAGAGAGATGGGCAAACACGGACCCCTGGTTATACTAGAGGTGGGATCAGGTGCCTAGAAGGAGTAAGCATCCCTATAGACCGCTCACACCCGCCGTGAGACTTATATTCCGATCAGGTAAATGGAGCAATCCGTTGTCAGAATCAGTGTGTCAAGAACAGCCTAACAATTGGTATAAAATACAACAGACAGCATTTGGCCTGATGGAAAGTTCAACAACCATAAAATTTGCGAAATGCTGACTTTAGTCGAGACTGTAAAAACCCCTGTAAAATCAACTTCTCTATCAGTAACCCCGTGGAGATCCGGGTTAGAATAGGTCCTCAGTACCCCTTGCTTGTCGTAAGAGGCGACTAAATGGGGCGGTCCTTCGGATGAGACCGCAAAACCGAGGTCCCTTGTCACAGCAGGTGTGGCACGTAAAAGATCCCTCCCTGCCCAAAGGCCATAAGCGCCGAGGATAGGCCTAAATTTGCAGCCCTTCACCGGCAATGGTGACGTCTCCATAAGAGTGAAAGATTCTGGAGCAGGACGTTAAACAATATTTAATCAGTCAATCATTCTATTTAATTCAATCAATCGCCTCGTTTCAATCAATCGCCTCGATTTAATGTAATTGACTTCATTTTTATGTAAAATAACTGGTACAACAATGTTGACAAGCTGAGGTTTTCCCCTTAGTTAGAAAACATATTTTTGCCACAAATGACATTGTTTCTTAAACGCTATATTGTACGGATAATAATAGTAAACAAATCGGAAATTTTCTACTCAATTTTCAAAATAACCATAGGTGACTCCTATATCAGTATAATGGCGTAACCCTTCACTACCCGGTGGGAGATAAGAATCATTGTATTCAAGATGAACGAAATGAAAATTGTGGTCAATCTGCCGGCCGACGTCTTGAATTGCACTCGGACTATATAAAGGTTGACTACTTCACCTCGTAAAAACAGCACATTTATTCCTAAAACGCTGAAAGGAAAAAAATATATACTAGCCTAAAAAAGAAACTATAGTTTAGTAATTTCGTTTAGATTCATATACAAAAATATTACGTTGCATTATGTATATCGTCATTTAATGTAATGTATTGATACGAACAGCCACTGACAGTCAGGGGATGCAAAGAAGTTTCGTACGTTTAACAGCGTGTATGATTGCCATTTGTACGGATGCATTCTTCCTACGACACATTGTATAGATCTGCCTCGGGAATGTTCCGCCATATGCACAATAATTAACGACACAAGTAGACAACGTAGCAGGGGGTTTGGTTCTTGATGTAGACGCTGTTCTATTTCATCACAAACATGTTCTATTGGCTATAAATCTGGTGACATCGCAGGTCATTGGGGGCACGATAGTCACTAACAACGTGTATACTGTGTGACCATGCACACTGTCCTGCTGCAGAATGACCGTTACGCTGGTTGTTGTGCTTGAATGCAATGACATCCTGTCTTACAATCTCGTCACGGTAGCGAACGCCGGTTAAATTGCCTTCCACTATTACCAAGGGGTCCAGTCATGTGTTGTAATTCCACCCAGACCATAAGGGTCCCTCTGTCAAATTGGTAGTGTTGAATAACATAGGTCTCAATGTAACATTCTACGGCATGACGTTAAGCCCGAAAAAGAATCTTTGTTACTGACACGACGATGCCTCCGATACCACGCTAACCTCGCAACACGGTGACGCCATAGCAGATCAGGACGGATAGCAGGACGTCGAGGACGGATGTTGGCCTCTTGCAATCTGTTCCTTACGGTACGAGAACTTATCCGTCGATGCTTAGGGATGATTGTAACGGTCAAAGAAGATTACACAAATGTGACGTCCTTATATACGTATCTTGCCGACGTGAGGTCACACGCTGGCGTCCCGATCTTGGGCTGTCCCGAACGGTGCCAGTTTGCTGATATCGTATCCATAAAGCATCTACAGTCTTAATATGAACTCCAAACTGCCTTGCCATATCGCTTTAAGACATCCCAGCCTCCAGCATCCCAGTAGCTCGCGACCGATCATTTTCAATCATGCGAGACTTCAACATTTTATTCCAAAAAGCAATAGTTTGCTGTTTCAGTACACTGAATACTTTCATTGAATGCAACAAACTATAAATGATTACTGAGCACTTGTCGCTAAGGTTAGAAATTCCAGAAAAGCATGCTGTGGCCAAGAAGCGACACGAACGATTATAGAATACGTTTTTATGTTTTTAATTATTAAGTATTCAGTTTATTTTTTGCCTTTGTATATAATAATATATTACAATCCAACACAATGACATATACATGTAATATATTATAATGCAACACAATAACATATAATACAATACATTAACACTTCAGGACT
Organism: Ostrea denselamellosa; assembly: GCA_024699665.1. Classification (NCBI taxonomy): domain Eukaryota; kingdom Metazoa; phylum Mollusca; class Bivalvia; order Ostreida; family Ostreidae; genus Ostrea; species Ostrea denselamellosa. The sequence continues at coordinate 1,343,188 of JAMZEH010000075.1, read as the reverse complement.
ATATACTATTTTTAAAAAAGTGGAGGATACTGTATTTTATGATCAAAATGTTCACATGTACAAAGGGATACGAAACCATGTTGTATAGTCCTTAACGAGGAAGCATTTCCAAAGACATCCATCACCCAAGCACATTAAGCACGGGATGCTACTGATGATCAAGGGTGTTGTGCCTCAAATATGCATGCCTCTGAATTTGAAGGTTAGAGCCACTCCAAAGGAAGATTTTGAAGAGAAAGCATCAGATTATCAATTGTTGAAGTCGTTAATTAAACAGAGACCATGCGTCGTCTAACACTGGATGAGAGGTTACGTGCCCTTGGCATGCTACAGGTTGGCACAAGACAGGGCGCTGTGGAAAGGGCAATGAATGTTTCCCAGTCTGTTATCAGCAGATTATGGTCCAGACATCGTGCTACAAGGTCTGTTCAGGATACACCACGATCTGGTCGTCCAAGGTCAACAACTCAGGCTCAAGACAGATTCATCTGCAGTATTGTCATGAGAAATCGCCTGGTAACAGATAAGGTTTGGTTTGTTTGTTTTACGTTCCGTCGAGAATTTTTTTCACTGGTTTGATAGCGAGTGGCCAAACAACCATCAGGAATCGACTGCACATATTTCACTTACACGCCCGACGTCCTCGTGTCATTCCCTGTTTGAGGGATCGTCACATTAGGATCTGACTCCAATGGTGTCGTCACCATCAACGCAGGGATAATTGCCGATGGAACCACGTAATGTTCTCAGATCAGTCGAGGTTCACAGTAGACTTCCTGGACAGACGCGGGAGGGTTTGGCGCCGACGTAACGAACGTTTCCATGCGGTTAACGTTATTAGACATGATCGGTATGGGGGTGAATCTGTAATGGTGTGGGGAGGCATCACTGTTGTCAGCAGAACAGACTTGCATGTTGTTGCTGGACGCGTCACAGGGGAGTACTACCGGGGCAACATCTTGGCACCCCATGTTGTGCCGTTTGCACGTCGTTATGGCCGCCGTTTCATTTTTCAAGATGACAATGTCAGATGTCATAGGGCTAGGATTGTTACAGATTATCTCCAACAGCAGAATATCAATACCTTACCATGGCCTGCACTCAGTCCGGACCTTTCCCTCATCGAGCATGTCTGGGACATAGTTGGACAGCGGCTACGTCAACGTCAGTAACCTCCTTCCAATGCCCAAGAACTTGCTACAGCATTGCAACAGGAATGGAATAACCTTCCCCAAAATGACCTGGGATGCCTCGTTATGAGTATGCCACGCCGAATCCGAGCTTGTCTGGCCAACCGAGGGGGTTTTACCAGCTACTGACTATGTTTCACAATGGTGGGAAATTTACTGTGTGACCCTGTGTTGGTGTCGACCCCTTATTCTGTAGAATCTGTCCTATTCTGACTGTACACAAGGTTTCGAATAAATTGGCAAATGTTTCCGTAATGTTTTTCTGTTATTGTTTCCTTCTTGACCTCATGATCTGCATCTCATTGTGCATGTAAATCCAATATTCCCCAATTTAAAATAGTATATAAAATATAATACAATACAATAACATATAGTATAATACAACACAATAACATTCAATACGTTATAATACAACACTATAACATAAAGTATATTATAATGCAACACAATAACATTAGATACGTTATAATACAACAATATAACATTCAATACATTATAATACAACACGATAACATAGTATATTATAATGCGGTGCCTCCGTGGCCGAATGGTTAGAGCATCGGGTTCAAAATCACAAGGCCTCTCACCTCTGTCGGCGCGTGTTCGAATCTCGGCCGCGGCCTTATGTGAGCAAGTTTGCCAGTTTACTTGCGGAAGGTCGGTGGTCTCTTCCCAGGTACACTGTACCTGGGTTCTCTCCTCCAACAAAAAAACCGGTCGCGGTAGCTCAGTGGTTAGAGCGTTCGCTTCGTAACCGGGAGGTCGTGAGTTCGAGCCCCGCTCATTCCATGGCCGCGTCAAACATAAGACGAAAAATAGGCATTTAGAAGTGAGAATCACGGGTCTTTCGGATATGACCTTAAAAACGGAGGTCCCGTGTCACGGTAGGCATTGGCACGTTAAAGAACCCTCACTGCTACGGCCCTGAGTGCTAAGCATAGGTCTAAATTCGTGGTACTTCACCTACAGCTGGTGACGTCTCAATATGAGTGAAAGATTCTCGACGGGACGTCAAACAAACAAACAAACAAAACAATCCACCAACAAAAACTGTACGCCACCAGATAACTGAAAAATTATTGAGTGTGGCGGAAAGCAATAAATAATCATTCAATCAATATATTATAATGTAACACTATAACATTCAATACGTTATAATACAATACAATAAAATTCAATACGTTATAATACAACACTGTAACATTCAATACGTTATAATACAACACAATAACAAAGTATTTTATAATGCAACACAATAACATTCAATACGTTCTAATACAACACTATAACATTCAGTACGTTATAATACTACACTATAACATTCAATACGTTCTAATACAACACTATAACATTCAGTACGTTATAATACTACACTATAATATTCAATACGTTAAAATACAACACTATAACATCAAGTATATTATAATACAACACTATGACATTCAATACGTTATAATACAACACAATAACAAAGTATTTTATAATGCAACACAATAACATTCAATACGTTCTAATACAACACTATAACATTCAATACGTTATAATACAACACAATAACAGTCAATACGTTTTAATACAACACTCTAACATTCAGTACGTTATAATACAACACTCTAACATTCAATACGTTATAATACAACACTCTAACATTCAATACGTTATAATACAACACTCTTAACATTCAGTACGTTATAATACTACACTATAATATTCAATACGTTAAAATACAACACTATAACATCAAGTATATTATAATACAACACTATGACATTCAATACGTTATAATACAACACTGTAACATTCAATACGTTTTAATACCACACAATAACATTCAATACGTTATAATACAACACTTTAACATTCAATTTGTGGAACTTCACCTAGAGCTGGTGACGTCTCAATATGAGTGAAAAATTCTCGACGGGACGTAAAACAAACAAACAATCAATACGTTAAAATACAAAACTGTAACATTCAATACGTTATAATACCACACTCTAACATTCAATACGTTATAATACAACACTCTAACATTCAATACGTTATAATACAACACTGTAACATTCAGTACGTTATAATACAACGCTGTAACATTCAATACGTTATAATACAACACAATAACATTCAATACGTTATAATACAACACTATAACATTCAATACGTTATAATACAACACTCTAACATTCAATACGTTATAATACAACACTGTAACATTCAGTACGTTATAATACAACGCTGTAACATTCAATACGTTATAATACAACACTATAACATTCAATACGTTATAATACAACACTCTAACATTCAATACGTTAAAATACAACACTGTAACATTAAGTATATTATAATGCAACACTCTAACATTCAATACGTTATAATACAACACTATAACATTCAGTACGTTATAATACAACACAATAACATTCAATACGTTATAATACAACACTATAACATTCAATACGTTATAATACCACACTCTAACATTCAATACGTTATAATACAACACTATAACATTCAGTACGTTATAATACAACACAATAACATTCAATACGTTATAATACAACACTATAACATTCAATACGTTATAATACAACACTCTAACATTCAATACGGTATAATACAACACTGTAACATTCAGTACGTTATAATACAACGCTGTAACATTCAATACGTTATAATACAACACTCTAACATTCAATACGTTAAAATACAACACTGTAACATTAAGTATATTATAATGCAAAACTCTAACATTCAATACGTTATCATACAACACTATAACACTCAATACGTTATAATACAACACTATAACACTCAATACGTTATAATACAACACTATAACATAAAGTATATTATAATGCAACACAATAACACTTCAGGTATTTTTAAGGTTTTATCAAATACAGATATTCCACCGTAGGGACTTTCAGACTTTTGATAACTGCTTGATTTATTTCCCCCTGAAGTTTTCATTGAAGTCTATGGGAAAAGCATTATTTATTGAAATATTTTAAACGAGATTATATTTTCGTACGAATCTCATGGTTAAAAGTTGCATACACTTTCTCTTTATGAAAATATAAAGTAAAATGAATCATTTACCGCACATATTTTTAGATAATTGATTTTTCTTATTTTTACCAAAGGCAGATAACTCTCTAAAAAGTCTCAAGTGCAAAACAGTCAGCTTCTACTCGTGCACCAGTCATGTGAATTTGATGTATTTCACTTTCATCGCGGTAGCTCAGTGATAAGAGCGTTCGCTTCGTAATTGGGAGGTCGTAAGTTCGAGCCACACTCGTGCCGTGGCCGCGTCAATCCTAAGACGAAAAATTGGTAGCGATTGCTCCTTCGCCAAACGCTCGGCATTTAGAAGTGAGAGTCACGGGTCTTTCGGATATGACCTTAAAAACGGAGGTCCCGTGTCACTGTAGTCGTTGGCACGTTAAAGAACCCTCACTGCTAAGCATAGGTCTAAATTTGTGATACTTCACCTACAGCAGGTGACGTCTCAATATGAGTGAAAAATTCTCAACGGGACGTAAAACAAGCAGACAAACTAACAATAAACATTTATGTTAATTTAAATCATTCAAAATTGTTCCTTTTCCTTTCGTTACACATTGAATACCTTAATCATAACATCACTTATCGACAATAGGTATTCGGGTTGCTAGAACATGTCCTTATCAGAACCTCTTGTTTGTCATAATAGGCGACTAAATGGGATAGTCCTTCAGATGAGACGGCAAAACCGAGACCCCGTGTCAAAGCAGGTTGGCTCTATAAAGATCCCTTCCTGCTGAAAGGCTATAAGAGCCGAGCATGGGCCTAAACTTTGCAGTCCTTCACCGGCAATGGTGACGTCTCCATATGAACGAAAACTTCTCGAGCGGGACGTTAAACAACATATAATCAATCAATCGTAAATACTGCTTAACAAACTTACGGAACCAAGCAAAAAAATTAAAATCCACTACAAATTATAAGATCATGGCGGATGTCGACTGAGGTGATGTTTATACACTGTTGGTGTTTACACGAGTATAACAGACACGTGGTACGGTGTTTACAGGAATATAACACAGACACGTGGTACGGTGTTTACAGGAATATAACACAGACACGTGGTACGGTGTTTACAGGAATATAACACAGACACGTGGTACGGTGTTTACAGGAATATAACACAGACACGTGGTACGGTGTTTACAGGAATATAACACAGACACGTGGTACGGTGTTTACAGGAATATAACACAGACACGTGGTACGGTGTTTACAGGATTATAACACAGACACGTGGTGTAATGTTTTGGAATACATGTGCACTAAAAGCATTACTTTATTATTTTTCCCATAGATAACTTTATCAATTATATATATATATATATATATATATATATATATATATATATATATAAGAAAGTGGTATTACGTTGGTTGTTTGTTTTTTTTAAATCGCGAGCCTATGTATGAACACACCGCAGAAAATTTTAAATTTACATTGGATATTACATTATGGGGGACGGGACTTAACTGATTGATGTACTTCCACGGCGCTGTAACGACGATTCAATTATGATACACCGTCATACATTTTATTTACTGTAACATCGGAACCTTTTTAGCAAGATATTGGATTTGAAATAGCTTGCTTATATTTTGATGATATTGATTTTTACTACAATATCAGATTTTTTAACCAGCTTTCTCAGCTGGAACCAAAACATATTTTTCATGTAACCTTAATAACTCTTTTATCATTTCTGATTTACTAAACACAGAAGTATAGACGGTTTTGTTTTGACATGTCTGATACGGGATTTTTTGTTTGTTTGTTTGTTTATAGCCGCCTGAGCAATTTTTCAGCTATCCGGCGGCTGTCACCATTACCGGTGACAGGACTGCAAATTTAGGCCTATGCTCGGCACTCAGGGCCTTTGAGCAGGGAGGGATCTTTATCGTGCCACACCTACTGCGACACGGGACCTCGGTTTATACGGTCTCATCCGAAAGACCGGCACCCACGTCCCACAGTGGGATTCGATCCCCGACTCAAGGGTCATCAGATTTTTGAGCCCGACGCTCTAACCACATGTCTGATACGGGATTTTAATATTTCACTTATACTTTTTATCCATTCTGACAAGTTATCAAGTCCTTCTTTTTCAAATTTAGCCCATCGTCTGGCATAATCTTCAACAGAATTCAAAATAGAGATAAAGTTCTGTCGCCAATTGAAAGACCGAGGTTCTCTGAATTTAGGACCTTTTAAAATAAGTTATTCTAGATCTTCATTTTTAACGATATCAAAATTACCATTAATGTCATGTCCAGCTGGACTATAGTTAACAGAAGACGAAGAACGAGAACACGAAGGTTGATTGATTGATTTTATATTGTTTAACGTCCCGCTCGAGAATATTTCACTCATATGGAGACGTCACCATTGCTGGTGAAGGGCTGCAAAATTTAGGCCTATGCTCGGCGCTTATGACCTTTGAGCAGGGAGGGATAGAGTATAAGATGGTCAATACCTAGGCATTGTGAAGTTTGTAGTTAAATAGTTTGGATGCAGTAGTGGAGGTATATCTGTAGGAAATACAAATTCATGTTTCTCCATTGGAATATATCTTGTGTTTATGATACAAGTTTGCTTCCCAGAAAGACAAAAAGTAAAATTTTCATTATTCTTTGTATACCACCATTATCTGTTAACCCCATTTCCTTCGTGAGAGTTTCGCGAGGAAGCTTGCCGACGGAGTGCGAAATATGAATAAGTTATACAAATTATTGCTATAATTGATAGGCAGAGACACAGGATGGACTGAAAAATACTTGAATTGACATATTTCAAGACGTACAATACTTCCATAATCCATTCCCACATCGTGTTTATAAACAACAACCAGAACAGAGCACACTGAACTCGGTCAATAGGGAATTGTGTCTTATAAAACTCAACACAGAGCCCGATCAGTAAAGTAAAACAAGGGAGATAGAGAGAAAGAATAACAGATGGAAGGACGTGAAGGACACAGACATCTCTACCTTTACAATATCCAAAATCGTTTGTTATAACCTTGAGACAAATTGAGTTTGTTACAATAATTACTATCGGTAATAAAACAATAACTCTGTAGAAACAATGAATAGGGTTATCATCCTTGTCAGAAACTTTCAATTCGTAAACAACGGATTTACCGTAGAAAAACAGAGACAAGGCAATCAAAAGAGAGCAATAATGCCGGAGTACACCGAATACGCAGCAACCGGTCAGAGATGGAAGGGTGTAAATACTTAGAACAGCCAGGACCTCTTCTAAAGAAATAAATATCACAACTGCACATAAATATGGCAATGATAACGACCGAGGCCTACCAAAGTATACTATCAGACTAATGACCAGGAACGAGAAGATACGGAGTCCAAGAGAGATATATCGTATTATGACGGAAGCTTTAGCAAACTTGTCGATAATGGCTTGTATTGAAGTGTGACTGAGGTTATTAGAAAGGCAGATATGTACAGCTCCACCTACCGATTTTGTATACTGTCCTACAGGGATATTCAGACCGTTATCAAGTTTGATAGAAAGTGAAGTGCTATCGTAATGATATCCAGATTTGATCACTATGTGTTCACAGAATAAAAGTTCAGAGACGAAGTTTGAGCTCTGCATTTTCCATATATTGATAAAATGTAAGTACGATATAAATTCAGGCATGTAGAGGGCGCTCACGTCTTTTAGAGACACTGGTAACTCGCTTCTTGTTATTGTAAAGTCGATAAAGGATGTTGCGGTTTGATCTGGATAACTTACCAATACATCAAGGAGATTCGTCTCGGTGGCATTTCTGTGGAAATTTACGAGTTTAACTTTGATCACCAGTATCGTTTTAATTACTCTCTCTTTCCCTGGTGTCTTTTTTTCATCCACAGGATATAAATAAAGGTTACACAAGTGAACATGCAGCCTCTTTTTTTTCATATACTTCTCAGCGTGCTTCTCAAGTTGTAATTGAATTTCCGCCAGCTTGGACATTGATGAAAAGCCAGTGGAAACCCATGTGTGAATGTCCACAGCCATGTTCAGGACGTATGTTGCGCTTGTAACGTAATGCAGAAGGGTTTCACAACTTTTTCCTGACCATCCTCGTCCTGGGTAGCACACGCCTTTCTGAAATTAAAGGATATTTGTAACACGTGTGTTTAAAATACATTTACGAAAAAATGTGAACATAACAGATTGTAAGTAATCCATCCCTTACCCCTTTTAAAGAAAACAAAATTAAGAGTAGGCCAAACACGGAAAGCTAAAACACCAGGTGCCTAAGAGGAATAAACCTTTCCTATAGACCGGTCACATAGACCATCGCCAAGAAGTCTTGATTAGACAAAAAGAGTAATATAACACAGATTTTTATTTTAAAATAAATGGAGGGTTCGGGTGAAAAGGCTAAGACAAATAACAGCATTCAATGTCAAAGATAACGAAAAGTATTCAATGTAAAGGTGAAGATAACTAACAGTATTCAATCTCGTAATTCCTATAACTAATACAAATCAGACATAGCAAACACGGACCCCTGAACATACCAGAGGTGGGAATTTATCTAAACATTCAAACATACCAGTATGTTCAGTGGGAATTTATCTAACATACCAGTATGTTCAGTGGGAATTTATCTAACATACCAGTGTGTTCAGTGGGAATTTATCTAACATACCAGTATGTTCAGTGGGAATTTATCTAACATATCAGTATGTTCAGTGGGATTTTATCCAAAATATACCGGTCGCGGTAGCTCAGTGGTTAGAGCGTTCGCTTCGTAACCGGGAGGTCGCGAGTTTGAGCCCTGCTCGTGCCATGGCCGCGTCAAACCTAAGACGAAAAATAGGTAGTGATGGCTCCTTCGCCAAACGCTCGGCGTTTAGAAGTGAGACTCACGGGTCTTTCGGATATGACCTTAAAAACGGAGGTCCCGTGTCATGGTAGTCGTTGGCACGTTAAAGAACCCTCACTGCTACGGCCCTGAGCGCTAAGTATAGGTCTAAATTTGTGGTACTTCACCTACAGCTGGGGACGTCTCAATATGAGTGAAAAATTCTCGACGGGATGTAAAACAAACAATCATTTCTAGATTAAGATGCACTGTTCGAGTCCAGCTAGAAAATCACTTATGTGTTATTTACACATGCAGTACAATTTGCTATCTGAAAGAAATATGACGCAACATGTGAGAAATGTGTAGGTATTTATTAATTAATGTTAGCTTTAGGGCGTGTACCTGAATTGGTATTGCTGGGCGTGATAGTAATAGCTGCATGGGTGTTCCGATTTCCGTGAACTTATGCTTAGTTCCCATGTTCTGAGGCCCATCAGGAGAGCTTTGCGAAACATGTAATTTGTTACATGCGAAACAGAAACGGTTTTTATATTCTCCAAAGTCGTAATGGTTAACCTCTGGGAAATCCTCGCACTGATAATGCAAATCCTGGCTGTAATATGGACTCTTCAAAGTGCAGTCCGACTTTCGTGCAAGTCTGAGAGGCGGATGTCTACACATATCACAGAATTCCACTCCACGCTTAAGGAACCGGAAGCCGGTCTGCTCGCAAGCTTCTACAATATTTTGGTCCCCGTAATACGTGCACTGAGTAAATTGGTTTAAACACTCGTAGGCCATTGACGTATCAAAATCCACGTGACTTTGATGATATCAGGAATCATATTCATGTAATATAATAGAGGCATTTCTGTTTCACATCGCAGTATAAAACTCCAGGGTGTAGCCAGGTCAAATGTTTCCTCGTTGCACAACAAACAGAATATATTTCGATATGAAATCCTATTCATCTTAACTGGGAAATCTATCTCAGTTTTGCACAGGTGTTCCATAGCTGTGTATTCCAGTGGATCTCGGGACCTCAGCTTTTCATTGTTACAACCGTTCATTACAAGGTAACTCTTTCCATCGTTTGCCTGTAAACAAGTGTATGGCGTCGTCAACATTGTCTCAAAACAACAAAGTTCAACTCTCCCGAAGATGCATGAGTGATCGCATTTACAGCTTCCAGATTCTGGTGATCCGTTAGTTAATATAGACATGTCACAGACGTGACCATCAGACGAAGCGTAGTACACATGTGCCAAGTGACTAATGTTGAGGAAAACTTCGCCGTACGGACGCGAGCCTCTTGTACTCCAATTTTTCAATTCAATATCTCTAACTGCACTTTTAATATCATCAAGTACCCAGGACAGGTTAGTAACTGTTGCCTTTTCAATGTAAACGTCAAACGCATCTCCTCCCATCCCCTGTAGCCCGTCTTGCACATTTATAGTGCTATCTGCATATTGTAACTCGTTTCCATTATATCTTCGTCGTGCTGAAAAGCGCATATTGCACAGGTAACAAAACACGTTTTTGTACGGGTAAGTGAGATTGGAAGATTCGGAATTGTTACACAGCGTGTTCAATATTTGCCACTCTGAATATGTCTGAGACAGGGACGGGCCATTGGAATGACAGGAAGAAATTAGATCTGATCTATCAAGGCCTACATCCGGGTTACACATGGAGCAAAAAATGTTTCTAAAGCTTCTGAATTTTAAATTATAACTGGACATACACGCACTGGTAATGTCTGCATCTCTGTCGTTTTTGCAGGAGCCCAATACCTCACCGGAAAATGATGGCGGGGGAATCCAACTAGGAGGATTGTGTCGCAAACGACAACCTGACGATTCTGTAAATTCCAGAATTTCTTCCCACGAGCTCAAATAAAACAGCTGTTCATTGCAACCCCTGTTCACATATAAGTTCCAAAATTCCAGTTTCTCCTCTCGTTCTCCGTGACACAATGCACAGTGTTTGTTCCAGTAGGTTTTCTTACTTGTGGATGACGTAGAAGGCGGTAAAAATATTCGCTGTAATTTACTCTGGTCTTTTTCGCATTCCCGATGTTCATGTTCTGATGATTCGTTTGGACATTTATCGATAAAGGTCATCTTTATATCGTCCGTTTCGTTCATTTCGTCCAAGTAGATGGACCGGAGTTCATTTCTTGCTTTGAAATATTTATCTGGACAGCAGTTTCCAACAATAAAGCACAGATCATTACAGACGCACCGTGGGCAGTTTGGGAACCTCGCTTTCACAGATTTGTAGTCCTTGCTAATTGTATCATCGCATACATATCCGAATCCACAGGCGTTAATATAATGCGTCAGGAGATTCGTAATGTTTATATCTACACGGAACGAAGCCTTGGAGTAAGAAAAATAATTCTTTGTGATAGGATAATGCAAAAATAGCACGCATACCATAATACACGCAAGGCGTCTCATTTTATCATTAAATCAAGTCACTGTGACGCACACATTCTATTTTCCTCTACTCCTATGAAGCCTTCCTTCAGTGTGGAAACCTGTAAAAAGATAAAAACAATATTTTATTTCCTATATAATGATACCTCCTACGCAATTAGGTTAAGGGTTCCATAGTGAAATATATTTGGTGTAAAATTGCATTCCACATTCCGAGTTCCATCGTCTCAATATTAGAAAAGTAGATTGACTAATGGACAGTTCATTTCAAAATATTAAACAGGAAGGGAGTGTACATGTGCCCCTCACACCATCCATTCCAGACATCCAACCTGTACTAATTGTATGATAAAATGAAATATCCTTGACAGAGTAACTTTAAAAGGATATAAATGCCATTATTTGCAAGAAAAGTTTGTGTTTTCCCTGTAGTCTACAGTTCTGTTATTGATGTTTTATATCGGTCAAAGACAATTTCAGTGCCTGTACTCCCTTACATAGTTAAAAACAATTCCTTTTGACTTAAGTATTTTAATTAGCAGTGGTTTGCAGTCAGTTGTTATTTGTATTCGATGCCAAATGACATGTGCCTAATGTTTGCATATATCGTCCCGGTAGCGCGACTTAACAAGTACTGCCACAGTCGAATTATGACGTACGTCAAAACGTAGACATGAAGTCGCACATCGTCTTACCCTGTCATTCATGAACATTGCGCCCCGTTAAACATTTCGCCTAATGGTGCACTGTATTTTAGAGCTAGAAAACCACAAGATTACCATAATAATCCACAATCTTAGTCCGAGGTGTGACTTTGCGAGATCTCCGCGAACGACTTATGGGATTGGTGACAATTTTATTTTATTGTTTTGTTTTTGTTATGGGTTTAGATTTATCTAGGATTATTTCGCGCACTTTAGTCAATACATTGATTGATTGTTGTTTTCCGCCATACTCAACAATTTTTCAGGTATCTGGTGGCGTCCAGCTTTCATTGGTGGAAGAGAGAACCCAGATACAATGTACCCGGGAAGAATCATAAAACACCTTCCTAAACCTACCAAAGAATGTCTTCTGCAAATCTTTCACATGATATGGGAAAATGGTAACTTCCCATCTTTCTGGTTACAGGCAACAATTATTCCTATTCCAAAACCTGGTAAAGATCACTCAGATCCTAATAATTACAGACCAATAGCCTTAACAAGCTGCGTATGTAAAACCATGGAACGGATGATCAACGAACGCTTAGCATGGTCTCTTGAGACTAATAACATTTTAACTGATATACAATGTGGCTTCTGCAAAAATCGAAGCACGGTCGACCAGTTAATACGACTTGAAACGTATATTCGAGATGCCTTTGTAAAGAAAGAGAACGTCTTCTCAATAGTTTTTTATTTAGAAAAGGCATACGATACCACATGGAAATACGGTGTCTTAAAAGATTTTCATAATATAGGTCTTAAAGGCCATTTACCAAACTTCATTAAGAGATTTTTAAGTAATAGGCATTTCAATGTTCACATAGGATCTACATTTTCAGACAATTTCAAACAAGAAATGGGCGTGCCACAAGGAAGTATTTTATCAGTTACATTATTTAGTATAAAAATAAACAGTCTCGCTGAAGTACTTAAAAACGACTTTCATGGAAGTCTATATGTCGATGATTTTGTTCTCTGTTATAAATCAAAAAATATGAATTCCATCGAGCGTAAATTACAGTTATGTCTAAACAAATTCAAAACTTGGGCTGATGTAAATGGTTTTAAATTCTCCAGAACTAAAACGGCGTGCATGCATTTCTGTTCTAAACGGAAACACCACGATGACCCGCAGTTGGAATTAGATGGCACTCCAATTGAAGTTGTAAAAGAGATTAAGTTCTTAGGTTTCATTTTTGATAATAAACTCACTTTTATTCCGCATATAGCAATGCTCAAAGAGAAATGTACAAAAGTCCTTGATATAATAAAAGTTGTTGCAGACACAAAATGGGGAGCAGTCAAGAGTACTCTTCTACATCTGTATCGCTATCATCCGGTCTAAACTAGACTACGGCTGTATAGTATATGGAGCGGCAAGAACATCCTACATTAAAGCCCTTGATGCAATCCACCATCAAGGACTTCGACTGTGCACAGGAGCTTTTCGAACCTCTCCTGTAGATAGTTTGTATGTTGAGGCAAACGAACCACCTCTAGATCTACGTAGAATAAAACTTATCTTACAATACGTTGTTAAATTCAAATCTAACAATGACAATCCTGCATTTAACTGCGTTTTCCACCCATAGTTTGAAGATTTGTATGAAAAAACTAAGACGTGTATAAAACCAATTGGTCTCCGAGGCAAAAAACATGTACATGATTCTGACTTACCTATGGACATCATAATACCCTCATCACGTTCAGAAATACCACCATGGGAATTACTAAAACCCGATGTTGACACTTCACTTTCTGAATATAACAAATCTGAAACAAATTCCGCTATTTTCAAATAAACGTTATCCGAACTAAAACAATCTAACCATTCTACAACTGATATTTATACAGATGGTTCGAAAGACCAAAATAAAGTTGCTGCTGCTGCAGTAATCAATAACAACGTTTTCTCAGCACGACTCCCAAATGAAGCAACAATATATGCCGCTGAAACAAAGGCTATCCAACTTGCGTTAGAATACATTAAAAATTCTAAGGACAAATACTTCACTATATTCTCAGACATCCTTTCTTGTCCACAGTCTATAAGTAATATGAATATTGATCATCCATATATTTTAGACATTTTAAACCAGTATTATCTTCTAACTAAACAAAATAAAATAGTTAAGTTCTGCTGGATTCCTAGTCATATTGGTATCCATGGTAACAACAAAGCAGACAAAGAGGCAATGAATGCACTACAAAACGATATTGTACATTTTGAAATTCCTTACACAGATTTGAAATATAACATAAAACTATATGTAAATGATCTTTGGCAAATATATTGGGATTTCTGTGACAGAAGTAAACTGTATTCTATTCAAAACAAAGTAAACAAATCTTGTAACATCGTAATGAAACGCCAGGACGAAGTTATTATTTCAAGAATACGCATCGGACATTCAAAATCGACACACTCCTATTTATTAAACAGAGAACTTCAACCTGAATGTGTATCTTGTGACTGTCCATTAACTATACAACACATTCTTTTGGAATGTAGTGATTTTACACCCAAACGAAATAACCTTTTTAATAATGTGCAATCAATGCATTAATTTTTAGAAATATTGACTATCATCTTATTACAAAATATTTACAAGAATGCGACTTTTACAGAAAAAGTTGATCCTTTACAAAATAACCTATTCATATACACAAAATCATATATATTTTTACCTTTTTACGTATTTTTAACTTTTAAATCCGTCGGATGGGATGTAAAAGGGTGCCCCGTGTCAAGGATTACAACCCCCTTGGCACGTAAAAGATCGTGTCCTTGATTTTCGAAAAAGAGTAGGCTCACTGGGGGCCGCCAGGGAAACTTCAGCTCTCATAACCAACCATATTTCAGTTGTTTAATCGCCGTAAAATGGTTGAAATATTGCCAACACGGCGTATAACCCCAATCAATCAATCATTTCACAAGCAGTTTTATCCTTTCATCTCTCACTAGTCTATCTAGTCATTCAAATTGAAGGGTTCACGAATATAAGTAAGAATTACAGAAAGATCTATGGATCGTTATTACATGTAATTAGAGGGGAACAAACTGCGTAATGAAAAAAAAACGTATATCACTTAAACACAACTGCACCGTTCACATCCACACAATGGTCACTAAACTGAAATAATTGTTAAAAGCATATGGCTTAATGGTCACTAAAATATGACAGACTGTTCATTGAAATTTCGCTGAAGAGCGTTAGACTAGATTTGATCAACTTCATGTCAGATCCCAATAGCACTCAAAAAATGTATCTTATTTCATACATTTAGATTTGTTTCGATCTGTGTTGTTCATGTCAAGCTTCCATACTTGTGTAGGCAGATGATCGTACAACACAAGGTATAGTTCTTATATTTTGATCGAATAAGCAAGTGGAAACAATATCTAGGATAATATATAATAAAAATATTTTTGTTGGAAGGAATAAAAAGATGAAACAAATTTAAAATAAAGATAATTTAGAGCGTCAAGTTGAAAACAAGAAGAACGGAGTAAAGTACATCCGGTAAATCGGTGATGGAAAAACGGTGGCAGTCTCCTACCTTACTTAAATTTGTAAACGCAGTTGCTGAACTCAGATTTTGACAGAAATTCAGAATATCTAAAAAAAAAAATTTTAAAAAAGTGACGGAGGATAAATCGATTGCGGTGACGTTAAGCTCTGGGCCATGTTTTTGGAAGGGAACAACGGTATGCTCATCGTTAGGACTCGTGGTTGTAGCAATTTACTGACAAAGTGCAGCTGCAGGTTCGTTGTGTTTTTTACTTCCTGGGTGTGTGGGAGAAGATATGTACGAACTGAAAGAGACGTTTTGTTCAATCGAGAAATTTATGTTGTAGGGTTTAAATGAAGACTTGTGGCGGTGCCCTGACTTGAACATAATTTATTGAGCTTGAAATCAGCCTTGCTCGTGATGGTGATGGCTATTGCCCGGAAACAACAGGTAACTATCATCATAAAGTGAATCAAATATTAAACTGTCATAATGGAAATATTAAAGACACTGTATGGAATCACTATACATCAGAAGTTGCAGTTTTAGTTGCAGATAAAGCAACTAAACTGTATGTTTAATGTTTCTGTTTTATTCCTGAATGAAATTCTTGTTTGTTTACAAAATAAACTCTTATGCAAGTATTCAGATGCGTTTTATTTATTTCGTCACTCTGTTATGATGTCAAGACAGGTGAAAGTGCAGTTCATACGCAAGAAAAAGGTCTGATCACGTGACTAACTTCATGTTATTGAAAATTCAATGTCAATATCGTTAGTAGTGTCATATAAGGCAACGCATTGGCAAATATTATGGATAATTGCACAATAAGTACAGAAATAAGATATCATTTACATGATCAAAAAATTACATTTTTAGGCACGCCCGAATGTGGATTGATCCACCCGGAGCAAGTGTCATTAACGTAAGATCTCATTACAACATCATTACGATTCCTCTGTTGTCTTTAACTGCATTACTAAAAAATACGTCCCTAACAAATTCAGGTATTATAGGGTCTAGTGAGCAGTTAAAACAGATGTCCAACATGATATGCCAATCTAAATGAATGAATTTGTGAAGATACATTTTACAAATGATGTACGTACTCACGTGTAGTGGAGGGCAGTAAAAGCTACACACCTTCAACTTACGAAACGCACAACTAATATGGAATCTACGATCCGTGTAGTTCAATATTTCTATAACTTGCACGTATTATTAATTCATAAACTGTATACTTGAAAGTGTTGCTGTTCAATACATTTAATTTACACTAATCCCTGATGACAAACAAAATCGATATAGTACTATTGTAAGGAACACTCAGATTTGTTGGTTAGTTGTATATTGTTTAATGTACCTCTCGAAAAGTGTTCACTCATATGGAGACGTCACCATTGCCGGTGAAGGGTTGCAACATTTAGGTCTATACTCGATGCTTATGACCTTCGGGCAGGGAGGGATCTGTAACGTGCCACATCGGCTGTGACACAGAGTCTCGGTTTTTGCGATCTCATCTGAAGGACCGCCCCATTTAGTCGCCTCTTACGACAAGCAAGGGGTACGTCTCCATGTGAGTGAAAGATGCTCGTTAAATAATCAATTGTCTGCATTACAGAGTATAAAACATTCCTATACTGAAAACATTAATTCATTTCATTCATAGGTCTTTTTAAGGGATGCATTAAGATATAGCGATGTATGGCCATTTTGTCATTTAATTTTCAAGACATTATATGAATGCCCGCGCAAGCGAGGGAAATAACAAACAATATTTCATAGAGGAAATAATTTCGAATGCATGTTTGAATTGTATTATTGAGTACATGAACTGAATGAACGATATCTTTTATTCAAATGAATTAGATCAATATCTGAATAATACGAGGGCGAGTCAATAAGTAACCAGCCTATCTTATTTCAGGTTGAGATCTATTTCGATGTAATAGCTCTTAGATCAGCGGTGTTCAGGTGCCATAAGTCCAGAAATGAAAAAAGTCAGGATCCGTTCCATTGCCTTGCTCCTCAACTGTCGCCACTTCGTCAGAAACCCCGTGGTACTTCACCTACAGCTGGTGACGTCTCAATATTAGTGAAAAATTCTCGACGGGACGTAAAACAAACAAATAAATAAACAAACGTCCCGCTCGAGAATCTTTCACCCATATGGAGACGTCACAATTGCCGGTGAAGGGCTGCAAATTTAGCCCTATGCTCGGCGCTTATGACCTTTGAGCAGGGAGGGATCTTTTACGTGCCACAATTTCAAAGATCAAGGGTCAATACACGCAGGACATACACTCCACTCAATTAGTTGAGAACCCTTTGCTCAACAGGTACCCAATTGTGATATATAAATAGTGAGTCGATGATCCCTATTAAGTTTGGGTTCACAAGGTCAAAGGTCAAACTAAACAAAGAAATATACTGTCTCCTATATTTTAAGAATAGTCTGCTGGATTGACACCAAAATTGGTATACTGGTACATCCTAAGGAGTCGATGACCCCTATTGCTTTTCATGTCACAAGGTCAAAGGTCAATTCACTATAGGCAAAGAAAGATATTGTCCGTTCGATATCTTTATTTGTTTTTGCACTAATATCAGTTAAATGATGTATGTGTGTAACCCTTTTTAATTTCACGCCGCGAGGGCATACATGTTTTACAATAATTTCTTGTTTGCATATATCTTGTTTGTACATAGATACTTAATACAATATTTCCGTGAGGATCCGGGTTGTTAGAATACATCCTCATTACCCCTTACGTCGTAAGAGGCGACTAAATGGGGCGGTCCTTCGGATGAGACCGCAAACACCGAGTCCCCGTGTCATAGCGGGTGTGGCACGTTAACGATCCCTCCCTGCTCAAAAGCCATAAGCGCCGAGCATAGGCCTAAATTTTGCACTTCTTCACCGGCAATGGGAACGTCTCCATATGAGTGAAGATTCTCGAGCGGGACGTTAAACAATGTATAATTGATCAATCAAGATATTGAGTGTATAACGTGATCTTCCAACAGGCCGACCGACCTTCAGATGCAAAGCAATATGCGCCTCTTCTTTTAAGAGTGGAAATTCTACCTTAAATACCTCATGGGTAGCTCATAAGATATTGATTAGGTCAGGATTTCAGAAAGTAGGTCAAGGTCATAAAATCAATCACGATTGCATAACAAGGTCTTGCCATAAAGAATTTATATACACATTAAGAAAGTCCTACCTTGCAGAATTCTGACGAAATTTAAAAGGTTACATATTCCTAAAACTAGGTCAAATTCTAAGGTCACAAATACAAAGGTCATACTATGAAGTAAAAGGTCTTGTCATAAGAAATTTATACACAAAATATGAAATATCTACCATAAAGTAGTTCCACATTTCTGTAATAATTTATTTAATTTATGTATAACGTTCTAATATTTTGTAAAATCAATGATTTAGAGGGGCCTCCGTGGCCGAGTGGTTAGAGCATCGGGCTCAAAATCACAAAGCCTCACACCTCTGTCGGCGCGTGTTCGAATCTCGGCCGCTGCGTTATGTGAGCAAGTTTGCCAGTTTACTTGCGGAAGGTCGGTGGTCTCTTCTCAGGTATATTGTATCTGGGTTCTCTCCTCCACCAGATAACTGAATTATTGTTGAGTGTGGCGGAAAGCAATAAATAATCAATCAATCTGTAGCCAGGTGTTGGTTTGATCCGCCTCTCAGGTTTACCTGTAGTTAGTTTCATTGTATGTGTCACGTGATAGTGTGGAGTGAGAGATAGGGTGTAAGAGAGAGAGAGTGAGTTCTTTTCACTAACACTTTAACAGCACTATTCCCGCACTCGCCATCAAGGTGTCAACACCTAGAACAATAGGGATGTAGGCTGGTAAGGTTTTGCATATGACTTATTATTTAATTTATTACTTTCTAAGTATCTATATATATATATGTGTAAAATCATTGTTAGTGAACTGATTGTATGTAAAGTATGAATGTTAAGTATGTTGTATGAATGTTGTAGGTTTTTTCTAACGAGATTAAATTATGAAAACCCACTCCATAGTAATTAGTGCTCTACCGACGGGTTACATTGGCGCCCACGTTCCTTAATTTCAAGTCAAGTTGGAGCCAGTCTACACTAAGAAATTCGTTGTAATTCACCATACTTCGAGTATACCCTATCTCTACTATTTCTGCAAGTCCATTCATCATTGAATATTCATTTGAATCAACTGCAGTGATTGAATTTATATTGCGTTGTGTGTGTATGTGCCGTGAAGAAGAAAAAAATTGCATAGTCAGCTAGCTGTGAAAATTCTAGGATCCGCCATTTCAGGATTCTTGTGCGCACGTGAATTACGATTATTACCGACTTGTGCCGAGTGGTGGCCATCGACAATTTTCGTTGTGACGTCACAGGATTCCGTCGAGCTCGAATCAAACCCGAAGTTCGGTTACAAACTATTTTCCGTACGACGTATTCAATACCCATCATTCCGGAAGTTACCCGTTCACACGAGGAACTGCAATTTGTGATAAATTGACCTGGAATACTTTGATTCTAAGTACTGGTAATTAAAAATTTTGCCAATTCTTTGACAATTTATTTATTTATTTTGATGTTTTGTTGTATTACTGTGCTGTCAATCTGTCTTGTCATTGTTTTGTTCATGTAATGTCAATTTGTTTACATTGTGCATGCAGTTTGTCATCGTCAGCATTTGCGATAAGTTTGTGACTTTTTGATTTATGTTTCATATGCTGTGTATGTTTAGTGACTAGTATTTATTGTGCTAGGAATGATATATTTGCACATCGGGTTAGGAGATAGCTCACTTTACCTGCATGTTGATAACAACACTGTCTGATACTAGAGTAGAAAGACCATTCAATCTAATATGCACTATATTAACAGACCAGTAATAACCTTTGAACGGCGAGGAAGTGAGTAAGTTCAGAGTGTACCAGACTCATAAGTGGGAGTTGCTGTTTCTTTACTGGTTGATATCAGGTTATCTGACAGTTAACATAGTCACAGATTGGTGGTGTTGTAAGTCTTGCAGGATAAGAATTCCCGAAGTTATTCAGCCCAATAGTCCTATATGCATAGATTTTTGGGGAAATATTTTTCATATATACCCTACGTCCTACACTACCTCAGAGTTTTGTTTTATACACAACTTAGTCCTTTTTGTGTAATGTACCAATGTTTTGGTTTACATCGACATATCAAATGTCACGAGGTGCTCACTAGTTTGTGAGAATTACTTGTTTGCAAATGTTTGTTTGTTTATGCGCAGCGAGTCGAACATTTCTTTCGCGTACCGATACTTGCTACTTTATACTGCAGTTCGTGATTTTGTCTGCGTGTTTTTGTCTGCTGCTGCAGTCAGGTGTAAGTATGCAAAGTGAAGGTGCGGAAGGAGGTGAGGATGTGAATACAGAGGAAGCTATGATCCAGAAGTTACTAGCAAGTGGTAAGTATGATATATTACCAAAGACAAGCACACCTGCTGGTGTTCAAGGAGCAATACCCAAGATATTGTTTGCTGGAAGAGGTAGAGCTAAGTTGTCAGATACTATCAACATGAATCTAACAAATCCTGGTGATCAGAGAGTAGAACTTACTAGTAGGAATAATCATTCGCATATTATTTCATCGGAGGTAATTCCCAAGATTCCACCATTTTCTGGAGATGAACAACCTCAGAAAGGAGATGTAAGTTACTCAGAATGGAGATTTGAAATCAGATGTTTACAGAGTGATCCAGAGGTAAGTTCTAGTCATTTATTGCAAGCAATTCGTCGATCCTTGAGAGGTACAGCTAGGAAAATGTTGATTCCTTTAGGTGAAAGAGCTACTACAGAAGAAGTTTTAGATAAACTTGATGCATTGTTCTCAGATATTTCTACCAATGGCATGATAATGCAGGAGTTTTTCAATTCTTTTCAAATGCCCAATGAAAACGTTACATCTTTTGGTTGCAGAATAGAATCCCTTTTACAAACAGCTATCGACAATAAGCATTTGCTCAAAGAAGCCAAAAATGATCTTTTGCGACACAAGTTTTGGACATCCTTACACTGTGAAAAGCTCAAATCTCAGACAAGACACAAGTATGACACAATTCAAAATTATGATCAATTGCTTAGAGAAATTAGACAGGTAGAAAAGGAAATCAGCATCAGCAGTGTAAGTACACTGAGAGAATCAAAATCAGGTGATCTTAGTACAAATGTACCCAAACAGAAGAGAGTTCACAATCATGTTATGACAACTGGTACAGATGAGACAGAGAAAAGGTTGTCTGCACTTGAAAGAAAATTGGATGCTAAGGTTAGTGAGATAGAAACTAAAATGGATGACAAGTTCAACAAAATTCTCGAGAGACTTGAACATCACCCAAGTGGATATAAAAGTGGAGGATACAGAGGTAATGGTAGACAGAAAAGGTTTGGAAAACAAAATGAGTCAAAAGATTAACCACCCTTGCTGATGGCCAATCAAGGGTTGGTGAATCTTATGGCCAACAAAGTTGTCAATTAGTGGGTGAAAGTAATCAAAGTGTCATAATGATCCAAGATCAGATTATGTTAGCACTTATAGACAGTGGATCTATGGTCAGCACCATATCACTGTCAGGTTACAATACTTTGACTGACAAACCAGAGTTACGAGACATAAGTTCACTTGAAGTGTCTGTAGCAGATGGTTCTGTGTTACCTTACCTTGGTTATGCAGAGTGTTGTGTTAGCATACCATTACCTTGTGAACAAGAACTGTATGTACCTATTCTAGTGGTACCAGACAATGAGTTCAATGTGCAATGCCCTGTTATTTTGGGAACAAATGTTATACGATTCTACAAAGATTTTGTTTCAGATGTTGAAGATGTTCCGCTAGCTTGGAAGATAGCAGTCAAAAGCATGAGAGGATCCTACTGTGTGCGGTCACTGAACAAAAAGCCTGTTGTTGTGGAGCCATACCAATCTCATGTAGTGCAAGGTCTGGTTAGAGGTGTTCAGGGTGAGAATATGCAGTTTATTACTGAAAGCTTTGAGAATGAGTCAAACTACATAGTTTGTCCAAGAGTAGTCAAGGTAGATACTAAGACTAGCAGTTGTAGAATTCAAGTCAAAATTTGCAACATTACTGCTAAGAGTATTACTATCAGACCCAAGTCAGAGATGTGCCAACTTAGTCAGGTTAAGATTGTGGATAACTTGCTATCCCAGAAACATTCTGGTAGTACTGCGAATCATGAGCATAATTTGTCTTTACCAAATGTTCAGACAGATATGAAAAACTTGACTACTGAACAGAATGAACTTTTCTCTGATGTTCTATGCAAATGGAGTCATGTCTTCTCTAAAGATTCTAATGACTTAGGCAAAACAGATATTGTCGAACACAAAATTGTGTTAGAGGATGATAGACCATTTAAACAGCCTTATCGTAAGATTCCACCTGGAATGTATGATGAAATTCGGCAACACATCCATGATATGCTGAAAACAGGGGTAATTAGGGAATCAGATAGTCCATTTTCTTCGAATGTGGTACTTGTCAAAAAGAAAGACGGCAGTTTAAGGTTTTGTATAGATTACAGAATTCTAAATTCTAGAACTCGCAAAGATGCGTACATGCTTCCCAGATTTGATGATGTTGTGGATACTTTGTCAGGTTCTAAATTCTTTTCCAAACTCGATTTGCGTTCAGGATATTGGCAAGTTGCCGTAGCTGAAGAAGACAAGCCGAAGACAGCTTTTTCTGTTGGAAATTTAGGGTTTTATGAATGCAACCGCATGAGCTTTGGCCTGACAAATGCTCCAGCCACGTTCCAGAGGCTGATGGAGAAATGTATGGGAGATATGTTGCTGAAAGAATGTCTTATTTTTCTGGATGATATTTTGGTGTTTTCTAGAACATTTGAGGACCACATAAGTAGATTAGAATCTGTCTTTCGAAAATTGTCAGAGCATAATCTAAAACTTAAGCCAACCAAGTGTGAATTTTTCAGATCATCTGTGACATATCTAGGACATGTTGTTGGAGAACATGGAATCGCAGCAGATCCTGAGAAATTATCAGCAGTAAAAGACTGGAAAACCCCACAGAATATCAAGGAATTACGGCAGTTCTTAGGATTTTCAGGGTACTATCGTAGATTTATTAAAGATTATTCTAGGATTGTACAACCATTAAATTCTTTACTGCAGGGACATAGTACAGCCAAGAAAGCTAAGAAGAAGCAGCATAAACCAGCTTGGAAATGGGAGGATATTCAACAGGAATCTTTTGAAAAGATCAAGGATTTACTTGTACAGCCACCGGTATTAGCCTATGCAGACTACTCCAAGCCATTCATTGTACATACGGATTCCAGCAGTTATGGACTGGGAGCAGTGTTGTATCAGAAACACGACAAGGTGGAGAAGGTAATTGCGTACGCAAGTAGAGGGTTAAAACCCGCAGAGCGAAACTACCCGGCTCACAAATTAGAGTTTTTGGCTCTGAAATGGGCGATCACTGACAAATTTCATGATTACTTATACGGCAATCAGTTTGAAGTGATAACCGACAATAATCCACTGACATATGTGTTGTCCAAGGCTAAATTAGATGCAACAAGTCATCGATGGGTTTCCGCACTTGCGAATTACAATTTCAGCATTTCTTACAGACCAGGAAAGTTTAACTCCGATGCAGATGCACTTTCTAGAAAATCTTGTTTATTTTCGGACTCAGTTAAAGCCATTTGTAATTCAGCATCTCTAGATATTTCAGCTGCAGAAACTTTATCGCAGAATTTTCCACTAGACGATGCCTTTACAGCTACAGATATGTCAGATGTTGATTGGAGGAAGGAACAGAAAGAAGATGAAACCATAGCCAGGGTCATAGAGATTTTAGAACAGGGAGAGAAGGGTAGGAAAGAAACCAAATAAGTTCAGAGATATCTTAGGGAACAGAAGAAACTTCAGATCATTAATGATATTTTGTACAGGAATTCATTTCTAGATGGAGAAAAAATTTTACAGCTTTGTTTACCAGATCACTTTAAGGAAGTAATATTTCAAGGATTACATAAGGAAGTAGGACATCCAGGCATTGAGAAAACCGTTTGGTTAGTTAGGCAGAGAGTTTATTGGCCAGGCTTAGAGGCAGATATTAAAGCAAGAGTTGAGAGTTGTGAAAGATGTATTAGAAGCAAAACGCCTGTCAGAGCGAGAGCAGATCTTTGTCCAATTACTTCGACCAAGCCTTTAGATATTCTTTGCATTGATTTTTTGTCGTTAGAGAAAAGCAAAGGTGGATTTGAAAATATTCTTGTAATGACAGACCATTTTACTAGATATGCTTGTGCGGTCCCTTGTAAAAATCAACTCGCAACGACTACAGCTAAAGCTTTATATGAAAATTTCATAGTTCATTATAGTTTTCCTGACAGATTGCATAGTGACCAAGGGAGGAATTTTGAAAGCAAGGTCATCAAAGAATTCTGCAAGATAGCCAACGTAAAAAAATCCAGAACGACCCCGTATCATCCTGAGGGCAACGGATCAGTAGAAAGGTTTAATCAAACTCTCATCAAAATGTTAAGTACTTTAGAGGAAGATGAAAAATCAGATTGGAAATCATACGTATCATCCTTGGTGCATGCTTACAATTCAGTTAAAAATGATGCCACTGGGTATTCACCACATTTTCTAATGTTTGGATGGCACCCACGCTTGTCAGTAGATGCATTTTTAGGAATTGAGCCAGGAAACGAAGGATCCAGAGATCATCAGTCATATGTTAGGAAACTTCAAGATAGACTACAGTATTCATACAAGATTGCTACTGAAGAATCACAGAGAATTTCGGACAAAAACAAGGAAAATTATGACAGGAAAGTGAAAAATTCTAAGTTAGAAATTGGGGATAGAGTTCTAGTTAGAAAAGTAGGTTTTAAGGAAAAACATAAGCTTGCAGACAAGTGGGATAGAGAAGTTCATTTTATTTCAAAAATACCAAATTCAGATATTCCTGTTTATGTTGTAAAACGTGAGGACGGGAAGGGATCTACCCGTACCCTCCATAGAAATTTTCTGTTGCCTTTTAATTGCATTCCGACTAATTTTGATTCTAATTTAGTTTCCAAACAGATCAAACAGAAACAACAGCATCCAGCTCCTGTAGCTTCATGTGATTCATCCCAGAGTTCTTCTGAATCGGAATCGTCAGACGAGAATGACAGAGGAGTGTATATAATCCCTCAACGCCGTCGTCGACGAGAGCCTTTGTCCTCTTTACATGAAACATCAACTCACTATTCCACAGTTCCGTCTTCAAGAGCCTCAGTTAATTCGCCTAGTTTTAGTACACCACCTCCCAGGAGAAGTGGTAGAGTTCGTCGACCGCCAGAACGATATGGAGAGTGGCAGTATGTGCAGAATGTTGATCCGAAATGTGTTTATTTAGAGACATTGGTGTAAGTTCGGATTAGACGTTCTTAGTAAGGGACACTTGCGTAGCGTAGTTTGTCTGTGTGTTTATGTTGTTCATATTTATGAAGTTACATACTTCAAATTAATTTTGTGATTTTTTACTTTGTATATATTATAATGACAACAGCAATGAAGTCTGTTCTTCATCAGTGTCATTACTGATGTATTATGGTATTTTGCCCATGCCCTGGTATCCTTGTCTAGGTAATGTCAGGAGCCATTTTCTCCTGGCAGGGGGAATATGTAGCCAGGTGTTGGTTTGATCCGCCTCTCAGGTTTACCTGTAGTTAGTTTCATTGTATGTGTCACGTGATAGTGTGGAGTGAGAGATAGGGTGTAAGAGAGAGAGAGTGAGTTCTTTTCACTAACACTTTAACAGCACTATTCCCGCACTCGCCATCAAGGTGTCAACACCTAGAACAATAGGGATGTAGGCTGGTAAGGTTTTGCATATGACTTATTATTTAATTTATTACTTTCTAAGTATCTATATATATATATGTGTAAAATCATTGTTAGTGAACTGATTGTATGTAAAGTATGAATGTTAAGTATGTTGTATGAATGTTGTAGGTTTTTTCTAACGAGATTAAATTATGAAAACCCACTCCATAGTAATTAGTGCTCTACCGACGGGTTACAAATCAATGAATTAGATTTATGTATAACGTCATAACTTTTTGTAAAATCGATGATTTATTTAGATTTATGTAAGAAGTTACCGGAATAAACTTGTATTTCAAAGGTTTTAGTCATATATGAATAATCAATTATATGTTTCAAAATATTGAATCCAAGGGCAATAACTCTGTTTTCACTGCATTATTTATAATGTCCATGGTGCGATAGATTTCCTTATTTTTCAGACATTTTGCAAATTTTTGTAAGGAAACAGTTTCATGAAATTATCAATACTATCATGTCGTTATAACCAGATTTTCTGAAATTTTGACAACGCTGTTGAAAAACTACAATTTTCTGACGTTAATATGGATGTCTTACATTTCAAAAATTGTGATGAGCTTTATAGTTTATTTGATAATTTATTAGTGTTAACTGTAATAAATTGAAACAAATACACTTTCTATACTTTTATCAGATTGATTGATTATATGTTGTTTAACGTCTCGATCGAACATTTTTCACTCATTTGGAGACGTCACTATTGGCGGTGAAGGGCTGTAAAATTTGGGCTCATGTTCGGCGCATATGGCCAATGAGCAGGGGGGATCGTTATCGTGCCACACGTGCTGTGACACGAGAGTAGTTGGTATAGGTGTCTGGAGTCTCTACAGTCAGTGACCTTGACCTAGATAAAGGATCACCTTGTGAAATTAAGGTCAATGTCAGTGACCTTGACAAACCAAGTCACCTTGATTTGTAGGTCACCTTGATTTGTAGGTCACCTAGAGAAAATAAGGTCAGGGTCAACAACCGTAACAGCCAGGTCACCTCGGCATATAGGTCACCTTGATAACAAGGTCACCTTGATAAATAGGGTCACCTGGATAGATGAATCCGTCTGAGGTCACCGTTTTAGAGTCAATTACTAGGTCACCTTCACTAGGTCACTTCAAGGTATACCTTGGTGTTTTATTTAATTTTAATGGTAACTACAATTGTACGCAAAAACAATTAGCATGCCAGGGTAGAAAAGCTATGTTCTCATTGAAATCAAAAATCCAGGATATGTGCCTAAACACTGAAACATTACTGTCACTTTTTGATACATCTGTAGCAAGTATTTTGAATTATGGTTGTGAGGTATGGGGTAGTCATAATGCCAGAGATGTAGAAAAGATACAATTGGAGTTTATAAAATCTGTTTTAGGTGTGCGAAGAAACATAAATTCTGCCTTGGTGTATTTTGAAACTGGGAGGTTACCTTTGAAAATTATTCGATATTTTAGAATGTTCAAATTTTGGTTCAAAGTGTTACATAGTGAAAATTGTATTATTAGAAATTGTTATGATGAATTATATTATATTGTGATAGAATGAAAAATTGTAGCAAAAATTGGGCTTATTGTATTAAAGAAAAATTGTTTGAGCTCGGCCTAGGATATATCTGGTGGGAACAAGAGAATGCAACATGTACTTTTAAAACATTTTTTCCAATTATAAAACAGAGGTTGACTGATATATTTGTTCAAAGTTTAATTGGACAAATTTATTGTTCTCCAAAGTGTATTATTTACAAACATGTTATTGATCACTTTTCTTTACAGTATTATCTTTGTAAGCCTATACCTAGTGCGTACAAAAGGCATATTAGTAGAATAAGACTATCTTCTCACAATCTTGAAATTGAAACAGGCCGCCATAATAATATACCTAGGGAAAATAGAGTATGTAAATTCTGTAAAAATGACTTAGAGGATGAATACCATTTTGTATTAATTTGTCCCCATTATAAGGAACTTCGTCATAGATATATCAAAAAGTACTATTGGCAAAAACCTTGTTTTTTAAAATTTATACAGTTATTAAGTATCCATAATGTACATGAACTTTGTAATTTAGGGAAATATTTACATCTTGCACTTAAGGTGCGAGAAAACCTTCTTGTTTAAAAGTTATTCTCCATAGAAATACTCCTGTATATTATATGTATGTTATGTATGTTACACTTCCATACAATGCCATTTATATGTATATATATAATATTTAAAAATGTGATAAGACGTATGTCTTAAGCAATAAAGAGATCGATCAATATCTTATCACACTTTTTAATTACTTCTTGAACATATTACACAGTATAAGTGGAAAATTCTTGCGTGGAACTGTATTAGAAGAGATCAGAAAAAATTTACACTATTAGAAGGAGAATGGTTTGACAAAAAGGAAGAGTGTATTGCCGACTTTAAAGAAAATATGAGAGGGGGATACGATGTCGCAGACTGTTGGGGGAGTCAGGGATATCTGTTGAAACGTCGAATCATGCCTAAAAAGTACTGTTTGTAATCAGTAAAGTGTTTCAAAACGATGGTGAAAATACAGAAGAAAGTTCAATTTGACAAATTTGTTCAAATTATATCAATACCATGTGAAGATCGGAAGGGATATGGATGCAGTATGCTATAGATAGAGCCCATTTTAAAAGGAGAATTGAACAAGCTGAGATATTATTGTCACCGGCTTTACTTTTGAAATTAAATGACATGAAAATGTCTGAGGTCAAGTGTAATCAACTTTTGAAATAAGGGCGTGACACAGTTACTGTGTATATAAAACGCAAAGCAAAGCAGTCATACATCTTATGTTAAGAAAAATGGGAGGTCTGGCAATCGAGAGACAATTGAGGAGAATAAAATTGCAATGGACCAGAATGTGTGAACATATCTTATACGTTTTGATCAAACAGAAAGAAGACGATCTCTTACTGTTTACATGCCTCATGAAATGTATGGAAACTGTATTTGATATTAGTAAACAGATTAAAAGTATGAAAAGGGGAAATATGAAAGTCTGTGAAGCAAACTGGATAAAACTTGGATGTCAGGTGGAAAAGTTTAATGAGTTGACGGAAGAAATGGACAACATCATTTATCGGCTTGATTATACAAAAGAAGAAATAGAACGTCAACCAGATACAAGTACCCATCAGGTCTTTCAAGGAATGGTGAAAACTTTAAAAAGTATTTTAAATATATTTCCAAAAAACAAAATCCTGAGAAAGAAAACATTTAAGAGAACCGTGAATATATGTCAAGGTCGGGGTTTTACCTTTTTTAAATCAAAATAATGATAGACAATCAAAACGTCTGCAGTCACTTTAAATGTACAACGCACCACTCCCATCGAAAAGTCTACGGTCAACCAACCCACGTGATAGTTTATTATAAGAATGTAGAGATATTGAACACATTTCATCAGACCTGAGTTGATCCTACGGAACACTACATCGTTATAGCAGTTATGGAGCCAAAGCACCAAGACATTATTAAGGCTAACTACACGATTCTGGTAAAGAAAATGATACCATCTTCGGTCGCCGGACATCTCTTTGTCTCTAACATTATAACAGATGAAATGAAACAACAAATTGAAGCAGAGAAAACCAGCTACGACAGAAACAGAAAACTAATCAGTATCGTTCTCCGACGAGTACCTAAAGCTTGCAGGGGTCTTCGAATGGCCCTGATGAAATCCAACCAACCAGAGTTATCCAAGCTTCTTGCTGGCGGTGATGATACTATATCCGAATACCAAAAGAAGTTAGCCATGGCCAGGTCATTAATAGTGAGCACAGCCGAAAAGCGAAAAGTGAACGTGGAACCAAAGAGGAAGTCTGTTGAACGACAAGAGTCTCAAAATGAAGAACGATGTAGAATCAGTCTGGATGACTTCAATGACCTTTTCCTCACAGCTGTTCCCTTTAAGGGAGAGATCAACATTCATATCCGTCACTTTACTAATGCAAACGGTCACTTTTTTTGCAACAAAGAAGGGGATGACGTTTCCGTTATCAAGATGGCTAATGTTTGAATCCATTCTACCAGATATCGAAGAGAATCTGCAAAGCAGTGGAACAACCGAAGAAATGAAATGGCATATCGGTGGTGGTGTGTACGTCTCCATCACCCCCGGATATGCTACGGTGGACATAAGACACTTCTGGAAACCAGACGATGCCCCGGAGCCGGTTCCAACACGAAAGGGTGTGACGTTAAACAAACATAAACTGACCAGATTACTACAGGCCATTCAAGATGTGCGAGAATGTGTTCCCGAGTTAAATGACGTAGAACTGTGTGCATTCAGCGAATCTCGTCAAAATAAACTGGGGATGTTGAGTTGTCCCGAGTGCACACCCTTCGGGTATGAACCTAAAGAGACCAGTGCATCCATGGAATGTAATGTTGGTGACTCACAAGACTTATCTATAAGTGAAAGTGACTGTGAATAAAGTACTGTGGAATCAGTAGTTTTGTAGATGTATTCTTGTTCAGAAAAAAAATGTTACTGTACACTTAAAAAAGAACTTTTTGTATAAATCATAATGTATTTGCAAAGTTATATAATGTAATAAAAAGAAATAAAAATATACTGACTTCTGATTGGACATATATTACAAGATAAATAAATAGAAGACTACAAGGGTATATAATACAACGGAAATGAATAAAAGAGTACTCAGTCAGGTTCAAGATGTCGAACTATACAGACTATTTGAGAAAACTTTACTATACTCCTGGAAATCCAGGGTCATTCGGAGGTCCCGAAAAACTCTATCAAGCTGTAAAACAAGATGGAAAGTATAAAATAGGAAGAAGCCGAATTAAACAATTTTTGAACAATGAAGATTCCTACAGCTTGATGAGACCTATTCGTCGTTCATTTCCGCGCTCAAAGGTCATAATCGATACAATTGATTCTATGTGGGACGGTGATTTAGCTGATGTCAGCAATATTTCTTGCAAGAACGAGGGTTATAAATTTTTGCTAGTGTTGATAGATATTTTCAGTCGTTCTTTGTTTATAGTGCCACTGAAAAATAAGCAACACCAAAACATCACAGGTGGTCTAAAATCTGTTTTTAAGAAAGGACGAAAACCACATACTCTTAGAACAGATAAAGGAAGTGAATTCAAAAATCGTTGGGTAAAGTCATTTTTGAAAAAAGAAGGTGTTCATACCATATACACCCAGAACGAAACCAAAGCAAATTATGCTGAAAGAGTCATACGTACCATGAAAAATCTAATGTATCGTTACAAGAACAGAACTTATCGTTATGTTGATATTTTACAAGATTTAGTCACTAGTTATAACAAAAGGCCCCACAGATCTTTGGGTGAAAATGCACCAGCAACTGTCAACGAGAAAAATGCAGATGAAATAAGACTTATTACATATTTGACCACAAAGAAAAAAATCCTAAGCTGAAAGTAAGCAAGTTGGAAAAACCAAAGGAATCAATGAGTAAGAAACGGAATAAAAATGTTAAAGTACACCTTCTCCACTGCTACTTGGTTAGTCGGAGAAGCAAAAAGAGACAGTTCCATGGGTTGCGCTATGTCTTTATCTTCAGTGCTTAAGAATGCCATCCTTACTGTTTAAAGATATTTTTGTAACTGTCAATCTTGAAAGGTTTGTGTTGTTTTTTCTGAGACTTTTTCAGACCGGATGTCTGTCGTTTCTTCAATTTTCCGTTTGTTTTCTTTTTCGTTACAGAAGATTTTTTTTTTTGGGAGTAGATTTTTTCTTTATAACCTTAGTTTTCTTCCTCTTCTGTGATGTTGACGTCTTCAACTTTTTTGAAGGAATGACAGAGGACTGCTTCCTTGGTCTTTTTATACCCTTGCTGACTTTGACAAAGGGGACACCTTCTTTCACATATTTGAGGTGTTCTGACTTGGTTCTTTCTTCTACGGCAGTCACGGGTGTCACTTGAGGACTGGTGCCTACAGTATCTAACTGCGAATGGGGCCTTATGGGTATTACGTAAGATTTTCGGCTTCTCATTCCTCTTCCTATTTTATTCGGTTTATATTTGTAGGGATTAAATTTCTTCTCGGCCATATTTTTGTAAAAGGCTTCCCAGATTTTAGGGTCACTGATGTATGTCTTGCTATTCATCATAAAACATAGGGAAACTTCTTAAAGTGAAGTGTAACGCTCACCGGTCCGTCCAAGAATGATACCAAGTTGCCTGCTCTATCCGTTATATATATACAGATCTTTACTTTACGGAAGCCAGACCGATTTCCAGTATTGGTGTGTCAGACACCCCCATAGAAATAGTCGTGTCAGGATCGGGAGCTGAATACATCGATTTAAAGAGAAGTCGATTATATGTAAAAGCCAAAATTTTGAAAGCCGATGGTACCGCGTTAGCAGCCAATGAAAAGAGTGGGATCATTAATTTACCCTTACAAAGCATGTTTTCTCAAATGGATGTCTACTTAAACAACAAGTTGGTTTCCTTTAACACAAACAATTATCCTTGGAACGCTTACCTGAAAACAGTCTTGTTTGGAGGAAAAGAAGAATTATCTTCCCAGAAGCAGTCCCAGTTGTTTTTCAAGGACGAAGGAAGTCTAGGTGACGCTAACGCTTACAATGGCGGAAATGCTGGACTAGTCTTGCGCTATGGCTACACACAACAAAGTAACGTATTTTAAATGGAGGGCAACCTAATGGAGGATATTTTTGACATCGATAAATACCTGATCAATGGTGTGGACATCTACATCAAGCTCTTTAGATCCAGTGCACCGTTTCTCGTGATGTCTGCAGAAAGTTCTCCGGCTTTTCAACTAGAATTGCTAGATGTCGTGTACAAAGTGGCCAAAGTACGCGTCGATCCAGGTGTTCTGTTGAACCACAGCAAGCAGATAGAACATAATCCTGTGAAGTACACCATCTCACGGAATGAATTGAAAATGAACACCATTCCTAAAGGATCTACAGAATTTTACTGGGACAACATTTTCCCGCAGGCGATACCCGATCGTATCGTTGTGGGTTTGGTCGGTCAGAAGGCAGTGATAGAGACTACACCGCCAATCCATTTAATTTCGAACATTTTAATTTAACAGATGTAGGGATATACGTGAACGGAGAAAGCGTTCCAGGAAGACCTTTAAAAACTGATTTCACGGCAGGACATTATTCGTCAGCGTATACTCGACTGTTTGAAGCCTCTGGAAAATGGAATCAAGACGCTGGTCTGATAATAACTCGAGCCAACTATGGAAATGGATATTCTCCTTTTGTCTTTACCATAGACCCCTGTGGATTTGGTGAAGAATATTTAAACCTGATTCGTAGGGGAAACACCAGACTCGAGCTGAAGTTCAAACAGGCAACAACAAAAGCAGCCAACGTCTTGGTGTTTGCTACCTTTTCTTCTCCACTAGAAGTGGACAAGACCCGGGACATCAATTACATTCAACCATGAATTCGAAACAGTTACTCGACTTTGTGCACAATGAACCTATCCTAAAACGATTTGTGAGAGGAGTTTATGCCAGTAATACCGTACCAGAAGTCGTCTCGCAATATCCAAGTGCCTTCATCATCAATACGCAACCATTACCGCTTCCAGGGGAACACTGGATTGCTGTAATCATACACAGTTCTTCGGAGGCAGAATTTTTTGACAGCCTCGGGAAACCTCCAGGGAATTACCAAGAAATTGAGAACTTTATTAATAAGAATAGTAAACACTGCAACTTTAAATGTAAACGACTTCAGCCTTCCTATTCGGATTTGTGCGGTCTTTATGTACTTGTGTTCTTAATATCAAGGCTTTGTCTTAAAATATCTTTGTCGAGAGTTTATGCATTATTTTCTAGTAGCATTCAACTAAATGATACCTTTGTACGTACTTTCATACATGGATATTTGTATCAATAAATATAATGCATTACATTGTTGACTTCTTATAAATACTTGTTCAGTTTACAAGTTTAATCATTAGAGAATCAGCAGGAGAAAGAGAAACATGGGTACAGAAAGCGAGTGGTGGAAAACAAAATCCCTACTACCATTTTCAGCACCCACTACGATATTAATCAGTGGTAGTACGCAAAGCGGAAAGACGCATTTCACTAAACGACTTCTGCAAAATGCAGATGGCATGTTTTCCACTCCTGTTGAAAAAATCATTTATGCCTATTCTGAATATCAACCTATGTTTGATGAAATGATGACTGACATACCGAGGTTAATTCTTCATCAAGGATTACCTTCAAAGGAAGATATAGAGCGGTATACAGAGGGAGTAAACCACACGATAGTGGTATTAGACGATCTCATGCTACAAGTTGCGCATTTACAGTACAAGTAACGCGGATCCCGTATTTCCCGCGCCCCGCCACGGTGTAAACACAACGCGGTAATTGGCCAGGTGAGACAGGTATACCGCGTTCCCATCACGGTAAATTCATCACTTACCTGTCCCCGCCACGGTAAAACGATCGATAAAAAAGTATCGTACACAAGCGGGAGTTATCTCCCCGAATGACTCTATAAATGTTTATCATTTATCACACCGTATCGATCATGGTCCAGAGTTTTATAGAGATAATAATGAAAATATAATTAAACTATTCTTAAATGAATTTTTTATAGTAAGTATTCTATTTTTTTCATATTTAGTAATTCTTAATTTTTATTTCATAGTTGGTAATTCTTATTTTGCAAATAAACATTTTCATATCATTTGGCAGTGCATGTTTTAAAGATGTACTTAAAAAAATAAATATTTAAATACAATATTTAGAATTTATTATTTAGACATCAATTTTTTTTAGTTTTACATTCTTAATTTTAGTTTTAATTTTAGTGTTTCCAGTAATTAAAAATAGGTGTGAACAGATGACGTGTGTTGTTTTAGCAATTAGGTATTCTGTCTCCATTTGTATTTTGTGTTAGGACCTCGCGTGTCAACTAATGATGAGCAGACCCTGTTGACACATCAAAAGTAATTTTAAAAATTAGAGCTTCTCATAATTAGCACCCAAGTAATCGTAGCACATTTTTGTTCATTTCCAAAACGATCTCCTGTGTGTAAAGAACTATTTCAAGTGATTTCAAACTTTCGTGATTTTGTGTTGCGTTTGAATACCTATGGCTCGTCGACTTTCATTGCGCGAGGATACACACTTTCTAGTGCGATACCTGTGCGACGACAACCTGCAAGTGAGAAGCCGTGTGTTTTTCCTATTCAGTGTGGTGATGAGTACAGCGTTCAATGGGGTCGGCCCAAGGAAGTTGATCGCGCCGTGGTACTTCATTCTGGATGCGAACAGGGCATGAGGGCCAAACAACGAGAGATGGAAGATTCTGATTTGTTTATTTGACCATAAACAAGAAAATCGATTTTTAATTACCGTGACTTAAACAATTTAATCTGTTTGTGTCCAATAAATCTTAAACATTTGTATATTATGATTGATAATCGCTATTACATTATTGTATATTTAAATAATTGAGTACAAAACTTATGTATTTCTTAATGGTTGTATGCCAACATGTTTGGTGAATCAATAAAGAAACTGAAAATTGAATAATCATTTCTATTATTATACAATTTCACATCCGAGTGGCAAATTGTGTATATATTTCAATTATCTGATTATATAAGATCAGACAAAACCTGAAAAGCCCAAGGCAACTGTTCTCGCCGTCGGACCTCCCGCAGCTGTGCCGCCAGATGTTTCAGTTCATGTACAACCGGTGCCCGTACAACCAGAAGAAGTCCCCGCGCCAGCTGATCCGCAGACCTGTCAGCCGCACACAACACCATCCACTCCTGTCCAAGGCTCCACCCCCGTGCGCTTCCGACCGTACCGGATTTCAACGGCTGAAGACGGCGCCGGAACCTTCCAGCTGGCCATGATGCTGGAGATGGTGGAGATGGGGCAGGCCATCGAGACCCTTTCAAAGAAGTTGGACGCTGCGAACCGACGTATAGCATCCTACGAGGCTACCCAGAGGACTGTGTTGGCGAACACCAACGTTTTTATTGACATTGCAAGGAACATCCGCAACAGGCGTCAAGACTCAACCGCGACCGTGACCGAGTCAACGGCCGACCCCGGATCCCTGGAGGGCATTCCCGAAGAATTCGTGATCCGTGAGGAAGACCTTCGCCAGCTCGTCCGTGATTCAATGAACGCCGGTAACTTCCCCGTTAACCTGTGTAGGAGACTCCGGCCGGAGCTCTACAGTGTGGGAAACCTGCGGTTCGCGTACAACTGGTATGGCGGTGGCAAGCACAACAAACAGGAGCTTGGTCGTGTGAGGAAAGCTGTTGTAAAGAAGTACGTGTGCTACTTCTACCCTGAGGTCATCAGTGAGGATTCATGGAGGGAGCGGATCGGGACCCGTATCAACGAGTCTCTTCGCCGGAACGTCAAGCGAACCAGGAAGAGCACCACCACAGCATGTACCAGTCTCTGCAGTGACATCCCGTTTCAGCTGTTTGATTACAGACTTAAACGGTAAAGTTTACATTCAAAAACTGTTTAGTTAGTCATGTATAGGTACTGTGTCGCCCAAATATGAGATATCATGTTTTTGCTTTAAAGTAGATATTCTGTCGTGACTACTTTTACAATACGCCCTTGATAGTAGAACATTGTAGTGAAAGTCAAGGTCACAGTCTGTCAGGTGTTGATAGTAGAGCATTTGTAGTGAAGGTCAAAGTAAAAGTCTGTCGTTTGTCTACCTTTTTTATGTTGAATTGTCTGCCAGCAATATTTAACCACTATGTCAAGCGAAAGTTTGAGCGAAATCATAGCAGCGGGAAAAGAATTAGGTTACACTGATCAAGAGTTGAAAGATTATGTAAAAGAGCAGCAAGATAGGCTAAGAGATGAGAGAATTCTTTTGAGAGAAAGAGAGAAGGAACTCTGGACAAAGGAAATCAAGGATCCTGAAATAAAGACAACT
This sequence comes from Ostrea denselamellosa, assembly GCA_024699665.1. NCBI lineage: Eukaryota > Metazoa > Mollusca > Bivalvia > Ostreida > Ostreidae > Ostrea > Ostrea denselamellosa. The sequence goes on along the minus strand of JAMZEH010000075.1, from coordinate 1,305,550 downwards.
TACCAATATGTTCTAGATTTGCGAGACAGACTGGAGTCTACGTGTGAATTAGCTCATCGAACCCTTGAGGAATCATCAGCACGATACAAGAAAAATTATGACAAGAAGACCAGAAGTCGCAGTTTAAAGGCAGGAGAAAAGGTTCTTATTTTGCTCCCGACAGATAGCAACAAACTGCTTATGCAGTGGAAAGGACCATTTGTAGTTCGCAATAAGCTTAACAGAGTTGATTATGAGATTGACGTAAATGGGAAAAGTAAGACGTTTCACATCAATCTTTTGAAACAATATGTAGAACGTGATCCAGAAGATGGAAATCTCCTTTCAGTAGTCACCGCAGAAACTATCGATGATGAGCAACCAATTGAATATTTCAGCTTTCCAAAGAGTGAGTCATATCTCAATGTTGACACTAACGCTGATCTCCAGGAGAGTCAACAAGAACGCATCCAAGAAGTTTTACGTGAGTATACAGATGTATTCACTGACATACCCGGTTCAACCAATGTATTGAACCATGAGGTGAGAACTACAACAGATAAACCAGTCAGGATTGCTCCCAGACAACTCCCATATTCAATGGTAGAGACTGTAAAAGATGAAGTTAAAAAGATGTTAGAGTTAAACATTATCGAGCCATCAGAGAGTCCTTATTCGTCTCCTATAGTTCTCGTTGTGAAGAAAGACGGATCGTATCGGTTTTGTGTTGATTTTCGTTCGTTAAACAAAATAACAGTATTCGATGCAGAGCCAATGCCAAACGTAGATGCGATGTTTTCAAAATTGGCGGGACATGCGTATTTCTCACGGCTAGATTTATCAAAAGGTTATTGGCAAGTTCCCTTATCTGTAGAATCTCGATCAAAAACAGCCTATTTCGTACATCAGTAGGAAGCTGAATAAAGCTGAAGAGAATTATTCGACAATCGAGAGGGAATGTCTTGCAATAGTGTGGGCGATTCAGAAGTTTCACAAATACTTGTATGGTCGTGAATTTATTTTAGAAACGGATCACCAACCATTGGTTTATTTAAACAGTTCCAAACTCCTGAATTCTAGACTTATGCGATGGTCATTAGCGTTACAGCCATACAGATTTCGCATTGTCTCTATCCGAGGAAAAGAGAATGTTGGTGCCGATTTCTTAAGTCGTCTCTGATTCTCAGTGAACATTGATACCGATGCAAAGAGACTCTTGCGTAGTTGTGTAAATAAATAAAATGTATCGATTGAGTTTGTTCATTTGTTGTTTGTGTATGAAAGTGTTTGTACCTTAAATGATTTTCAAACAGTACTACGTACTTCTTTAAGGGGGAAGGATTGTCACATTTAAGGTCCAAACTGTTTACCATAGTTTTTACCTGTATATATATTTTTAATCACATCAGGTGTCCATAGATTTATTTTTAGTACGTTAAACTCACTCAACTGGTTAGGCATTTAAATACCCGTGCTAGTGTAGTCAGTTTGGGCGTAGCAGGCACCTGAGAAGGACATGCTGTCCTGTAATAGAGTTTGTCCAACAAAATATTTACATCTGAGTATTTTCTAACCAGGTTCTTCTCACTTCTGAGGTAAGAGAGTTTTATTTTAAAGTTTGTCTATTGTTAATTTCAGTTGCAATGACAGCCAAGTTCCTTTTTGTGTTTTTGTTCATTTGTTCCATAAAGTTGTTTTAAACTTACCATATTGTTTAAGTACATAAAAACTGGTAATGTTTATAAAGTATACAAAGTGACTGTAAAGTAACAATGCTCCGTAAACATTGTAAAAAGTGTGTATAGTAATTGCGTGAATTCAGTGTATAAGTAAACATGCTATTTGTATAATATATATAGTATGTGTAAAGTACAAGTATAAAATATATGAGTAAAACATGAGTAAAAGTATGCATGTATAATATAAGTAAATACATGTAAAGTATATGTGTAAAGTAATGTATATGTATGTGAAAAAACGTGCATAGAATATAACCCCAATGTATGGTATATACAGTTATGAAATGTATACTATTAATAGATTCCAGTATTCCAGTATTCCAGTATTCCAGTATTGCAGTATTGCAGTATTGCAGTATTCAGTATTCAAGGGAGTCAGCCTTCAGAAAAATGGAACCACCATAAACATTCATCATTCAACAATTCACCAACTTTGGCCTGTCTTACACGGATACACGGACGGATGGTTTTGTGAGCCCGGCGAGGCCGCCATTACGGACCAGCCAATAAGTGACATACAAAAAACTTAAATATAATTCTCTGTAAAACTGAATTACAATATAACAAAATGTATTGAACAGTATTAAAATGTAGTTAATTATTCAACTAGTTATTTTTTCTGACAACCAGCACGGCCAATCTGTGACATGTGGATAAATACATTTAGAATTTGATAAATTATCAAGTACAGAAGCATTGCAGAAATGCATTATTGAATGAGGAAATTCATCATAAAATAAAAACAAAATAGACATGTACAAAAGTTTTGTATACAGTCAATTTTTCTGCAAGCACAACACTGATACTTTAAGGCATCTAGTCTGTAAAAGCAAACACGTCGTCGTCACAGGCGGGTTCTAACCCTTGATGAATCATCAGCACGATACAAGAAAAATTATGACAAGAAGACCAGAAGTCGATAAACTGCACATGATTTGTTATACTGTCAGAATACTTCAAATATGATTGTTGTTTTATTGAATAAATTCAATTTGAGCTGTAGCTTCGTAGTATTTATTTAAATTATCATCTCAGTCAACAGCTGCGAACGATTAAGATAAATGGTAGAAGAGAAAAAAAGTCGCCAATTTCAATTAATTGGGTTTATTTAATTAAGAAATAATTGAGGATTTGGGCAGCAGTTTTTAAAATCTAATATTTACATTTTCAGTGTTTTTGTCTGTAATATACACTACCAAATTGCGTCGATTTCTCGAGAAACGCATTATAAGCGGGGCGTGACTTTAGAAATCAATACTGCTGGGGCACCATGCGGGATTTGCATTATTGTATACAAACAAACCTTTGTAAAACGGAAAATTTTAATTTAACATTTTTTTGAAAATTATTAATTGTATCATTTATATGTTTTGAAATGACCCCTTTGTGTTCATGTGTATTACGTCATCAACTAATGTGAAAAGACACACATAATAAAGCATGGAACCGCCATATTGTCATGTCTTTGTTACAGGCTCATAAAGCCTCAAGATCCCCATTATCATATCACATGGTGTCAGAAGTGGACGGGATATGGATAAATTGGAACCGCCAGGAGTACTTTCGCTCACGGGGAACGTGGCAGAAAACTGGAAGAAGTTCAAACAAAGGTTTGATGTTTATATGACCGCTACAGGGGCGTCCGAAAAAGGAGACAAGCAAAAAGCATGTATTTTCTTACACGTGGTAGGTGAAGAAGCAGTCCAAGTTTATAACACATTTGAATTTGAGCAAGGTGACGAGTATAAATTAAAAACAATACTCGAAAAATTTGAAGCTTATTGCACACCAAAACGTAATACTACGTATGAGACATACATTTTTCACGAGGGTGCAGAGGTCCGATGAGACCATAGATCAATATGTGACAGAATTACGAACTATGGCAAAGAACTGTGAGTTTGGGGATTTAGTAGATTCGCTCATTCGTGACAGAATTATTTGTGGGATACCAGACAACACAATTAAAGAGAGACTTCTACGTACAGTCGAACTTACGTTAGACAAAGCACTTGCAACCTGTAGAGCAGCAGAGCAGCAGAGTCTACAAAGGAACAAATAAAAAGTATTGTCCCTCCATCCGAGGTACATGCAGTCGGTACCAAACCCAGAGACAAAAAATTCCGTGTACCTAAACAAGGTAACAGTGGTGCACAGTTGTGTGGACTGTGTGGATATGAGGACTCGCATACGACTTGTCCTGCCATGGGTAAAATCTGCCATAAGTGTAATGGTGGAAACCACTTTGCAAAAGTCTGCAAAACAAAAAGCAAACAAAATAGCACAAGGAAGAAATTTCAGAAAAAGAAACATGTCCATGACATTCAGGATGAACAAGCATTCTTCATCGACGCTCTGGAGACAGTTTCTTATGATAAACCAGAGGAGTGGCGTGTAACTTTACGCACCAATGGCAAAGAAATCAACTACAAACTGGATACAGGTAGCCAAGTCAGCATCTTGTTGGAGAAACAGTATCACAGCCTACGACGGAAACCAAAACTACACAAGACAAACATACAGCTGATGTCTTACAGCAGGCATAGCATTCCGGTCCTAGGTGCTTGTATTCTGGAAGTGTCCCATCATGGCAAATCAGCCAAAGTCTACTTTGTGATAGTTCAAGATGCGTCAACAGCAATCTTACGCGTAAAGGCTTGCGACAAGTTAGGACTAGTGAAACGCACATATACCATAGAAAGCTGCACAAAAATGAAAGACACAACCGCAGAGATTGTGGATCAAAATAAAGACTTGTTCGAAGGGCTAGGATGCTTACCGGGTGAACATAAACTCTCCATAGATCCAGCCGTTACACCAGTAGTGAGTCCATGTCGTAAAATACCGTTCGCCCTACATGAAAAACTCCAAGACGAACTTCAACGCATGGAAGATATGGGCGTCATATGCAAAGAAACCGAACATACAGAGTGGGTGAGTCCAATCGTAATGGTTCCGAAAAAAGACGGCAAGATCCGTGTGTGTCTTGATCCAATTCAGTTGAACAAAGCGATACAGAGAGAACATTACAAGCTTCCAACACGAGATGAGATTCATGCAAAGTTCAAGAATGCGCACTATTTCAGCAAACTTGATGCTCGTACAGGATTCTGGCAGATGAAACTGGATCAGAATTCTTCAAAACTTACCTGTTTCAATACACCATTTGGAAGGTATCGATTTCTACGTCTACCGTTTGGTATCTCATCAGCTCCTGAGATATATCACAGGACCATTCACATGACATATGAGCACATACCAGGATGCACAACAATGATGGATGACATACATCATCGTCTGGGGCTCAACTCTAGAAGAACACAACCAACGACTACAGCAGGTGTTTGATGCTTCGCGCAAGTCAAATCTGAAAACTGAATAGTGAAAAATGCGTATTTGGAGTTAAAGAACTTACCTTTGTCGGTGACACTATATCTGCAGAAGGAATCAAGCCGGACGAGGCCAAGGTCAAGGCCATAACAAACTTTGAGACTCCAGAAAGTAAGAAAGATGTACAACGCTTTTTAGGCATGTTGAATTATCAGGCAAGATATGTTCTAGACCTGTCGTCGAAAACACAAGTTTTGCGAAATCTCACAGAAGAGAAAAACCAATTTTAGTGGACTGCAGTAGAGCAAAAATCATTTGATGAGCTAAAAGCCATATTAACAAGTACATCAGTGCTTAAATTTTTTGACCCAAACAAAGAGATTGAAATCTCGTCAGATGCCTCTAGTTTTGGACTTGGAGCAGTGCTCCTACAGAAGCATGACAATGATTGGATGCCAGTGGCTTATGCTTCGCGAGTCATGTCTGATGCAGAAACAATATATGCTCAGATCGAGAAAGAAATGTTGGCCATATCGTTTGCGTGTGAACACTTCCACCAATACATCTTTGGACAGGTTGTAGAAGTGGAAACAGATCAAAAACCGGTTGTGAATATCTTTAAGAAGTCCCTGAATGACTGTCCACTACGATTACAAAGACTGCTGCTGAGGGTACAGAAGTACGATCTGCGTATTGGCTACACACCGGGAAAATTCATGCATACTGCGGATGCGTTGTCCCGAGGAACTGATATGTCAACGAAACTGACAATGTCGCCACAGGAGGAGGATCGCAAAGCGTATGTAGACTCCGTAATGAAGAGCCTACCCATATCAGATCGTAAATTACAGAGGATTCGTGAGGAAACTCAGCATGACCCCAAATTGCAGTTACTAGCAGAAGTTATTGTCGCCGGATTCCCAGAAACGCGCACTGAATGCCCTACTGAAATATCAGAATACTGGAATATGCGGACAGAGTTAAGCTTATGCGATGGAATCATCATGAAAACAGGCCGCATAGTCATTCCTGTCACATTGCAAAAGGAAATGCTTACCAAAATCCACACTGGTCACCTTGGTATCGAAAAATGTCGAAAACGAGCCAAACAAGTGATGTATTGGCCTGGAATGTATGCACAAATCGAAGAAATGGTGAAGTCATGTTCCACTTGTATTAATTTCCGTCCGAAACAACCGTCCGAACCGCTTGAACCACATGATGTTTGCAACTATCCACGGGAAAAAGTGGGAGCAGATTTGTGTGTATTCAATGGAGAAAATTATCTTGTGTTGTGTGATTATTACTCCAATTATCCAGAAGTGTGTCGTTTGCAATGTGTGTCAAGTCAGTCTGTCATCAAGGCAATGAAATATGTGTTTTCAGGCCAAGGCATACCGAAAATAGTGTTCAGTGATAACGGGCCACAATTCAAGTCGGTGGAATTCAGTGAATTTGCGAAATCGTATGATTTTCAACATCATACATCAAGTCCGTTATACCCCAAATCAAACGGGTTAGTCGAGAAAACCGTAGACATCGTAAAAGGCCTATTGAAAAAATCGGCAGATGATGGATCAGATTTCTACATGAGTCTACTCATCTACCGTGCAACTCCGATACTCGATGGAAAATCACCAGCAGAAATTCTGAACAACGGACGTAAACTGCGTTCAAACCTACCGATGGCTGACAGTTGCCGTGGTAACCACGTATCCGAGTCTTATGAACGAGCAAAGATGCAACAGAGACTCAAACAAAAACAATATCATGACAGAAACACGAAAGAACTATCATCTCTGAGTCCAGGACAAACCGTCCGACTGCGGGATCAGAATGACAGTCACTGGGGTAACCGTGGCAAGGTGCTTGACCAAGTTGCTCCAAGGTCATACGTGGTCGAAACTGAAAATGGACATACGTACCGAAGAAATCGCAGACATTTTGCAATCAAATGAACAGTTTACACCACATGAGCAATATGATTGTCAAAATAATGATAATGTTGATCATTCTAGTCATAATGCATGTGATGATGAAAATACTCAATCACTTAGTCATGATATGTCTGTTAGCACCAATCATGTACCAAGTATGTCAGGGACCACAAGGTCTGGTAGGTCAGTTAAGAAACCACAGAGATTAATTGAAGAGATGTAATTTGCTGTTTGTGGTTTAGATCAGTACTGGTCATGCATGAATGTGAACATTTATGTCATTTGTTTAATATTAGAAACTTGTATTTTGGTTTTAGAAATTTTATTCTAGTCATTTACAAACGTAAGCAGTTCATAGTTTCATTAGGTAGTTCATAGTTATAGGTTGAGTGTTGTAAGTTGTTTATGTTAGAAATTTGGCTCAATTCTAAAAGAGGAAAGATGTATCATTTATATGTTTTGAAATGACCCCTTTGTGTTCATGTGTATTACGTCATCAACTAATGTGAAAGCACACACACAATAAAGCATGGAACCGCCATATTGTCATGTCTTTGTTAGTCTCATAAGCCTCATAAGATCCCCATTATCATATTACATTAATCAGTAAATAATGTAAGTTTAAGTCATAACAAACCATTTTTCGAGGGTTATTTTTTATATTAACGCAGTCAAAACGTAATCAAATCCTCCATAAAGCCGTTCGGGCTGAAATGTATGGTGTGTGTATACACACAAGGACAAGTTCGTAAGCAATTAATCTTTAATAAGCTTGGGGTTACGGCTTCATCATACCTCTTGTTATTTACCTGAGAGATTGTGTACAATTAAAGAAATTCATGTGTATAGTAGTCAATGGACGCAGGCAGTGGTCATTATGAATTTAGATATTGATTTCACTTACTAATGTTGCAAAAAAAAAATGATTTCTTGTTTTGTCTCAGTTTAATTGGAAGTAAATTTATTTCTATACTTAATATTACTTATCTGAAATAATGAACAACAAAATATAATAACACTTTCAACAAATATTTAATAAACAACATCGTACTGATGTATATAACTATTCATTGCATAATACTAGGAACACATAGCAAATTCATAAATTACGAAATTAAACTTCATTAAAAATACATAGAAAAAAAGTACATTAATTAAATATCAAGTTGATTTGTATAAGATATTTCACAGGCCGTTCACAAAGTTCACCGTTCACAAAGTTCACCGTTCACAGAGTAGTTCACAGTTCACAAAGTTCACAGGTCACTAAATTTACAGTTCACTGGTTCAAATAGCTGGCAGCTTTTTTCTGGATTTCAGGATCCGCCAGTCTGTCTTGGAAGCATGCAATGGTCTTCCCTCTCGACCGTTCGTTGAACAGTTTCCCGGGCACGTCTCCAGTTGCACTTCCCCTCATGAGCACGCACACGGGTACAACCTTGAACACGTGTTCAATGTATGTCGCGCACTTCTCCTTCGTCATCTGTGTACTCCAAAAACGTAGAATGCAATCTTGAAGCTCTTATTTTGTGCGGGGGACTTCTCGCGCAACAGTTCTCTTGAGTTCATTCCAAACCATCTCAATGGGATTCAAATCGGGGCTCTCTAATTATGAAAAATACAATTTTTTTTTTTATTTTTTTTTTTATTTATAGTCGCCTGAGCAATTCTTCAGCTATCCGGCTAAATTAATAAAAATGTAATAAAATTACTTTCACTAATAATAATTATTTTACGACTTCTAATATTATCTAATTATCGTACATTATATTAAAATTGTTTCAGATGAGAGGATGCAAGGAATTTGTACCCAATCCATTTGTAAATTATACCATAAAATTTTAATAAAATTAACTGGATTTATAAAAGTAAATTTACCTGCTGGCCAAACATTCCACCAATTGATCCCATGGTGTTCCATGAATTCCTTAGCGCGTCTGGACGTGTGCTTGGGATCGTTGTCCTGCTGGAACCGGTGATGATTGCCCCCAAACGTCTCCTCGATGAATGGCACAAGAGTATCCTTCAGAATAACGTTCGTATAGAACTCGGAATCCATGATTCCCTCGAACAGCCTAATGGTGGATGCACCCCGCTTGCTGATTGCCGCCCACACGTGGATCTTCAACGGATGTTTCGGCTTCGGCAACACTGTGGCGTGGGAGTCCTTTGGTCTGTAGTTACAAGACTTGTTCTGGTTGAGTTGAACGCTGCACTCATCCGAGAAGATGACATCGTCCAGAGTGTCATTTGTTGCGATCAAGCTCTCACAAAAATGCACACGCTTCACCTTGTTTGCGTCACGCACCATCTGTCCATAACGTGGTTTGGAATGTGTGAAGCCGGTAGCATCAATTGCCCACTTCGTTGTAGAATGCCCAAATGTAGCACCGTCTTCCCTCAAAACTCGGTGAATGTCTCTACTGGAGAGGCTGGGATCCCGGGTGAGGCAGTCACGGATAAGGTCGGCATCCCTCTGACTCACTGAAGTCGACACAGGTGACACACTTAAATCGCACACATCGCCAAACAGTCCAATGTCATACTTCCTTATCCAGTAGGAAATCGTGTCTCTGGAAACGGTGTGTCCAATGGATATGAGTCTACGGCGAATCCCGGCTATGGAAGAACCGCTCCTGTGCATCCGTACAATTTCCAGCTTTAAATCGTGTCGAATACGCCCCATTATAATACGAAAAATCAAATATACGCGTGTCTCTCTAAAGTGATTTGAAGCAAGTGAGGGTAAGAATACCTTAGAGATACCCGAAGTTACGTACAATTATGTAATGAAAAGATATTGTGGGTATCTCATGTCATGAGGTCGTGACGGTGTACTGATCCTTGGCGATCGCTCGAGCCCCCCCCCCCCCCCCCACCCCACTCTCTCTCTCTCTCTCTCTCTCTCTCTCTCTCTCTCTCTCTGTAAAAAATATTTTTAATTTCACTAAAATTGATATTATTAAACCATATCATTATACTAGCAATTTTGAAATTAAAAAAAAAAAATCAGGCGAATCTTTAAAATTATTTTAATTTTTGGTCTCCAGGATATTTAACAATAGCAAAGAATGGGTTTTTTAAAGTTTATTTGCTATGTAGGACAAATATAATAATTAAATATCAATTATGTCAATCATACATACACATTCTGCTTTATAACGGTTTTCACACCTATTGTCTCAATGACCCCATTTTGTTTTCAAAACGCCTCGAGCGATAAGAGCACGGATATCGCATGTTTACCCTCGTTGTTATGATTCAATGGACTTTATGAAACAAAAACAATTATGTTATTATTATTCATGGAAAAAATATTAATTGTTCAGGTTCATTCCTGAAACTTCTTACACGCAATTTTACTATTTACGACATATCAATTAATGACATTTTACGGTAGGATAATAAAAAGATGAAGTTATTCCGCATTTACATGCACAAGTAAATGCGACGTAAGTGATATTTAATCTTAGAATTGTTCTATTATAAAAGATTCACACAGAACTTATAGATATAATAACTGTAAAAAGCATAAAGCACAACAATGTAAAGAGGTACGTTCTGATATTTGCTTTACAGTGCTCAGAGTTAATTTGCGTAATATTTATGTTATGTAGTTTATAGTAAATGTATTGTATTTTCTGAAATTAGATTTAATTTTGAAATCTATGTTTAATATTAACTTTTTATAATTATAAACAACAACTGATTGATTTATAATGTTCAAACATAGTGGCTTATTTTACATGAATTTGCGCGACCTCATTTTCTGTACTGTAGGCTGAATAACGGTAAATCACACCGCCGCGGTACCATCACGGTCGCTTTCAATACCGCGATCAAAGACCGTGGCGGGGATTCGCGGGACACCGTGACGGTAACGCGCTGCCTGTACTGTATTTACGGTCACTTCCCATCACCGTGGTTAATTCTTCATCAAGGATTACCTTCAAAGGAAGATATAGAGCAATATACAGAGGGAGTAAACCACACGATAGTGGTATTAGACGATATCATGCTACAAGTTGCCCAATCTCAAGATTGTGTACATTTATTTACGGTCACTTCCCATCACCGTAACGTTACCACCGTGATGCTGTCTCAGAACTTGTACCCACTGGTAAATATGCCAGGACGATATCCCTCAACTGTCTTAATGTGATTTTATTCAGGAATTACCGCGATTCTCGCCAAGTCATCACCTTTGGATCACAAATTTTACCAGGTCATGTGACATATTTCACAGCAGCATACGAAGCTGCTACACGTCCAAATTTTGGTTATTTACACGTTTGTCTCGAACCTACGCAGAACAAAGAATACCAACTGAGATCTAACATTTTACCGGGAGAGGAGATGGTGATTTACCAACCCCTATAAATATATGTACGTAATTCCAATTCATTCATTCCGCAAAAATGAATAGGAGAATACGGAAGCAGAGGACATTTTTACATTTTATGTTAGGAGCAAACATTGTTCAATAAATTTGCAGCCCTGTCACCGGTAATGGTGACAGCCGCCGGATAGCTGAAAAATTGCTCAGGCGGCTATAAACAAACAAACAAACAAAACAAAAAAACATTGTTCAACAGAAATTGGTGATTAAGTCATGAACTAGGTAACAACTGGATGTTATCAGTGAAATAGCTCTGAACATTTATACGGGAACTTATCCTCTGACCAAGAAGTATATAAATCAGCTGGAACCTTACCAGCCATACATTCGATTGCTGGGATCAAGAGAAGTCAGTTCGAAAAAGAAACGTGACATTTTATTGAAACATTTACCTTTAGTGTCCCTATTACTGTTACTGTTACTGAAGCCTATTGTTCAGTATATAGACAAGTATGGCGAGAGAAATGATACTAGTGCCAAAATTAAAATACGAACGTCTCCTTGAAAAAAAATGAGCATATCAAAGAGCCTGTGAAACCAAATACAGTGAATGATGACAAGGACCATCCACTCGTGCCCGAAAACATCTTGACCGATACAATTACGAGTGAATCGATCATCGACACCTCACAGACAAGAAGTGGTTACGTCAGTAGAAGGAAAACAATAGGAAAACCCCCCGGTGTGCCCATGAAACGATGCAAGAAACATATCCCATGGCTTACATACTGATTAATTTAAAGGAAAAAACTTTTTTTCGTTCAACAGAATTTATTGTATTCAAAGCAATGATTACTATTGTACATTGATTGAAATTCCAGTTTTCAAATAAAACCATCTAACAAATGAGTATTATAATTCTCTTATTTTTCATGGATTTAACAAAATCCAAATGGCAGCGTATCAGGATTGGGTAAAATTCTTCCTTTGGTGTACACCATTTGATATCGCTTGGTTTAACAGCTTTCTTTTCCGACTATCTCTGGATATCTTACAAGGGTTGATAATTTCAATTTGCTTATCTTGTGCTGTACAAATCAATGATTTGATAGCTTCAAAATTGATTATTTTTTAACCCAGTTTAATGTAAACCCCCTGACTTTATATTCTTCCCTACCGGAGAGGGTTCGATATGCATAATTTGTAGGGCCACCCGACACGAATTCTACGATGTACCAACGATGTACCCATCTTCTGGTTTGATTTCGTCAGTCAGTTCCCCTAAAAAGTTTCCAATAGGTAGATAATGCAAATTGTCAGAATAATGGGTTTTAAAAATGACACTGTCGGTATCAAAGTACAACAGGTTCTCCCCCAGACGATCTAATACACCATATAAGCGCAAACGCGCATGCGCCGTAGTGAAACTGGCCAGAAATATGTTTGTTTTACAATCAAACGGCATGAACAACGGATGATTACTCCATTCAAATTGAAGGGTGTCTCTGGAAACAATATGAAAATTGAGGGGGATTTTCGTGGGATCGGAGAGGACTTTAAAGAAATCATGAGACTCGGAGTCATGAAAGAACATACTCTGTCTCATACTTAACCTCTGACCAAATTTTCCCCCAAAACTGTTCAGACAGAGTTTGGCTAAAGAACGCAAACCTGGGTTTTTCTCAATTTTGGCGTATTCTAAATCTACCCCCTCTTTTTCTTTGTATTTTCGTATGTACTCCAGTTTTGACTCTTCGCTGTCACAGTCGGGCGGAAATCCCGGGGCTTCTTGCTTAATCTTAAGAAAGGTATTGACATACTTTGCAAAAAGACCCCCCTCACCCAACGTAGGATCATACTGAGACGAATGCTCGAAATGATAGACCTCGTATATCTTTAGAATTTTGTACCCTTTCGACACTGCCATTTGGATTTCAGGAGTACACCACGTGCCCGTGATAGATCTACCCTCAACAGAACATGTTCAGGCGTGCTGATGTTCAGCATCTGCACACGTACGACACAATGGAAATTTCAGTTTTCCTCGGGAGCGGTACGGAAGCACGGTGTGGTACATCTTTCTTGGTGGAAGGACTTTAATTTTGGCAAGACCAAAGTAATCGGACATATCCCGAAAATCTCTCGTGATAATGATCGGATGACCCACGGGATAACGACAATATTTATTTGTCCATGGGTAGAGGCTGGTGAAGTCAAAATATTGAATTTTCTCGTCCTCTTTCGCTTTATAGTGAAGTACAACAGCATTAGTGCGCCCACCAAAGAAACTGTCCCGGGGATCCAGTCTGTCTTGTAGATCCAAGGTGTTGATGAACTGTTGTAAATCCTTATTTCTTTCCAGTTGGTATCGAAAGCGGTGCTCCCATACAACTATCAGATGATATCCAAGCGCTTTCAGTTCTCTTTCTCGCTTTTTAGACATCTTGAAGAGCTCATCTAATGTCTGGTACACACAACCTGAAAAAAGTTAACACGATTCATTATTGTGTTTTCAGCACCTGATTCGCTGGGGCCCCTCCCCTCAGTCAGGGGGAAGGAAAGGGACGAATTCGATACTAAAATTCTGTAAAACTATCAACAATCTCTTACCATAAAATTCATATATAGAGCCTTTTCCCTCGGGATTTTCTACGAAACCATCACATCGATAATTGGTGCCTGGTACGTGATATTCTTCCCCGTTGAGAGCGTGGCGGATATTTACAGGTTCTCCACGTTGTCGACTTCGATGCATCAGCCATTCTAACCACTGAATGGAAATTTTACTATAATTCTCTCTGCTGACATATCCCTGAGATGGAACAACTGCTATAGGGCTTTTCAATCGGTGTTTGCCCACTCTCGTGTTATCCTCCTTTTCCAGATCACTGAGGGCTACCCATTTTCCGTTACGCCACACCCCCGACACCCCTTCAAAGTCCTTCAGCGTATGCCAAATGGATTTCTGGTCTTTAGTGATTTCAACTTCTATGATGTGTTTGAGAAATAAAGTTTTGTAAATACCCATACACACACTGGCGATTGTTACATAGTCAAACTGGTCTACACCATCAGTGGTAATCTGTGAAATAGTACCATCGGGTTGAACACTTGTACTCTCTATGGTCGTGGCTTGAAGGACAGCATTTCTAAAGGCTACACAGCCCCTTCTTAAGATGTCGACATCCGAGCGACAATACTTCAACATCTCGTCCTGAAAGTTGAAGATTTCGGAACTTTTACTTGCATGCCATGTCATCAACTTCTTTCTATCTCCCGACGACATGAAATTGTATCCGTAAAATTCTAGCGCTGGATAAGGTCCTATGTACTTCTGATTTTCCTTTGTGTTAAAAAAATGAGGAAAGAATCCTTTACAAAGTTCCTTTAAACCGAAAGCATCAGGGATCTTTGCCAATTTCATGGGTAGAAAATTCAATGAATCCAGGAAAGTTAAATTCAGTTTGTTCGCTATATGCATGTACATTACTTTTGACCCGTTGTATATAATTTTATCCGGCCGAATCGAATGTCTATCAATCAGAACTTCTAAAATAGGGTAAATGTCAAAGCTTTTTGCATTATGAGCTATCAAGAGTGTGTTCTTGAGATGAGTTTGAGTCACGAACCTACAAAATTCTTCTGCGGTCCTTTCGCCTCGAAAAATTAGTTCTCTTTGACCGCAAGTTTCTGGGCAGGGTGGGCGAACGAATTTTGATTTTTTCATTTGAGAGCATATGTCGCAACGCACACCGCACTTACCACATGTGGAGTTCTTGTTTAATTCTTTATTTTCACACGCATGACAAGACGTCTGCAAGACTGCAAAATTAACTTTGTGTTGTTGCAGACCACAAGACGGGTCACCACAATTTTGACAGAGCCTGCAGCTCGCACACTGTCGTTCTTTTTTGGTACATTCTCGACATCTGATGGGAGAGGCGGCATAGCCTTGATCACATTGGAAAAGGTCGTCCTGGCGTGTCTCAAAGTCATAAAAAATAAATTTCTTCTTCAGTCGTTCCGCTTGATCACATCGAGTGGATTTTTGATAGCATAGGTGTTCTCCTACGTGGAATTCCGAGCAGCTGGAACACTGCCACTCTCCACAGACGTGTAACTTGGGATCGCGTTTAGCAGCCGACAGTTTAACGCGACATTTCCTACACTGATGCCATAATTCACAAGCGGATGGTAATCGACCTTTCGGCAACATTTTCCCGACTCGGTGTCTTTCAAAGCAGGCAAGTGAACGACAGACACGACCACAAGATCGACATCCTAACTTCATTTCCGTTTGGGGACAATCGTTATGTAGACACACGTCGCAGGAAATCGCACAAGTGTGCTCCCGTTTGCTTTTATAAGGTTTCAAACACAAATGACAATAATAATTGGCGTTAAAAAACCCCTGAATATTTCCAATACCATGCCAATGCTTCTCATTCTCTGTTTCTATGTGATACAAATACAGAGATGTTCTTTCCGTATCATCTTTCGAAACTCTGACAAATTTGTTACCCACACGGGACGACACTACATTGATATTCACATCAAGCAGGGTTTCGAAGGGTTCGATATCATTCAGACCCAAGTATCTATTGACAGGTACGCCTGCTCTTTCACAAAGCCATGTTGCCATTTCTGTCTGGGATTTCCTGCGCGATTTCCTGAGCAAATTACTATAATAGTGTTTGGGAACGGTTCTGTGTTGAATCACGTGATCCATTGTTATGTTAAATTTGTTTCTGATTAAATGTGACCACGTTTCTGCATCTACCTTTCGACAGGTTTTCAAAAAACAGAGACCTATGGCAATGGGTAAACAGAGATCATTGTCATTTTCAACGTACAGTACCGATTTCTTTCTCTTCAATGAATTATTGGGTCCAAAGAGCGAGGTAACCGCTAATTTATTTCCACTCCAGCTCCCGCCCTTTGGTAAATCGATTGATCCTACCGTGACGAGTAAGTGTTCATCCACAGGAATCGTTTCATTGGAGTTCAATAATTTGGTGATCTCAGACATCACCGTGTCAGCATTGAGGTTTTCCCACGATTGTAACGGAACGACAATAGGATTGTTTAAATTGGGGTGACTGAGTACCACACGGCCTAAATCGGCATTATGTCCTCTGGCCTGTGACAGTACATCATCGAACATATCATGTAATCTTTTGTAAATGTCAACCAATTTTCCCCCTTGCCTTTGTTCATTAAATTTGACCTTGAAAGTCGTGTCTCTCTTCCCATAAATTATCAAAGTGGACTTCCTTTAATCGGTTTTCGACCTCAGCGTCTCCCATCAGACCATTGGCTTCAGCGAATAAGTTGATACTGTCGACATCTTGCAAAGAGTCGAGAATTTCCTTTAACAGGCTACCCTCTGCCATGTCTATCTTAAATATGAAAAATAAGTTGAATTAATGTCATTATTCCTTTGCTCTATGGCTACAAGAACTTTTTTTCTTTTAAAATACATTAATTGTTTACCAGCAAGTATGCAGTTTCTCAGAATAAAATGTAAATGTTTTGTGAAAATTCACTGTTGACCAATGCTACTCTTTTTTTTAATTTATCAAAAGTAACACAATATCACTGTAGCTTGTTGTGTAAAGGTAGATAATATTTTTTTTATTTTTTGTCTTCATAGTTTCTATAGTCACAGTTACAAATGTAAAAAACAAAAGAGTAAAAGTCACTTCAACCTGAGTGCAAAGCATTTGATAAAGATCACTACAAATATAACCTCCAAAATCTCAATTTCAATAATCAATTTGGTAAACTGAGTACCAATGAAAGTGTAAAAAATAGTTATTGGGAATTAAGCACAATGCCCATCAATGTTAAAAAACAAGAGGCCCATGGGCCACATCGCTCACCTGAGTAACCTTGGCCCACATAGAAATATGATATGCATTTCATTTCCATTTGCCCCATTCGACGCTCGGGGGACCATGACTTTAATCAACTTGCTTTCTTTCTATGTCAGAAAGCTTTCATGTAAAATTCAGCTTTTCCGGCTTCATAGTTCTTAAGAATAAGATTTTTAAAGGACTCCACCCCATTTTTACATTTTTTGTGATTATCTCCCTTTGAACAGGACCTGGCCCTTTAATTGAACAAATTTGAATTTCCTTCACCCAAGGATAATTTGTATTAAGTTTGATTGAATTAGTTCGACTGGTTCTGGAGAAGAAGATTTTTAAAAAAAATCAGTGTAATTTTACTCTTTCGCTATTATCTCCCCTTGGAAAAGGGTTATCCCCTTCATTTGAACAAACGTGAATCCCCTCTACCTAAGGATGATTAAAATTGGTTAAGTCTGGTTAAAATTGGCCCAGTGGTTCTGGAGAAGATTTTTATATGGCCACACCCCATTTTGACATTTTTGTGATTATCTCCCCTTTGAAGAGGACCTAGCCGTTTATTTGAACAAACTTGATATTCCTTCATCTAAGGATAATTTGTAATAAGTTTGATTGAATTTGGGCTGCTGGTTCTAGAGAAAAAGATTTTTAAAAATTTTCAGTGTGTTTTTACTCTTTCGCTATTATCTCCTCTTGGAGAAGGGCTATCCCCTTCGTTTGAACAAACTTGAATCCCCTTTACCCAAGGATGATTTGTGCCAAGTCTGGTTAAAATTGGCCCAGTGGTTCTGGAAAAGAAGTTGAAAGTGTAAAAGTTTACAGACAGACGGACGATGGACAACGGGCGATCAGAATAGCTCACCTGAGCTGAAAAAGTTGGAAAAAGACCATTAAATACAAACCAAAAAAAATCTTGCATATATTTGAGACACAACCAGTGACATAACTACCAATGAAAAAAGGACACAAAAATTTGTAAAAATGTCATGACTACCAAGAAATGACAGAAAAAATTCACAAAAACGTAAATTCTGCAAATACTTTCACCTTACTATTAAAAAGATAGACCACCTGCAAAAATAATGATACTAATCACAACAATGTATAAATGTTCATAAAAAAAGAAAATAACTGACATATCCTGAGTTTCCGATGATATCCCAACCAGCAACTCAAAATTAGGAACATTAACACTAAACTATAGTGTTCCAAGTTGCATTTGAGGTATTGAGTTAGTGAGTAGAAAAAAAATCTTGAAAATAACATTCACGTTTCTCGAGGTTTCTGAGAAGAAAACCCAATGTGGCTGAAATTTATATTTGAGTTTCTTGGACATCATAGTTCAATTTTTTTTCTTCAATTGGGCCCGAGTGCGTTTGCTAATGGGTTCACAGGGTGAAATTAGAGGTTTAACAGAGGATGGTGATGGTGTAGATGTTGTGGGGGTGACGAATTGCGGTGTTGCAGATGATGATGGTGTTTCTGGGGCAAGCGGTGGTGGTGACGATGGCACAGACAGCTCAATCTTTACATGGCGGATTCTGAGGCGAAGTTTTATTATGACGAAAATGGTCACTTTAAGGAAAATGGTGGCTGTTATGGCCCATGACAGAAACCCTAAAAAAGAAATGTGCAAGTAGATTAAGTATTTACAATTTATGAAACTCTAACATTACATTTTGTAGCTAGCAAAAAAAATTGCAATTATTTTTTATTAACATATAATTTAGCATCAAAGTTGACATCCTCATAAGAATCAGAATCAGAATCCAAGTCGTCATCGTGTACATTGCTACAAGGCTGGGCTATTTCTTGCAGTTCGTATTTTGAGGGTAAACGATTTTTCTTCACAATCTGATTTTTTTAAAAATAACCTTGTAGTAAGCTTCCTTTTTCCATTCCTATTTCTCTTACAATTTTTATAATACACACTTTTTAATTCATTTGCTTTAAATAATAAAAGAACTATAAAATTAAGTGAACATATGATAATGATATATATGGATGAGCCAGATATACCATCAATGAGATCTTCGTCCTCATCCTCATACGCTTTTTGGGTGCGACTTGTCGTGGACAAGATGACACTTGTAGTCTTAGTGGGTCCAATTGGTGGTGGTGGGGTGCGACTTGTCGTGGTCAAGATGACACTTCTGGTCTTAGTGGATCCAATTGGTAGTGGTGGGGTGCGACTTGGCGTGGTCAAGATGATACTTGTAGTCTTAGTGGGTCCAATTGGTGGTGGTGGTGGGGTGCGACTTGGCGTGGTCAAGATGATACTTGTAGTCTTAGTGGGTCCAATTGGTGGTGGTGGTGGGGTGCGACTTGGCGTGGTCAAGATGATACTTGTAGTCCTAGTGGGTCCAATTGGTGGTGGTGGTGGGGTGCGACTTGGCGTGGTCAAGATGACACTTGTAGTCTTAGTGGGTCCAATTGGTGGTGGGGGGTGGGGTGCGACTTGGCGTGGTCAAGATGATACTTGTAGTCTTAGTGGGTCCAATTGGTGGTGGTGGTGGGGTGCGACTTGGCGTGGTCAAGATGACACTTGTAGACCTAGTGGGTCCAATTGGTGGTGGTGGTGGGGTGCGACTTGGCGTTGTCAAAATGACACTTGTAGTCTTAGTGGGTCCAATTGGTGGTGGGGGGTGGGACTCCTTATTGTTGACCCTGGACCTATAAAATTGAAATCTTTACTTAATATCATGTGCTGCTATAGAGTCAATATGATGAAAATTAACCAAAACTTATATAACAAAGGAAAAACAGCCAACTAAAATTTATCACATATTTGAGGGTTTGTGTACCCACGTGTGAATCTGCAAAATTTTTAGCCATTTTCTAGTGTAAAATCTAAGGGCTTACTACCCCCCACCCCCTCCTTTAAATCAGCCACTGCATTATCATTATTGTCTGAAATATATTTCCCTGGTTATTGATTTTTTTCTTTGAGAAAATGAACGGATGGTCAAAAGTCTAAAAACTTTGGGTATATTTGAAAATAAATTGCCTTTTTTGTTGACTCTAGAACGTGCAAAGAGAACTTGTATGTAAACAATGCCAGTAAAGTGCATTCTGGGTTGACCGGAAACAGAATTCCCTTTACTAAAATTAGAATCAGTTTATTTCTGTGCATGACGATGCAGGGGTGGATTTTAAAAAAAAAAGGGGGGGGGAGGCTCTTTCCATCTCGAACTATAGCAAAACTCCAGATTTGTTAGTCCAAGTGGTGGGATTTTTTGTTTATTAAATATATTTCCTAATGATGTAGAATCTATATGTATTGCCCATACATTTAAATAAAATACAAGTTCGTTACTTACTGTAGCATCGTCTCCCTTGAAGAGTTGTCAGCTTCCTTAAATACCCTGGAAAGATGTTCTGCCCACATTTCGAAACCAACACATCTCGCACCTTCCCAGCAGCCGCGTTTACAATTCTCACACATGATTGATATGCTTTGGTGCAATCGGCAACACCACCACTGACAGTACAAATGCCACACTGCATCGTGCTAGATCTAGGCCGAATTGGTAGGACATGACCAAATATGAAAAATGTTCCCAAGGAAAAAGCACAGATGTAAAAAGCTAGAACTCGACCGTTAACTATCACGGCGCCTATAATGTGTTAGAATCTCGTGCAGGTTGCACAACGTGTCACATGGCACTTAAAACAGTATGTAACCTTATTTGGTATCAGCGGATTCTGATTTGAATTTTATGCGGGTCTAGCTTTCATTACCATAATTACCGAAAAATGACAAACGCAACAATAAAACAAAATTAATTTATGTTCACGTTGAAAAAAAGCTCGTTTAAAATACAGAAGCTGTCAGTTATTGACGAGAGTATCTTAATATATATATATATATATATATATATATATATATATATATATATATATAGAATTAATGGTAAGCCTTTCTTAAACAATAGAAAATATTTCATTTTATTTTATTACAGTACATAGTTAGCATTTGATATATATTTCTTAAAGATAGATCTACACCCCTGACGCAATTAAGAACAGGTCATACCTGCGTGTGACGGTGTAACGACCTAAAAAAAATGAAAAAAGCAAGGGGAAATTTTTAAAAGTTGAACACATTTTATTGAACGATAATAAAACCATCAAAGTTTGATCAGATATATCAGTCAGTGTTTTCCTCTCAAGTTACACTTTTCTATTTTTTTTAACACATTATATTAATTAAACATAGAAAATATAAGTTACAATTATATGTATATAACCCGGAGTGTCTTTCTGTTAAAAAATAGAACAAAAGTATATCTTAGTACAGGTGCTCCCTCTATCTCTTGGGTCAATATTTGTACGATAAGATTTCTGCATGCCGCGCAGACACGTTTTAAAGAGCGCGGTATTTTCAAAGGTGAATTAATGACTACGGTCGTGAGTTAACTCCCTATTCAAAACCCACTTCTGGCGTGTTTAATCCCCCCTTGATTTCAGTTACGTGACCAAACAAAACAAAAAAAGGAAAGGAAACGGGGTGTAACGTCTGATTCCTCCGTATCCCACGTACTTTTTACAAAGTATATAAAGTATGCTTGACAGAAAATTTTATCACCTTTTTTAAAACAAGATCTCTTGGAGGCAAACAGTCATCGGTCGAAATAACATGACGGATTTCTCCGATTTATTGTAAGTAGAATTGCAATTTAATACTTTACGTGTCAGATTTTTTTAAGACTAGGCATTTCACGTAATTACAATATTTCACATCATTTTTTTCATATGCAGTACTAATTTTAGGTAACCCATACATACAAGCTTCTATTTTCGCGATACTATTTTAAAATATCTGTAGCACTTAATCTTTGCACAAACAAAATACCTAATTTTAAGTGAGGTAAAAACAATGAATATTTTGACCTAGGGTTTTCTTTAGAGATCAAATTATACTTGACTTTATTGGTCAGGAATGTATTTTTCTCGCAAGGATAAAGATTATCATAAATCTCTTATTATAAATGTTCTTAATTTTTGAATAACCGTATATGTGAATTACATTTCATTTTATACCAAGTTTCGTATTATATTACAATTAATTCTTGAGATGAAACCTGGTGCATCGGATACCTTAGCCCCTTACATGACAGATACGCATTTTTACATACTACCAGTGGATACGACAACAAAATTAGCTTTTCTTATAATTAAAAAGAGAAATACTATATTTTTAAGTTAAATGGCACCAAAATTACAGTGAAATGCATCTGTTATATTGTGCTAACCTAGTTGAAACATGAATTTCTCTGTCATATAAGGGGTTAATGTGTCTTTGAAAATTAATTGTCATTCTTACATATGTACTTAAATCTCCCCCCCTCTCTCTCTCTCTCTCTCTCTCTCTCTGTTTTAATGATCTTAAACGTGTCGTTAATATCTATCATTTGTTAATTACACAGTGATTTGGAAACATGTCCAGACTTTGGAGACGTATGGGGGCAAATACATGCGCAGGTTTCTTCTGAAAATAAAACACCACAGTCTGAAGCAAAAAGAACTACCAAGGATAACACCGCGTCACCCATAATGAAGACTTTATTTTCTAATCCAGTGGCCATCCCTCTTAAAGAAAGTGTCCAAATTCAGACAAAGAATATTAAAACACCAGTCCTAGACAAGCAGGAAAAGGTACGTATTAAATCGGAACTGCCTTTTCAAAGGTAAGGATATACACTTATTAATTTATTCATACTGGTATACTTTATTCATATAGAAGGTGTTGCACATCTCATTTTCAATTTTCCTTAAGGTATTACATGTAAGGGTGTTAAAATTAAAGTGTTCAGATATATGATAAAACCAAATAGAACTTGTGTCTTGATTAATTGTTTTTTAGAAAATAAGTTAAAAGATATGTTTTCACCAGAATTAGAAAAAATGACTTCTTTGAAACAAACTGAATTTAACATGAACATCCTCTTCGAGTTTTCCACTAAAAAATTGTCACTTTGAAATTTGTTTCATAAAGGTACTTTAATTTAAGACAAAAACAACAAGAACAACAAATCCACTGATACTAATTTCAATTTTACAATTTCATTTTCTATATACATTTTTTTTTAGCTATTCAGCCCCAGCATGTACCACTAGTACTTTGACACCAACGTACTCACCAGCTATTGATGAAAATTGGCCGCCATCATTCACAAATGCGGAGGATTCTATCCTTACAACCCTTAGGTTAGTCATTTGATATGATTATTGGGCCAAAAATAAAATATCGTTTGTTTTCCCTTTCCGACCGACCCATCAAAATCGCTGTGACCCCAACAAATTTTATTGCATCATCTGAGAAAAAAATGATTTTTAAATGATTTCATTCCTATCATACCTGAACTCGGTAGATGTGTCTAATAAATTTGCTATTAAACATTGATAAACAAATTTAAACGTTAATTAAAACATAACAAATAAATGCACTTTATTGTCTGGTATCTTAATAAATGTTGGTGGAAAAATAAAATATTTTTCCTACCTACCGACCCATAGGTCAAAATGCTGAGTCGGAAAGGGGAAACAAAGAATATTTTAATTCAGGCCTTGTAAAGGATATCTTTTTCCTTAACTAAATTTAAGATAGACTCTCTCTCTCTCTCTCTCTCTCTCTCTCTCTTAGAAAGGGTGTTTTTTTAAAATTACATTTTACAAATAAATTTTGTATCTTTTAAAAGGAGGAAGAATCCGAAAAAATTTGATGAGTTGAACAGAAGGTTCTCGGAACCTAGAGTCACCACATCAAGAGAATTTAAGGTTTTAAAAGCGCTGCAGAAGCGGATCATCAGGGACATGGAGCAGAGTGAGATAATTGTTAATTATCTCACTGATAAATATGGAGAGGAAGAACCGGAAAAGAAAAGAGTAAAGTTTTCTTCTTTTGAATAGATTTTTGTGAACAAAAGTGTTGATTTAAAAAACAACTCTACCTCTCAAATGTGTGAAAAAAAGCCGAATTTAAATAAATTTATGTGTTGAATATGGGTTTTGGGAACCAAGAGTCACAACTTCAAGGCCATTTAAGACTTTACAGAAGCGGATATTCTCGGACATGCAGCAATTGAAAGTTTACTTTAATAGCAATTAAAGTTTGTAAATTATTTTCAATAGATTTGTTGAGAACTGTGTCGATTAAAAGATACTTGTGAAATTAGGATTTTGTCTCAAATTGAGGGTTATCGCAAGTTAAAAATGTTACTGGATTAATTTGACAAAATATGAGACTGTGGGACAGTTCAAGTGTGAAGCTGTGTTACTATATGCATTCATTATTACCGGATACCCATTACAAAGTGGAAAGATTTTCGTAGTTAATAAATGAATATTGATACTTTTCAAACGTGTATATTTTTTAAAGTGATTTATTCTTTCATTTATAGGAAACAATTACTCTTTTTATCCCTTGTGATTCTATCTTAGGGGTGTGTTGAAAAATTAGTTGATGAAAATTAGACGTACCTTCAATAAGAAAAAAAATCTTCTGATGCTCTTCCTGGGTTTTCTTTTCGTATTAAGAAGCGATATACCACTAAATTATATAAGTAGTGAGCAACCCTAGATGGAAACAAAAGGTACATTGATCTCACCTGTACATCAAGGTTACCCGGTCAAGGTGACCAAATCATTGATTCCTAAACGGTGACCGCAGACGGATGACCTTAGATGGACCCATATGTCAAGATGGCCTAATTATTAAGATGATACCGTCATTAAAGTGACCCCTGTATAAAGGTGACCTTATTTATCATGGTGACTCACATATATAGGTGACCTGGTTATCAAAGGGTACTGGCCTTGAAGGTGTCCTGGTTTGTCAAGGTCACTGACATTGACCTTAATTTCACAAGGTGACCCTTTATCTAGGTCAAGGTCACTGACTGTAGAGACTCCAGACACCTATACCAACTACTACGGTAGCAGATGAGAACAAGATCAGTGTCTTCGCCAATTTCGACGACTTGTGTTGACTGAGCACATGCTACAGCTGTTGATATGATGAGACAATCTGCATCTTCCTCTGCAAGGATGACCGTGTATTCATTTTTCCGAAGTCTTTGGGCAAGAAGACTTATGAAACGAGACTTGTTGTTGTTATTTGTGAGAAGAAATTCTTTGTTAGATTTGAAGGTCATATCTGAAGTAAATGTTACATCAGGGGAGATGATGCCCTTTGAACGTCGAAGATGAGTCGCGTCTTTGGTCGAGGGTTCACTGGAATATCCATCAAATACAATAGTTGGTCTCGAGTATCTTCTAATAATATACTCAACATACAACTGACATATAGCATTGAATGACATGCCTTTTGTCCATGGGATACGCTGTAGCAAAGAACCGCCATCCAAAACAAAATGTACAACAAGCAATTCCTTCTCTGATACAGCACAATCGCCCATACTCCAAATTGCATCTGAAATTTGAGGCTTACTTGCTGCTCTTGGAAGTCCTGAAGGTTCAAAGATCGATGATGGATGCGTTGATAATTCATATTTGAAGATATTTGCAATATCTTCAACAGATTCTCTAGATGAAATTTACCGTTAGTCTTTGAAAAAGCACTTGGGGATCAACCGCTGTAGATATCTTATATTTTTTTAAAACTTCTTTCAGGGCAATAAAGAGAAGAAGATTATGTAAAGAAGAGGATAAGTTTATATCTTATTTCAGGTGGGGGAACTCATTGACCCTCGTTTTTTTGTTTATACAAAAGTTTAACAATTTATGGAATTGGTATCTTCTTAGGTTTATTACTGTATTTTTTTTAAAGAAATAATAACCCTCAACGGTACGAGCAGTTAGAGAATAGAGTGAGGGGAGAGGGAGGATTGACATTTTTAGGATATGGAGATACGGTCATGTCACTGGAAAATAACAACACAGCTTCAAACATTGTGTCGATGGGAGATATTAATTGCGGTACAAGTGCCCACAGCACGGTTCCTTACGACGTATCGATGGTGAATAGTGTTTCAACCACCGTATCGATCCCTTTTGAGCATGAAATTAACGCTATATCTGAGTTGGTGGATTGCATGAGAGTAGACATAGAACAAACGTCTATGATAATGATGTATATAAAAGATTACATGAAAAAATTTTCGAGTAATATTTGTATTTATTGTATGTACTCGGAAATTGTTATTGAATTCAGCGCTATAGTTCTGTACATTGTAGTGTTGTAAGTTTATAATATTGTTTTTTTAAAAAAAAATGTTATGTGTATAGAATATATATATATATATATATATATATATATATATGTTTAAAATTGTTATTAAATACGGGTACTTACTTAAATGTTATGAATCTGTTTGGCTGAGGAGACAAGTAGGTGCTATGGATTCTTGGATAATCTGCCTTTACGAGGTTGTCAATGTTTTCTGAAAGTGATGGTCTCTTTTTATACTTTTTTAAAAAAGGTGTAACCGTTAACACCGTGAGAAAAGTTTTGGGTGTAACCGTTAACACCGTGAGAAAAGTTTTGGGTGTAACCGTTAACACCGTGAGAAAAGTTTTGGGTGTAACCGTTAACACCGTGAGAAAAGTTTTGGGTGTAACCGTTAACACCGTGAGAAAAGTTTTGGGTGTAACCGTTAACACCCTGAAAAAAGGTTTTCGGGTTTTTTTTTGTGATTGTTGATCACTGATAGGAAAATGACTGTGACTTTTGTTAAATATGATCAAAATGACTGTGACCTTTGTATCGGGTACTGATAAGAAAAAACTGACTGTGACCTGTACTTGTATTGGTACTGATAAGAGATTGACTGACCTGAAATTGACTGTGACCTCTGTTGACCTTTGGGTACTGATAAGAAAGTGACTGTGTACTACTACCTATACTACTGACCATGACTGTAGTGATGGCAGAGGAAGACATGACCGTACTGTAGTGATGGCAGAGGAAGACATGACCGTACTGTAGTGATGGCAGAGGAAGACATGACCGTACTGTAGTGATGGCAGAGGAAGACATGACCATACTGTAGTGATGGCAGAGGAAGACATGACCGTACTGTAGTGATGGCAGAGGAAGACATGACCGTACTGTAGTGATGGCAGAGGAAGACATGACCGTACTGTAGTGATGGCAGAGGAAGACATGACCGTACTGTAGTGATGGCAGAGGAAGACATGACCGTACTGTAGTGATGGCAGAGGAAGACATGACCATACTGTAGTGATGGCAGAGGAAGACATGACCGTACTGTAGTGATGGCAGAGGAAGACATGACCGTACTGTAGTGATGGCAGAGGAAGACATGACCGTACTGTAGTGATGGCAGAGGAAGACATGACCGTACTGTAGTGATGGCAGAGGAAGACATGACCGTACTGTAGTGATGGCAGAGGAAGAAGATTCGCGAACGGTCGTAAGATGGCATGCGCTGTGCGAGGAATCGGAGGATACGGATCGAGACAGTGCGTCCAATGAAGAAGACGATTATGCGCGAGACGGTCAGGACAGTTGTGCTCGAGACGAGGACGACCGAGACGATGCTAGTGCGGTGTATGAAGAAGACGATAGACGCGAGACGGCTGAGGATATTCACCGCTCAACAATATGTTTGATACTGAACAAGACAGTCCGACGAGAACCTAATGGGGCAGAGGAAATCTCCAGAGATTCCCACGTGATATATTCGAAAGACTTGACCCCTGAAAACATTGACCCGTGTGCCATTGCATATGAAATAATTTCGGAAGTGCCCAAACACCTTGAGGAAGGAGATGTGGGAATCGTGAGGAGACATTTCCGTTTAAAAATTTGTATATAGACCTGTAAATTATTATTGTATATATGAACAGTTAAAAACTTGTGTATATTTGACTTTTATTTAATTTTTGTGTTTATTATGTTCCAATACCGGTATCTACTTAGCATGTATAATTATTTTATCGGTACTGTGCTATTGTTTTTATTATATATTGTTTTAAATGAAGATAATATGTCGTACATTTTAAATTTATTATTCAATTACCCTATGTCGTTTCGAACGGAGTCGGAAACTTAAGAGAGGGAAAGTTGTAAGATATTTAAGACAATCATTTTTTTATCAGTTTAATTAGTATAAAGTTCTTTCTAAATTCCCGTATCTATATTTAGAATTGCTCCTCGCGAGAAATGATGATTACCCAATCTTTGTTCATACTCAATTGCTCGTCGCGAGCAATCACTATTGTTTATATATCATTGCTCCTAATGAGCATTGTGTATATATAGGGATATATAAGGAAGGTTGGGGTTCGAAATTTTGGATTGTTTTTATCTATGTGCCTTGGGGTAAATATGTGCCATTTTCTTTGAGATTTTTGATTATTGTGAACCTGTGGATTATTAAATGATGAACATGTAAATAAATTGTATATAACTGTACTTGCGTCTCATTTCTACTAAAGCTAATGCTTTAGAGGCTGAAGGAATATTTTAACATGGAATAATTATCAATTTGGACTTATACTAAAATGTGAAATATTGTTGATAGCGAGCCGTGTACCGCTCGACGGCATTACAATAACTTTGGGTTTTTCCATTTATTGAAACGTATAATTGATGACACGGCTTCAAAGTTGGCATGTACAGCATTTTTGCACTGTGAAATTTGTTTTTTGTATGGAGTATATAGAGAACATCGCCTCAAATTTTTATTTAGGCTGGGAACCTTCAATTTTTAAGGTAATTTGTTGAAATTTGGATTAAATTGTCCCATTAATTTGTGTCAATCAAAAAATGTTTGTTCTTTTAATATTCACTACACAGTGTGTTCAAAATTCTAGATTAAAAAATAATTTCTTAACAAATCCTTTACATCGCCATGAAGAGAAGAGGATTCAAGATGGAGGATATGCAAATGAGCAAAATGGCAATATTTCCCGCAATGCAGATACAATGTACCTGGGATGAGACCACCGACCTTCCGCAAGTAAACTACATAGAATATAACTAATCCGGAAATATATGGACATAAAAAATCCGGAAAACATGGAAATAAAAATTCCGGAAAAAGAAAAATATTAATTGGTCGTAACAGTAG
The DNA here is from genome assembly GCA_024699665.1 of Ostrea denselamellosa. Taxonomy (NCBI): domain Eukaryota; kingdom Metazoa; phylum Mollusca; class Bivalvia; order Ostreida; family Ostreidae; genus Ostrea; species Ostrea denselamellosa. The sequence goes on along the minus strand of JAMZEH010000075.1, from coordinate 1,276,297 downwards.
CTGAAAGATTGCTCAAGCGGCTATAAGCAAGAAACAATCAATCAGTATTGGTGGATGTACTGACTTGCACGTGATTAATGGTAATCTTACCGGTGCAATTTACAGGGACGAGATACCGCATCCAATTCGCGAATCGCCGCATCTTATGCATTGACCAATCAGAAGATGTTATGACGTAGACTAAAGCGTAATCAAAAGTTGCGTGGAGGAAGGTTAGACACACAGATTCGCTTAACATTTAGCAGTACGATTAGTTTGGCTGACCATGGTAAAAAGGTGTGCATACGGACTATGCAACAGTGATAATAGGTATCCGGAACGAAATGAGGGGGCGATATTCTATCCGTTTCCTAAGCCTAAGACGAAATTAGATCAATGTCGAAGGTGGATCAAGGCGTGTAATCGGCCCCATTAACAACTTAACGCCGACAGGATAACGAAAAACACTTATGTCTGCTCAAAGGTAAGTTGTTGTAGAACAGATAAACATCCAGTAATGATTTTGTGCAGTATATTATTCACAGAACTTGTCAGGAGTAAGTTAGTAACGATATGTTGAAGAGATTAAAATTAGCCAGAATTTCCTTCAATGTCAACAATAAAGCCCGCAGTCGTACTAGAAGTTAATAAATATATACATGATATATAAACAAAATATACAGCATTATGCCGCCTGCGTGGCGCAGTGGTTAGAGCGTCGGGCTCAAAGATCTGATGATCATTGAGTCGGGGGTTCGAATCCCACTGTGGGACGTGGGTGCCGGTCTTTCGGATGAGACCGTATAAACCGAGGTCCCGTGTCGCAGTAGGTGTGGCACGATAAAGATCCCTCCCTGCTCAAAGGCCCTGAGTGCCGAGCATAGGCCTAAATTTGCAGCCCTGTCACCGGTAATGGTGACAGCCGCCGGATAGCTGAAAAATTGCTCAGGCGGCTATAAACAAACAAACAAACAAACAAACAAAACAAAAACACACCATTATATTTCATATCAACTCCCAGTGGCGAGTGCCCGTGAGTTTAAGGGGGAGGGGTGTACCAGAAACGTGTATAAGTAGTAACAAAATATGATGAAAACTGTAGTGTTTGTACAATTTATTAGTAATAGCAATCCGGAATTTATGAGGTCGATCATACTGTTATTTGATTTGTACTGTTAGATGTTGACCGGAAGTAGTTAATAAAAGCACATGTTTTGGAAATAGTGTTTTCTCTGAAAGTGAAGTGCATAGCGGGTTATCCGGAGTGAGACCCCAGGCATCACAATCGGCGACGAGGATAACAAATCGGATAGGAAAGGGAAATAAGAAGATGGCGAAGTTGTTAAGTGATTTATCAACAGTTCAACCCTTCGATGTTCACGGAGACTCGACTACGGTGGGTGCTCAATGGCAAAAATGGTTACGTTCGTTTGAACTTTTCTGTGTCGGTAGAGGCGTGACAAACAACGCTCAAAAGAAAGCTCTTATGTTACATTGTGGCGGCTGTGACTTGCAAGATGTTTACTTTACGTTTGAACCAAAGGATCCGGGTGTGGGCGAAAATGTTTACAGTGTTGCACAAAAACAGCTAAGTGACTACTTTATGCCACAAGAAAACGTGCCGTATGAGAGACACTTGTTCAGAAACATGAGTCAGAAACCAGATGAGACAGTTGACCAGTACATAACACGTTTAAGGCAACGAGTTCAGTTTTGTAAATTCGGAGATCAAGCAAATGAGCAAATTCGGGATCAAGTGATTGAGAAATGTGTATCGCACCACCTGAGGAGAAAGTTGCTAGAGAAAGGTCAAGATCTCACCTTAGATCAGCTAAGAACTACTGCTAGAGCATTCGAGTCCAGTGAGAAGCAGGCGCAGTCAATTGCAATGGGGAGCAACATGAAAACAGAGGCGGACCCCGTAAACTTTGTCAAGTCGCGTGGACCAAGGACGCACAGGGATTCTCGTCCGTCAGATAGGAAATGTTACAGATGTGACAATTATGGACACATCTCGACTGATGCTAAGTGTCCCGCGAAGGATAAGGAGTGCAGTAAGTGTCATAAAGTTGGACATTTTGCTAAGTGCTGCAAAACTAAAATGAAATTTAATAGAACTTCTAAACGTCATTCGGGAAGAAACAAAGTCAACCTTGTGAATAGGAGTGATTCTGATGACTCAGATGGATACGTTTTTACTGTCAGCAGTGAAAGTCGAACAAGCAGCATTTCAGTTACTATTGGAGGAGTATCTACGAACATGATCATTGACTCAAGAGCAAGCTGCAACTTAATTAGCCGAAGTGAGTGGGAAAGACTCAAAACTGAAAAAGTGAAATGTGAATCAAAGAAGTGCACAAGGAAACTTTACGCCTATGGAAGTAAAGTACCGCTGGATGTTGCTGGAAGTTTTACAGCAGAAGTATCTACATGTATTGGAATGTCTACAGAAGCAGTAGAGTTCATTGTTGTTGAAGGTCAAGGACAGAATCTTCTTGGAAAAGACACTGCAGTGAAACTTAATGTACTCAGACTTGGACCGGACAATGTGAACAAAATTTCAGGAAGTGACTTACAGCAACAATACAAAGAGGTGTTTACAGGACTGGGTAAACTTAAGGACTTCCAGTTGCAAATTCCAATCGATAAATCAGTTAAACCAGTAGCTCAAAGTGTGCGACCAGTGCCATTCAGCCTTAGGGACAAGATTGAGAAAAAGTTGGAAGAACTCCTGGAAATGGACATAATCGAGAGAGCGGAGGGACCTACTCCATGGGTTAGTCCGATCGTTGCTGCACCTAAGCCAAATGGAGACATCAGATTATGCATTGACATGCGGCAAGCGAACACAGCAATTTTACGCGAACGTCATCCTATACCTACAGTTGATGAAGTTCTCCAGAATCTTAACTGCAGTAAAGTGTTCAGTAAATTAGACTTGAATCTTGCATTTCATCAGATAGAGCTGAGTGAAGAATCCCGGAGCATTACAACATTTGTGACCCACAAAGGACTTTTCAGATATAAACGACTGATGTTCGGAATCAGCTGCGCACCGGAGATGTATCAGAGGATTATTTCACAACTTTTGCAAGGATGTACAGGAGTCAGAAACATTTTTGATGACATCATTGTTCATGGAGCAACCAAAGAGGAACATGATCGAAATCTAGAAGCACTGCTGCAGAGATTGAGAGAAAAGGGATTAACTCTCAATTTCAACAAATGTCAGTTCAACATATCCGAGATAGATTTCATGGGTCATTTGTTGTCAGCAAGAGGAATTGGTCCGGAGAAGGCTAAAATTGAAGCAGTAACTGAAGCGAGAAGGCCGGAGACAGCATCAGAAATAAGGAGTTTCCTCGGATTGGTGAATTTTTGTGCCAGATTTATCCCCGATTTGGCAACGTTGACGGAACCCTTAAGGAGACTAACAAAGCATGGTGTTAAGTTTAACTGGGGTGCTGACCAAGATGATGCATTTAACACGTTGAAGAAGAAGATGACGGATGCAGAAACCTTAGGATACTTTAACACTAAGGCGAAAACACAACTGATCACTGATGCGAGCCCAGTAGGCCTCGGAGCTGTGCTAACACAAATTCAGAATGGAGAAAAGCGCATTATTTCATATGCAAGCCGTAGCCTGACAGATGTTGAGAAACGATATTCTCAAACGGAGAAGGAAGCACTGGGAATCATATGGGCATGTGAACGTTTCCACATGTATTTATATGGAATTGATTTCGAACTCTTGACCGATCACAAACCACTGCAATACATTTATTCAGCCACTTCTAAACCAAGTGCACGGATCAGCAGATGGGTGCTTCGCCTTCAACCTTATACATTTAAGGTTATTCACATCAGAGGAAAGAACAACGTAGCAGATTCGTTATCACGACTGACGAAAGTAAATGAAGGTAAAGTGGCACAAACTGACACAGAGGACTTTGTGAAATTTGTAACTCTATATGCAGTACCAAAAGCTATGTCTGTGAAGGAAATTGAACACGAGTCAGCCATTGATCCAGTGTTGAAAAGAGTTCGTGCGAATGTGCTTACAGGGAAATGGACTAAAGGGGAAGACAAAGCATTTCAGATTGTGAAGGATGAATTGTCTGTTGTCGGAAAACTCGTTCTAAGAGGAACTCGAATAGTTATGCCTGAGACTCTCCGCAGTAAGACATTGAAAATTGCACATGAAGGTCATCCAGGAATTGTTCTCATGAAACGTCGTCTTCGTACAAAAGTTTGGTGGCCAGGAATCGACCGCAACGCTGAAGATGTGTGTAGGAAGTGTCATTCTTGTCAAGTTGTTAGTCAGACATCAGCACCAGAACCAATTAAAAGTGCTGATTTACCCAAAGGTCCATGGCAACAACTCGGAGCTGATTTACTGGGACCTCTTCCATCGGGAGACTATTTATTTGTCGTGGTAGATTACTACAGTCGATACGTAGAAGTTGATGTCATGAAGAAAACAACTAGCGACAGGATTGTGAAAAGTCTTCACAGGATGTTTGCGACACATGGATTACCATTACAAATAGTGTCAGATAATGGACCACAGTTCATAAGTAGTGAATTCAAGGATTTCATGGAACAGGAGGACATTGAGCATAGGAAAGTTACACCCCTATGGCCTCAAGCTAATGGTGAAGTGGAGAGGCAAAACAGATCTATGCTTAAACGACTGAAAATTGCACAGATAGAGAAGAGGAATTGGCATGATGAACTCTCAGACTACTTAACGATGTACAGAACGACTCCGCATTCCACTACAGGAATTAGCCCCTCGGAAATGCTATTCAAACGGAAGATTCGTACAAGATTACCCATGTTAGACACCATGTTATTTGAACCAGACGATATGGACCAGGAAGTCCGTGACCATGATGCAGAGAAGAAAGGTTCTTCAAAATACAACGCCGATATGACTCGTCAAGCTAGGAAGAGTGAAATTACAGAGGGAGACGCAGTTCATTTGAAACAACGTGCAGAAAATAAACTTTCACCGACCTTTCAAAGTGAACCATACGAGGTTGTGTCGAAGAAAGGAAACAGCGTTACCATACAAAGAGATGGAGTCTGTTATAAGCGCAATGTAACACATGTTAAGAAGTACGAGGAATGTGATACTCGCGATAAAGAACCGTGTGAGAATTCGAATTCCAAAGAGGATGTAACTGAACAGAGTAATGATCGCGTACCCGACATTGCGAAATCGCGTCCCAATAGAGCAGTGAAACTACCTAGCAGATTTGACGACTTTGTGATGATTTAAGTGATTATATGGTCAATGTACTTTGTTTTCATTTGAAATTGAAAGTTTTCTGATATATTTAATTTGGCATAAGATAATGCTTTGAACTGCGAAAGACCTTAACATGCTAATTATAGATTACACACTGTAATTTTTCTTAAGGACTCGTACAGTTATTTTCTGTTTAGCAAGTTCGATAACTGCAAAGACTTATTACGTTTATAAGAAAAGTTCCAATAACACAGTGTATTCATAAATGAAATTATTTGAAATATTAATGTAAAGTTAATTCTGAAGAAGGGAGGAATGTAGTGTTTGTACAATTTATTAGTAATAGCAATCCGGAATTTATGAGGTCGATCATACTGTTATTTGATTTGTACTGTTAGATGTTGACCGGAAGTAGTTAATAAAAGCACATGTTTTGGAAATAGTGTTTTCTCTGAAAGTGAAGTGCATAGCGGGTTATCCGGAGTGAGACCCCAGGCATCACAAAAACAATATCATCATTCAGCAAGTATTCTATGAATAATTGAAATATGATGCACAGATGCATTTATCTTTGTTCTTGGACATGTGCTATGACATTCACAATATATTATTTTAAATTACAGCATTTCATGAATTGTTGTGGTCCTACACCAACATATCCTGACCCCATTCCGCAGACTACCAGCAGCAGCACACCCAAGCCATCCAGACTGCCTCTAAAGAACAGTCATAGTAAAGTATTTATCAATAATTATTATTAAAATTTTGAGTTTTTGTAATTAAAAATTTTCAACTTTAAAGAATTAATCATTACTTTCAAAGTAGAAACTTGTAATATTTTAGAAACATTGTAAGTTATATATAAATCTTCAAAGTCATTAATTAACCTAAATAGCATGCATGTTGAATGTTGTTATTACAGCAATCACCTTTCTATTATTTCAGTATATCAGAAAATTATGCTGGCAATGAAGAAAACACAGCTGTGACAGAACCTTGTCAGCCTGACATATCAACATGCATCAACATGTCAACTTCCTCGCAAACTGAGGAAAAATGTAAGTGCATGTATGCCAGTTAAGAACTGCATACAATAACCAACATAAATTGAAAATAACAGTTTATTCAATTAGATTGTGAAAGTAACAGAAGCATATTTTGCTTAAATTTGCTTGAGCATAGAAGTTGGATTTCGGCGTGTTTTTGAAATGAGCAGTTAATAGAAAGTTGAACAGTTTACATTGAAATGTACAAGTGTTCTTTGGATTAGGATTTTTATTCCCGTGTTTTTTTTGGATCTGATGGCGAGAAGAAGTCTAGCGATGCACTTTGGTAAGTAAAGATGTTTAGATTTGTGACAAAAGTAGTTCGGACCGGAAGTGCTTTATCAAACGCGGGTGTGATAAACCTATGGTTTATCAAGCTATCAATATACACCACACATATGAGATAAATCTGTTTATCTACTGTTTATTGTTCGAGTTATGGAAATTCCCTTGAAAGATAAATAGGTTAGCATGTGTGACGTAGACCACTACGTGTAATTCATCGTCTGCTCATAGTTTTGTTTACATAATATCTCGACAACAAAATGGAGGCAAATCGACAAGAAATGTCAACACCCTTGAAACAAATGATCGTGGAATTGTTTTTGAACGGAGGGAAGGCATCAGATATTGCAAGCAGTGTCAACAGATATCTAGCTTCAGTGTATCGTGTTATTCGGAAGTTTCAGAGTATAGGATCTACGGAAAATTAACCAAGATCAGGTCGGCCTCGTTCTACTGACGATCGGGAGTATCGGAGGCTTCAGAGGATTGTAAACAAGGATCGTCGGGCTCCTCTTAGGGACATTACTGCTGAATTTAATGACAGAAGAGCAACATCAGTGTCTCAGAAAACTATTAAACGTCGATTGAAAGCTAGTGGTTTCTTAAGGGGTGTATATAGGGAAAAAGTTGTGATAAAGAGTGTCAACAGAAAGAAACGTTTATCATGGTGTAGAGGGAAGAGGCGATGGGATGTACAAAATCAGTGGTCGAAAGTTATATTCAGTGACGAGTCTCAGATATGTGTTGGTGAGAACAACCGAGTGTATGTGTGGAAAAAAGCCGGCGAAGGTTGGAGACCCGACTTAGTACCGCGACAAAATGGCCGAAAGTTCAGCATCATGGTTTGGGGTTGCTTATGTTTTCATGGCGTGGGGACATATGTCGAGTGGAAGGAAATATAAATTCTGAAAAATACATTGACATATTAGATACAAACCTCTGGTCTGTGATAGTGCGTCATTTTCCCAACGGAAGCTACCTTTTTCAGGATGACAATGCCCCTGTACATCGATCTCGTAGGACCCAGGTTGGTTAAACACCAAGGGAGATTATTAACGGAGGCAGCCATCAGAAGCAATGGTTACTGGATCACAGGAGCCAAACGACTGGTCTCCTCAGTCATCAACCACTGTGTTACCTGCAAGCGACTACGTGGAAAGGTTCAAGAACAGATAATGAGCAACTTACCTCTGGAACGCACCTCCGCAGGACCACCATTTTCCATTGTCGGTGTTGACACCTTTGGGCCATGGGAGGTTGTAGCCCGCAAGACAAGAGGTGGTCTTGCTCACAGTAAAAGATGGGCCATTTTGTTCACCTGCATGGCTATACGGGCAGTGCACATTGAGCTCATAGAGGAGATGAGCAGCTCCGCCTTTATAAATGCTTTACGCCGTTTTGTATGTAAACGAGGCTCAGTGAAGGAATTCTGTTCTGATCGTGGAACTAACTTTGTTGGAGCTTTGGTTGCTCTAAGAGTGGATGGTGTGTGTGTAGAACAAGGACCAGTGCAGGAATTTCTTCATAATTCGGGAATCATTTGGAAGTTCAACCCTCCTCATGCTTCACACATGGGGGGTTCTTGGGAGAGGATGATAGGTATGGCCCGCAAGATCCTAAACACAATGCTTTTTCAACACAAGGGCCAATTAACCCATGAAGTCCTTCACATGTTCATGTATGAAGTGTCAGCCATAATCAACTCCCGACCAGTGACCCCAATATCAACTGATCCTGAAAATCCAATCATCATCAGCCCAGCCATGCTGCTGACTCAAAAGACCGGTTTTGACCCTGTACCGGATTTGGATGACGACGTAAGGAACCTTTACAAAACAGGATGGAAGCGTGTTTTTTGGTTGTCCAACGTGTTCTGGAAACGATGGAAGGGAGAATACATGAGTGGTCTCCAGATTCGCAGGAAATGGAACCAACAACGAGAAAATTTGAAATCTGGGGATGTTGTTCTGGTACGCGATTCCACAGCTTGTCGAAATAGGTGACCCCTGGGTTTAATTCTTAGGGTCTTTCCTTCCAAGGATGACGGAAATGTTCGCACAGTGGAAATTCGCATGTTTAAGGATGAGAAACCGACGATACTGGTGCGACCTATATCCGAACTTGTCAGCCTGGTGAATTAACTGTGCACCATATATTAGCCTGGTGAATTGACTGTGTATCTCAGTTTCAACTTACATGTACAATTCTAGTCAGTTATCGTACATTATTTTTACATTTTGTACCTAGTCAAGAGATGATAGTGTTTTGTATTCTAGTCATTTCATTGTTAGACTAAATAACCAAATGTCAGACTAACTGAATTTAACTCATGCATGCAAGTTGTCTGAATATGATCCTTTGAACTAGTTCTTAGTGATAGCATAATGGTTCATTTATTTGTGAATTTGTGTGAAAATGGAGATATTTTACAATATCTGGCGAGGAGTGTAGTGGAACGAGTTATCTAATTTTGTACTTCTGCATCCTGTGTGAGAGTTATCGTTCGTTGTGTGAAAAAGGCGCAAAGAATGCACGCTTGTTTTGTTCTACCATGTGAATGTGAACATGATCGCTGAGAAAGTTGGTCAAGCACCTCGTTGTAAGTGTATTATCATATTATCTTATTGTTTGTTAAAGTTAGGTATATTGATAGGTGATATTTTAGCAAGTTGACTCTTTAAAGCCTGTATTCATGGACAGTTCGAATTTCCTCAACCTTTGTTTTGGTATGTTCTATAGTTTATAACTCTGTATCTCATGACTTTAATTAATTACTGAGTATGTGTGTGTTAGTGTATGTGAGAATGTAAGAACTTATTAGTGTTTTGTTTATTGTAGTTCTTACGGCGAACTTATGCTGAAATAAAGACCGTAAACTAGCTGCCGAGTGTTTTGTGGTAAATACGGGGGCAGCATACATGATTTTCATTATTCTGACTTGGCTTATAGATTTAAAATCAGTAAACAGACAACAAGCGTCATTTTTACACACTGGATCAATTACATGTTTTTGAGATTTGGAGAGCTTTCTTTCTGGCCTCATAGAGATGTCATAAAAGAAAATATGGCGTCCAAATTTAACTCTTTGCCTGCTACCGGCGGGAATTTCCGCCCAGGCTTTACTTTCCACATCTCGCTGCCGGCGGGGATTCCCGACGAACAAATAGCCTCATGTTCTTTAAATAACCTGTGCCGAATCTGATGACATAGACCACAAGTTTTCTGCGCATGTACACCCGGGGAAGTTCAAAATGGTTGACAAAAAAGCATGGGACCTACAATTATACATTTAGATGGAAAAATTCAAATTTTTGAAGGTGTTTTGACTGAATTGTTTTGAAAATGGCGGAGCAGGAATTTTACGATTTATTCGGGAACTCGGACAGTGAAGATGACGAATTTTTAGGCTTTACAATGGCTGATATTAACTATGATGAAGCATTTAATGTTCATGATAATCATCTTGACGAAGACGAACTGTTAGAGCAGGTGTTGAGGGAATTTGACGAAGAGGAACGGGATCCAAAACACGACGCTTATGATTGTCAGTGGCTGCGTAACTTCGCCATGTTATCGGGGCCGCGTCATATTGATGAGAATGCGAGTGAAAGTGACAAATTTCAGCTTGTTTTTGACGATGATATTATTTCACTATTTGTGGAGGAAACCAATAAGTATTACAAACAATACATCGAAAAGGTAGGTGGAATTGATAGTCTAAAACCACATGCCCGACCTCGGAAGTGGGTTGATGTTGACAACGCGGAAATGAAAGCTTTCTTCGCGATTGTTCTGTACATGGGGTTAGTTCGTCTGCCAAATTATGAGTCCTATTGGAGCAGCGATACTCTTTTATCTTTGCCAGTCAAGTCAGTGATGATTAGAGATAGAGACAGGTTTCTGAATATTTTGACATTTCTACACTGCACAGATAACAATACTGAACCTCCCCGTGACAGTCCAATGTACGATCCAATCTACAAGTTTTCAAAACTTTCAAAACTGTTGATTGCAAATTGGCAAAAATACTATTACCCAAAACGTGAATTGGCCGTTGATGAGACACTAATTCCTTTCAAAGGCCGTACCAAATTCTTACAGTATATATCCTCTAAACCACATAAATGGGGTATAAAAGTCTGGATACTTGCATAGTCGAGTTCGGGATATGTCTACAACTGGATGATGTATACTGGCAAAGCAGTAAATGTGGGAAACCCTAGAAATCCAAAAGGAGTTGCACACAGTGTGGTTTTGGACATAACTACTCCAATACAGCATAATGGACACCACGTTTATTGTGATAATTTCTTTACTAGTCCTGCATTGTTTCAAGATCTGTCTGAAGTTGAAACTGGAGCCTGTGGTACTATACGCACGAATCGAGCTGGTGTTCCGAGAGAAGTAAAATTAGCAAAACCAAACAAAGATGACCCTCCTGTTGTACACAAAGATGGAAAAAATGTCTTCATATCCTGGTGTGATAAGAGACTTGTAAATATATTGACAACTGTAGATAATGGGTCATGTTACACAAAAACTGTTCGCTCACGATTTCATGACAATCACACGAGGGAGGTCCATCATCCTCGCGCAGTCCAATTATACACCAAGTATATGGGAGGAGTTGACTCGGCAGATCAACAAACACAATATTGTGTTTCCCAACATAGAGTTCTCAAATGGTGGAAGAAGGTTGTGCTCTGTAACCTGCTAGAAGTTCGACTGGCCGTCATTCATGGTCTGCTGCAAGGATACGAACACCCGAACAGAAAATTTGCTCGCCCATGCAATGTCCCATCTAGGAGACTAACTGAGAAGCATTTTCCTGCTCTTAACCCCAAAATGACTCCAGCTGGGAGACGTTCCATTTGTGACTGTGAAGTTTGTTCCAACCGTGAGGAGAAGTGTAGACATCAAACACAATATGTTTGCAAAACTTGTGATGTACCTCTGTGTATCTACCCCTGTTTAGAGAGACATCACACCCTCCAAGACTACAAAGTGGTTTGCAATCCTACATTGCATAGATAAGTGTTGAAAAGTTGATTATTTGAACAGTAGAAGTGATTTTTGCTAATGAATTTCATTTAACTGTGTTACACCTGAGTTATACTTACCTTAACACCGAATAAAATTAAAATAAATTATGGCAATAATATCTTTATTCATATATCTAAACATGGACCAAAAATTATTAAGATATATCAGCACACTACAAAGTTATTAATTTTTTTAATAAATAACTATGAAATATGATGATGTTTACATAATTACTGAGTGCCTGGGTCTTGGGAGATAACTCTGGTACTCCGCAGGCAAAGAGTTAAAGAAGAGTTTCCAACAACTTTTGGAATTCTTGACTGCACAGAAATAAAAATATACAAACCATCATCACTTAAGGCCCAATCACAAACCTACAGTGACTACAAAAGCTGCAATACTATGAAAGGTTTAGTGGTGTGTGATCCAAGGGGATCAGTTATTTTCACGTCAATGTTATTCAGTGGTGGTATATCTGACAAAGACATTTTTGTTCGATCTAATTTTAAAGAAATGCTCAAAGACTTGTTGGACGAGGGTTATCTACTCCAAGGAGATGGACTAATGGCAGATAAATGATTCAACATCGAGGAGGAAGTTGAGAAATGTGGACTGCAACTTAACATCCCACCCTTTGCAACCGTAGGAAAACAAATGACCAAGAGCGATGCTTTACTTACAAAAAGAATTGCTAAACATAGAGTTCATGTTGAGAGGGTAATCGAGAGAATTTAACGATTTAAAATCTTAAGTGGGAAATTTAAACTCTCTTTATTCACCCTGATCAACCAAATATGGTTTGTTTGTGCTATGCTTTCAAATTTTGTTCATCCTTGCATTAAAAACAAAACCTGAGTCTGTGACAATATTATACATTATTCGTAAATGAGAAGTGCACTGTATTTTGAGGTACACCCAACAATTTATTGAATTTATATGTATGGATCATTATGTGCCTTATATAATAAAGTATGATAAATTGAATGTCATTTATTTTAAAAGAGTCTGATACTGAGTTAATGAAATGAATTTATTTTATCTCTGTGAGTGTGAGACATAAATCATATCTGACAGTCAGTATATTATGAGTTCAGCACATATATATGGAAGTAAAAGATTTTAATGCTTACATGCGTGCTTAAACCACTTCCTATTCCAACTTCCCCCAAATGTGTCACCTTTTTCTTCTTGGGATTTGACACCACGTAGCTTATTGGCAATCCTCTTAAGGCCCTCAGATGATTAACATCTTCCTCATTCACATTAAACCTCCTACAAAAATCAATTTACATCATTAATAATTTTAAAGACTTTTAATTACCTGCATTCATTCTTTCGGCGCCAAAGTCGACATTTTGCATTACCTGTTTACCGCACCTAGTTATGGCGTGTACCGCTAGAAGTCACTACCTGTAAACAGGCTTCCGCTTAGAAAGGGGAATTCCCTGTTGGAAGCCATCTTGATTATCGAGTGTATGGCAAGTTTTGCATGTGTTTGTGGTTTAAACGTGCAATAAAAGTTGTAAACAAAAACTGATAATGTCTCGTCGGAGAACAGGTAATCGTTTAAGCATGCGTGATGTTATAGCGGCTGTTATGACTGATTCAGAGTCGGAAAATGAGCCTGATATTAGTGATTTTGAGAGTGTTGATTCTGTTGATGATCAAATGGAAGAAGAAATTGAGCAAATTTTTGCGGAACATGAACGCAGGAGAAATAATTATAGGCGTGGTCACAATTTGACTGTAAACAATGACGAGTGGCAGTTTAGTGGTACGGAGGACCCCTTCGAGAGTACGTGGCTTATGGATTTTGACAGACAGGGGCTTGATCGTAAAGGTATTCTAGTCGATACAAGTGACTTTGATCCAAAGGATTACTTTCAATTATTTTTTCCGGATACCGTCTTCGAACTTATGGCCGAAAATACCAATGTTTATGCCATGAACTTTTTTGACACACCTGATGATGACTTGGGCACCCATTCCAGGTTTCATAAATTCACTGATACCAATATAGAAGAAATGAAAAAATATGTAGCATTACAGATATCAATGGGGCTTACTTCCAAACCTGAGCTTGAGGATTATTGGGGAACATATTGGCTCACCTATCTACCATTTACCCAGGTAATGTCACGCAACAGGTATGAACTATTATCATCATTTCTGCATTTCAACAACAATGAACTGCAAATACCTAGAGGGGAAATGGGATATGATCCACTTTTCATAGTACGGCCTCTACTGAACATTGTAGAACCATTGTACAGTGAAATTTATTATCCGGAAAGAGAACTGTCAATCGATGAGAGTATGATCAAGTTCAAGGGGAGGATATTTTTCAGACAGTATCTTCCTGCAAAACCAACGCGTTGGGGCATAAAGTAATATGCCCTTTGTGAAAGTAAAACAGGCTATGCCCTAAAATTCATGATATACACTGGGAAGTCAACATGTAATCAGGTCCAGCAGTACAGTTTGACAGAGCAGATAGTTATTGACCTCCTTCAGGGATATGAAAATAAAGGTCACATTGTTTATACTGACAACTACTATACTTCGCCCAACTTGTGCAACATATTGCAGGAAAAACAAATCGGTATGTGTGGAACTGTAAAACCGAATAGAAAGAACATGCCAAAGGAATTCAATCCAAAGGTACTCAAACTAGCAAAACATGATGATCCTGTATTTATGAGGAGGCAAGATTTGGTCGCGTGTGCTTGGCACGATACCAAACGTGTGCACTTTCTTAGCACTGTTCATAACAACTTGACCATAGATAAACAAGTGGGGTCAAAGCGTGATGGAGCCCAGGATGGCTATAGAACTGTAGAGAAACCTGTGATGGGTGAAATGTACAATAAATATATGTCCGAAGTGGATCTGCTGGATCAGCAGCTTGGTACCTATTGCTACTATTATAACAAATATTTTAATACACAGATAATAAATATAAAAAAATTAATTAATAAATAAGTAAATGAATAAATAAATTTTATAAATATGTTGTTTGCGATTATATCGGGAATTTTCCTACTTTGTTATAAAGTACATGCAAAGTCAGTAAGTAAGCGAATACAAAATTGATATTTTGGCAAAGTACAACAAAGATATAGACAATACATTATACCAAGGTCAGAACGTTCCGCACGAATCTTTCCAGTACGTGGGGTGTCAGCAAGGTCATCTAACCTTATTTGGAAAGGTATGTGAGGCGCGGATGACCACTAGGGTATACAGACGACAGATCTCAGATGCGCACTTATCCTTGATAACTGCCATCTGAGATTACATTCAATACTTTAAGGTATCTCCATGTCCTAAGGCGAGGCACGATGACCGGAGTGCGCTACAGGGATGAAGTCCTGGATGTGTACGCGAGACCATATGCTGGTCCTGTTGGTCCTGACTTCATCCTCATGGACGATAATGCACGTCCACATCGTGCTAGGGTGGTGGACGACTACCTGGAACGTGAGACAATTGTTCGAAGGGACTGGCCAGCTCGTTCTCCAGACCTCAACCCTATCGAGCATGTCTGGAGTATGCTTCAGGTAGCGATTTCACGTCGTCCTGTACAACCCGCCACCCTCCAGGAACTTGAAAATGTTCTGATCCAAGAATGGAACAATATCTCTCTTGCGTCCATTCAAAACCTCGTTGGAAGCATGAGACGACGTTGCCAAGCTGTCATTGGAGCTAACGGAGGCCATACCCGCTATTGACACTTGTTTGAGCAGTGTGAAATGGAATGTGCAGAGTTTAAACAATTCCGTGATCATGAAATTACCATGCTTTTCAGGGTACTCTCCCTTTACCTTAGGAGTATGCGATGAAATGTCATGTTTGCCAAATTTTTCTTTCACAATTTCTTGAAGTAAACATTTCTGAACATAAATCACTCTGTGTTGGTTGTCATTCACCTTTGTTGAAAGTTTTACAAGTGCTGAAAAATATTATCCTTATCAAACTTTGAGTAGTATATAATTTATCAAATGTGTTTGAATAAAATATCCTTGATAACTGCCATCTGAGATTATATTCAATATTTTAAGGTACATCGCACGCCCAAGGGCAGGGGCAAACTTATCACATTGGAATTAGAATTGGTGCAATAGCAATTGCTAGGTGGATTACGCAATAATTCATTTGGTTAGATTGCACCTGTTCTAATCCCATTGAGTTAAGGCTCTGCGACTTGACGAAGCTAATCCAAATATAGACAGGCCTTAACAACCCCCAGAATCATTGTAATAAATTGGTGGAGATGATCCTTCAATGGACCCGGTCCTCTCGTCGCCAGTAAGTCCAGACTTTATACAACCAGATCCTGAAGACTCAGAGGTGACTTTTAATCCAAGAACATTTCATCCAGTGTTACGATCGCCACCAGCGCAACTGCTTGATCCATCATCAACACAGCCCAACATTTCTGATATTTCACCTCCAGTTTGGCCTTCCTCAGATTCAACCGATTCATATAACATTCCATTCCAAACATCGGAAGGAAATTCTACAATAGTTGCAACAGCTCCGGGTGTAGAAAATTTCAATCAATTATCTGCAACTACTTCGAATATCGACAACAGTGAAACTCAACCAGAGCACCATTCAACTCCTCAGGACACTTTGAAAAAATTACAACACTTTTCCTTGTCACCGGTGAAAAGGCTTGCAGATCTATCCATCAAGGCCTTGCAACCTTATTTGTCTACATCTTCTACAAGTCAACAGAAATCTCCTTTACCAACTAAGGACGCCGAAAACAATCAAAATCAGGCAAAGGTTCAACTTTCTCATACAAATTTAACAGAAAAACTAACTGATCCTCTATTTTAAGGTTATCCGAAAAAACTTTTAGAATCATCAACCCAAACGGAACCTAAAATTATAACAGACCACCTTTCGTCACCAGATCTTCTTCAGAAAAAATCAGCTTTGAGGAAGCCAGAAATCATTTCTGTTCACGAAACAGAAATATACCTGTGTCAGGTTCTCATATTCTACTATAAATCCAACCGTCAACAACATGTCAACCCAACGAATTGAAGAAATTTACCCTCCTTCTTGGCCGTATCCTATCCGACAGAAAATAATGAAATTCCATCGACAAGCGAATGCCACAGTTCATATTCGTCCGCAGTTACATACAGAAATAAAAAAAATTATAAAAAGTATTCCTATTTCCTTTCCCCAAATTATGAAGATGATCACATACTTCTCCCTTCCTTTATAAAAAAGTCTGAAAAAATTAACGACCTTTTGTCTTTATATGATTCATGTCCTTCCTATGAATCATTATGAATCATTATCCGGAAAAGATTATGAAAAAGCGTCATACCTCTCCAATTTTCCAGATTTCAATTATTACTGGTTTAAATTAAGAAAAAAGTGAGATTGCACGAACTGAAAACGTAAATCAGAGCACAATTTCTCGGCTGTGGAACAGATTCCAGCAGATTGGCTCTACTAATGACCGACCGAGGAGTGGGCGACCTCGCATTACGACTCCTGGACAAGATCGCTACATCCGGGTCTTTCATCTACGGAATCGAACCGTTGCTGCAACAGCTACTGCAGTCGGAATAATGTGTTGGTTGTCATTTACCTTTGTTGAAAGTTTTACAAGTGCTGAAAAATATGATCCTTATCAAACTTTGAGTAGTATATGTCATGTACGGAATATATATGCACGAGGTTTTTCAGCTACGCTTGTATAGTGCCATGTATAGGGATATATCGGCACGAGATATTGTATGATGTGTTGTCGAGTAGTGTAGGTTTTCACATGTACATTTTCTTGAAACCACGTTTGTTAAGTAGTACGATACTCTTAATGATATTTAGTGTTTGTATACGCTATGTGGTTTTGTCCTAAGTTGGTGGACGGTTTTTGTCGTAAGGGTTGAGTTTTGTCATGATCTAATGCGTGTTAGTCTATATAGTGTTAGTTTCTAATAAATGGTATTTTTCTTGAATTTGAATTTAAAGGTTCCATTCCTGTTCCTGTCCATTATTCCAATCCAGTATACTTAGCCGTCATTTGATAGGGGAATGGCGTGTCATGGCTACAGTGGGGAATTCAAACACTGGAGGATAACCGGCGGAGGCCTGTTACATGACATGGACTGGACTATGGACTTGGACTTACCGGTTGTTTCATACTGCTGTGGATATGAATTGTGTGGACAATTCTGTGCGGACATTTGCATATTTTGTTTGTGGATTTATTGTACATATTGTATATTGAATTTTATTATACATAAAAAAAAAATTGTAAATAGAAAAAAAAACTTTTTGTTATGCTTGACTGAACAATCGCGACGGCTGTCGTGACATATACGCACACATCTGGCCAGGTAACCCCTGGCGTCTTGCCAAATCAAGTAAGGTATAAAAGCGAGAGCGGGGCTGACAGACACCATTCTGACATTAGAAAACCTCAGAGATGGCACAGAAACAAGTCGAACTGGTCCAGCACGCTGAGAAGACCTTAGGCCATATGATCAATACTCAACTGGGAAATAATCCAGTGAGGATTAGCCAGACCCAAGATTTTCTTCCGAGCCAGAATCCTACAGACCCCGGCCTAGGATTTTATTTCCCGGAGACTCAGGACGCCACAGGACTAGAGTTAGGATTATACAATACTACACCAATGACGAAAGAAGATTTCAGTTTAATTTCCACGACCCTGCAGGGCTCGACATTAACGCTTGTCCGCTTGTCCGGTACCAGACGAAAAAAAAATCGGACAAGTGAATGTTGATGGGCACTTGTCCGACTGGACAAGTGCTTTTTTTATGAAAAGAAGTTTCCAAATAATAAAAAGAACGATCGCTGAAATATTTCGGAAGTCCAATGCAATGCACAATCGGAACTCCTCAAATGTTTTCGATCCTAATCGCTGTGTAACAAGCTCAATCGGGATCGGTGTTCACCTATTGCGTAGTACTTTCAATTTCGTTACGAGAGAGATGGATCTCAGAAAGTTTGGATTCACTTCAAACAAACACGGTAAGAAAGAACAGGAATATAAAGATAAAGAAAAGAAAAAGGAATATGAAAAGAAAAGAAAACGAACATTCGTACTATCATGGGTAGATGAGTACCCAGGCTTAGTATATGAAAAGCCTGAAGGTGCGCAGGACGAACCGGAGGCCAAAATGTTCTGCGAAATTTGTCGCAAAAACGAAGTAACCGCAGATAAGTCATGTTCAATGTTTATTGGAACAAATGCTTTCAGGAAAGATACATTGAGCTTTTACTGGAAAAGTCAAGCACATATAAAATGTGCTGAAAGACAGGCCATAAAACTGAAGAGCGGAGAAACTCAAGGCAGCAATCTTGTCGGCCCAATTGTTGATTGCGTTCGAAATATGGACAGCAATCTTGAAGACCAAATCAAAAAGCTTTTAAACACTGCTTACTTTGTATGCAAAGAGGAAATGCCCTTCACATCCTACCCAACCCTTATTAAATTGCAAGAAAAGAATGGCCTTGATGTTGGGGGATTTTATAGATCAGATAATGCTTGCAGAAGGTAGTCTTACTAATTTTACACAAAGTTACTTACCTATATAGTATAATTAACTGCATATACTGCTGCATTGCCTTTTGCTTTTCTGTGTAACACAAGGGTAATCATATTTAACCAGGTTTGTAAAGTACATCTATGAAGACATGTATGGAAGATCAGTGCGTAAAATTGCAGAGAAGAAATTTTATTCTATCCTGATTGATGGAGCCACGGATTCGTCAGTAACATAAAATGAACTTGTGTATGTACGGTTTGTAAATGGTGGAGTACCAGAAAACCACTACTTGAGCATTGAAGACATTCAGAATGCAAATGCACAAGGTATTTTGGATTGTATTGATAAATCATTTGAGATAGCAGAAATAGCAGATTGGAAATCAAATCTTGTAGGCTTTGGTTCAGATGGGGCCTCAGTAAATCTTGGCTCTAAGGGTGGTGTTGCTGCATTACTGAAAAATGAAGTCCCCCATCTAGTTAGTGTTCATTGCATTGCCCACAGGTTAGAGTTAGCTGCAAATAACGCAATCAAAAGTCAAAACATTATGAGGGACATTCAAGATGTGTTGACAAACACATACAAGAAGTATCATTACTCACCAAAGGCTTTAAGAGAACTGAGAGCTATTGCAGATGCTTTAGAAGAAAAGGTATTAAAGCCAACGAATTTACATGGAACACGGTGGTTGCCTCATGTGCAGAAAGCACTTACAGTCCTTTTGAAAAACTTTCCAGTAATTATCACTCACTTTGATCACATTAGAGGTGGTAGAATTGGAAATGCTGAAGTCCAAGGGAGGGCAACCAATATCAGCAAAAAGCTGAAGGATTACTCATTCCTGTACATGTCTTTCTTCATGCTGGATGTACTCAATACCTTGAGTATGTTGAGTCTCAAAGTACAAAAAGACAACACCACTCTATCACAATTCTTAGAATCTGTAACTGTGGTGCATTTCTCTCTCATTGAATTAAAACAAACAAATGGAGAAGAGCTTAGCAAGTTTATTGAGGAGATTAATGGAGATGTAGTATTTCGCAACATCACCTTGCAGAATGTGAACTGTGCAGAAAACTACGGTGCAAAAAGAGAAGAAATCATTACTGTTTTGATTGAAGCTATTGACAAAAGGTTTGCACCAATGGAAAAAGACCCAGTCTTGAAAGCAGCTGCAACACTTTTGGATCTTCATGAATATCCCAGAACTAGGGAGGAATTAGCTCTGTTTGGTGTAGAACAACTTAATCTATTGATGCAGCATTTTCATGCTATTCTGCAAAATGCAGATTGTGATGTTGCTGTCGTTGGAGATGAATTTAAGGCCTTCAAAGCACATGTTCATGCTCACAAAGCAACACCAATTGAAAATTACTTTCAGTCAGAAAATTTGGCACAAAGATTTGAAAATTATCTCATGCTAATTGAGATTCTCTTGGCCCTTCCAATTTCCTCAGCAGCCTGTGAAAGAGGATTTTCATGCATGAAGCGAGTAAAGTCCGATTGGAGAAGCTCATTGGCACCATCAATGCTGAGAATGCTCATGTATATCTTTATTGAAGGGTGTCCTTTTGAAGAGTTTAATAGCATACCTGTGCTTGACAGATGGTGGAGATCAGGCAGAGCCAAAAGACCAGGATTCAACCCATTTGACTTTAGAGGGGAGAGTGACACTGATTAAAATATAAATTTGATGTTGACAATTTCATATGTGAACATTATAATAAGTTTTCTCTGTTACTAAATCAAGACAGGAAGTCTAGATAAAACTTTGTTTTATGTGTGACTGTGTTGTTTTTATCAATTGAAATCAAAAGTCAGTCAAGCAAGTATAAAATGGACTATATTTTAAGTAATAGTTTTAAAGTTTTGACAATATTAGATCTTTAACGAAAAATTTTCGGACAAGTGAAGTTGAAATTCGGACAAGTAAATATCTTTGGCACTTGTCCGAATGGACAAGTAGGAAAAAAAGTTAATGTAGAGCCCTGCCCTGGACGGCATTGTAAACCGCATTAATGTGCTGCATAACGAAATAGTCAATCATACGGGGATAGTGCTGAAAAAACTAGAAGAGCTGGAAGGAAAGAAAAATGTTCGCCGCAACAGAAACCTGTCGAGAAAAAAAGCAAAGATAGGGATCCGTGTTATAAGTGTCGCAAATTAGGACATTGGATTATAGACTGTCCTGAAGCGGAAACAAGTGATTTCATTCCTCCGGTGCCTGGAAGTAAACCCCCCTTAAAAAGAGACTATACTTTTGCAGAAATTTTCAACCCGGAACCCCCTAGTAATCCTGAGGAACCGCCTAAAAAGAAGAGAAAGTTAAGCCGTAGTAAAAAAGAGTAGTGACTTGGGGTAATTATTGATATTTTTGTTGATAAATTGTTATTTTGTGCCTTGTTCTAAATTGTTGTATTGAATAAAATGTTGAAACTGGTACACCTCTTTTTCTTTCAAACCACAGGATTTTTTTTTACACCACTAACTCAGGATTTTAACACTGCGGAGCTCTGACGTTCCTTCTATTATGACGTCAGCATCGATCGATCCTTATTGGAAACACTGCCTTAGGAGGCGCCTTATCGATCCTGGCTAAACGTGCACTCCGTTTGACCCCCCCTATCGAAAAAAGTGCACTCAGTTGACCCCCCATATAGAGGTGTTATACTATACTCTGCAAAAAAAGAAACGCATAGCCCTTTTGAAATTTTAAAAATGCCAATTATGTATTATACCAGGTAAACTGAAATGGTCAATTGAGTAATTGATTTTTTACAGGTAAGTATGAAACTTTAAAGGTCTGTTCATTTGATTTGGCTCTCTGCCAAATTAGCTCGGCGACTCTCTAAAATTGCACATCACCTCTATGGTGTGTTCCCACTTAGCCAACTTTTTAAAAAAACATAGTCTCACCTAGCCAACTTTTCATTTTTTATACATGAGTGATTTTCTGGCTATAGTCTGTTTTCGGAAAGGATTTGGGGTATTTAATACCTGAGTGTTACCCGAGTTTATGATGAATGTGAATAATTAATTCTCTAAGATTGCCAAGGAAAAACATTAAATTAAAAAAATTTGGAAAACAGATACATGTAAAATATGATCATATAATTATGACATAAAGGGATTCAATAATTACATTTTTTTAGCAAAGTTTAACTGACATGACTGTTACGTGACCGAGACATGGGTGGAAGGTCATCTAAAACACTGGAACCACTTCAACAACGATGGACCAAGGACCACCAATGCTGTTGAGGGATGGCGCCATAAGTTCAACAGAATGTGTCGACGGCCCCATCCCAATGTGTACATGTTCGTGCAATTGATAAAAAAAGAACAAGCAGCCAGTCTGGTCCAGATTTTGAAAAAAGAGGCTAGAAATGGGTTCTAACGGCAAATTATTATTATTTGGTCCAACATAACTTTTTAACCTAATTTGCGTATGCTGAATCCGAAAAAATATGTTGAACTTCATGAAAATGGCGTTAAATAGGTCAAAATGGCGGTGTTGAAATTTGCAAAATTATCTATATGGCTTTATTTTAAAAAAGTTTATTGCAAATTAAAGCAATTTAAAGGCTTGTACTAAACTTATATGTGTCTGAAAAATAGAATAAATTGTTCAATGTTCGTTAAACAATTAAAATTGTGAAAAAAACGATTAGATCCCAATTAACTCATTTTTTCGCAACCACATATTGACGCACAGTATATATATGCATTTTGATATGATATTTAATGCTTATTTCCTTCTAATTGTGCAAATTATTCAGTTAACGTATTGCATACTTTATGATATAAATGCACTTGAAATTCAACACAGTGTTCAATGGTTTTCACAATAGCGCGACCGACACAATCGAGGATCGAATTAACAAATGATTCTGACATAAGGTATAAAACTGAAGGCCGAGGTTATAGGCTTGTCATATCTCACCACTCATTGATTAGAAATCATGACTGAACGATCACTTAAGCGAAGTTATCAAATAGATACAGATTTGTGTGTTATATGTCAGGAAAAAAAGACAGACACGTTAGAATTAAAAAGCAAAAAGTCTATCGAAACGTTGACCGAGAGGGCATCTCGTCGTAAGAAAGTTAAATATGCCAGGAACTATGATGCCATTGACAGAATAGAAAAATTAAGTCCGAATGATAGAGTTCTATGTCATAGGAAATGCTATAGTGCATTTACTCACCCCAGACCAATTCAGTTAATGGAAAGAAAAGCATGTTTGCTCACAAACACATCTGATACAATCAACGTCGATACAGAGGATGATGTACCGTCTACGTCATCTTGCTCACACCCTTCTGCAGCAGCATCCCGAACTTTGCGAAATGCATCTACACCAATAGATTGGGAGTTATGCATATTTTGTCAACAACAAATTAAACAGAAGCTATTCAACATTACAACATTTTCTGTTAGCGACATGGTTCTTAAAAATGCAAAGTATGACAACATACTTCGTGTTAAGTTAGGAAACGTTAGCGATTTGATAGCTGCAGAGGGTAAGTACCATCTAAAATGCATGAATGCTTTTAAGTATGATACACAAAAAACAGAAAAGGAGTCAAAATGTGAAGATCTGGCCATGATATTTCTTGTTCGAGAACTGGAGTACGCAGCCAGCAAGTGCCAAATCTTACAGCTCTCTGATACATGGAACAGGTACTCCAAGTTGGTAGAAGAGGTAGGATCTGAAATGCCACAGTCTTTTATCACTCGTAGATCAACGTTTAAAGAAAATCTGCAAGCCAAGGTGCAGAATATCTTCCAGTTTCTTCGTCCCCTCGATAGAGCAGTATCTGAACGCGAAACTCTTTTAGTGCCCCATATTCTTTCTAAATCTCATTTTGGAGATATGTTTCATGATGACCAAGATACCATGGATGACGAATTACTCACTATGCCATGTTATAAACCTCCACACAACTCATTTCATGAACTGGTACATGTTGCACTAAGATTAAGATCAGACCTGCAAGATAGACCTGGTCACATGGGTTTGAATGTTTGTGAGGCTGATGCCGTAAGTTGTGTCCCAGATAGTATCCTCATGTTTCTGAATCTTCTTTATGGCGGACAAGAGGTCTTTGATTGTACTGATGGCAATGACAATCCAGATTGCAGCAGACAGAAGAAAATAGTGAGCGTAGCTCAGGATATTGTGTATGGGGTAAGTAATGGAAAAAAGTGGACTCCAAAGCATATTGGCCTTGCATGCACCTTGCATCAAATGACAAGGTCAAAACAGCTGTTAAACTTGTTTAATAATGCTGGTCACACCCTGAGTTATAAAGATGTTCTGCGTGTTGACACTGGGCTTGCAGAGGAAAGCCTTCAGTCTATGGACGAAAGGACTGGACATTTCCTTCCCTCGAATTTAAAGCCAAGCGTTTTCACACACTTTACAGCTGACAATATTGATATTAGTGATTCAACACTGGATGGCAAGGAAACATTCCATGCAACGCAGATAGCATGTTGGCAACGAGGGTCGGGAAATGACATTAACCTTCAGCACATAAGTCCATCTTCAAATGAGACATTGAAGGTACCTCCTCAGATGGACAGTATTGTCATTTCCCCAATAGTAGAAGGAAAATCACAACCTCACTATCCCAGACCAGTTACGTTAGATATCTTCCAACCTTCTGACTCAGAGAATCAATTGTCCTCTCAAGAGTTTGCTAATGAATTGGCGTTTCATTTGCACAGACATAAGCAGAAAGTCCCAGCTAGTTGGTCAGGACATAATCAGTCTGTCAGTAGTAAAAACCCGGATCTCACACTTGTTGGTTACATGCCTATTGTACAAGCACCTGCTCATGAAATGGATACACTTAACACAGTTGTCCAGAAATGCATGCACATATCTGAGCATCTTGGTCAACGTCATACAGTTATCACAGTTGATCAAGCTTTGTACTTTAATTTGATGGATTTAAAATGGTCAGTTCCTGAGTATAGAGACAGGCTTGTTCCAAGAATGGGTGGCTTACATATAGCTATGAATTTCATGAAATGTATAGGAGATCATATGAGAGGTTCTGGTTTGCATGAACTGTGGATGGAATGCGAGTTATTAGGACCTGTGGCTGCTGAAAATGTATTAGGTGGAAAGCACTACAGTCGTGGCATGAGAGCCCATAAAATTACTGCTCAAGCAATCTGGAAGATTTTACTGCCAGACTTTGTGTTATTTGTATCTACCAAAAATGTTGATCATTCGCAAACATTGAATGGCATCATGACTGAACAGCAAGACATACTTTCTAGCATTGACCAACTGCAAAATCCTGTTTTCAAAGAGTATTTTTCAAGTTTCAGACAGGAAATTGACAACCCAAATGTCCTGTTTTGGTGGTCATATTTGGACATGGTTTCTATCCTTTTAATGTTTACAAAGTCAGAAAGAGATGGGCTTTGGGATTTATATTTGAAGTCTTTCCGTTCAATGCTCCCATGGTTCTTCCGATATGACCATACAAATTATGCTAGGTGGGGTAGTGTGTATCTTGCTGATTGCCACCAATTGCCTATTGAAGTACTATCAGAGTTTCAGGATGGAAATTTTGTCGTCAAGAGAAGTGCTGGAACTTTCAATCAAGTTGACCCAGACCAAAGTCAAGAATGGCTAAACGCCACGGGTAAGAAAGGTGGTGGAATTGTAGGAATTACTAGGACTCCATCTGCTCTCAGTAGGTGGTCCCTTTCCTACAATCTGAGATCTCATACAAGTCTTCTTACAAAGGTGATGTACGATGTGAATCCAGATGACATTCTCACACACAAGGACGCATCAAAGAGTCGACAAGTTACTGATGCTGTGTATGAGGATTCGCTCGTTGATGCAATGAAAAGGTTTAGAGTATTTGACCTTTTGTACGAAAGAGATCAACTGATCAATATAGTTACAAAAGACAAAGCTACAGATATGATCAAGGAGTCCTTACTTTCTGCAGCAAATTTGGGACAGATTTCATTAGAGAATTTCGTAAAAGATCGTCTGATACCAAACATAGAAACAAGTAGTTTACAAGTTCCTTTGAGAAGTGTTCTGAAAAAAATCTGCTCATTAACATTTGACTCCTTATACAAGGTACAAGTTGTACCAAAAGCTGTGGAAAAGAAAAAAATTCTAAAGGCAGATCGGAACATACTGCAGAGACTTGTCATTGCATATAAGGCCGGACGAGAGGTTGATTTAGAGCAGATTTTGAAACACGAGCTCCTTCCTGTGCCGATATCTATAGCGGATACCAGCGGTGCACTAAAGTCTGGAAACAAATCTGTTGTTTTAGAAGACATACTTCAAGATGTTGATGTAAGGGCGCGAGTCGAAAATGTAGGCGAATCACCAGCTTTGATCATAGATAGCCAGGCTTTAGTTCAGAGCATGAAAACACATGGCATGAAAACATTTGGAGACTTTGCAGATGAGTTTGTTTCCACTGTGGTGAGAAAAGGGGCCATGTATTCAAGAGTTGATGTTCTGTTCGACCGTTACAGGGAACAATCTATAAAATCGGGCACTCGTTCTCGTAGGGCAAAAGGGCAGCAGCCAGTTAGAAGGGTTATTGAAAATAAGGATGTGCCACTCCCGAATAACTTTTCAGCTTTTTTGTCTTTGAATGACAACAAGAAAGACCTAGCTGCCTTTTTATCTGAGCAGATAATTCTTCATGCACCCACAGAGAAAACTGTTGTTACTGCTGGTGGGTTTCTCGATGAGAATAGCGTTAAATGCAATGACGAATTCCTCGATATATCTGCCCTACATGCGTCACATGAAGAGGCAGATACTAGAATAGTTCTTCATGCCATACATTGTGCGAAAGAATCCACTTGCAGTTCAGTTGTTGTACTAGCATCTGATACTGATGTTTTACTGCTACTTGTATCTTTCTTTTCAGAAATAAATATACAGTTGTGGATGGTTGCTGGAACATCTGCAAAGCCCAAGAACATTCCTATTCATGCTGTTGTAGAGAAAACCTTTACCTCTCCAGAAATGTGCACGAATCTGTTAGCATTCCATGCTCTGACTGGATGTGACACAACTTCTTTTTTCTTTGGGATATCCAAAAAAACTGGATTTAAGGTTTACAAAGACAATGTTGGGCTTCCTGGGGGTTTTGGAGAGGGCAATTTAACTGAACAGAAAATAGTCGACTGTGAAAAGTTCGTATGCAAGCTGTATAACCAGGGCACAGTGTCGTCAACTGACTCGGTTAGGAACATTTTATTCGGAAAATCCAAGAGCCCCGAAAACATGCCCCCCACTAGCGATGCCTTGCATCTGCACATTAAACGTGCACATTATCAAGCGCTGGTATGGAGACTAGCAAATATAAGTAACCCCACATTACCATCTCCAACTGAGATGGGATGGAAGTTGAATGAAGGTATTCTAGTGCCTATTCTGATGACTTTAGACCCAATTCCAGAATCTTGTTTAGACTTGATTGCATGTAGTTGCACAACAGGTTGTAAAACATTGAGGTGTGGGTGCAAGCGTAACAATTTGCTGTGCAAGAACAATGTAGGAACAGTATACGTTGAATTTTGAGGAAAAACAGAGAAAATTCGGGTTTTCTTTCGTGCAATGGCTTTTTTTTAGGGTCGCATGCTTATTTCTATCTTTTTCTCGATGCTATTGTATTTTGTAATCATAGTTTTTACATTTTTTTTTCTACATGCGCGTTTCAAAACGATTTCAAAAAAATTACTGTCCGCCATTTTGAATCGCCATTTTGACCTATTTAACGCCATTTTCATGAAGTTCAACATATTTTTTCAGATTCAGCATACTCAAATTAGGTTAAAAAGTTATGTTGAACCAAATAATAATAATTTGCCGTTAGAAGTTCTTTTTAGCTGAAATCGGACCAGACTAAACGAAGCAAAAATGATCCAGATTTCAGCAGGAGGAATTGTGCGGCCCAAAATGAAGAAATACCGACAGTTAGATGCACGCATTACCGATCTAAAGGAGAGACTGCGCCGCCAGGGCATGGATATCATGGAGTATGCAGATGCTGCATCCCACCTTCTTCATTTGGATTGAAGTGAATGTTTGGGTATACATAAATCAGTCTCTATGATTTCATATTGATTTAGATCAACTTGACATTTTGCTTAGGTTGTGTTGTTCAAATTGAAATTTTTGAATGTTATGCAGTGTTTCATGAAATTAAATATATTTTGACATACTTGAAAAATGCATAAATGGAAACTTTGATCTGTGTAAATATGAGGAAAGCATTTGATATCATTGATTCAAAGGACAGAATCGATAAGCATTAATTCCATTACAGCTTGAAAATAATTTTCCCCAGTTGAAAATATTGAATTATTTCCTAAAACAAACTTGAGATATGATCAAGATTTTCTGACTTTTGTGCATATTACATAAAGATGTCACTGAAAGGAATATCTGAGGGGAAGCAGACTTAAGAAAAAGAAACTTTGAAGGAGAAGGAGACATTTTGAACTTTGAAAAAAAAACATGCAACAGAGGAAAACTGTCCTAAAAGGCATTTTCAAAAACCATGACATTGTTTTTTAATAAGGTGGAATGTCTCCTTCTCAATCAGTCTCATTTTGCTACTCTTTAATCCTCTATTTTAAGGAAGATTTATTCAACTGAGTAAAAATACATGTATAGCTTGTGACGACGGATGGGATATTTTTATTTTCCCTGGACAAAAAAAATTCCAAATTTACATGCATTTTAAACATTTTGTTCGGAGGATTCATTATTTTGCCTCACGGTGTACACAAAACTTCAATCTTGAATGAGTTTTACTGAATTTTATCAGGTACAAGATAATTGAGAGAATTTGAAAACATTTACAAATATGAAAAACAATGGTATATTTCACACAGATCGTTTAAGATTTTTCAATGCGCAAAATATTTAAAAAGATATTTCTTGATTTTATGAAATGATATGAATTTTCATAAAATCTTAAAAAAGGGTATACAATAGGATAGTATGGCCAAAAGTTTACTCCAAATGAAATTCATTTGGCCAAATGTACAGTCAAACTTGTATTAAGAGACCTTTCAAGGGGCATAAGAAAAAAGGTCACATATGACAGGTGGTCACTTAATTCAGGTGCCCATTTTTCAGAGGATAAACGAAACTGATATGTTTTAAACATGTAGTATATTTATTTTGACATCATCAGTTAATGGCATTTATTACAAATTGATATGAAAGCTACATGTATATTCTATTGAAAACAAATAATTACATGTACTTTGCTTTTATGCATAATGTTTCTTGTTTATATGTACGTGTAAAAGGAATGTTAATTTCACAAAAAGTCTGGCCTGTCATTTAATTACCGACAATGTTCAAAGAGTGGCGGCTTTTGTTATCTGCCCTTTTCGTACCGAGAAACAAAAACGAAAGTACATAACGATGAGTGAGTACATAATTTGATTTAATAGAAGCAGCTCCTTTTGTTGTTGTCGGTCCTTTACTTAGTGAGAATGGAACAGGAAAGTACATAACGATGAGCACATAATTTGATTTAATTGAAGCAACACCTTTGGTGTCTGCCCTTTACCTACTAAGAAACGATAACGAAAGTTCAACTTCACATTTCTGCTCAGGAAAACGCCGTTTTTAATATTTCTCGGGGAAATACAAGGTCGCTAACTGGAGGTAAAATAACATGAAAACATGCATTTTGGGACCAAAAATTACGGTCGTTAGTCGCGTTAGACAGGAGGTCGTTTAATTCAGTTGTAGATGATAGAAAATTGTCTTGGGGGGGGGGGGGGGAAATTTGACGGTCACACATGACGGGAAGTCGCTTAATACGGTGGGTCGCTAAGACAAGTTTGACTGTATATGCCAAAAGAAAAAATGATAAAATATGTGTTTTGACAAACTTTAATTTTTATCCTATGTGCATGATGTGAAACACATTTTGCCACCTGATTGTGACCAAGGATTGTCTAAGACGTTCATTAAATATTTCTGGGGTAGGTGAACCAAACTAATTTCAATATTACTTCAATATTACTATCAAATTTCGCAAAATTAGAGAAATATCACAAGCTGATTTCATCCAGGATCTGAACAATTCACCCTTGTTTCAAAATCCTAAAGGTACCGTCGATGAACTCGTCACTCAATATGTTTCTGACCTTTCAAACATTATCAACAAACACGCTCCTTTGCAAACAAAAGCAGTAACAATCCGACCAAACACAGAATGGTACACTGAGGAACTCCGAGCAGCGAAACGAGAACGCCGTAGAGCAGAGCGTACAATGCGAAAAACGCATTTGACAATCCATGAAGAGATTTATAAGGAGCAATGCAGAATTTATAATCAATTACTGCTCCAAAGTAAAAAAGACCATTTCTCAAGCAAGATAGCAGAAGTTGGTAGTGATCAAAGAGAACTCTATAAACTCACCAACGTTCTAATGGGCAACAACAGTGAAGTGATATTACCATCAAATGATAGCGACGAACAACTAGCTAATACTTTTAGTGAGTATTTCATGGGGAAAATTGACACTATTCGAAATGATCTTTGCATAATCAGGGACAAAGAAAATATTGATGTGTTGAGGGCTGATGTCAAATTTGAAGGTGGTCAACTTACTAGTTTTTCCCCAGCTTCTGTTGATGAAATCCGTAAGATCATCCAGAAGGCTAAATCAAAATCTTGCGAACTGGATCCAATTCCGACTTACCTCCTGAAAAGCTGTTTAGATAGTGTTGTTAATGTCATCACTGAAATTGTCAACAAATCATTCAGCGAAGAATGCGTTCCATCGTCATTCAAAGAGGCCATTGTAAGACCGCTTCTTAAAAAATCTGGATTGGATAAAGATGTGCTAAAAAATTACCGTCCAGTGTCAAACTTATCTTTCATATCAAAGATTCTTGAAAAGGTGGTAGCGACACGCCTTGAATGTCATCTGCAATCCAATTCACTTCTAGACAATTTGCAATCAGCATATCGCACTGGACATTCCACCGAAACAGCGCTTATTCGAGTTCATCATGACATTACATCAGCATTAGACAAAAACTCGTGTGCCGTTTTAGTCATGTTGGATCTTTCAGCAGCGTTCGACGTTATAGATCACAAAATCCTCTTCCACCGTTTAGAATATTCCTATGGCATATGTGGGTCTGCTTTAGCGTGGATAAAATCATATTTGTCAAATCGTTCTCAACGGGTCGCAATAGGATCGATCTATTCAAATGGGATACATCTCAAATACGGAGTGCCCCAAGGATCTGTGCTGGGCCCAAGACTTTATTGTCTTTTTTCGAAACCGATTGGTCAAATTTGTCGGCAACATGGCATAGAATATCACTGCTATGCAGATGATACACAAGTATATCTTGTGTTTGAACCACTAGATGATTGGATAGACATAGCAAGTCGTCTAGAAGCATGTTTGGAAGATATCAGTGACTGGATGCGATCAAATCTTCTAAAGCTGAATCAGGATAAGACCGAACTGATTGTTTTTGCCCCTAAACACCGGGTGAACGACTTTTCAACTTGTCAACTTTCTTTCGATGGCACAGTGGTCAGTAATGTTTCATGTGTCAGAAACCTTGGTGTCATTTTCGATAGGACACTCACTATGGAGAAGCAAATTAGTACCACTGCTAAAGCGTGCTTCTTCCACATTCGAAATATTGGACGTATACGTCCATATTTAACGAACGATGCCTGTAGAACGCTAATGAACTCACTAGTCACTTCCAGATTAGATTACGGAAATGCGATGTTATATGGACTGCCGACAAACATAACGAACAAATTACAACGTGTTCAGAACACTGCAGCTCGTGTTGTATCGAGAACTAAAAAACACGAGCATATCACCCCCACTCTTGTTAATCTCCATTGGTTACCTGTGCCCTTCCGGTGCCAGTATAAAATTCTTGTGTACGTCTTCAAATGTCTTCACGGCAGTGCACCAACGTATTTGCAAGACATCGTTCGTGCTTACCAACCAACACGTTCGCTGCGATCAGAGGACTGTACACTACTAGTGCAACCTCGAATCCGCACCAAAATATACGGCGAGAGACGCTTGGACAAATCTGCGGCCACTCTCTGGAACAACTTGCCCAGATATTTGAGAGATAAACAATCCATGTGGGCTTTTAAGAAATCTCTCAAAACACACCTTTTTAGACTTGCATACGGAAATATTTAACTCACTTTTACCATGCATGAATTACTTTTAAAACTCATTTCTATTATTGTTCTTTTAAGTTATGTGTATTTCTTTTTACATGTATCGGTCATATTAAAGAAAAACCAAAAAAAAAAAAAAAAAAAAAAAAAAAAACCAAAACAAAAAACCCAAAAAAACCTATGTATGTATGTGTGCGTATGCAAGTGTATGTATATATGCGATGTGTGTGTGTGTGGTGTTTTAGTGTGCTATATTAGTCTTTTTTGTAGTTAGCGTAACTAAATATACTTTGTGTTTTAAAATACCCCATTTAGTCCTTTTCTTAATTTCTCTATGTTGTATGTATGTTTGGCGATATATTAATTGTGTATGTTGTAAAGCGCTTAGAGTAATATTGATAATGTTAGATAATGCGCTATATAAATGCCTTGTAATAATAATAATAATAAATTAATAATCTGTTGACCTGCAGGTAGAGTCCCAATAAATGGAATTAGAAATAAAACAGACTATAGCCCAGCAGCAATTAAATTCTTTTGTTCTCTACAAGGACCCTATTCCCACTTAGCCAACCCAATTTTACCCGTGTTTCTTCAAAAAGTTGGCTGGATGGGAATAAATCACCTCTATCGCCATGGAATTTGGCTTACGTTTTTCACGAGAACTTTGTGCTTAATTCAACCACTACATTAAAGCGTATAAAAGGACGAAGTTTGAAGCTTGAATTCATCATAACGTTAAAATGCTGCCATGCCAAGGTTGGACCCTGCTACTCGAAATATCGTCATTGGCCGTCTCCAGGCCGGAATATCCCAAAGTGAGATTGCACGACTGAAAACGTAAATCAGAGCACAATTTCTCGGCTGTGGAACAGATTCCAGCAGACTGGCTCTACTAATGACCGACCGACCGTGGAGTGGGCGACCTCGCATTACGACTCCTGGACAAGATCGCTACATCCGGGTCTTTCATCTACGGAATCGAACCGTTGCTGCAACAGCTACTGCAGTCGGAATACCTGGATTGAGAAGAATCAGCTCGCAGACAGTTCGCAACCGACTTTGACAATATGGCATTAGACCCAGAAGACCGTATTTTGGAGCAGTTTTGACACCGTTACACAGACAAGAAAGAGTCCGATGGTGCAACAGATTGAGGGGCTGGACATTCCGCAACTGGCGTAGAATCTGGTTCAGCGACGAGTCCCGTTTTCTGCTACAGAAACGTGATGGAAGAATCCGTGTATACCGGAGCAGGAATGAACGTTTCTCTTCCTCGTGTGTCCAAGAAGTGGATAGATTCGGTGGAGGTAGCGTCATAATGTGGGCGGTGATCTCTAATGACCGTAAAACAGAACTGGTACATGTCCCGGGCAATTTAACGGCTCAAAGGTACAGAGACGAAATTCTCCAACCTCACCTTATGCGCGTAATTGACCGACAGAGGGAGTTATTCCAACATGACAATGCTAGGCCTCACACAGCCCGCTTAACAATTGACTACCTTCAGCAGAACAACATTAATGTGCTACCATGGCCTTCTAAATCACCGGATTTGAATCCGATTGAACACTTCTGGGACCAACTAGATAAACGTGTGCGCCTGCGCCAACCTCCGCCTCAGACCCTCGATCAGCTCCGTCAAATGTTACAACAGGAATGGCGAACAATTCCACGCAATAACGTAAGAACATTGATTGACTCTATGCCAAGGAGATGCAGAACTGTGTTGGCAGCTCGAGGTGGTCATACACGGTACTAACTTAAACGTGACAGGAAGTGTTCTTAACTGTGATGATGTGACTTTTTTTTCACCAATATCTAAGGTTTGGACTGTAAGTTTTTTCAATTGAAACAATTCTAGTGAATATCTACATTTTTTATTGTAAAATTATAATCCAAAATACATCTACTAAAATCTTAAAAAATCCATTATGCGTTTCTTTTTTTTTTTGCAGAGTATATTTATGACTTGCGACATCGTCTACAACAAACTGGCACCACTGCTGATCGCCCAAGGTCAGGTCGTCCACGTGTAACGTCACGAGTTGAAGACCAGAACATCGTCAGGGTTCGACATTAAGGCACGTCCGACCGAGTCAGACTAGTAAAAGCTTGGTCCGGTCTAGTTTATTTTGTGTCAAGGTAGCCCGACTGGTCGTGTAAATATATCCCAAAGTTAAACATAGATAAAATGCATTTAAAAATGATTAATCGAAAATTTCAAAGACTTTAAAAAACACTGTATGTTTATCGCAATCGGCATGTTTTGGTTTCGTTTTCAGTTAAGCTCTCCCCCGAGTTATCTTTCCTTCCGCGCACTCTCTATTGAAATACGCCACCTGGTGACAAGTAATAGTATTTCCTTTTAAACAAATTCGAGTTTACATTGACGACGAGATCCCGATGTCATTATTTGACTTCGGATTTTCGGGAGCCGACCGTGGCGAGAGTTCGGAAGCCAAGAAAACTAAGGGCAGGTCAGAAACTAAGGAGAAATATGAGAAGAAAAAACGAAAGCGGGAATTTTATCCCAAATGGAAAGACGTCCACACGTGGTTAGACTACAGCAGTGAGGAAAACCTTATGTTCTGCATATCTTGTAGGAAATTTGAAAAGGGGGGTCGATTTGTTACAGGTACAAATAATTTTCGCGTTGATGCCATTAAACAACACGAGTCTAGCAAGTGTCATGCTTCTTCTCAAAGAAAATATGATATAGAACGTATGAAAGAGAAATCTAGTACAGTTGTTTGCTCCTACACTGGTGAATTAAATACAAGAGCTACTGAATGCTTAGCCAATGATCCAGACGCATTACGGCCACCTATTGTAGGGGCCCTTGATATAGCTGTCCAGAAATTAAATGAAAATCAAAAGGAAAAGATTTCTCATGCTTTTAATACTGCATATTTCATAGCAAAAAATGAACTGCCGTTCACCCTTTACCCCAAGATACTTGAGCTACAGGCATAAAACGGAGTAGAATTACCCTCTAGTTATCAGACAGATGTAGCCTGTAGACGTTTTATGGAATATATCTACAATGATATTCAGAATCAAAATCTCAAAGGGCTGAAAGATGCTAGAGTTCTCTCCATCATGTTTGATGGAGCTACTGATACTGCTGTTTGTGAAAACGAAATAGTATATGCTCGTTTTGTAGACCAAGGTGTGGTGAGAAATGTGTATGTTGGCATAAAAGCTGTTGAATATGCTCACGCAGAAGGTGTTTTGGCTGCTATTGAATCAGCAATGGAGGGAATTGCTGATGGATGGAATTGGAAGGAACGTTTAATTGCCACAGGGTCAGATGGAGCCAGCGTAAATCTAGGAAAAAAGCATAGTGTCACAAAGCTGTTGAAGGATGATGTACCACATTTGATTGCTATGCATTGCATTTGCCATCGCCTTGAACTGGGTGCCCTGGATGCAATGAAATTAAAAGAATCACAGATTTTTGCAGATTTAAAGTCTGTCCTGCTTAATTTGCACAAGCATTATCATTACAGTGCAAAAGCATAAAGGGAATTGCAGATGCTAGCGGACGCTATGGATGCAAAAATGATTAAACCAGTAAATCTTGAAGGGACCAGATGGATGCCCCATTTAAGCAACTGTCTCAATGTTCTTCTTCGTCAATATCTGGTATTTGTCAATCATTTTGAAAATACTGTTGAGGGTAAAATTGGGTCAGTCGATGTTCAAAGCAGGGCAAAATTTATTCTTAGACATTTGAAGGACTACAACCTTCTTCATCATATGCATTTTCTCACAGATGTGTTAGCTGTTCTCAGTGAGCTCTCCTTAAAGTTTCAGAAGGACAGTTGTGTTCTACCAGATGCAGTTGAGGCTCTTGAGACTGCTACATTACAACTTGTAGCTCTGCAGCAAAGGCCTGGAAAGAAGTTACAGGAATTTCTTGAAACCATCGATGAACAGGATAATATGTTCAAAGGTGTAAAACTCCATGCCCCATCTTCCACACCTGAGCAGATGAAGAGAAAACAGAATGGCCTTATTGAGTCTGTGATTGATCATGTAAACAAAAGGATAGGGGATATAGACTCTGATCATTTGCTGAAGGACATGCAAATCTTTTATCCTGTTAATCTTCCTGAAACAGATGCCGAGAGAGCAATTTATGGAGAACAGGAGATAAACGATAAAGGATGAATTGCGATGCTCAACATCTCCAACAGGTGGAATGGCCAGGTCTGAAAGTTCACATGCGACGTCAAAACTTGGGTATAGGAGTCCATGAATTTTACCAGAGGTTGTTCTGCGATCCCAACCTGAGACACACATTCAGAAACATTCTGATGCTTGTTGAAATTGTTCTGTGCATCCCTATGTCAAGCTCTATTTGTGAACGGGGATTCTCTGCCATGGCAAGAATAAAATCAGATTGGAGGGCAAATCTTAATTCTGATATGCTCAACTACTTGATGGCTATCTCTATTGCAGGTCCAGCACCTAAGGATTACAATGCCAGTAGAGCTGCTGTACTGTGGTGGCATGGCGGACAAAGGGCGAGGCGGCCTGAATTTGATTAAAACTTATCACATGTTGACAGAAATTAGTAACTATAGACACCAAAACAGTGCGATTGACATAGAACTTAAATGAGTTTCAAATCTGTTTGAGTTTTACCACAATACATGATATTGTTATCTAGTCAAATTATAATTTTTGTTTTGTTTTACTTTGCTTTACATTGACAAAAATAGTTAATGTTTTGCTGTCTTAAATTTACTTAATAAAGAAAATTGCAAACAGACTGACCTTTTACATTGCAACAATGAAAATGAATCCAGGAATGCATAATTAGTTTATTGTAAGGAAATACACCAATATGGTTGCTAAGTACAATGAGCTAAAATAACTTTCTAAAGAGGGATGATCTGTGCCTACATTCTCGCTATCCTAGTATTCTGATGTCAAACAAACAATATTTTATAGGTATCTAATTGTTTTCTGGATAATATTTTAATGAGATCTGGTCAGGTCTAGTGATGTTGAGGTCAGGGCTAGTGAAAATGTTAAGTTACTGGTCCGACTGGTCTAGTTCTTTTTAAAGTTAATGTTGAACCCTGATCGTCCTACGTCACCTTCGTAACCGATTTCTGCCGGCTGCACGAACCAGAGTTGAGATGTTTCAAGGTCGGCTGTCCGCACAGACCATTCGAATTCGGTTGCGGTCTGCCAATCTCCATGCTCGACGTCCGTCTCGTGGGCCAATTTTGACGCCATTTCATCGACGTCAGCGTCTGCTGTGGGCCCAACGTCACCTCCGATGGACCCAGAGAGACTGGAATCGAGTCGTCTTTAGTGATGAATCGCGGTTTACCCTCAGATTTGCGGACGGCAGGCTAAGAGTCTGGAGACGACCTAATGAATGGTATGTCCAGTGTTGTGTGCAGGAAGTGGACAGATTCGGGGGGCGGAAGTTGCATGGCATGGGGTGCTTTCTGTCGGAACAACCGTTCCAGACTTCTGGTCATCCATGGAAACCTCACAGCTGCTGCTTATCGCGATCAGGTACTCACCCCTGAACTCATTCCCTTCATGGCGGCTCATGGTCCAGGTCTACAGTTCCAGCATGATAATGCACGGCCGCACACCGCGTTGTTGACACGAAATTTCCTTCAAAATGCTGGCATCAACGTCATGGACTGGCCATCGAGGTCCCTGACCTTAATCCCATCGAGCACGTTTGGGATGCACTAGGGAGAGGGCTTCGTGAACTTAGGAACCAACCGCAGAATTTGCAGGAACTTGGCGCTGCCTTGCAAGATCAATGGCGCCGAATCCCCAACCATGTGTTCACAAATATCAGGCAGTCGATGAGGAGACGGTGCATGGCTGTGGTGAATGCGCGAGGCGGCCATACTCAATATTGAACTGAGACATTTCGACGTTTCATTCTTGTGACTTGACATTCTGTGTACACATGTTTTGGAACGGCGTGTAGCCTAACTGAACAGATCTGTGGCACTGTCAGTGTATTGATTACATCACACACATCTCAGCAATGAAATAAAATCACTGGCACCATCCTATTATCTCTTGTTCGTTTTAAGTGCCTTGACAAGAGAATGTGAAGTTTCTTTTGTGACTCGGTGTACAAGGATTTTTAACAATGGAATGCGAACATTATAACGTTCCTTCTATTATGACGTCAACATTCCAATCCCCCGCATTACAAATCGATAATTGAACCCCCTATCGTCCAAAAGTGCACTCAGTTGACCCCTCTATGGAGGCGGTTTATACTACTCTGGTTTTTATCAAGTTGTGAAGAAAATTGATTGTACAAAATTATAACTATATGATGATGGTTTTTATACACAGTGATACCTAGACATTTTTAGTACCATATTTTAACATGTTTTGAAATAGCATTTCTTTTTAAATAAATACTGCTTTTATAACATGCCTTTTCATTTATATATAATAGCTGAAAAATTGCTCAAGCGGCTATAAGCAAGAAACAATCAATCAATCAGTATTGGTGGATGTACTGACTTGCACGTGATTAATGGCAATCTTACCGGTGCAATTTACAGGGACGAGATACAGCATCCAATTGCGAGACCTTATGCGTGAGCTATAGGCAACGACTTTGTGTTAATGGATAATGCTCGTCCCCCTCGAGCACGTATAGTGACAGACTACCTTGCTACAGAGACAATTGAACGTATGAATTGGCCGAGTTGTTCTCCGGATTTAAATCCAATAGAACATGCCTGGGACATGTTGCAGCAAGCTGTTTCCAGACGCCCTGTACTTCCGACAAACCGCCAGGACCTTCCGTTAGCTTTACAGCAGGAATGGGAAAGGTTGCCACAATTTGCGTTCCGTAGCCTCATCAGAAGTATGCAGAGGCGTTGTCGTGCCGTTATACAGGCTCAGGGTGGACATACACCCTATTGATACTGCCTTTATAAAGATACAACAATCATTTGTAATGAAATTTGTTATTGTTGCTCATACCGATTTTCAAACTGTTGTGGGGGGTTACCTGTTAAAAGTTGCTCTGGCTGCTTCACGTATTGATGAATTTGTAAAAACAGGTTTAAAATGTATCGTTCGCTTGTCGTTGAACATTTTAAGTATATATTTTAACATGATTTATTTGGTTTTGTTATGAATAAAATAATTCTGAAATCATGATATTTAACTTTTTTTGTCCAGTATATGTTACACAGATAAAAAGATATTCCCTTTATTGCTGTAGTGATTGTAAACTTCACGGTTTCCGTCATCGACATGGTTGTACTTATCTGCAAATTTGGTTGATTGATTGATTGGGGTTTTACGCCGTGTTGGCAATATTTCAGCCATTTAACGGCGATTGAACAACTGAAACATGGTTGGTTATGAAAAATTGAAAATTTGGACCTCTTCCACTAAATACACTCACGTGCCAAATTAAAAGTCACAAGATGGCCGACTTGCAAGTCAAATTTCACACACCTGCAATTTCTTTTTTCTATAACACTAATACTAGGATAATTTAACCCCTTACTTTTTAACTGGGGTATAGATTCAGATGTCGCCTACTGACTGATCAAAGGGAGGTAAGTGTTTGTTTACAAATAAAGCTGTCGTCTGCAGGAAAAAGTAATGGGTGCCAGAGGGAAGGATTTATCAGATGGGCAGAAAAAATTGATCCTTAAACTGAAATGTGAGGGCAACAGTGGTGGAAAAATATTGGGAATAAACAGATTTACAGTGTGCCATGTTTTGAAAAGGAATGAAAACCAGGAAAATGTCAGTTCAATCAAAGGAAGTGAAAGTGTGGCAGAAAAAGGCAGAGCAGTGAAAGATCAGATAGGAGACTCTTGAATGTAGTTAAAGTTAACCGCAGAAAGACATTGTCAGATATTTCTGCTTTGTATAATGAAAATACACCACAGCAGCTATCCAAACGCACAGTTCAAAGGAGATTACATGAAATTGGGTATCACAGAAGAGTTGTGAAGAAGACAACCACCATTTCCAAAAGGAATAGACAGAATCGTCGTACCTTCTGTCGATCTCATTTACACTGGACCGTTAATCGTGATTGGTCACGAGTGATATTTTCAGATTAAACACAACTTGTTTAAGGATGAAATAGGAAAGTTTATGTCTGGAGGAAAAATGAGGAGAAATGGAAACCACGCTGCCTTGGAATCTACAGTGACAAACAGACTCCACAGCTATGTGTTATGCTTTGGGGGTGTCTTACTAATGGTGCTGTTGGTACATTGACGCCCATAGAAGGGAATATTAATTCTAGGAAGTACATAGAAATTCTTGATGGAAATCTTTGGCCAGTTATTGTTAAATATCAGCAGGACAGACCGTATATCTTCCAGGAGGACAATGCACCAGTGCATACATCTAGGGAGACTTGTGCATGGAAAACCCAAAACGGTATCAACACCATGAATTGGCCTCCACAATCCCTAGACATTAATATTATTGAAAATGTGTGGAGAACTGTTAAAATAAAACTGCAAAATCGGATTTCTCAAATAAAAACTAGACAGGACCTGATTGACAATGTCTTAGAAATATGGACCTCCCTAACTCCGATGTATATAAAATCATTGTACCAGTCTCTACCTAAGCGAGTATGAGCTGTTCTTGCGGTCAATGGATGCATTACGAAGTTCCGAGATTTTGGGGTAAGTACTATTTCTAGATTTGGAGAAATTAGACCATGAATTCTGCACACTATTTAAGCTGTTCTTAGCACGTCAGCCATCTTGTGACTTTTAATTTGGCACGTGAGTGTATATTATCTATATTTTTAGAATGTCATTGCCACATACTTTAGGAACATAATGAAACAGAAATGAAAACATTGGCAATTTGTCCAACCTTCGGCCAATTTTGACCCTAAAATACCTGGACTAAAATGCCAGGGAAACTCTGAACCTCAAAACACACATTCACCGCTATACGTTCGTAATATAACTGAGAAATAAAACCATAAACATTGCAGAGCCCTTGGGATGTTCCCTCAATGCATCCATCATACACTTTTCACACACACTAGTGTCTCTATATTACCAATACTTCACCTGAAAAATTGTGGAGTGTGGCGGAAAATAGACAAACAATGAATCAATTGATCTGAAGTGCGACTTCCACGACCTCTTCAAGTCTTTTAAGTATATACTACCTTGCATTAGAAAAAAAAATCAATAAAAGGGAGATCCAGGGGCCAACGACAGGATAAGTACCTTCGTTTAGTGCGGTAAACATTAAATTTACTTACTTTATGTCATTTTATAAATAAGATTCAAAACGTAATTTTGATAATTAAATGACATAAAACTTTATTTCAAAGTATGCAGATTAGGAAACTAAAAAAAATTATTATTTCAGGATTTTTTCAATTGACATTTCATTTTTCATTTTATTGTTCCTTCTTTTCTTTTAGTATATCGCACGTAAAATGTTTCATGGTAAAGAATGTTTAGCTTTTATGAACGAATTATTCATCAGATAACTTTAAAGAAATTGATAAGTCGTACACAGTAAATTCGTAGAAAAGACTGATAACTCTAGACATCGATTTGGGTTTTACGCCGAGTTGCCAATATTTCAATCATTTCACGGCGGTTAAGCAACTGAAATGTGTTTGGGGCCATCATTAAATTTTTTTTGTTTGATGTACTCCGACTCACACTTTTGAAAGTGGGTTTGATTGATTGATTATTGCTTTCCGCCACACTCAACAATTTTTCAGTTATCTGGTGGCGTCCAGTTTTTTGTTGGTGGAGGAGAGAACACAGATACAATGTACCTGGGAAGAGACCACCGACCTTCCGCAAGTAAACTGGCAAACTTGCTCACATAACGCCGCGGCCGAGATTCGAACACGCGCCGACAGAGGTGAGAGGCCTTGTGATTTTGAGCCCGATGCTCTAACCACTCGGCCACGGAGGCCCCTTTGAAAGTGGGTAGGTAGGTAGGTATTTTTTTTTTAATCTGACATACAAAAATACTAGTGTTTAATAGGTACAAAAATGACATCCTCACTCTTTCTTTTTCTCTTATCTTTATACTTAACCTTCCCCTCTATCTTTGCACTGCTTGAATGTAGCATATGCACCTTCTGATCCTTAAACACCCTCTGCTGCATGCTAGCTAGTATATAACATAGCTTCATGGTATGCGCTTTTGTGCATGTGCGTATGGATCACTAACCAGTTAATCCTAGCACTGTGGAATCTGGGAGTTCTAACTAGTGCTAACATATATGTCATTGTGTTGAATAAATTTTGATGTTTTTCAAAAGAAATTTCAGGTTTAATTTGTATAAACAAAGCTTTGAGTTCAGCATGTTTTAATGATTTAACTCTTAAAACATGAAAGTCAGTGTTTTAATACTTTAGTATTAAAATTTCCTTTTTAATAAGTCTTTTAATAATTTCTTTTCCCTTTTCTTTGCATGGTTTGCATATAGGAAGCACAGTTCTGTATTGCTGGGATGCTTCTGTCTTGTTCAGCTCCCTCTTTGCTGCTGTCATCAACACCGTAAACGCATTCTTTTCTACATCCGAGGTCTTCTGGGTGCA
Source organism: Ostrea denselamellosa (assembly GCA_024699665.1). Lineage (NCBI taxonomy): Eukaryota > Metazoa > Mollusca > Bivalvia > Ostreida > Ostreidae > Ostrea > Ostrea denselamellosa. The sequence goes on along the minus strand of JAMZEH010000075.1, from coordinate 1,233,354 downwards.
CTTTGAATCCACATCTATTTTCAGGAATACGTATTTCAGTTTTTTGTTGAAGTGACAGGCAGTATCAATGCTATCTGTATACCCAACTTTGAAATCGTGTACTGTTCCTAGAGAGTTCTCTGACAGTGTCACGTCAACTTTTCTGTAATCTAAAGCACGATTTTCACTGTCACTCACTTCTACGTCATGCAGGATATCCTCACACACATGGCAAAAGGTATCTTTTACGGAGACGCGTTTCAAAACATTTTTACCAGCACTCTCGCTGCGGTTGAGACTGTAAAACAGAGCGTACATGTAGCTTCTTCCATTATTATACTTTCGTCATTCTGCTCATGCGCTGTTCAATATAGTATAGATGCTTGAAAAGTAAGCGTTTTTTAACTACTCTTAAAGCGTCTTTGGGATATACATACGAATCCCAAACTTTAAAACCAATATCAGATCGATTTTTTTTTCCCGAAATCGAAAATCAAAAAAAAAAAAGTCACGCAGATTTGAGCTAAAAAAAACGATTGAGTCGGGCCAATTTTGACGGGTCGGTCGGAGTACATCAAAGAAATCTATTTTTATTTTAGGCGTGGTCGAGAATTTTTCACTCGTAATTGAGACGTCACCAGCTGAACCACAAATTTAAACATTCTTAGCGCTCAGGGCCGTAGCAGTGAAGGTTCTTTAACGTGCCAACGCCTACCGTTACACATATCATATCCGAAAGACCCGTGATTCTCACTTCTAAATGCCAAGCGTTTGGCGAAGGAGCAATCACTACCTATTTGTCGTCTTAGGTTTGACGCGGCCATGGCACGAGCGGGTCTCAAACATCCGTCCTGTTCTGTTCTTGCGTCACCGTTTTGTGAGGTTAGCCGTGTGTAGGAGCCCAAGTATCTTGTATTTATAGTACATTGAGAGGAATGGTCGTGTTCAGTGTCGAAATGCCGTTCATCTTGATGCTGTTTATTTATACCTACTAAGTTCCGGACCCCTTTCCATGCTGTGTTCAGGGTTTTGAGTTTGCCCTTCTCCCAAATTTGTAATCTTTTTAGGAATTATGAGATCGATCACCGTTCGTGATCTTCACTTTTTTGTGATGTACATACAAGGTATCGAAATTGAATAAAACTTTAATAATTGAGACTGGTGCATTTATCTTAAAAACATGCACGCTCTATAAATTTTGTATATAAAGAACCCGTTTCAGTAGACCTGCTCTGAGGATAAGTACGTATCGTGTTAACCGACTTGTGTGTCTACTTACCCTCATCTCGTTCTTGTCAAGGACTGCTTTTATTTTCATGGGAGAATATTGAATCTGAAAATATGAGAGTGTCCATGATTTTAGCCTATACGTTTGTTTTATTTATTAACGACGTATTCAGTCAGTACATAACATGGGACGCAAACATTGAGAAAGATTTATATCCGTGTTGTCATCAACTTGTCACCAGTCAACAGGGATTACTTCGCGTGGAGAAGTTCAAAGATCTTAATGGACGTTTTAGTGGTAAGTCCATATTTATTATATTGTCCTATTTTTCAACTGTATGTTTATTTTATCATACTCTGAAAAAGATCTATCTGACGTGTTTCATACGAATGTTTAGACCGAACCTGGCACACCCCGTTTAGCTAATCAATATAGGTTGTCTAGCATGTGTCCTACCAGTTGTTCGCACACTGGTTCGAACTGCAGGTTGCTTCGTTTACCTGATCGGGATGCAAGGTTCACGGCGGGTTGCCCGGTCGATAAGGAAACTTTTCTTTTCCCAAGAAGCTAACCCCACATCTGGTATATATCCAGGGATCCGTGATTGCCCATCTCTCTGATTTGTATTTTCTATAGGAATTATGGGAATAATTTTTATCTCAGAAGACACTCGAAACAATAAGGAAATATTGTATACGTGTAGGTCAAGACTAAACTGATGTATGTGAACTGATTCAGACTTTTTAATATCAAGATCTAGTGGAGACGAGAAGAGCTGGTGGAAGACCACGGGTACTGCCAGGTTTACCTGAAATTCCGGGACAAACAGGAGTACCTTGGGACATTGGACGTGACGGACTACCTGGTAAACAAGGACTGAAGGGGGAACCAAGAGAGAACGGACGAGGAGTTCCGGGATTTCCTGGACATAAGGGAAACGCAGGGATGCCTGGAAGGGGGCCGCTTTGTTTATCCGGATTTAAGGGAGAAAAAGGAATGCCCGAAAGACGTGGACGAAAAGGACGACCTGGCGAGTACGGACCAAAAGGAGACTCTGGACGACCGGGACCTCCAGGACGAGATGGGCAACCAGGAAAACGGGGGATGAAGGGAGACCCAGGACGACCGGGACTTCCAGGAGATGGGCAACCAGGAAAACGGGGATGAAGGGAGACCTAGGATGATCTAGACTTCCGGGATTACCAGGAAGATAAATACAACTGTACAGGATACTGAACTGTTATCAGAATTTGTAGGGGATGACATTAACTATCTATCGTAATGTTGAACTTTTCGAGATTTGTTTTCAAAGGAAAGAGTATAGTTTTACCATATGCTGTTCTAAAATTTAGGAATTTTAAATGCTTAAGAAGAAATGAATTGCTGTATATGACAACTCAAAGTGTAGCTTGTAAACGAAAGACAGCCTTCTGCTATTCTCCGCATGCAAAGTCCATAACAGCTTTAAGATAAGTGGATGTATTTTATTCCAAACTAATTACTTTCACTGAAAATAATAAGCATTAAATGAGCGATGTTTATCAGAACACGTAGTCTGCATAAGTCGACTGTAGTTTTTAAAGTCATGCCGTGAGAAAGAGTGTCGGACCCTTTTTAGTGTGTGTGTCATTTGCATTAACTAAGAGATATGTGCACCGACTTAATTTTAAGAAGAACCTATTGATTTTATTCCGAATAACTGAGTTGGGGTTTATGTCCAGAGATATAATCCTCCCTTATCAATTGACAATTAAAATCTTTGTAAAGGGGTTTTTGGTTATCATTTAATTTAGTAATTCATAATGCAATAGTTTATTTGTTTGTTTTACGTCCCGTCGAGAATTTTTCACTCATATTGAGACGTCACCAGCTTTAAGTGAAGTACCACAAATTTAGACCTATGCGTAGCGCTCAGGGCCGTAGCAGTGAGGGTTCTTTAACATGCCAGCGCCTACCGTGACACGGGACCTCCGTTTTTAAGGTCATGTCCGAAAGACCCGTGATTCTGACTTCTAAATGCCGAACGTTTGGCGAAGGAGCAATCACTACCTATTTTTCGTCTTAGGTTTGCCGCGGCCATGGTACGAGCGGGGCTCGAACTCACGACCTCCCGGTTACGAAGCGAACGCTCTAACCACTGAGCTAACGCAAATTTGATATATTATGATTGATTATATATATGATGTTTAACGTCCCGCTCGAGAATTTTTCACTCATGTGGAGATGTCACCATTGCCGGTGAAGGGCTGCAAAATTTAGGCCTATGCTCGCCGCTTATGGCCTTTAGGAGGGATCTCCATCGTGCCACACCTGCCGTGACACGAAGCCTTGGTCTTTGCGGTCTCGTCCAAAGGACCGCCCCTTTTAGTCGCCTCTTACGACAAGCAAGGGGTACTGAGGATCTATTCTAACAACCTGGATCCCCATGGGGCCTTTATTATGAAATATCAATTAAAATTCCATGGAGTGTCAAATAATTCGATTAGTCATTATTAAGGCATTTGATGTATAAAGAGGAAAATGAACAGATTGGAATGATTATAAGAACTTAGATATTGATTGTTAAATAATGATGAAGGTGAAGTTGATCAAATTTACATCAATGGTACATGATGTAAAAGCTGACCCTTTTTACACTGAAAGCGACTTTTAGGCAAAGGATTGTGCAATCGTATGCGAAATGTGAGGAATCCATAATTATAGATGTATGTCCTAAATCTATAATTGAAACATCTGAAATCTTACTGAAGTCAAGATGGAATGATTTTTGTATGATTGTAGCTTCACAAATGAACTGTCATGTTTTCAGACATAAATCAGTGAGGCAGACTATTTCACCACCCTTATGAAATAAAGAAAGTTAAGATACCATGACCTACCAAGAATGTGTGTGATGACAAAAATTTCTATTGATAGCCATGTTCACTGATGGGAAAACGGACATATTTTAAGATCTGAAAGATATACTTTCAAACACTATTTTATCAATTTTTTTTTAATATTAGGAGATAATTTAAGAAAAGTAAAACTAGGGGGAGAATTTTTATTAGATAATCGTTTTCTTTAAATCGCTATCGTGATACTAACATTTATACAGAAATATTTTATCACCATATAAAGTGAATTTTCTTGCTTACCAACTTTTATAGTTTGTTCAGCTATAAGAACGAAAATTTCTGTTGCCAATTCTAAATATCTGCTCCATTGATGATATTCGCTCATTAAAACTGCGTTTAATAATCAGCATTTTTATAAACTCGTACTTTATGCGTGTATGTACAATTGTAAATTATTCTTCAGATAAGGAGATGCCCGTTAATCGACACTTACATTCTTAATATACCCGTTTCACGCGATTTCAAGAATGTTTGTTTAGGTTAGTATCAAGCAACAATTCTACGGATATTATGTGATAGTGGAGCATTAAGAAAATGTACATTTATATTCGCTAGCATGCCTATTTCGTAAAATTATTGTTGCTCCGTGAAAATACTGTCGTATCTTGGGGACCTTCTGAATAAAGCAAAGATGATAATTACAGTCGTGGTTGTCGGTTTTAATTCACGTACATTCAAGGTCGAAGGACTGGAAATTTTCGTAAATCATTTGACAAATATAACACCGCCTTCTAAACAGTTTGTGTACTTACATGTACCTATTATATTATTACAGTCGTCAACAACTATGTTGCTATTGCTCACGGAATTATCTTCGATTTTGATTTAAACATACGTTATTGATAAACTTAAAAGGATCGGGGAACAGGTGCAACCCATGTGGACCTTCTCTCAAGTAACTCGATACAGTGAATATTCTTTCTCGTAAAATCGGCATTTCAGGTTTATCAACAGCCTGGGTATTGGAGCAGTTTTATTTTTATTGTGTCACAGGTAAATGAAAGACATTGTTTTATTATATCATTATCAATGATATCAAATAAATGTCATAAAAATATTCTAATATTGTTAAAAACATCATTAGTGATGTAGTTGATATATAGGAAACATCAAGAACGAACCCAGTACTGACCCCTGAGAGTACTCCAGCATCTACCGTGTTATTTGTAGATGACGAACCTTCTAAGATTACTTACTATTTGTTATCTCCAAGTCTTTAATCCAACCTAAAATTCAACCCACAAAACCCATCCTAAAAGAACAGGGAGGGGGGGGGGGGCGGCTTTTAAAAAAGAAGATATTTGTCAATGTTCTATACCCCATTTTTCATTGTCTTAAATATTTTTCTCTTGTCAATAAACAATACAATGATATCAGGGGTTGATGGTGATAAAATATTTCTATATAAATGTTAGTATCACGATAGCGATTTAAAGAAAACAATTATCTAATGAAAATTCTTCACCTAATTTTATTTTTCTTAAATTATTTCCTAATATTAAAAAATCGTTTAATAGTGTTTCAAAGTATAACTTTCAGACCTTAAAATATGTCCGTTTCCCCATCAATGAACATGGCTATCAATAGAAATTTTTGTCATCACACACATTCTTGGTAGGTCATGGTATCTTAACTTTCTTTATTTCATAAGGGTGGTGAAATAGTCTGCCTCACTGATTTATGTCTGAAAACACGACAGTTCATTTGTGAAGCTACATTAAGTTGTCACACTAACTGAAGGTACAATCATACAAAAATCATTCCATCTTGACTTCAGTAAGATTTCAGATGTTTCAATTATAGATTTAGGAGATGCATCTATAATTATGCATTCCTCGCATTTCGCATACGATTGCACAATCCCTTGCCTAAAAATCGCCTTCAGTGCAAAAAGGGCCAGCTTTAAATTATGTACCATTGATGTAAATTTGGTCAACTTCACTTTCATCATTATTTAACAATCAATATCTAAGTTCTTATAATCATTCCAAACTGTTCATTTTCCTTTCGTTATACATCAAATACCTTAATAGTGACTAATCGAATTATTTGACACTCCATGGAATTCTAATTGATATTTCAGAACAAAGACACCACGGGGATCTAGGTTGTTAGAATAGATCCTCAGTACCCCTTGCTTGTCGTAAGAGGCGACTAAATGTTTGGGTTTTTTTTTTTTTACGTCCGTCGAGAATTTTTCACTCATATTAAGACGTCACCAGCTGTAGGTACCATAAATTTAGACCTATGCTTGGCGCTCAGGGCCGTAGCAGTGAGGGTTCTTTAACGTGCCAACGACTACCGTGACACGGAACCTCCGATTTTCATATCATATCCGAACGACCCCGTGATTCTCACTTCTAAATGCCGAGCGTTTGGCGAAGGAGCAATCACTACCTATTTTTCGTCTTAGGTTTGACGCGGCCATGGCACGAGCGGGGCTCGAACTCGCGACCTCCAAGTTACGAAAGGAACGCTCTAACCACTGAGCTGCCGCGACCGGTTCGAGAATCTGTGTATAAACAGTCTTGATTGGACCGAAATCGCACAATGACGTCACCAATCTGGTTAGACTGTGATTTGTATGGCTGCTAAGTTCTTTTTGACATCAAAATGGAGTGTGCATCGACGATTATAAAAAACATTGAGTTTAGGAAAGGTCCCGCAAAATCCACATGGCTCCGCTCCCACGGTTTGCATGGCCAGTCCCAGGGGTGGATAGGTGCTGAAGCTGGTGCCCGTTTACACTCCTGACATCCCGAACAAGATTTGGTAGTTCCGTCAATTCCGGGTCACCACACTACGCTCCTTGCTGATGCTTTCACCAATATGATCAACATGCAATTCATTCAGAATACGACCTCTCAACTTAACAGGAATGACAACTCTCATACCCCAAAGTAAGCATCCATTGTGAACCGTCAGCTCGTCTTTACGCGTAAAGTATTATAAAAATCCTTATCATCTGACTTAACAGGTGTATTCCATCCGTAAACTGTGCTCTCGTACACTGGCGACAAGACAGGGTCACGTCCGGGTTCCTGTCTGATCCGGTCACTAGTGATGGCAGTGTATCAAACTGAGTCTGATATAAAAGGTTAATGTCAACCTCATCATCTGGTTCACAATCTGAGAGAGGTAACCTTGACAAACAATCCGCGTTACCATGCGTTTTCGTGTTCTTATACCAGATTTTGTAACCATAACCCGACAAGAACAACGCGTATCTTTGCATACGTGCAGTCGTGGTGGCTGAAACGCCCTTTTCTGGACTGAAAATCGATACAAGCGGTTTGTGGTCCGTAAGCAAGGTAAAATGTCGACCACACAGGTATGTTTGGAAGCGTTTAACGCCCCATACTATCCCAAGAGCCACTCTATCAATCTGAGAGTAATTACGCTCAGCAGGGTACAATGAGCGCGAAGCATACGCGATCGGTCTCTCAGAACCGTCATCCATGATATGGGAAAGGACGCACCCCAACCCATATGGCGAAGCATCACAAGCTAAGCGCACATCACGTTGTGGGTCATAATGAGTTAGAACCTCCTCTGAGGTAATCAACTGTTTCACCTCAGCAAATGCCTTGTTGCATTCTGGTGACTAAACCCACTTACTGTTCTTTGTTAACAGTTGGGGTAAAGGTTGTAGAACACTCGACATATTCGGTAAGAACCTTGCGTAGTAGCTGACGATGCCCAGGAAAGAGCGCAACTCGGGACACATTCTTTGGAATTGGTGCATTAACAACAGCCTCAATCTTAGACTGAGTTTTATGTAGCCCCTGACCGTCAATCTCATGACCGCAATGCGAGACGTGTTCCATGAAAAACTCGCATTTATTCAAGGGGCCTCCGTGGCCGAGTGGTTAGAGCATCGGGCTCAAAATCACAAAGCCTCTCACCTCTGTCGGCGCGCGTTCGAATCTCGGCCGCGGCGTTATGTGAGCAAGTTTGCCAGTTTACTTGCGGAAGGTCGGTGGTCTCATCCCAGGTACATTGTATCTGGGTTCTCTCCTCCACCAACAAAAACTGGACGCCACCAGATAACTGAAAAATTGTTGAGTGTGGCGGAAAGCAATAAATAATCAATCAATAATAATCAAATTTATGCGCACATTGTACTCGTCTAATCGCTTCAGAACAGCTTCTATGTTCTGCAAGTGTACTGGTGATGATCATGTCATCAATAATGCATTTGACGCCCTTAAGCCCTTGAAGAACTGTGTCTATGGTCCTCTGCCCTCTGGAGCAGAACACCATACACAAGACGGTTATACCGATAGAGACCCTTTTCGGTAGTAATTGTGAGAAGATCACGCGACTTCTCAGCCACTGTCACCTGTAAATATGCGTGTCGTAAGTCAAGCTTAGTAAATCGCTGGCCACCGGCGAGGGCTGCGAAAATGTCCTCAATACGGGGGAGAGGGTACTGATCGACCTCAAGTACCGGATTCACGCTGACCTTGAAATCTCCACAAATTCGGACGGAGTTATCAGACTTGATGACGGGCACAATGGGTGTCGCCCACTCACTATAATTGACTTTTGTGATAATGCCTTCACTCACTAACTTGTCTAACTCTTTCTCTACCTTTGGTTTCAAAGAGTATGGCACAGAGCGTGGCTTACAAAATTTTGGTCTAGCCCCCGGTTTTAAGTTAAGTTGAGCTTCAATACCCTTAACCGTACCAATATCTGTGTCCCATAACAGAACACTGTGAATCTCATCTGTCGTCACAATCCAAATTGTTTAGTTTTGCTTTTAGCCGGTTTGCGACACATTTTCATACAATGTCCTACCTTGTCACAGTTATAACATTTCTTGTCCTTATAGTAGCAATCAGTGGGTTGATGTGCTGTACTGTTACATCCGAAACACTTTTTATCCGAATGAGACGGTTTTCCCTTTGTCGACTTTGGCGGGAATCTCACAGTATTCTGTTTCTGCTTTACATGGAGTCTATTTACCATACCCACATGTTTTGCCTGCAGTTCGCTGGCATCTGTGGATGCTGTTTCCATCGCCTGGGCGACCTGAAGAGCCTTCTCAAGTGTCAAGTCTTTTTCAGTCAGAAGTTTATTTGGGATAATTTCACTTCTGCGTCCGCACACTAGTCTGTCGCGTAAGTGTTCGTTTAAATTTGCTTTAAAATCACAATATTCTGACAAACGTCTGATTTCTGTCATGTAATCTCTAATAGACTCACCCACACGCTGATCCCGCTTGTAAAATGTAAATCGTTCCGAGATTACGACTGGTTCTGGATTAAGATGCTCCTGTAGGATTTTAACTAACGCATTGTATTCCATCTCTGATGGTTTCTGTAGATCGGCAAGCCCTCGGAGAAGCTGGTAGGTTTTCCAGCCGATTAGTGTCAACAATTCCGGAACTTGCTTGTCGTTCTTCACCTCATTGCAGACAAAATAATTCTCCAGCCTTTCGCTGTATCACGTCCATGTCTCGATACTGTTATTGAAACAGTCAATGCGACCTATAGATTTCGCCATCCTCGTCGCCAATTCTTATATCTCTCTAAGACCATCCAAAATTGACTCTGTCAATAGCACAAAACACGTGCGTCCCTGTTAACAATATTTTTATTCTGAACTGGTTCACTCACATGCTAACATAAGTAATTCTAAATAGAGACCAAGCACAGACAGGCAATCAAATTCCGGATTACTAACAATGACCTTAAAAACGGAGGCCACGATAGGCGTTGGCACGTTAAAGAACCCTCACCGCTACGGCCCTGAGCGCTAAGTATAGGTCTAAATCTGTGGTATTTCACCTACAGCTGGTGACGTTTCAATATGAGTGAAAATTCTCGACGGGATGTAAAACAAACAAACAAACTACTCAGTGTTATTTAGTGGGCATTTATAAAAACAAATAAAGCTGAATGTGATGTACGATAATGACTCTAAATATCTGATTGATTGATTTATATATTGTTTAACGTCCCGATCGAGAATTTTTCACTCATATGGAGACGTCTAAATATCTGAGTAAGTGGCATATCAGCATTCGTGTTTGTAATAGTCCTATATAGAGAGGCAACTGTCTGTTGTAGGAGACGATTTCCTTCTTCACAGTGAAAAGGCTAAGATAACTAACAGTATTCTATCTTGTAATTCCTATAGAAAATACTAGTCAGAGAGATGGGCAAACACGGACCCCTGGTTATACTAGAGGTGGGATCAGGTGCCTAGGAGGAGTAAGCATCCCTATAGACCGCTCACACCCGCCGTGAGACTTATATTCCGATCAGGTAAATGGAGCAATCCGTTGTCAGAATCAGTGTGTCAAGAACAGCCTAACAATTGGTATAAAATACAACAGACAGCATTTGGCCTGATGGAAAGTTCAACAACCATAAAATTTGCGAAATGCTGACTTTAGTCGAGACTGTAAAAACCCCTGTAAAATCAACTTCTCTATCAGTAACCCCGTGGAGATCCGGGTTAGAATAGGTCCTCAGTACCCCTTGCTTGTCGTAAGAGGCGACTAAATGGGGCGGTCCTTCGGATGAGACCGCAAAACCGAGGTCCCTTGTCACAGCAGGTGTGGCACGTAAAAGATCCCTCCCTGCTCAAAGGCCATAAGCGCCGAGGATAGGCCTAAATTTGCAGCCCTTCACCGGCAATGGTGACGTCTCCATAAGAGTGAAAGATTCTCGAGCAGGACGTTAAACAATATTTAATCAGTCAATCATTCTATTTAATTCAATCAATCGCCTCGTTTCAATCAATCGCCTCGATTTAATGTAATTGACTTCATTTTTATGTAAAATAACTGGTACAACAATGTTGACAAGCTGAGGTTTTCCCCTTAGTTAGAAAACATATTTTTGCCACAAATGACATTGTTTCTTAAACGCTATATTGTACGGATAATAATAGTAAACAAATCGGAAATTTTCTACTCAATTTTCAAAATAACCATAGGTGACTCCTATATCAGTATAATGGCGTAACCCTTCACTACCCGGTGGGAGATAAGAATCATTGTATTCAAGATGAACGAAATGAAAATTGTGGTCAATCTGCCGGCCGACGTCTTGAATTGCACTCGGACTATATAAAGGTTGACTACTTCACCTCGTAAAAACAGCACATTTATTCCTAAAACGCTGAAAGGAAAAAAATATATACTAGCCTAAAAAAGAAACTATAGTTTAGTAATTTCGTTTCGATTCATATACAAAAATATTACGTTGCATTATGTATATCGTCATTTAATGTAATGTATTGATACGAACAGCCACTGACAGTCAGGGGATGCAAAGAAGTTTCGTACGTTTAACAGCGTGTATGATTGCCATTTGTACGGATGCATTCTTCCTACGACACATTGTATAGATCTGCCTCGGGAATGTTCCGCCATATGCACAATAATTAACGACACAAGTAGACAACGTAGCAGGGGGTTTGGTTCTTGATGTAGACGCTGTTCTATTTCATCACAAACATGTTCTATTGGCTATAAATCTGGTGACATCGCAGGTCATTGGGGGCACGATAGTCACTAACAACGTGTATACTGTGTGACCATGCACTGTCCTGCTGCAGAATGACCGTTACGCTGGTTGTTGTGCTTGAATGCAATGACATCCTGTCTTACGATCTCGTCACGGTAGCGAACGCCGGTTAAATTGCCTTCCACTATTACCAAGGGGTCCAGTCATGTGTTGTAATTCCACCCAGACCATAAGGGTCCCTCTGTCAAATTGGTGGTGTTGAATAACATAGGTCTCAATGTAACATTCTACGGCATGACGTTAAGCCCGAAAAAGAATCTTTGTTACTGACACGACGATGCCTCCGATACCACGCTAACCTCGCAACACGGTGACGCCATAGCAGATCAGGACGGATAGCAGGACGTCGAGGACGGATGTTGGCCTCTTGCAATCTGTTCCTTACGGTACGAGAACTTATCCGTCGATGCCTAGGTATGATTGTAACGGTCAAAGAAGATTACACAAATGTGACGTCCTTATATACGTATCTTGCCGACGTGAGGTCACACGCTGGCGTCCCGATCTTGGGCTGTCCCGAACGGTGCCAGTTTGCTGATATCGTATCCATAAAGCATCTACAGTCTTAATATGAACTCCAAACTGCCTTGCCACATCGCTTTAAGACATCCCAGCCTCCAGCATCCCAGTAGCTCGCGACCGATCATTTTCAATCATGCGAGACTTCAACATTTTATTCCAAAAAGCAATAGTTTGCTGTTTCAGTACACTGAATACTTTCATTGAATGCAACAAACTATAAACGATTACTGAGCACTTGTCGCTAAGGTTAGAAATTCCAGAAAAGCATGCTGTGGCCAAGAAGCGACACGAACGATTATAGAATACGTTTTTATGTTTTTAATTATTAAGTATTCAGTTTATTTTTTGCCTTTGTATATAATAATATATTACAATCCAACACAATGACATATACATGTAATATATTATAATGCAACACAATAACATATAATACAATACATTAACACTTCAGGACTATATACTATTTTTTAAAAAGTGGAGGATACTGTATTTTATGATCAAAATGTTCACATGTACAAAGGGATACGAAACCATGTTGTATAGTCCTTAACGAGGAAGCATTTCCAAAGACATCCATCACCCAAACACATTAAGCACGGGATGCTACTGATGATCAAAGGTGTTGTGCCTCAAATATGCATGCCTCTGAATTTGAAGGTTAGAGCCACTCCAAAGGAAGATTTTGAAGAGAAAGCATCAGATTATCAATTGTTGAAGTCGTTAATTAAACAGAGACCATGCGTCGTCTAACACTGGATGAGAGGTTACGTGCCCTTGGCATGCTACAGGTTGGCACAAGACAGGGCGCTGTGGAAAGGGCAATGAATGTTTCCCAGTCTGTTATCAGCAGATTATGGTCCAGACATCGTGCTACAAGGTCTGTTCAGGATACACCACGATCTGGTCGTCCAAGGTCAACAACTCAGGCTCAAGACAGATTCATCTGCAGTATTGTCATGAGAAATCGCCTGGTAACAGATAAGGTTTGGTTTGTTTGTTTTACGTTCCGTCGAGAATTTTTTTCACTGGTTTGATAGCGAGTGGCCAAACAACCATCAGGAATCGACTGCACATATTTCACTTACACGCCCGACGTCCTCGTGTCATTCCCTGTTTGAGGGATCGTCACATTAGGACCTGACTCCAATGGTGTCGTCACCATCAACGCAGGGATAATTGCCGATGGAACCACGTAATGTTCTCAGATCAGTCGAGGTTCACAGTAGACTTCCTGGACAGACGCGGGAGGGTTTGGCGCCGACGTAACGAACGTTTCCATGCGGTTAACGTTATTAGACATGATCGGTATGGGGGTGAATCTGTAATGCTGTGGGGAGGCATCACTGTTGTCAGCAGAACAGACTTGCATGTTGTTGCTGGACGCGTCACAGGGGAGTACTACCGGGGCAACATCTTGGCACCCCATGTTGTGCCGTTTGCACGTCGTTATGGCCGCCGTTTCATTTTTCAAGATGACAATGTCAGATGTCATAGGGCTAGGATTGTTACAGATTATCTCCAACAGCAGAATATCAATACCTTACCATGGCCTGCACTCAGTCCGGACCTTTCCCTCATCGAGCATGTCTGGGACATAGTTGGACAGCGGCTACGTCAACGTCAGTAACCTCCTTCCAATGCCCAAGAACTTGCTACAGCATTGCAACAGGAATGGAATAACCTTCCCCAAAATGACCTGGGATGCCTCGTTATGAGTATGCCACGCCGAATCCGAGCTTGTCTGGCCAACCGAGGGGGTTTTACCAGCTACTGACTATGTTTCACAATGGTGGGAAATTTACTGTGTGACCCTGTGTTGGTGTCGACCCCTTATTATGTAGAATCTGTCCTATTCTGACTGTACACAAGCTTTCGAATAAATTGGCAAATGTTTCCGTAATGTTTTTCTGTTATTGTTTCCTTCTTGACCTCATGATCTGCATCTCATTGTCCATGTAAATCCAATATTCCCCAATTTAAAATAGTATATAAAATATAATACAATACAATAACATATAGTATAATACAACACAATAACATTCAATACGTTATAATACAACACTATAACATAAAGTATATTATAATGCAACACAATAACATTAGATACGTTATAATACAACAATATAACATTCAATACATTATAATACAACACGATAACATAGTATATTATAATGCGGTGCCTCCGTGGCCGAGTGGTTAGAGCATCGGGTTCAAAATCACAAGGCCTCTCACCTCTGTCGGCGCGTGTTCGAATCTCGGCCCCGGCCTTATGTGAGCAAGTTTGCCAGTTTACTTGCGGAAGGTCGGTGGTCTCTTCCCAGGTACACTGTACCTGGGTTCTCTCCTCCAACAAAAAAAAAAACCGGTCGCGGTAGCTCAGTGGTTAGAGCGTTCGCTTCGTAACCGGGAGGTCGTGAGTTCGAGCCCCGCTCATTCCATGGCCGCGTCAAACCTAAGACGAAAAATAGGCATTTAGAAGTGAGAATCACGGGTCTTTCGGATATGACCTTAAAAACGGAGGTCCCGTGTCACTGTAGTCGTTGGCACGTTAAAGAACCCTCACTGCTAAGCATAGGTCTAAATTTGTGATACTTCACCTACAGCAGGTGACGTCTCAATATGAGTGAAAAATTCTCAACGGGACGTAAAACAAGCAAACAAACTAACAATAAACATTTATGTTAATTTAAATCATTCAAAATTGTTCCTTTTCCTTCCGTTACACATTGAATACCTTAATCATAACATCACTTATCGACAATAGGTATTCGGGTTGCTAGAACATGTCCTTATCAGAACCTCTTGTTTGTCATAAGAGGCGACTAAATGGGATAGTCCTTCGGATGAGACGGCAAAACCGAGACCCCGTGTCAAAGCAGGTTGGCTCTATAAAGATCCCTTCCTGCTGAAAGGCTATAAGCGCCGAGCATGGGCCTAAATTTTGCAGTCCTTCAACGGCAATGGTGACGTCTCCATATGAACGAAAAATTCTCGAGCGGGACGTTAAACAACATATAATCAATCAATCGTAAATACTGCTTAACAAACTTACGGAACCAAGCAAAAAAATTAAAATCCACTACAAATTATAAGATCATGGCGGATGTCGACTGAGGTGATGTTTATACACTGTTGGTGTTTACACGAGTATAACAGACACGTGGTACGGTGTTTACAGGAATATAACACAAACACGTGGTACGGTGTTTACAGGATTATAACACAGACACGTGGTACGGTGTTTACAGGAATATAACACAAACACGTGGTACGGTGTTTACAGGATTATAACACAGACACGTGGTACGGTGTTTACAGGATTATAACACAGACACGTGGTACGGTGTTTACAGGATTATAACACAGACACGTGGTACGGTGTTTACAGGAATATAACACAAACACGTGGTACGGTGTTTACAGGAATATAACACAAACACGTGGTACGGTGTTTACAGGATTATAACACAGACACGTGGTACGGTGTTTACAGGATTATAACACAGACACGTGGTACGGTGTTTACAGGAATATAACACAAACACGTGGTACGGTGTTTACAGGAATATAACACAAACACGTGGTACGGTGTTTACAGGATTATAACACAGACACGTGGTACGGTGTTTACAGGATTATAACACAGACACGTGGTGTAATGTTTTGGAATACATGTGCACTAAAAGCATTACTTTATTATTTTTTCCATAGATAACTTTATCAATTGTATATATATATATATATATATATATATATATAAGAAAGTGGTATTACGTTGGTTGTTTGTTTTTTTTAAATCGCGAGCCTATGTATGAACACACCGCAGAAAATTTTAAATTTACATTGGATATTACATTATGGGGGACGGGACTTAACTGATTGATGTACTTCCACGGCGCTGTAACGACGATTCAATTATGATACACCGTCATACAGACTTTATTTACTGTAACATCGGCCTATGCTCGGCACTCAGGGCCTTTGAGCAGGGAGGGATCTTTATCGTGCCACACCTACTGCGACACGGGACCTCGGTTTATACGGTCTCATCCGAAAGACCGGCACCCACGTCCCACAGTGGGATTCGACCCCCGACTCAAGGATCATCAGATCTTTGAGCCCGACGCTCTAACCACATGTCTGATACGGGATTTTAATATTTCTCTTATACTTTTTATCCATTCTGACAAGTTATTAAGTCCTTCTTTTTCAAATTTAGCTCATCGTCTGGCATAATCTTCAACAGAATTCAAAATAGAGATAAAGTTCTGTCGCCAATTGAAAGACCGAGGTTCTCTGAATTTAGGACCTTTTAAAATAAGTTATTCTAGATCTTCATTTTTAACGATATCAAAATTACCATTAATGTCATGTCCAGCTGGACTATAGTTAACAGAAGACGAAGAACGAGAACACGAAGGTTGATTGATTGATTTTATATTGTTTAACGTCCCGCTCGAGAATATTTCACTCATATGGGAGACGTCACCATTGCTGGTGAAGGGCTGCAAAATTTAGGCCTATGCTCGGCGCTTATGACCTTTGAGCAGGGAGGCATAGAGTATAAGATGGTCAATACCTAGGCATTGTGAAGTTTGTAGTCAAATAGTTTGGATGCAGTAGTGGAGGTATATCTGTAGGAAATACAAATTCATGTTTCTCCATTGGAATATATCTTGTGTTTATGATACAAGTTTGCTTCCCAGGAAGACAAAAAGTAAAATTTTCATTATGCTCTGTATACCACCATTATCTGTTAACCCCATTTCCTTCGTGAGAGTTTCGCGAGGAAGATTGCCGACGGAGTGCGAAATATGAATAAGTTATACAAATTATTGCTATAATTGATAGGCAGAGACACAGGATGGACTGAAAAATACTTGAATTGACATATTTCAAGACGTACAATACTTCCATAATCCATTCCCACATCGTGTTTATAAACAACAACCAGAACAGAGCACACTGAACTCGGTCAATAGGGAATTGTGTCATAAAACTCAACACAGAGCCCGATCAGTAAAGTAAAACAAGGGAGATAGAGAGAAAGAATAACAGATGGAAGGACGTGAAGGACACAGACATCTCTACCTTTACAATATCCAAAATCGTTTGTTATAACCTTGAGACAAATTGAGTTTGTTACAATAATTACTATCGGTAATAAAACAATAACTCTGTAGAAACAATGAATAGGGTTATCATCCTTGTCAGAAACTTTCAATTCGTAAACAACGGATTTACCGTAGAAAAACAGAGACAAGGCAATCAAAAGAGAGCAATAATGCCGGAGTACACCGAATACGCAGCAGCCGGTCAGAGATGGAAGGGTGTAAATACTTAGAACAGCCAGGACCTCTTCTAAAGAAATGAATATCACAACTGCACATAAATATGGCAATGATAAGGACCGAGGCCTACCAAAGTATACTATCAGACTGATGACCAGGAACGAGAAGATACGGAGTCCAAGAGAGATATATCGTATTATGACGGAAGCTTTAGCAAACTTGTCGATAATGGCTTGTATTGAAGTGTGACTGAGGTTATTAGAAAGGCAGATATGTACAGCTCCATCTACCGATTTTGTATACTGTCCTACAGGGATATTCAGACCGTTATCAAGTTTGATAGAAAGTGAAGTGCTATCGTAATGATATCCAGATTTGATCACTATGTGTTCACAGAATAAAAGTTCAGAGACGAAATTTGAGCTCTGCATTTTCCATATATTAATAAAATGTAAGTACGATATAAATTCAGGCATGTAGAGGGCGCTCACGTCTTTTAGAGACACTGGTAACTCGCTTCTTGTTATTGTAAAGTCGATAAAGGATGTTGCGGTTTGATCTGGATAACTTACCAATACATCAAGGAGATTCGTCTCGGTGGCATTTCTGTGGAAATTTACGAGTTTAACTTTGATCACCAGTATTGTTTTAATTACTCTCTCTTTCCCTGGTGTCTTTTTTTCATCCACAGGATATAAATAAAGGTTACACAAGTGAACATGCAGCCTCTTTTTTTTTCATATACTTCTCAGCGTGCTTCTCAAGTTGTAATTGAATTTCCGCCAGCTTGGACATTGATGAAAAGCCAGTAGAAACCCATGTGTGAATGTCCACAGCCATGTTCAGGACGTATGTTGCGCTTGTAACGTAATGCAGAAGGGTTTCACAACTTTTTCCTGACCATCCTCGTCCTGGGTAGCACACGCCTTTCTGAAATTAAAGGATATTTGTAACACGTGTGTTTAAAATACACTTACGAAAAAATGTGAACATAACAGATTGTAAGTAATCCATCCCTTACCCCTTTTAAAGAAAACAAAATTAAGAGTAGGCCAAACACGGAAAGCCAAAACACCAGGTGCCTAAGAGGAATAAACCTTTCCTATAGACCGGTCACATAGACCATCGCCAAGAAGTCTTGATTAGACAAAAAGAGTAATATAACACAGATTTTTATTTTAAAATAAATGGAGGGTTCGGGTGAAAAGGCTAAGACAAATAACAGCATTCAATGTCAAAGATAACGAAAAGTATTCAATGTAAAGGTGAAGATAACTAACAGTATTCAATCTCGTAATTCCTATAACTAATACAAATCAGACATAGCAAACACGGACCCCTGAACATACCAGAGGTGGGAATTTATCTAACATTCAAACATACCAGTATGTTCAGAGGGCATTTATCAAACATACCAGTATGTTCAGTAGGAATTTATCTAACATACCAGTATGTTCAGTGGGAATTTATCAAACATACCAGTATGTTCAGTGGGAATTTATCAAACATATCAGTATGTTCAGTGGGATTTAATCCAAAATATACCGGTCGCGGTAGCTCAGTGGTTAGAGCGTTCGCTTCGTAACCGGGAGGTCGTGAGATTGAGCCCCGCTCGTGCCATGGCCGCGTCAAACCTAAGACGAAAAATAGGTAGTGATGGCTCCTTCGCCAAACGCTCGGCGTTTAGAAGTGAGAATCGCGGGTCTTTCGGATATGACCTTAAAAACGGAGGTCCCGTGTCATGGTAGTCGTTGGCACGTTAAAGAACCCTCACTGCTACGGCCCTGAGCGCTAAGCATAGGTCTAAATTTGTGGTACTTCACCTACAGCTGGGGACGTCTCAATATGAGTGAAAAATTCTCGACGGGATGTAAAACAATCATTTCTAGATTAAGATGCACTGTTCTAGTCCAGCTAGAAAATCACTTATGTGGTATTTACACATGCAGTACAATTTGCTATCTGAAAGAAATATGACGCAACATGTGAGAAATGTGTAGGTATTTATTAATTAATGTTAGCTTTAGGGCGTGTACCTGAATTGGTATTGCTGGGCGTGATAGTAATAGCTGCATGGGTGTTCCGATTTCCGTGAACTTATGTTTAGTTCCCATGTTCTGAGGCCCATCAGGAGAGCTTTGCGAAACATGTAATTTGTTACATGCGAAACAGAGACGGTTTTTATATTCTCCAAAGTCGTAATGGTTAACCTCTGGGAAATCCTCGCACTGATAATGCAAATCCGGGCTGTAATATGGACTCTTCAAAGTGCAGTCCGACTTTCGTGCAAGTCTGAGAGGCGGATGTCTACGCATATCACAGAATTCCACTCCACGCTTAAGGAACCGGAAGCCGGTCTGCTCGCAAGCTTCTACAATATTTTGGTCCCCGTAATACGTGCACTGAGTAAATTGGTTTAAACACTCGTAGGCCATTGACGTATCAAAATCCACGTGACATCTTCGCTTTCGAGCTTCTTTGATGATATCAGGAATCATATTCATGTAATATAATAGAGGCATTTCTGTTTCACATCGCAGTATAAAACTCCAGGGTGTAGCCAGGTCAAATGTTTCCTCGTTGCACAACAAACAGAATATATTTCGATATGAAATCCTATTCATCTTAACTGGGAAATCTATCCCAGTTTTGCACAGGTGTTCCATAGCTGTGTATTCCAGTGGATCTCGGGACCTCAGCTTTTCATTGTTACAACCGTTCATTACAAGGTAACTCTTTCCATCGTTTGCCTGTAAACAAGTGTATGGCGTCGTCAACATTGTCTCAAAACAACAAAGTTCAACTCTCCCGAAGATGCATGAGTGATCGCATTTACAGCTTCCAGATTCTGGTGATCCGTTAGTTAATATAGACATGTCACAGACGTGACCATCTGACGAAGCGTAGTACACATGTGCCAAGTGACTAATGTTGAGGAAAACTTCGCCGTACCGACGCGAGCCTCTTGTACTCCAATTTTTCAATTCAATATCTCTAACTGCACTTTTAATATCATCAAGTACCCAAGACAGGTTAGTAATTGTTGCCTTTTCAATGTAAACGTCAAACGCATCTCCTTCCATCCCCTGTAGCCCGTCTTGCACAGTTATAGTGCTATCTGCATATTGTAACTCGTTTCCATTATATCTTCGTCGTGCTGAAAAGCGCATATTGCACAGGTAACAAAACACGTTTTTGTACGGGTAAGTGAGATTGGAAGATTCGGAATTGTTACACAGCGTGTTCAATATTTGCCACTCTGAATATGTCTGAGACAGGGACGGGCCATTGGAATGACAGGAAGAAATTAGATCTGATCTATCAAGGCCTACATCCGGGTTACACATGGAGCAAAAAATGTTTCTAAAGCTTCTGAATTTTAAATTATAACTGGACATACATGCACTGGTAATGTCTGCATCTCTGTCGTTTTTGCAGGAGCCCAATACCTCACCGGAAAATGATGCTGGGGGAATCCAACTAGGAGGATTGTGTCGCATACGACAACCCGACGATTCCGTAAATTCCAGAATTTCTTCCCACGAGCTCAAATAAAACAGCTGTTCATTGCAACCCCTGTTCACATATAAGTTCCAAAATTCCAGTTTCTCCTCTCGTTCCCCGTGACACAATGCACAGTGTTTGTTCCAGTAGGTTTTCTTACTTGTGGATGACGTAGAAGGCGGTAAAAATATTCGCTGTAATTTACTCTGGTCTTTTTCGCATTCCCGATGTTCATGTTCTGATGATTCGTTTGGACATTTATCGATAAAGGTCATCTTTATATCGTCCGTTTCGTTCATTTCGTCCAAGTAGATGGACCGGAGTTCATTTCTTGCTTTGAAATATTTATCTGGACAGCAGTTTCCAACAATAAAGCACAGATCATTACAGACGCACCGTGGGCAGTTTGGGAACCTCGCTTTCACAGATTTGTAGTCCTTGCTAATTGTATCATCGCATACATATCCGAATCCACAGGCGTTAATATAATGCGTCAGGAGATTCGTAATGTTTATATCTACACGGAACGAAGCCTTGGAGTAAGAAAAATAATTCTTTGTGATAGGATAATGCAAAAATAGCACGCATACCATAATACACGCAAGGCGTCTCATTTTATCATTAAATCAAGTCACTGTGACGCACACATTCTATTTTCCTCTACTCCTATGAAGCCTTCCTTCAGTGTGGAAACCTGTAAAAAGATAAAAACAATATTTTATTTCCTATATAATGATACCTCCTACGCAATTAGGTTAAGGGTTCCATAGTGAAATATATTTGGTGTAATTGCATTCCACATTCCAAGTTCCATCGTCTCAATATTAGAAAAGTAGATTGACTAATGGACAGTTCATTTCAAAATATTAAACAGGAAGGGAGTGTACATGTGCCCCTCACACCATCCATTCCAGACATCCAACCTGTACTAATTGTATGATAAAATGAAATATCTTTGACAGAGTAACTTTAGAAGGATATAAATGCCATTATTTGCAAGAAAAGTTTGTGTGTTTTCCCTGTAGTCTACAGTTCTGTTATTGATGTTTTATATCGGTCAAAGACAATTTCAGTGCCTGTATTCCCTTACATAGTTAAAAACAATTCCTTTTGACTTAAGTATTTTAATTAGCAGTGGTTTGCAGTCAGTTGTTATTTGTATTCGATGCCAAATGACATGTGCCTAATGTTTGCATATATCGTCCCGGTAGCGCGACTTAACAAGTACTGCCACAGTCGAATTATAACGTACGTCAAAACGTAGACATGAAGTCGCACATCGCCTTACCCTGTCATTCATGAACATTGCGCCCCGTTAAACATCTCGCCTAATGGTGCACTGTATTTTAGAGCTAGAAAACCACAAGATTACCATAATAATCCACAATCTTAGTCCGAGGTGTGACTTTGCGAGATCTCCGCGAAGGACTTATGGGATTGGTGACAATTTTATTTTATTATTTTGTTTTTGTTATGAGTTTAGATTTAGCGAGGATTATTTCGCGCACTTTAGTCAATACATTGATTGGTTGTTGTTTTCCGCCATACTCAACAATTTTTCAGGTATCTGGTGGCGTCCAGCTTTTATTGGTGGAAGAGAGAACCCAGATACAATGTATCCGGGAAGAGACCACCGACCTTCCGAAAGTAAACTGGCAAACTTTCTCACATATATCAAATCATAAAACACCTTCCTAAACCTACCAAATAATGTCTTCTGCAAATCTTTCACATGATATGGGAAAATGGTAACTTCCCATCTTTCTGGTCACAGGCAACAATTATTCCTATTCCAAAACCTGGTAAGGATCACTCAGATCCTAATAATTACAGACCAATAGCCGTAACAAGCTGCGTATGTAAAACCATGGAACGGATGATCAACGAACGCTTAGTATGGTCTCTTGAGACTAATAACATTTTAACTGATATACAATGTGGCTTCTGGGAAAATCGAAGCAAGGTCGACCAGTTAATACTACTTGAAACGTATATTCGAGATGCCTTTGTAAAGAAAGAGAACGTCTTCTCAATATTTTTTGATTTAGAAAAGGCATACGATACCACATGGAAATACGGTGTCTTAAAAGATTTTCATAATATAGGTCTTAAAGGCCATTTACCAAACTTCATTAAAAGATTTTTAAGTAATTTTTTTTTGTTTTTGTTTTGTTTATAGCCGCCCGAGCAATTTTTCAGCTATCCGGCGGCTGTCACCATTACCGGTGACAGGGCTGCAAATTTAGGCCTATGCTCGGCACTCAGGGCCTTTGAGCAGGGAGGGATCTTTATCGTGCCACACCTACTGCGACACGGGACCTCGGTTTATACGGTCTCATCCGAAAGACCGGCACCCACGTCCCACAGTGGGATTCGAACCCCCGACTCAAGGATCATCAGATCTTTGAGCCCGACGCTCTAACCACTGCGCCACGCGGGCGGCATTTTTAAGTAATAGGCATTTCAATGTTCACATAGGATCTACATTTTCAGACAATTTCAAACAAGAAATGGGTGCCACATGGAAGTATTTTATCAGTTACATTATTTAGTATAAAAATAAACAGTCTCGCTGAAGTACTTAAAAGCGACTTTCATGGAAGTCTATATGTCAATGATTTTGTTCTCTGTTATAAATCCAAAAATATGAATTCCATCGAGCGTAAATCACAGTCATGTCTAAACAAATTCCAAACCTGGGCTGATGTAAATGGTTTTAAATTCTCCAGAACTAAAACGGCGTGCATGCATTTCTGTTCTAAACGGAAACACCACGATGACCCGCAGTTGGAATTAGATGGCACTCCAATAAAAGTTGTAAAAGAGATTAAGTTCTTAGGTGTCATTTTTGATAATAAACTCACTTTTATTCCGCATATAGCAACGCTCAAAGAGAAATGTACAAAAGCCCTTGATATAATAAAAGTTGTTGCAGACAAAATGGGGAGCAGTCAAGAGTACTCTTCTACATCTGTATCGCTCTCACCCGGTCTAAACTAGACTACGACTGTATAGTATATGGAGCGGCAAGAACATCCTACATTAAAGCCCTTGATGCAATCCACCATCAAGGACTTCGACTGTGCACAGGAGCTTTACGAACCTCTCTTGTAGATAGTTTGTATGTTGAGGCAAACGAACCACCTCTAGATCTACGTAGAATAAAACTTATCCTACAGTACGTTGTTAAATTCAAATCTAACAATGACAATACTGCATTTAACTGCGTTTTCCACCCACAGTTTGAAGATTTGTAGGAAAAAACTAAGACGTGTATAAAACCAGTTGGTCTCCGAGGCAAAAACCATGTACATGATTCTGACTTACCTATGGACATCATAAAACCCTCATCACGTTCAGAAATACCACCATGGAAATTACTAAAACCCAATGTTGACACTTCACCTTCTGAATATAAAAAATCTGAAACAAATTCCGCTATTTTCAAACAAACGTTATCCGAACTAAAACAATCTAACCATCCTACAACTGATATTTATACAGATGGTTCGAAAGACCAAAATAAAGTTGCTGCTACTGCAGTAATCAATAACAACGTTTTCTCAGCACGACTCCCAAATGAAGCAACAATTTATGCCGCTGAAACAAAGGCTATCCAACTTGCGTTAGAATACATTAAAATTTCTAAGGACAAATACTTCACTATATTCTCAGACTTCATTTCTTGTCCACAGTCTATAAGTAATATGAATATTGATCATCCATATATTTTAGACATTTTAAACCAGTATTATCTTCTAACTAAACAAAATAAAATAGTTAAGTTCTGCTGGATTCCTAGTCATATTGGTATCCATGGTAACAACAAAGCAGACAAAGAGGCAAAGAATGCACTACAAAACGATATTGTAACACGTGACACGGTAATGGATGGACGCTCCGTTCCAGAGCTCGTGTTTTTTTGACCAATTTCACCAGAAATTCGAATACTGTGAAGCTTAAAAACTGAATCAAGTGACACAGGAGAGTTTTTGGATTGTGTATATATGTTTTGTATTGTTTTTCGTCTGGAAATATTGCTTTTGGACTACCTGTGCATTTATCTGTGAGTATCTTATGAACACTCCTCATTCACTGTACAGCACTACATGTGTGACAGCATGGGTGACCGACCAGAATTAAGCATGATTAAACCACTCTATTTAAAGAACTCAGATATTCAGTGTTTTGAAAATTACAGAATAACAGATTATGATTTAATGGACAGTCTTACAAAAGTTGTTGGCGACTCTCTACATTGCCTACAACTAGATCGAAACTTATGGCGAATATACCTTAGTGATCATGCAACTCGCGGAAAGCTCTTAACAGAAGGGATTGAAATCCGGAATGTTTCAATTTCTTTTTTTGACACTAATCCATATTCTACAGGCATTCATAATGTCACAGAGAAATCTTTGAAAATAAGGCTGTGTGGTCTGCCATTGTCTGTAGACGATTCAGCTGTTCAAGAACTGCTTGAGAAACTCAAAGTGAAACTTAAGAGTAAAATTCTGTATGAGAAAATCAGACATCCAGTAACAAACCGTATGACAAGCGTCTTAAATGGAAATCCTTTCATGTACATAGAACCCCTACCGGACGGTCAACATCTACCCAGAATAAACTACTGTGCCGGGATACGATGTCAAATATTTCATTACGGTCAACCAAAATCACAACGCAAAATGACTTGCACACAATGCTGGGCCACTGATCATGTCAGGAGATTCTGCAAAAATGCACCTCGATGCA
The DNA here is from genome assembly GCA_024699665.1 of Ostrea denselamellosa. NCBI lineage: Eukaryota > Metazoa > Mollusca > Bivalvia > Ostreida > Ostreidae > Ostrea > Ostrea denselamellosa. Next base: position 1,207,634 of record JAMZEH010000075.1, on the reverse strand, counting down.
AAGTATGTAAACAGCAGGGTCATACCCCAGGCCATGAAAACTGTCCATCCTATGTTTGTTTTTGTTTGTTTGTTTTTTGTTTATAGTCGCCTGAGCAATTTTTCAGCTATCCGGCGACTGTCACTATTACCGGTGACGGGACTGCAAATTTCGACCTATGCTTAGCACTAATGGCTTTTAGCAGTGAGGGTTCTTTTACGTACCACACCTGCTGCGACACGGGACCTCCGTTTATAAGGTCCCATCCGAAAGACCCGTGACTCTCACTTCGTAATGCCGAGCTCTTGGCGAAGGAGCAATCACTACCTATTTTAACGTCTTAGGTTTGACGCGGCCGGCCCGAGCGGGGCTCGAACTCACGACCTTCCGTTCACGAGGCGAGAGCTCTACCACTGTCCATCCTATGAGGTACAAACTAATGTCATAGCCTTTAATGGTGAGGAAAACATTCTGTCCAATTTTTTTCCTTGTGAACTCAAGATCTACAATGTAACTCACAACTCAGCAGAACACGCTTTTCAGTACACAAAGGCCGTGAGATGTGGTGACCTTGATGCTGCAAAAAACATCCAAGAGGCCAAAGATGCGTTGTCCGCCAAACGCGTAGGAGACAAAATCAAGCCAAGTGATCAATGGATTGACACACGAGAAACGGTCATGACTGAAATCGTTGAAAATAAATGTGCTCAAATACCAATGCTTCGAGAGAAATTACGGGCAGTGAAAAAAGACACCATCTTCGCAGAATCAACATTCAACGATACATGGGGTACGGGCTTGGACAAACAGGGTACCGAAAACACAAAAATGGAATCCTGGCCTGGACAAAATCTTCTAGGGAAAATCATCGGCAAAATTTGCAAAAAGGTTAGAAAAAGGAAAAAGAGTGACCAATGGAGTCAACCAAAACAAAAACATCAGTCTAAAGTAAACACGAAACAAAAAGAGATTACCCAGATGTTTAGAGCCCTGCGCCAGCAATCGGACTCTGAAAATCTGTCAGGCTTCGACGCGTCCTCGGAATCTGATCCCGACGAGACAGGTAACAGTTAAATGTCTGATATACACGAGCGATTTCGAATGCCCAAGGACTCTGATTTATTGAACAATGGACTGGTATTTTTGTTCTACATATTTACGTAAGATATAATGGAAAAACTAGAATTTATTTCTGTTAATGTAAGGGGGTTAAATACTCCCGAGAAAAGGCAAAAAAATATTCTCATGGTTAAGAGAAAGTAAGATAGATATCATTCTACTTCATGAAACACATTTTATTGAAAAAAATGAATCACTTTACAATTTAACATGGAAAGGCAACACTTGTCATACCTACAGTGATTCTACATTTAGTAGAGGTGTGTCTGTCTTATTTAGTGAAACAGTCAATGCCAATATCATAAATGTAAAAAGATGTGATGATGGAAAAAAAATTTAATTAATCTTGAAATTGAAGATAATACATTTACAATTGTAAATATTTATGCTCCAAATGATATCCAAAAGAGATGTAAATTTTTCAAAAAGCTCAAAACTTTTATATCAAAAAATTCACTTAACGAAAACATTGTTATGTGTGGGGACTTTAACTGTCAAATGAATAATGCTGCAGATAAAAGTGTACGTTATCGACAAGATGTAATTAGATATGGTAACATGGACGACATGTGGACAAAACATTATCCTAGCAAGTTAGGTTATACATGGTGTGATGCTAGAAATGATCCAAAAGTCGCATAGATTATGTCTTTATAAACAATTCTTTTTGTTATACATTAGATGATATTGGAATTAGAAAAATCCCATGAACTCATTCAAACGGAAGTCGTATGACTGACCATAAATATTTGAAATTTAATTTCTATATAGATAAATCCAGAAGGGGTTCGGGATATTGGAAGTTTAATGTTTCTTACCTAGATAACGAAAAGTACAGAAAAGGTATAATAAATATAATTGAAAATATAGATTCATCCCTATGTCCCATAACAACATGGGAGTTGATTAAAAGAAAGCTTAAAGATTTTTCGATTGCATTTGCAAAATGTGAACAAAAATCAGTTAAAGAAAAAATAAAGTTTATTGAAAGTGAAATCGACGCAATAGAAAAAGGAAGTACAAATGACTTTAATTATAGACGTTTAAAAACACTAGAGGCAGATTTAGACGATATCTACGATAAAAAATCCAAAGGTTCTCAAATAAGATCTAAGGTAAAATGGATTGAAAAGGGGGAAAAAAATTCTAAATACTTTTTAAGTCTTGAGAAGCAAATTCAATCATCAAACGCCATTAAAGAGCTAAAATCATCGGATGGGAGGAAATTTAACAAAACTAATGAATTAATGGGAGAAATATATTCCTTCTATAGTGAACTCTATACAAGTAAAAATATTTCAGATGAGAAAATAGAACGATATTTATCTACCGTAAATGATCTACCAAAACTAAATAAAGAGGATAAAGATTTATTAGAAATCTTTCCTACATATGAAGAATGCACAAATGCTGTCAATAACATGAAAAAAGAAAAATCGCCTGGGCTAGATGGCCTTCCAAGTGAATTCTATCAGTGTTTTGGGAAACAACTTGGACCTTTGTTTTATAAAGCCCTGAATGATATCTTTAATAAAGAGAAACTTTCATATACACAAAGACTTTCTGTCATATCACTTATCTATAAAAAAGGAGAAAAAGAGAATTTGAAAAATTATAGACCAATAAGCTTGACGAATACAGACTACAAAATTATAGCTTTTCTTTTCGCGAGAAGACTTCAGAACATACTATCTAAATTAATAAATGAAAATCAAACTGCCTACATCAAAGGTAGACATATAGGAGAAAATGCTAGACTAATACTTGATATTTTTGAGTACTGCGAAACAGAAAACTCAAAAGACATATTGCTTTTCTTAGACTTTGAAAAAGCTTTTGATTCCGTAGAATGGAATTTTCTTTTTCAAACTCTGCAAAAATTCAATATTGGCAACACTTTTATAAAATGGGTTAAAATTTTATACACTAATCCTTTACTTAAAATAAAAAATAATGGCTGGTTATCTAAGACTTGTGAAATGACAAGAGGCATTCATCAAAGATGTCCAATCTCAGCTCTGTTGTACCTCTTTGTCGCAGAAATCTTAGCTACCAAAATAAAACAAAATCCGAATATAAAAGGTATATCAATAAAGAACCATGAAGTTAAAAATGTACAGCACGCGGATGATTTAACCTTAGCATTGAAAGACGACGCTTCGTTAAAAGCATCTCTAGATACTGTAAATGAATTTTGTAAACATGCGGGGTCAAAAATAAACATAAATAAAACAGAATGTATCCTATTAGGAAACCTACAACATTTATATGATGAATTATACGGCATAAAGATAACATATAAAGCAGTAAAATGTTTGGGGATTTATATTGGACATGATAAGGAAGAATGTTACAATAAAAACTGGATGAAAATTTACCATGATATAGAAAAGCTATTTGGATCGTGGAAACGAAGAAAGTTAACTTTATTTGGAAAAGCATGTATAGTAAAGACACTAGCTATATCTAAACTTTTGTATGTTGCTTCAATACTCACTATGCCTGATAATACCTACATTAAGAAAATACAACGTCTTATTTACAACTTTATTTGGAATAAAACAGAGAATTAAACGCAGTGTTTTGATAGGTTCTTTTTCAGAAGGTGGACTATCAATCGTCGATATTGAAAGTAAACTTAAAGCACTAAAAGCTGCCTGGGTTCCAAGATTGTTGAAAACTAAATCTGTCTTGTATAACATTTTTGAAAGCTATTGTAAACAGTTGAATATTACTGTTCCATATGTTTTGTCTTTTTCAGATAAAAAAATTGAGAACATGAAATTAGAAAAATTACCATTATTTTATAGACAAATGTTATGTTCTTTCAATGAGTGTAAAGTTTGTACCTTAGACAATATTTCAGCAGATGTGATTCTACAACAACCTATATGGAACAATTGTAATTTTCTGAGTAATTTTCAGCCGCCGGATAGCTGAAAAATTGCTCAGGCGGCTATAAACAAACAAACAAACAAAAATCTGTATAAAGGTAATACATTGTTTTTTTTTTAAATTGGATATCCAGTGGAATTTTGTATGTAAAAGTTTTATTAGACAAGGGAGGCAACCTTAAAAAGCTTTCAGATTTTTCAAACTGTATTAGAAATAAGTCAAACTGGTTATGTGAATTTAGGATTATTTCTGATGTTTTCAAACGTTTATGTAAAAAACATAATTTTTCAAACTGCAATTTTATTAATATAAAGCACTCATATAAATTTCTCTTTTACACAGGAATAGTAGATGTTCGAGAAAAAAAATGCAATGTTTTCTATGAAAATTTAATATACCAAAAATTTCGGAAACCATATTATCAAAGAGTTTTAAATAGTGAATTCAACATTGAATCTGTTGAATGGAAATATATATATCAATGTAAATTGTTGGATATTCCTGACAAGCACTTGTCTGAATTCAATTACAAGCTTTTGAATAATATTCTCTGTAATAATGTATTTCTCAGTAAATGGAAAAGAGACACACATAGCAATTGTGAAAACTTTCACACAAGAGAAACAACAAAGCATATTATTTTTGAATGTGAAAATGCTGTCCCAGTATGGAATGCTTTAAGTAAATATCTGAATTTCAATGTAAAATGGAAGCACATCATGGTCGGATTCTTTCATGAACGAAATAGTAAAACTAAATCTTTGAATTTATTGATTTCCTATACAGCATATAGAATATATAAATACAAAATGTACTGTAGACTAAACTCACTCGATGAAACCTGTTATAATATTTTTCAACATGTAAAATTTTCAGTTACGAAATATGCCAAAATTTTGAAAAACCTCAATGTACTTGCTGAATATAGACTTTTTGAAAAATTTTGCCATCTTATGTGAATCATGTGAAATAAAGTTCAATTATGTACAATTACATTTTACCGTATCGGAACTATATAATTTAAACTCATTTTTTGTACAACCATATTATATCAGTTTATAACATAAATAGATCTAAAGCCACTATACAGAGCATCCTGTCCTCTGATAGAGCCACTCAGTAAGTCAAAATGAAATGTCGGATGTGTGGACTCATTGAGGCGGCGCGGCCTATATTTAGATCTCTTTTACATATATGATCAATGTACAGAAATATATTACTCGAATAATATTATTCAGATACTATATATATTTATGTTATATTATAATCAATAATTCACATATATGTATGTATATATATATATATATATATATATATATATATATCATATTTGATAGAATTATAAACTTTTGACATATAGTCTTACACATACTTGAACTGAATATACTTTTCTATAAAATTTATATCATATAATTACTTGAACTATTATTTGTGCATCCTGCGTGGTGTAATAGGAAAAAATTATCATTGTTATAGAGCTTTTTCCTTCATACAATTGCGAATATATGTCATATGTATTCTATATACATTGTAGAATATAAGTAATTCTCACTGTACAATATGTATTTGATCATTCAACTCAAAATATATAGAAATTATATTAGAAATTTCTAATAAACTTTAACTAAGTGATATATATTTATGTATCAATACCTTTATATTTATACATTATTTGAAATTATACATTTAAGAAATGAAGTAGTAGATTAGTAATTGGTCAAAATTGTATGATCATTTATATTACGTATTACACATGTACAATATTTTGAGAAAAATCATAAGTCTCTCTTATAATTGGAAAGTATACATTTAAGAAATGAAGTAGTTAATTAGGTACCCTGCGTGGTACCCTAGGTCAACGCCATGTATTTTGAGGGAGCTTAGTCAGGGCCCCATCCCTGGCAGTTGCCCTATTTTGTTAGTTAACTTTGTTTGGATTGTTATAGAATAGGTTCTGGGTAATAAAGAATATAAAAAAAAAAAAAAAAAAAAAAGAAAAAAAAAAAAGATATTGTACATTTTGAAATTCCTTACACAGATTTGAAATATAACATAAAACTATATGTAAATGATCTTTGGCAAATATATTGGGATTTCTGTGACAGAAGTAAACTGTATTCTATTCAAAACAAAGTAAACAAATCTTGTAACATCGTAATGAAACGCCAGGACGAAGTTATTATTTCAAGAATACGCATCGGACATTCAAAATTGACACACTCCTATTTATTAAACAGAGAACTTCAACCAGAATGTGTATCTTGTGACTGTCCATTAACTATACAACACTTTCTTTTGGAATGTAGTGATTTTACACACACGTGAGTCACACACAAAAGTCAATAGACTTTTTAATAATGTGCAATCAATGTATCAATTTTTACAAATATTGACTATCATCTTATTATAAAATATTTACAATAATGCGACTTTTACAGAAAAAGTTGATCCTTTACAATATAACCTATTCATATACACAAAATCATAGATATTTTTACCTTTTTACGTATTTTTAACTTTTAAGTCCGTCGGATGGGACGTTAAGGGGTGCGCCGTGTCAAGGATTACAACCCCCTTGGCACGTAAAAGATCGTGTCCTTGATTTTCGAAAAAGAGTAGGCTCACTGGGGGCCGCCAGGGAAACTTCAGCTCTCATAACCAACCATATTTCAGTTGTTTAATCGCCGTAAAATGGCTGAAATATTGCCAACACGGCGTAAAACCCCAATCAATCAATCATTTCACGAGCAGTTTTATCCTTTCATCTCTCACTAGTCTATCTAGTCATTCAAATTGAAGGGTTCACGAATATAAGTAAGAATTACAGAAAGATCTATGGATCGTTATTACATGTAATTAGAGGGGAACAAACTGCGTCATGAAAATAACGTATATCACTTAAACACAACTGCACCGTTCACATCCACACAATGGTCACTAAACTTGTTAAAAGCATATGGCTTAATGGTCACTAAAATATGACAGACTGTTCATTGAAATTTCGCTGAAGAGCGTTAGACTAGATTTGATCAACTTCATGTCAGATCCCAATAGCACTCAAAAAATGTATCTTATTTCATACATTTAGATTTGTTTCGATCTGTGTTGTTCTTGTCAAGCTTCCATACTTATGTAGGCAGACGATCGTACAACACAAGGTATAGTTCTTATATTTTGATCGAATAAGCAAGTGGAAACAATATCTAGGATAATATATACTACTCAAAGTTTGATAAGGATCATATTTTTCAGCACTTGTAAAACTTTCAACAAAGGTGAATGAGAACCAAGACAGAGTGATTTATGTTCAGAAATGTTTACTTCAAGAAATTGTGACAGAAAAATTTGGCAAACATGACATTTCATCGCATACTCCTAAGGTAAAGGGAGAGTACCCTGAAAAGCATGGTAATTTCATGATCACGGAATTGTTTAAACTCTGCACATTCCATTTCACACTGCACAAACAAGTGTCAATAGCGGGTATGGCCTCCGTTAGCTCCAATGACAGCTTGGCAACGTCGTCTCATGCTTCCAACGAGGTTTTGAATGGACACAAGAGAGATATTGTTCCATTCTTGGATCAGAACATTTTCAAGTTCCTGGAGGGTGGCTGGTTGTACAGGACGACGTGAAATCGCTACCTGAAGCATATTCCAGACATGCTCGATAAAGTTGAGGTCTGGAGAACGAGCTGGCCAGTCCATACGAACAATTGTCTCACGTTCCAGGTACTCGTCCACCACCCTAGCACGATGTGGACGTGCATTATCGTCCATGAGGATGAAGTCAGGACCAACAGCACCAGCATATGGTCTCACGTACACATCCAGGACTTCATCCCTGTAGCGCACTCCGGTCATCGTACCTCGCCTTAGGACATGGAGATCAGTTTGTCCAGCTCGACTGATTCCTCCCCAAATCATCAACGACCCACCACCATATCTGTCATGTTCAGCAACATTAGCGTCCTGATATCGTTCTCCTGCCCTTCTCCACACTCGTGCACGACGATCTGTGAAGTCAACACAAAACCTCGACTCGTCTGTGAAAAGTACAGGGGCCCAATCAGCAACCCTCCAATTCACATGAGCCCTGGCCCAATTCAAACGATCTTGTCTGTGTCGCTGAGTAAGAGGGATGCGAATACAGGCTCTCCGGGAACGAAGACCACCTTCATGAAGACGATTACGCACAGTTTGCGTGGAAATGTTAACTCCAGTTGCATTCAGAAGATCATTTCTAAGCGCAGTCGCCGTTGCAAACCGATGACGTCGTGCTGAAATCAAGAGAAAACGGTCATCTTGCTGCGTTGTGGACCTTTCTCTGCCGCCTCCATGTCGATGAGAAGCTGAACCATGAGCTTGATACCGGTTCCAAGCTCTGCAAACAACGCTCTGACTGACACCCAATAGCTCTGCAACGTGACGTTGTCTTGCACCATTTTCGAGCATTCCTATGCATCTGGCCAATTCTTCAATAGTCAAACGACGTCTTTGACGTTGTGGAGGCATTTTCATAGAGTAACAGTGACTTAAACGAGGTCAGATGTAAAGACAATGGCCCAATTCAAATCAACGACAAGCACTCAGAAATGTGAATAATGTGGGTACCATGCTTCATGTGCTACTCATGATCACTGCAGCATGCATTTCCCTACCTAACCTGTGTTTTGAGACTCAAGAGGGGTCAGTCCAACACTATGATGAAATTTGCGTGTCTTATCAATTCATATATTGATTTTATAATGTAAGAACTATATGATCCTTATCAAACTTTGAGTAGTATATAATAAAAATATTTTTGTTGGAAGGAATAAAAAGATGAAACAAATTTAAAATAAAGATAATTTAGAGCGTCAAGTTGAAAACAAGAAGAACGGAGTAAATTACATCCGGTAAATCGGTGATGGAAAAACGGTGGCAGTCTCCTGCCTTACTTAAATTTGTAAACGCAGTTGCTGAACTCAGATTTCGACAGAAATTCAGAATATCTAAAAAAAAAAAAAAAAAAAAAAAAAAAAAAAAAAAAAAAAAAAAGTGACGGAGGATAAATCGATTGCGGTGACGTTAAGCTCTGGGCCATGTTTTTGGAAGGGAACAATGGTATGCTCATCGTTAGGACTCGTGGTTGTAGCAATTTACTGACAAAGTGCAGCTGCATGTTCGTTGTGTTTTTTACTTCCTGGGTGTGTGGGAGAAGATAAGTACGAGCTGAAAGAGACGTTTTATTCAATCGAGAAATCTATGTTGTAGGGTTTAAATGAAGACTTGCGGCGGTGCCCTGACTTGAACATAATTTGTTGAGCTTGAAATCAGCCTTGCTCGTGATGGTGATGGCTATTGCCCGGAAACAACAGGTAACTATCATTATAAAGTGAATCAAATATTAAACTGTCATAATGGAAATATCAAAGACACCGTATGAAATCACTACACATCAGAAGTTGCAGTTTTAGTTGGAGATAACGCAACTAAACTGTATGTTTAATGTTTCTGTTTTATTCCTGAATGAAATTCTTGTTTGTTTACAAAATAAACTCTTATGCAATTATTCAGATGCGTTTTATTTATTTCGTCACTCTGTTATGATGTCAAGACAGGTGAAAGTGCAGTTCATACGCAAGAAAAAGGTTTGATCACGTGACTGACTTCATGTTATTGAAAATTCAATGTCAATATCGTTAGTAGTGTCATATAAGGCAACGCATTGGCAAATGCAAATATTGTGGATATTTGCACAATAAATACAGAAATAAGATATCATTTACATGATCAAAAAATTACATTTTTAGGCACGCCCTAATGTGGATTGATCCACCCGGAGCAAGTGTCATTAACGTAAGATCTCATTACAACATCATTACGATTCCTCTGTTGTCTTTAACTGCATTACTAAAAAATACGTCCCTAACAAAATCAGGTAGTATAGGGTCTAGTGAGCAGTTAAAAGAGATGTCCAACATGATATGCCAATCTAAATGAATGAATTTGTGAAGATACATTTTACAAATGATGTACGTACTCACGTGTAGTGGAGGGTGGTAAAAGCTACACACCTTCAACTTACGAAACGCACAACTAATATGGAATCTACGATCTGTGTAGTTCAATATTTCTATAACTTGCACGTATTATTAATTCATAAACTGTATACTTGAAAGTGTTGCTGTTCAATACATTTAATTTACACTAATCCCTGATGACAAACAAAATCGATATAGTACTATTGTAAGGAACACTCAGATTTGTTGGTTAGTTATATATTGTTTAATGTACCTCTCGAAAAGTGTTCACTCATATGGAGTCGTCACCATTGCCGGTGAAGGGCTGCACAATTTAGGTCTATACTCGATGCTTATGACCTTCGGGCAGGGAGGGATCTTTAACGTGCCACACCTGCTGTGATACAGGGTCTCGGTTTTTGCGGTCTCATCTGAAGGACCGCTCCATTTAGTCGCCTCTTACGACAAGCAAGGGGTCTCCATGTGAGTGAAAGTTGCTCGTTAAATAATCAATTGTCTGCATTACAGAGTATAAAACATTCCTATACTGAAAACATTAATTCATTTCATTCATCGGTCTTTTTAAGGGATGCATTAAGATATAGCGATGTATGGCCATTTTGACATTTAATTTTTAAGACATTATATGAACGCCCGCGTAAGCGAGGGAAATAACAAACAATATTTCATAGAGGAAATAATTTCGAATGCATGTTTGAATTGTATTATTGAGTACATGAACTGAATGAACGATATCTTTTATTCAAATGAAGTAGATCAATATCTGAATAATACGAGGGCGAGTCAATAAGTAACCAGCCTATCTTATTTCAGGTTGAGATATATTTCGATGTAATAGCTCTTAGATCAGCGGTGTTCAAGTGCCACATAAGTCCAGAAATGAAAAAGTCAGGATCCGTTCCATTGCCTTGCTTCTCAACTGCCGCCACTTCGTCAGAAACCCCATGGTACTTCACCTACAGCTGGTGACGTCTCAATATTAGTGAAAAATTCTCGACGGGACGTAAAACAAACAAATACACAAATAAATAAACAAACGTCCCGCTCGAGAATCTTTCATCCATATGGAGACGTCACCATTGCCGGTGAAGGGCTGCAAATTTAGGCCTATGCTCGGCGCTTATGACCTTGGAGCAGGGAGGGATCTTTTACGTGCCACAATTTCAAAGATCAAGGGTCAATACACGCAGTACATACACTCCACTCAATTTGTTGAGAACCCTTTGCTCAACAGATACCCAACTTGTGATATATAAATAGTGAGTCGATGATCCCTATTAAGTTTGGGTTCACAAGGTCAAAGGTCAAACTAAACAGAGAAATATATTGTCTCCTATATTTTAAGAATAGTCTGCTTGATTGACACCAAAATTGGTATACTGGTACATCCTAAGGAGTCGATGACCCCTATTGCTTTTCATGTCACAAGGTCAAGGGTCAATTCACTATAGGCAAAGAAAGATACTGTCCGTTCGATATCTTTATTTGTTTTTGCACTAATGTCAGTTAAATGATGTATGTGTGTAACCCTTTTTAATTTCACGCCGCGAGGGCATGTATGTTTTACAATAATTTCTTGTTTGCATATATCTTGTTTGTATATAGATACTTAATACAATATTTCAATATTACTCCCCGTGAGGATCCGGGTTGTTAGAATACATCCCCCTTACCCCTTACAGGGGCCTCCGTGGCCGAGTGGTTAGAGCATCGGGCTCAAAATTACAAAGCCTCTTATCTCTGTCGGCGCGTGTTCGAATCTCGGCCGCGGCGTTATGTGAGTAAGTTTGCAAGTTTACTTGCGGAAGGTCGGTGGTCTCTTCCCAGGTACATTGTATCTGGGTTCTCTCCTCCACGAAAAAAACTGGACTCCACCAGATAACTGAAAAATTGTTGAGTGTGGCGGAAAGCAATAAATAATCAATCAATCAATCATTACCCTTCCCACCCTTTGCTCGATCTTCACTTGTGCCATAGTGATTATATAAGGAGTAATGTTTTAAAGTTATATTGTCAGTTTGTTTTAGGTGCGTTTCTTGGAGACAAAAAGCTACTGGATTGAATTTTTGTATAAGAAGTGATATTTCATTAAACTTAATTTTAAAACCTCGACAATTCCATTGAATGATTTTAGATGGAAGCATAATTAATTAAATTTGATCTTTGTTCTGGATCGTGATGGAGAGAGGTTGTGGCTTCTGGACTGAGGGGACGAAGTGTCCATCTTCTCGTCCAGAATGCTATATCTGTTATGGACAGATGTTGGATCTCTCATGCCTTTTGGGATTCTATCACTTCTTATAACTGATTTAGCTGGTTTTGGTGATGACTCTGAGTCTTTGTTATTCTTTTGTTCTGATTGTTTACTCAATCGTTTTGGAACATTGGACTCTTTTGGTTTTTTGGAGGAACTTGTGGCTTGGAGGAAGCAGAAGAAGTAGAAGTGGAGGAAGCAGTAGACGATGTTTCGACAGTTCCATTCGGGTTGTTTTGTTTGGAAGATATTATTACTGGATCCGTTTGGCAAGCAATCTCTTTTGTATTTTTCTTTCTTAAAGCAGCTGCATATGAAACATGCTGAGATTGATAGAGTTTTCTCGCATCCGGGTAGCTAAGGTGTTTTTGAACTTTTAATTTCTGAATCTCTTTTTCTTTTAACCACACACTACATTGTTTTGATGAAGATGGGTGCTTTTCCCCGCAGTTGACACACTTTGGTTCTTCTTTGCAACGATCTTCTACGCAATCTTCAGAACCACATCTGAAACAAACATTTTCATTTTTGCATCGATCTGATGAATGGCCAAACTTTTGGCAATTAAAACAACGCAAAGGATTTAGTATAAATGTTTCAACTTTCAAATAGTAATAGCCAATCTTGATTTTGTCAGGGTGAGTTGGTGTGTCAAAATCAAGAATGTAGGTGTTAGTTGGAATAAAAGTTCCATTTTTCTTGATTTTAATTCGTTTGGTTTGAAGGACACCTTGAGATTTCAACTCATTTGTAATTTCTGTCTCCTCCAAGTCACACAGTCCACGTCCTTCGTCTCGAATGACCCCTTTGCTTCGGTTTAATCTGAAGCTGGGTGTTCCAATGACCTTTATTCCACTAAATTTGATAGCAGATTGTAAAACAATTGATTGTTTTCTGGTCTTACATTCTACTAGCAGAGTTTCATTCTTCAGTTTTTTAACAGACTGGGCTTCTCCAATAATACCTTTCAAAGTTTTGTTGATAAATGGAGAAAGTTTCGTCACGGGCTTTTCATTTTCGTCAAGTGTTGATAAAATAATAAATCTTGCCCACTTTTCACATCGTTCATTTTCTGACTCAGAGTCATCATCTTCCACAAGTCTTCGTTTGTTGTTTTTTTGATGTGCCATAACAAAGGAAATTTGGTAATATCGCACACACATATAAGCAATATAATTTATTCCAATTACGAAATAAGATAACTCCCTCATACATGTTTTACCATTTTATTTTTATTTATTAATACATAAAATATTCTTGCATAAAACGTTTCACAAAGTCATCATTGGATTGAATGTCTTTAGAAAATAAAGCATACACACGATTTAATGAGTTTTTAAAACACAATCTTGCAATTAAAAACACTAAGACTTAAAGACCACATAAATCGGAATTACGAGGTTGCAGTCGTATATATTTGAAATCACAATGTGCACTGTTTTTCTTCAAAAAGTTCTGAATGTCTTGATTGTAATCAGCTGGTGAATTTCCAAGGCTATCGAAAAACTCTGCTTGAGATGGACTATGCATGATCAATGCCACCCAGTGTTCTCCAGGAAACGGTAAAGGTTGTGTATTGACGATGAAGGCGCTCGGATATTGTGTAACGATTTGAGGCAATGTATTGCTAGCAAATACACCTTTCACAAAGCGTCTTAAGCAAGGGTCCGTTTTCACCAGATTCAGCAGTTGCATCGAATTCATGGTTGAGTGTAGTTGATGTCACGTGATTTGTCGACTTCTAGTAGAGATGAAAACGTTGCAAATACTATAGCATTAGCGGCTTTGGCTGTTGCTTGTTTGAATTTCAGTTCCAGTCTGGTGTTTCCTCGACGAATCAGGTTTAAATACTCTTCTCTAAATCCACAAGGATCGACGGTAAAAACAAATAGAGAATAGCCATTTCCAAAATTATTACGACTGATAATCAGTCCGGCATCATTGTTCCATTTTCCAGAGGCTTCAAATAAACGAGCATAAGCTGCTGAATAGAGTCCAACTGAGAAGTCTGTCTTTAATGGTCTACCGGGTACACTTTCTCCGTTAACGTATATCCCAACATCAGTTAATCCCATATGTTCAAAGTTGAAGAGATTGGACGTGTAATCCCCATTGACGGCTTTCTGGTCCACTAAGGCCACCACGATGCGATCAGGGACCGCTTGAGGGAAAATGTTGTCCCAGTAAAACTCTGTGGATCCTTTAGGAATGGTATTCATTTTCAATTCATTTCGCATAATGGTATATTTTACAGGGGTTGCTTCTATCTGTTTACTATGGTTCAGTAGAACGCCAGGATCTACTCGCACCTTGGCTACTTTGTACACGACGTCCAGCAACTCTAATTTGAAAGCCGGCGTAGATTCTGCTGACATGATGACAAAAGGAGGACTGGATCTAAAGAGTTTGATGTAAATGTCTACTCCGTTTATCAGATATTTATCTATATCAAAGATGTCTTCCATCAGGTTTCCTTCCAACTCAAAGACTGCACTTTGTTGGGTGTATCCATACCGCAGGACCAGTCCGGCATTGCCCCCATTGTAGGCATTGGTATCGCCTAGATTTCCCTCGTCTTTAAAGAACAATTCCGATTGTTTCTGTGAATTGAGTTCGTCTTTCCTGCTAAACAAAATTGTCTTAAAATAAGCCTTCCACGGATAGTTGTTCGTATTGAAAGAGACTAGTTTGTTGTTTAAGTAGACATCCATCTGGGAGAACATACTCTGAAGGGGTAAATTTATGATGCCTGTTTTTTCATTACTAGCCAGAGCCTTTCCATCTGCTTTCAAAATTCGGGCCTTTACGTACAATTTACTTCTTTTAAAATCAATGTATTCTGCTCCCGTACAATTTACTTCTTTTAAAATCAATGTATTCTGCTCCCGAACCAGAAACTACGATTTCGATCGGTGTATCAGACACTCCTATGTTAGAAGTAGGTCTTGCTTCTGTAAAGTACACTTTTTCGACTGCTACTTGGTTCGTTGGTGATGCAAAAAGTGACAGTTCCATGGGTTGAGCTATGTCTTTATTATCACTGCTTAGAAAGGCCATTTTCACTGCTTAAAAATACTTCTGTAACTGTCGATCTTAAACGCTTCGTTCTTGATTTCGTTTTCTTGCCTGGTGCTGCTCGCTGTTTTTTGACGGACTTCTTTTTTCTCTGTTCTGGCGTTTTTCTTTGTTTTGTAGGTTTAGATGACTTTTTCCTCGAAGTTTGAGATGTTGTTGGCTTCAATTTTTTTGAAGGAATGGCAGCAGATTGAGAACATGGCCTTTTTATACTTCCCTGCACCTTGACGAAAGGTACGCCCTCTTTGACATCCCTGACATTTTCGACATTGGCTCTTTCCTCCACGGCAGCTACTGGGGTCATTTGAGTGCTGGTGTGTTGTTCAGATTCTAATTGTGAGCGAGGTCTCAATGGAATAACGTAAGACTTATAACTTTTCACACCTCTACCAATTTGTTTAGGTTTGTATCTATAAGGGTTGAATTTTTTCTCTGCCATGTTCTTGTAAAAAGTTTCCATAATTTGGGATCACTGACGTAAGTCTGGCTATTCATCGTCACAGAACGTAAGGAAACTTTTTAAAATGAAGTGTTACGGTCACCGGTCCGTTTAAGAATGAAACTATGTTTCCATCTCTGTCCGTTATATATATCCCAATCTGTTGTAATTGGCCGATTTTTACTGGAATGTAATATGGTAGTGTGTAGGTGATATTTTCTGCTTTCTCCCCCAGGTATATACGTCTTAGGAGGGGTGCTTCTTTTCCACCAATAAGAGTTCACAAATATCACAACACACAAACAACTCGGATTTCTTCTTGGACGTAATCCAGCTCTCTCAAGAAAATTCTGTCAGGGCAACAGTCCAATATGCGTCGAATTGAATCTGTTTATTCAATTGAACTCGAAAACAACTTGGTTTATTGTCAAAATATTCAGAACTGTCCGTAGACGTCAACACCATACAACAGTCGCCGGATAGCTGAAAAATTGCTCAGGCGACCATAAATAAAAAACAAACAAACAAAATCAACACCATACGAACGCTCATCTTGAATAAATAGGTCTTGCAGAGAAGACAGGCTTTTATTGCCTTTCTAGAGAGCTCTCTGGAATCCACGAATTGAATTTCTTTGGCCATCCTTCCCATTTTACAAACACTTCTTTGGTTTTTCCACGACGCCTCCTTTTTAGAATTTTTTCCACTCTGTAAGCCACGTCCTCTGACTTCATGACTTTCTGAAGCTCAGCTTGGTAGAAGGTGCCTTCTATAGGGTCGTCCGCCAAATCTTTTACTTTGTATACAGGTATTTGGCCTCTTTTGTATCTTTCACTCACTTAAAAAAATTCTGCTGTCCATTTTTGCTGATAGTCTCTTTGGAAAGGGTGTTTAAGCTGTGATATTCTGACATTATCTCCAATTTTTAACTTGAAAAATGGTTTAACTCTTTTTTTCTTTGTTTTGTTTGACTATTTAAGCTGGTTACGATTATTTTCTGTCATGTCCGATTTTGGTTTACCCGACAGATAAGTATCTAGTCTGATTTCATCAGCATTTTCCTGGTTGACAGTGACTGGAGCATTTCCGCCTAAAGACATGTGGGGTCTATCGTTGTAACTTTTCACCAAATCTTGTAACACATTCACAAAACGATAAGTTTTGTTTTCATGAAATAGCGATACATAAGACTTTTCACGGTACGAATCACTCTCTCTGCATAGTTTGCTTCGGTTTCATTTTGAGTGTATATGACGTTAATTCCTTCTCTTTTCAGAAATGTTTTTACCCAACGATTTTTGAATTCACTACCCTTATCTGTTCTGAGAGTGTGTGGTTTTCGTCCTTTCTGGAAAACCTATTATGATCTTTTGATGACTTTTATTTTTTAACGGAACTATAAATAGATATCGGCTGCAAATGTCTATTAGCACTAATAAAAATTTGTAACCGTCGTTATGGGATGCAATGTTACTGACATCTGCTAAGTCACCATCCCACATAGAATCAATTGTGTTCACTATCACTTTTGAGCGCGGAAATGTCTTACGAATAGGTTTATACAGACTATAAGAGTCTTCGTTGTTTAAAAATTGTCTTATTCTTTGTCTGCCAATCTTATATTTGCCTTCCTTTTTGACGACTTGATACAATTTTTCGGGACCTTCATATGCCCCCGGATTACAGGGAGTGTAGTAGAGCTCCCTTAAGTAATCCGTGTAGTTTGGCATACTGACAAAAACTAAAGTTCTCTCTTTGACTGTTGCCTTTTATATCCAAGTAAGAATAAGATACTTTAAAACCATATTTTATTTCGTATTAAGATAAAAAAAAAATACAATAATTGATATCTACAAAATGTTACATTGTTACGATGATCTGTTTTGTGCTATTAATAGTATCAGCTGTTGCATCAGCTGTTTCTGTTTTGACTGACTGTATCTGTGACGTCACATGGAATGCTTCGTGTGGGTCGAGGCGCACGGCGGGAAGCGCGTGATCGTCTGCACAGCCGGAGAAGAGGAGAGCGGTGGAGAGGCTGCCTGTAGAGACTGTGTTTGTGTTTGCGGCAGTAATTCGTGATGGACTTGGGCTAACGTGTGCGCGCAACTGATATACGGACTGGACAGTACGTGATCGCGGGACTCTGATGAATCAATCCGAATCGATCAAGGACGTACTTAGGAACAAGCTGAGTAGAATCTTGTGTTTGTTGTTTGTATTTGTTTTGATGATTTAAAATGTTAGCATAATTAAAACTTTTTGTAAAAGTTTTGGATCGTTTTCACTGGTGTTGTTGTCAGTGTGTCATTGAACTGATTTGTGTATTCGGCGCGCGTTACAAATTGGGGGCTCGTCCGGGATGATCGAACTTCTGGCATTTCATTTTCATAAGCGATACGTGTCTCGGTTATTTTGATAATTGAAACTCATAATTGGGAAGTTGATTTTTGATTTTGTACACACCAATCAAAATGGTTTTTAACTTGGATGATTTCTTGCAAAAGCCACAAGGGCATGTACTCGAAACGTTGAAAAAAGATGAATTGTTTGAGTTTGTGACAAAATTTGGGTTGACTGTAAAACGTAGTGCACGGAAATTAGAAATCAGAAATACCGTTGTACGGTTTTTAGTTAGACAGCAAATTTTAGATGAGAGTGCAATGTCATTGGTTGTAGAACATGGTGAAATACAAAAAAAAATTTTGAGCATGAATTGGCATTAAAGAAACTAGAAATTGAACAAGAGAGAGAAAGAAGAGAATATGAGAAAGAGATAAGTGTGCATGATAGAGAACATGAGTTACGAATTAAGCAATTAGAACATGATACTCAGAGGTTAAGATATGAAGCAGAAGCTGAGGCTTTGATGTGACAAAGAACATCAGGCTTGTACCAAAATTTCAAGAGAAAGATGTTGATAAGTATTTCACACATTTTGAGAAAATTGCAGAGAATTTAAAATGGCCAAGGACACTCTGGCCACTATTATTACAAAGTGCATTTATCGGCAAAGCTAGAGAAGTATATAGTGCCTTGTAAGCTCATCAAAGCACAGATTATGATGTGATTACGAAAAATGTCTTGAAGGCATATGAACTTGTGCCTGAACCTTATAGACAAAGATTCAGGAATTGTAAGAAATTAGCTGAGCAAACTCATGTGGAATTTGCTCGGGAAAGACAAAATATGTTTGATAGATGGTGCACTTCCAAAAATGTTGATTCAGACTTTGAGAGGTTGAAACTAATTATTTTGATTGAGGAATTCAAAAGCTGTCTTCATCCTGAAATTAGAACATACTTAGATGAACAGAAAGTTCAAAATCTAGAACAAGCTGCGACTGCAGCAGATGACAATGCACTTACTCGTAAGGTTTCTTTTGTAAAACCTAATAGTCAACAGAAAATGACCACCTCTGACGGTTCTCAGAGAGGCCCAGTCACTTCACAAGTAACTCATTCTAAGTTAGGCTACTCAGAGATGAAACGTAATGGTGTTAAGAATACTGACACCTCGAAACAAACTGTAAGCTGTAACTACTGCAAAAAGAAAGGTCACATGAAGTCAGAATGTTGGGCCTTACTAAAAAGAAGGTCGGGTAGTACTGATGTCCAACCGAGTCCCACTGCCCTTACATCTGTAGCAGGTAAGTTTGTCTGTAGTAAGTTTGAGAATGCTAAGTTGAAGCCAGAACATGATGTTCTAAGAGAGGAATTTAAACCGTTTGTATTTGATGGTTTAGTGTCTATAAATGGTAGTGACCTTCACCCTATTAGGATATTGAGGGATACAGGTGCTTCTCAGTCTTTGTTATTGAGGGGCATATTGCCACTGTCTGAGAAAACACATACTGGTTCTGACGTGTTGATTCGGGGTGTCGAGTTAGGACTTGTTAAAGTTCCTCTTCATGAGATACACTTGAAGTCAGACTTAGTCTCTGGGAATGTTGTAGTAGGAGTATCTCGGCCGCGGCGTTATGTGAGCAAGTTTGCCAGTTTACTTGCGGAAGGTCGGTGGTCTCTTCCCAGGTACATTGTATCTGGGTTCTCTCCTCCACCAACAAAAACTGGACGCCACCAGATAACTGAAAAATTGTTAAGTGTGGCGGAAAGCAATAAATAATCAATCAATCAATGTAGTAGGAGTTAGACCTACTTTGCCAGTTAAGGGAGTCTCTCTTTTGTTGGGAAATGATGTAGCAGGAGGTAAGGTTGTACCTGACCCAATTATTTGTGAAAAGCCAAGTCTCATTTCGGATGAAGAGAATAAAGAATTATTTCCTTCTTGTGCATTTACAAGGGCTATGGCTAAGAAACTTGGGCATGCCGAACAAACGGTAAGTCAGAATTTAGAGATAGGAGAAGACTCTTCTTTAGAACTCAGCGAGACATTTTTGTCAGATTTGTTAAATGCCGAAGGTAATATTCCTTCTGAGAATCAACAGCCTCGGTCTCAAAATGACATGTTAGGCTTACCAGAAATGTTAGAGAACACTCCTCTTACTAGAGGTAAGTTGATATCTGAACAAGAGTCGGATATTGAATTGCAAGGTCTTAATGCACAGGCGTTGTCTCCAGAGGAGGCCGAAAAGGTCCCTATTTGTTATTATAAAGATCAGGGTGTTCTAATGAGAAAATGGCGTCACCCTGATGCTTTAGTTGAAGATGAGTGGCAAATCCACCATCAGATTGTAGTACCTAGGGCATATCGTAAAACAGTTATAGGTCTTGCTCATGACACACCAATGTCGGGTCACTTGGGCATCACGAAAACCTACAACAAGGTCTTAGTTCACTTCTTCTGGCCAAAGATGAGAAAGGATATAGTGGATTACTGCAGATCTTGTCATGTGTGTCAAGTAGTTGGGAAACCTAATAAAAAAATCCCTAGGGCACCTCTCAAACCTATCCCTGCTTTTGATGAGCCATTTACCAAGGTCATTATTGACTGTGTTGGACCCTTACCAAAAACCAAGGCAGGTAATCAGTACCTGTTGACAATTATGTGTGCGTCAACACGCTTCCCAGAAGCTATACCACTTCGCAATATCAAAGCGAAGATGATTACGAATGGCTTGACTAAGTTCTTCACAAATTTTGGTTTACCCCAATCAGTACAATCAGATCAAGGTTCAAACTTTACTTCTACGGTCCTTAAACAAGTCATGTAGGAGTTGGGAATTAGGCATCATACATCAAGTGCTTATCATCCAGAGTCCCAAGGAGCCCTTGAGAGGTTTCATCAAACTTTAAATAATATGATGCGAACTTACTCTTTATCAAATGAAAAAGAATGAGATCAGGGGATCCCCTTTCTTTTATTTGCTGTTAGGGATGCAAAGCAAGAATCGCTCGGATTTAGTCCTTTTGAACTTGTGTATGGTCACACGGTACGAGGACCATTGAATTTGTTGAAAGATAAATGGTTAGAAGGTGAAGAAAATCAAGCAAGTCTGCTAGACTATGTGTCAAAGTTCAAAGAAAGGTTACTTCAAACCTGGGAATTAGCTAGGGAAAACCTAAAGCTTAGTCAAGAGAAGATGAAAACGTGGTATGACAAACGTACTAAAACTCGCACATTTAAACCAGGAGATAAGGTCCTTGTTCTGCTGCCTATTCCAGGTCAGCCATTGCATGCCAAATATTTTGGCCCATTTGACATTGAGAAAAAGGTCAATGACTTGAATTATATTGTCAAAACTCCAGGTCGGCGCAAGAGTAAGCAACTCTGCCACATCAATATGATTAAACAATATCATAACAGAAATGATATGCATCAGCCAAAAGTGGAATCGGTTGCCACTTTAGAAACTGAAGTTTCTACCCCGAACGAAGACCCACAAACCCATGGGTATGGTCAGAAAACTCCCAGATTGAAAAACTCGGACATTTTGTCAGACTTAGATGGTAAACTTAGTCATTTACATGATAATGAGAAAGTGGAGCTCATGTCACTTATACAGGAATTTTCTCATTTATTCCCAGATGTTCCTACAAAATCCACTCTTGTTTATCATGATGTGGATATTGGAGATACATCTCCCATAAAGCAACATCCCTATAGGATGAACCCAGTGAAACAAGAGTACTGTCGTGCGGAACTAGCATACATGATGGAACATGGTATTATTGAGCAACGTAATAGCCCTTGGAGCTCTCCTTGTCTTCTTGTTCCTAAACCGGATGGGTCTTATCGTTTCTGTACAGACTTTCGCAGAGTAAATGCAGTGACTAAAACAGACTCGTATCCCCTTCCAAGGATCGAGGACTGCATTGATAATATAGGTCATGCTAAGTACGTAAGCAAGTTTGACCTTCTAAAAGGGTATTGGCAGGTTCCCCTAACAGAGAAAGCTAAAGAAATTTCTGCTTTTGTTACCTCAGAGGGTTTCTATCAATATAAAGTAATGCCTTTTGGGATGAAGAATGCACCTGCAACCTTTCAGAGGATGATCAATCATTTGTTGTGTGACCTAGATCATTGTGGAGCATATATTGATGAAGTTATAGTACATAGCAATACCTTTAATGAACATTTGTCACATATCAGGGCATTATTTGTGAAATTAACAGATGCAAACTTGACAGTTAGTCTTGTTAAAAGTGAGTTTTGCCATGCAGTTGTTGAGTATTTGGGCCATATTGTTGGTAATGGCCAAGTTAAACCTGTGCTTGCTAAGGTTGATGCAATTATACAATTCCCTGCACCTCAGTGTAAGAGAGAACTCAAGAGATTCCTGGGAATGTCTGGATATTATAGAAAATTCTGTCCAAACTTTTCTACAATTGCTAGCCCGTTGACAGGTCTATTGAAAAAGAATAGTAAGTTTTCATGGAATGAAAAATGCAAACAGGCTTTTCAAGAAATAAAAGCCATTCTCATGGTCTCTCAGGTTCTTTCATCTCCCAATTTTGAGAAAGAATTTATGATGCAAATCGATGTTGGGTGTGGTGCTGTGTTATTGCAGGAAGATGAAAATTTTGTTTACCACCGTGTTGCTTATTTTTCTAAAAAGTTTTCAAAGTGTCCAAGGAACTACTCAACTGTAGAAAAGCAATGTTTATCTATCTTATTGGCACTGCAACATTTTGATGTGTATGTTTGTTCATCTGTGCATCCAATTGTTATATTTACTAACCACAACCCTCTTACCTTTATACACAAAATGAGAAACAAGAACCAACGGTTAATGCGGTGGAGTTTAGAATTACAGGAACATAACATTGTCATTAAGCACATCAAAGGTAGAGAAAACATTATTGCTGATGCACTGTCAAGAGTGTAGAATGACATTTTGTGATATTGTTATGTAATTTGTTGATTTTTATACATGTAGATTTAAATGATACTTTTCAGCCATTGTAAAAGTTTTCGTTCATTATTATATGCTCAAACTTTTTTTAAGGGGGGAATGTGTTACGATGATCTGTTTTGTGCTATTAATAGTATCAGCTGTTGCATCAGCTGTTTCTGTTTTGACTGACTGTATCTGTGACGTCACATGGAATGCTTCGCGTGGGTCGAGGCGCGCAACTGATATACGGACTGGACAGTACGTGATCGCGGGACTCTGATGAATCAATCCGAATCGATCAAGGACGTACTTAGGAACAAGCTGAGTAGAATCTTGTGTTTGTTCTTTGTATTTGTTTTGATGATTTAAAATGTTAGCATAATTAAAACTTTTTGTAAAAGTTTTGGATCGTTTTCACCGGTGTTGTTGCAAGTGTGTCATTGAACTGATTTGTGTATTCGGCGCGCGTTACAACATTCGTATCATTAATTCGTTTGGGTTCAGTGTCTATGGTCACAGTGTCATTCAAGGTCACTCTCAATTGATTCCACGTCCTGTAAATCTCCTACATTACATTCCATGGACATATTGTCTTGTGCATCGTAACCGAAGGGGGTACATTCGGGACAGTTTAGCATTCCAAGCTGATTCTGATGAGACTCGTTCAGCATGCAAAGTTCTCTATCTTTTAGCTCTGGAACAGATTCATGCATCTCTTCAAGGGCATCTCTAAGTCTGGACAATTTGTGTTTGTTTAAAGTGACTCCTTTCTTGGTTGGTATGGGTTCTGGAACGTTGTTTGGCTTCCAGAAGTGTCTTATATCCACTGTAGGATAGCTTGGTGATAATGAAATGAACACCTCTCCGCCAACATGCCACTGTACTTCTTCATCCTCTTTTCCAGTGTTGTCTATGTAATTTTGAATATCGGGTAAAAGAGATTCAAATTTCAACCAACGGGCCAAAGGAAAAGTAACTCCCTTCTTGGTGGCATTAGACGACCATGGGATTCTACGAGATGACGAATGTGAACGTAAACCGTTCCCTTGGAAGGCATGGCGGTGAGAAACAGGTCGTTAAAGTCGTCCAGACTTATCCTACACCTTAGCTCCTGAGACTGCTGCTGTGTAGTTTTCTTTGACTCGTTTCTGGAATCTCCTCTTTCTTTGGTATTGACGACTAATGATCTTGCCATCGCTAATTACTTTTCGTATTCAGACTTTGTGTCACCGTCATTATTCATTAACAGCCTTGATAAGTCGGCTTGATTGGCTTTCATTAATGCCATTCTGAGGCCCATAAAAGCTCTCGATCCCGACGTAAGATGATGCTAATCAGTTTTCTGTTTCTGTCATAACTGGTTCTTTCAGCTTCTATTTGTTGTTTCATTTCATCGGTAATTATGTTTGAGGCGTACAGATGTCCTGCAATAGGAATAGCCATCATCTTCTTTACCAATGTCGAGTAGTTTGCCTTGATAACGTCCTGGTGTTTGAGCTCCATCTTTGTTCTCGACAAGAATCTCACAAGAAAAAAAAAGTTCACCTGTATTCTCTCCTTAGGATTTGCTGAGAACTGGTGAAGATCTTTCAAATTGATAAAGTTTATATATGTTTTATGTCACGTGGCTCATGACTGTAGAGTCCCCCTTGACTGCAGAGACCCCCTGACTGTAGAGTCTGACTTGACTGTAGAGTGTCTCTTGGCTTTGACCTATATCACGACCTCCGTAAAAGAGACATGTCTGCTTCTTACTTTTAGCTTGTTTGATTTTTAAGTGCACATCGCTTCAATTTCTGAAGAAGCACAGGCAATAACACATTCTCTGTTTGTTGTATTCTTCTCTTAAAATGAGCTCTATCTATGGCATATTGTTCCCAAATCCCTTTACGTTTTTCGAATGGAATTAAAATAATTTGTACATGATCATTAAATTTAACTTCTTTTTTCAGCATATTCTCATCGTTGAATTTCTAACGTATTTCGAAGTGTGGAAAGTATTTTCGCGGCATCACTCGACGTTTCAATAGGTATTCTTCAGATCCCCAGCTGTCTCCAATGTCATACCCATTTTTCATTTTTTCCTTAAAATTAGCAATGCAATCCTCTTTTTTATTGCAATGTCCATTTCTTCTTAGAGCACTCCGGGCTAAAATTTTCCATTTGTACTGCTTTCTTTGAGTTTCCATTGTTATAACAACTTACGTAAACATTATGTGGTATTTATTGTTACATTTCGTGACGTCAGTGACCGTGGAGTCACCCTTGACTGTAGAGTCCCCTCTGACTGTAGAGTCACCCCTGACTTTAGAGTCACCCCTTGACTGTAGAGTCCCCCTTGACTGTAGAGTCACCCCTGACTGTAGAGTCACCCCTGACTTTAGAGTCACCCCTTGACTGTAGAGTCCCCCTTGACTGTAGAGTCCCCCTTGACTGTAGAGTTACCCCTGACTTTAGAGTCACCCCTTGACTGTAGAGTCCCCCTTGACTGTAGAGTCACCCCTGACTTTAGAGTCACCCCTTGACTGTAGAGTCCCCCTTGACTGTAGAGTTACCCCTGGATTGTGACCTCAATTATGACCTGTGTGGGTGGGACCTGGGAATCCCCACGACGTCATCTTGACTGCACAGTGTATACCTTACTACTTACGTTGCGGGAGTTTTATAGTTCATTTTGTCATGTATAATTTCTAGTTGTGTTAAATAAATATTTTCTCAGAAAACCAGCACTGGTTGTCTTTCTAAAAAATAGTACAATATCTGCTCAATCAGTTCCAAAGCATTCTACTGATTAATATATTGGAAATGAATGCTTATCTTAAGCTTTATTACATCAAGGAATTCGTAACGTAGGTTACATGTGCGAAATGCTCGAAAAACACACCTTACTTTGACCTTCTGTAAAAAAAAATTCTATGATACTTAACTTGAAACAAATTTAAGATGAGGATTCAATAGATATTTATCATTGAGAAGAGCATATTTCCATACATATTTAAAATGGTCGATAAACCACTACTTTGAAATCCTAACTTGCACGCTTTCATTGACTCTTAGTGTGTGTACCCAATTACCGACTTGTGAGATGAAACAATTTATCCATCAAATCATTCAGCATAAAAAGATATTGTGTGACATTATGAACCTAAAAGATTGTGCATGTTGTAACGGGATTCTATAGTCTTAACAACATGCTGATTTATTTAGATTCCTTTCCACCAATAAAAACTTTCTTTTGCAAATCAATAAACATTTCAATAGTACATACATCTTCTAAACACTTACCTTATATATCAGAAATCTTAATTGTTATCCTCGTGTGCAGTAACAAGCAAAAAGGTTTTTCGTTGTTTATTGCCTCCTCGTAGAGGGTGAAAACTGTAAACAATAAAATGACAATAGTAAAAAAAACTTATACATTACTTGCCAAAATAATTCCACAATTTACACTATTCCATTTTCCTAAAATTGACTAAAATCTGTAGTTTCACATAGCTAGTTATATAGTTATAGTACGCAAATAAACAAACATCTTTCAACATAATTAAGCTTAGTAAATAACACGATTCGTTAAGGGGCGAGATCAAAAGATCGATGTCGGATAAAAATCTAAATTCAAATAGTTAGGGAAAGGGGGGGGGGGGGGGGTTGGGTTAAAAACTGCCGTAAGTTTCTGTCATCCGACATCGATCAACGAACGATTGTGGTACGCGTTAACATTTTTAAACGCACCCACTCTATGTCAGTACAGCGTTTATTTGTTGTGGTAAAACGGCTATCGCGTTGTTTACTGTATACGCACGCTGATCGACCTTCACTGACACGAAGGAAGGCACATGCAGGTATGAGAAATTCTTTTCTTTTTTTTTTAATGATAAAATCATGAATGAAAAACATCATCAAAACCCCTTTGAATGATTTTGAACGTTTAGTAAATAAACTTCAACAGATTAATGTAAGGAAAATGTTAGGGAAAACAAAACAGAACGTACACGAGGAAGCCACGTCAATGTGTAAAACGATTTATAAAGACGATCGAGACAAGTTGAAATCGTTCCTTAATTCAGAGATACCCAAAGGGAAAAATATCAAATTCTACTTTCAATCTCTGGGTGCGAGTGGCAATAAGTCGACCACAATTGAGAAATCTGTGACAACTGAAAAAGATCATGAACACAATAAAATTACTGATCATATTAACAAGGTAGAAAAAATTCTTGAAAATCCGAAATGTATGCCAAACTTAAGGGGCAAAAAGATAAAACTCAGTTTGTCAATGATAGTCAGATAGGTCTTATTTTACAATCTCTCCAAGACCTTCATCTGAAAAGCTCCAAACTTCTAACACTAGATGTCCTTGAAACACCATCTCTTATGAAACATATTTTGTTTATGCTGCAACATATTGTGATTATGTTCAAATGTACCCCAAGAGAAAGAAAAACACCAAAGTCTCACATAATGAGAAAGACATATCAATTGTATTGGACACTCTAGAGAAAATATTTAGAGATACAGATAGTTTGCAATTGTTTGACCAGGGAAAGGTGCAGGGGATTTTAGCTTCGGCTGTAGAAAAGGCAATGCTAATCAAAAAGGTCATTGTTGAATTTCAAAAGTGTGAAAATTTAATCAATGATCAGTTGAAAAGAAACAGAATTTTAATATCACAAAGACAAAAGCAAAACAACTTTTTTTGCAATCTGGCATGTGATGTATAGGTACCTGGTTTTGATAATTGTGGTTCTACATTACAGATCCAGTACATATGATCAACTCCGAAAACACAAGCAAGAGGAGAAGCACTTCAGCAGAAAGAGTTAAAGTGACTGTTAAAAAACCCACTTTTATAAATAATATCACATTCTAATAAACATTTTAAGTGACATTAAAGACACCATGTGCACTTTCATATGTGAATAAACAGTGTTATTAATATTGTTATGCTTTTACTTGATTATCGATTTGGTTCATCATTCATCATATTCAGTTTTAAGTGGGGGGGGGGGGGGGGGGGGGGTCTTGATGAAAACTATGTGAATCTAGTTTTTTGTCAGACATTGAACTTTTTGATCTCGCCCCTAACTAATAACATGATAGTGTAAGAATTGTTAATTTATAATTTACGAACATGACAAAATTATTATTTCAAGAAATACAAGTTCAATGAAAGTAAAACTGAAGAAGGTTGTAGTACAATATGAGAGCTAAACGCATACATAGTGTGCAACAATATTACTTACTTCTATAATGTCTTACGGCTTCAGAAATCACTGAAGGGTTTAGACTAGCCGCATGTGTGGAAATACACCAATAAACTAGTTCCGGTATGTAACACTACACACACCTCGTCATAGATGGATTTACTCTGCGATGTTTCGCACTCGTCATGGCTGACCGGTGAATCGTAATGGTGATATCTAACTCATTGATTCTAAATTCTTTTGTTTTTAATTTCAATTTGTACAAGATGGAATATTTTTGTGATATGACTGTATTATTCACAACGATAAGATCAGTACCACAAATTTAGACCTATGCTTAGCGCTCAGGGCCACCTGATCTCAGTTGATTCAGTGTAAGTAGTTTAAAGGTTTTGCATATTGTTTATTCCTGTGATTATGTTATCGCTCACCTATGTATCTAATGTCAGCTATGCTAATTAACGCAGTTCTGCATAATTTGATATGTTTTGCCATGTGCTTAGAGTATGGCGTGCTATTCTTGTCATTGATCGTAAATAAGTCTGTATTTGTCTTTAAAATATAGTTTAATGTATGAAATTTGATATGATTAATTAGAGTATAGTTAGGTAGCGATGTATCAGAGATATTACTTGTCTGTGTAATTTGTTTATATTACTTGAATCCCGTTTAGAGAAATTTTTCTATGAAAAGCAGTATCTGTCATTACTTACTTTGGTTTTTTTGTTTTATTGTAGCTTTTTACCACTCACACACGCATGGATACGCATGTACACCTGTACAGGTTTAGCTATCTGTCAAATAAAACTTTCTAAAGGAACTGAAAGACTTCTTATTGTGGCAGAATAATCCAAACTGAAGCAACTATGCATAATAGAAAGCAGATCTTCAGGCATACAGGAACACAAAGGAGTAAACTGTAGCACTCTGGAAATACGCCTCACATATCATCTGACTCCTTACCTTTGTTATACACAGGACTGCCTTTAAAGACTTTTAGAACATTTGTGAGTGTAATGCAAAATATGGACGACCCACCGAAGCTTACCATGCCTCTTTCAGAACAAGTTGTGTTGGTGCTAATGAAATTAAGGCTAAATCTACTGTTTGCAGATCTTGCCTATAGATTTGAAATATCCGAGTCTTATGCATGCACCATTTTCAATCAAGGACTCCCTTTTTGGCTTCAAAACTGAAAAACTTAATTCTTTGGCTTCCACGTGAAACAGTTAGAGCCACCATGCCATAATCTTTTCGTGAGAACTATCCGAAAACCAGTCATAATTGATTGCGCGGAAACTTTCTTCCAACGAGCGAAAAACTTGAAGACGAGGACAAACATAAGCCACTACAAGTCCAACAACACAGGAAAGTATTTGGTTGGTAATTGCACCACATGGACAGATTGTATTTATATCTAAAGGCTTTAGAGGAAGATGTAGAGATAAAGCAATTGTGGAAGAATCGGGAATTTTAAATTACCTTCCTCCTGGGGATGAAATTATGGCGGATATAGGGTTTACTATTGATGACTTACTCTTTCCCTTGAAAGTGAAACTTAATATTCCAGCTTTTACGAAAAAGAGGTATTTTCATTAAAAAAATTACCCAAGTTCAGAATTTTTCACAAAATACTTCAGAGATTGATGAGACACAAACATTGCAAATACTGATTTTGTGATCAGTGGTTATTAAGCATTTTTGCTTACCTCACTGCCATTTTTATTTATTTTTTTTATAAAAGTCCATCTCCCCGAGTACACCCGGTTCCAGGTTTCTCGTGGAGCCCTTGTTCCATTCCATTTGCTCACCAGTATATGCCTTTCCTTATAGACCTAACTTCACTTCTTTAACATGATATGGGAAAATGGTAACTTCCCATATTCCTGGTCACAGGCAACAATTATTCCTATTCCAAAACCTGGTAAGGATCACTCAGATCCTAATAATTCCATACCAATAGCCTTAACAAGCTGCGTATCTAAAACCATGGAACGGATGATCAACGAACGCTTAGTATGGTTTCTTGAGACTAATAATATTTTAACTGATATACAATGTTGCTTCAGGAAAAATCAAAGCACGGTCGACCAGTTTGTTTGTTTGTTTGTTTTACGTCCCGTCGAGAGTCGACCAGTTAATACGAATTCAAACGTATATTCGAGATGCCCTTGTCAAGAACGAGCACGTCGTCTCAGTATTTTTTGATTTAGAAAAGGCATACAATACCACATGGAAATACGGTATCTTAAAAGATCTTCATAATCTAGGTCTTAAAGGCCATTTACCAAACTCCATTAAGAAATTTTTTAGTAATAGGCATTTCACCTGAGTGTGTCTTCTGCCAATGTCCTCAAACAATCAAACATATTTTATTAGAATGTGGAGATACAGCTCTGATAAGAAATAATTATTTTGATACGCAGTCTATGAAAGATCTTTTTAATAAATGTTGATTTAAATAAAATTTTAGGTTTCCTACATGAAACTGGTTTTTATCAAAAGTTGTGAAGAAAAAATTGAGTGTACAAAATTATAACTAGATGATGATGGTTTTTATACAGTGATATCTAGACATTTTTAGTACCATATTTTAACATGTTTTCAAATAGCATTTCTTTTTAAATAAATACTGCTTTTATAACATGTCTTTTCATTTATATAGAGTCAGCCGCAGGATAGCTGAAAAATTGCTCAAGCGGCTATAAGCAAGAAATAATCAATCAATCAATCAAAACATTGAAATATTGCAATGTATGAAAATTTGTGAAAAATGCCTATACATACTTGAAAGATAATCGGAATGAAGATATGTAAAACTTTTATTCTGCAGTTTTCTTTATGCTTTTTATACACACAATAGTGTATAAGGGGTTCGCGGTGTTTTTATAAGGTAAAAAAACCCCACAGAATACTAGGGTCCATGCATACGTCATCGATACGCAGGTGTGTAATATTCTCGCGGTATTTTTAAAAGAAGGCAGCGGTACATTCAGTACTGATATAAACAGGTGTGTCGTTCCACCTTTTCTATGTCCCCTTCATCCTCTCAACACAATTTCTCTTTCTCTTTCTTTGTTTTTTTTTCTTTGTTAGTACATCCTCATGATTTAAACTAATGAAATACTCACGTTATATATATATAGATAATATGCATCCTTTTCCCTGAGAGTATAAATAGATGTGTAAATGTAAAACAATTTATTGTCTTAAAGAAACAATAAAAGGAATCATCGATGTGAAGAAGAAGAAGAAAAAAAAACTTTTACTGTTAAAGATGGCAGAAGAATTCTTCAAACTTATGCAAGTGTTTATCAGTATTTTTAAAATATGTTTACTGTATATATATATATATATATATATATATATATAGTCAAGGATGACAAAAATTCCAAGGGACATATTTTTAATTATTTATAATTCCTTCAAATTTAAGGGCATAGGAGGGTCTATCTTATTTTTCAAAAATGGCTTGAAAATGTTTTGCAGAAAATACTATAAAATCATCTCAGACGTAATAATTATGAGGCAAGTACAGCTGTAGCACGTTGTTTTCCAAATATTTTAGACATTATGGTCCTTGAAAATATAAAAAATGATGGTCTAATTCGGCTACATACGCTGTCAGCAGTGTTTATTTCAACCGCACGTTAATTTCGTATGTACATGTGTTTAAATTCAGAGAGAAAATTACAGGCTTTGCCTTTTTATTTTGTGTTATGAATTGAATTCAGTACATGTCAATCTACTAATCTTAAAAGGAGATGACTAGATTTATTTTGTAATTATTATATTCAGTGTGTTTGTAATCATTCTACAGCACTTATATGTAGTGATTTTTTTGTTTGTTGTTGTAATCTTTCATTTTGCCACATTTTTATCGTTAACTTAGAAACCATGTCTTTAAAATAAAAAGCAGATACGGGTATCAGAATTGTTAATCGACATCGGGAATTAGGCTTACTTGTAAACTTCATTTGGACTGATTTTGCATCTTTCAACAAAATGAGTGGCAGTATGCTTTAAATGAATATTTTTTGAAACAAAAGTTTAATAACATTTTACCTTCAAACGCTGTAAGAAAAAAAAATGTTTCAGATTTTACACTTAAATAGGTTGACAAAAGGGTGATTTACCAATGGAATAATTTTGTCAATCTTTGAGTATAAGTTAAGGGTAGCAGGAATGATAACTCTAGGTAGAGATTGTTAGCGAAATGGAAAAAAAAAATGTGCATAGGTTATCTTTCTTTGACTATTATAAGATAATATTCCCAGGGATAACAAGAAATCTACTTCTTCACCGTCCAGAGATTTCAAAGATTTTGAAGAAGAGTGCTGATTTGGCTGTTATTTTCGATTCCAAGTAAGTAAAACTCTTCAAAATTTTAGTCTTTAAAATTTTAGTCTTTTTCACCAAAGGAAATTAGATTATAATTTTGTTTTCTTTCTTTTCTTTTTTTTTTAATTAGCAACTATCCTAAGCATGAAGAACCTCTGTCGAAAAAGAGGAAACTTGTAGAGGCAGAGGATTCCGTCATCATAAATAGGAGGTAATGGATTTCTTTTATTTGTTTTAATTAAAATTGTATTTGGTCTTATTCAAATATGCGTTGTGTAACTTCATATTTAAATAATTTAGGTGATAAACAGTGACAAATTGAATATCTTAAAATGTTTAGATATGAAAATAATCATACAAAGGAGAAGAAAAAAAAATAACTTGTCTATGTCATTGATATCTTTTAAATTGTAGAATTAATTTCTTTCCAAATTTTCCACAGAAAATTTGGAAAGAAAGAAAGCCTTGGTTTGTTTACCCAAGAGCTGAATGAAGAGAATCTCACGCTGAAGAAGTTCAGGTATGGAACTTTTTATGGAAGAAAAATTCAGTATCTTGAACAGATCTCGTTTAAATTGACTTCTTATCACATTGATGACTGTTCGTTATATTGCCCATTTCATGTAAGAAACATTCAACATTAGTTTAATATTTTTTTTGAAAAAAAAAATATATATATACCTCAATTTTTCTGTTCTTTTCTTTTAAAGTTAATTCTATTGTATGACGTTTTAAATAGAGAATGTTTATATTTCTTACAGAGAGGACTTCCCGGAAAAGTATGCAAGACTGGAAAAACATGTAACAAAGAGGGATACTTTCCAGATACCAACCCCAGAGTACAGCCCGCTGTCCCACACCCCCGTGTACAGTTCAGTGTCCCTCACCCCAGAGTACAGTCCTGTGTCACCCACCCCAGAGTACAGTCCTGTGTTCCTGACATCATCAGTATCTCCCAATACGCAATCGTCACCTACGTTCACTCCACTGACGGCCCAGAATCAGACATTGTCTACACAATCGACCTCTGCATTGGAAGCTTCCCCACTGACGACCCAGAGTCAGACGTCAACACTCTCTCCCATTTTGGCGCCTGGCTTCTGGAACCAGCGGGACCAATATCCTCTTAAGGAGGAATTCACTACGCTGATTGAAGTGGTGGAAAGTATCCGTGTCGACCTCTTACAAACTTCAATGCTCATTCACTACATTCAGGATTTTATGAAGAAATTTCAATATTAGTGTAACTGGGAAAAAACTTACAAATATTGAAGGGCATCTGTATTCGTATATGTTAAATTAAACTTCGATGATTATATTGAAAGTGTGAGAGATGATTTTCCAACTAACCGAGATGTGCTCACTCATTAAAATTTTATAAGAAAAGATCTGACTTATTTCTTGTTATATGTTATTGATTTTTAAAGGAATTATTGAGGGTAACGAGAAATATATATATATATGACATGCGTTACATCTATGGTCCCACTGTGGGACGTGGGTGCCAGTCTTTCGGATGAGACCGTATAAACCGAGGTCCCGTGTCGCAGTAGGTGTGGCACGATAGAGATCCCTCCCTGCTCAAAGGCCCCGAGTGCCGAGCATAGGCCTAAATTTGCAGCCCTGTCACCGGTAATGGTGACAGCCGCCGGATAGTTGAAAAATTGCTCAGGCGGCTATAAACAAACAAACATCTAGGGTCTGTTTTACTAAAGAACTTGCGATTACGATGACAATGTCAGTTAATTGTAAACTTTTACATAATTAATTATTGCGTTTGAATTCACTAACTTCAAAATATCTGTTTAAATTAGTTTAAAATGGATTAAAACCATTTTTAAAATCAACCTAATTTAGAGAGTAATGAGCAGGATAAAATTTTATCGTAATCGTAAGTTCTTTAGTAAAATGGACCCCTGTATTTTACTCACTGTTGTGAGAAAGGACTTATCCCCCACTGAATCCGAAACGTGATTGAAAAAATATATTGCAACCATGGATCCTTTTATGGGCAGCGGACATTTGAGCGAGATTGAAAATTTTTGCAGTGGACATTTGAGCGACAGCTTTGGTGGTCATTTGAGCGACGGATTTTAACGTTCACCTGTATTTCCAGGTGGACGTTTGAGCGAACGGTTTTCAACAATTAAAAGAGCTCACCTGTAAAATTTGCAGACTACCTAACAGAGACATATATTACACAGGACTCACGTTTCCCCCAACTCTTTGGGCTGAAGTGCCGTCGGACTCGCGCAGAACAAATAATGGTCCAGAATCGTTTCATTCACACTTTAATGAACAATTTTATTGTAGTCACCCGTCAATTTATACGTTCTTGGATGTTATAACCAAAGTACAAACTACGTACATCAAAATTAGAAACATCAATGAAACAGCGCCGATGTCTAGGCTGGAGAGGGAAAAATCTGATTATTTGATGGACTTTTATCAGAAGTATGCAAATGGTGAAGTATGTCGTTCCAGATTTACACGTACCCTTGGATTTAAGTATCAGGCTAGAACTGACATGTGAATGTTTTAAGTTTTGACAGTTTTATGAAATTTTAACTTTTAGAAAATTGTACTGTTTTACAAAAAAAACATATCCTGCTCAAAATCCTACTTCCACCTCCCCGTGGTGAGCAGGGGGCAACAGACTTTGTCTGGCTGACGGAAGAGGTACAAATCCCATAATAGATATCCAAGAACCCCTCAAAGAAATACATCAAAACTGTATTCCCCGTATATGAAGTTTCGCTCAAATGTCTATCCCGAATATGAAATTTTGCTCAAATGGGTTAAAAATTTGTCGCTCAAATGTCTACTATTTTGTCGCTCAAACGTACTATTTTTTTCGCTCTTTTGTCCTGCGGTTTCGCTCAAATGTCCAACGCCGCCTTTTATAGAATATTAATTGTGAAGTTAACAAGGTCTTAAGCAGGTGTGCCTAAGGCAATCCTTGCTGGAAAAACCAAATTAAAAAATGGTACAAAGGTGACCTCAGACGGTCCCATATATAGAGGTGACCCCAGACGGACCCATGACGTCAGTGACCTCAGACGGTCCGTCCCATATATAGAGGTGACCCCAGACAGGCCCATGACGTCAGTGACCTCAGACCCGCCCATATCTAGAGGTGACCCCAGACAGCCCCATGACGTCAGTGACCCCAAATAGACCCCCAGACTACCAGGGTTACCACTTACAGTCCTAAAGCGGATTTAGAAGATAGTGTTATGAAACAGTGCAAGACAAGTCCACCCGTGAAAAACACATCTCTGAAACCTGTTTTGCAGCCTTTGAGGCGAAGCCAAAGATCAAAACAGCTTCCTGTAAATCTTAAAGATTTTGTGTTAAACTGACATTATGTTAAGTTGTGGCCATGCTGTGAAAAGGGGCACAATAATACCCTGCAGGTCATTGCACTAACAAGTCCTTATTGTTTTATTTCTATATTCCTCAGGCATGTTATGATTGCAAAAGACATTTGTCTATCATAAGTTCAATGTTTGATATATAAACTGCTTAATCTTGATTAGCGACACCTGAAATATTAATTGTTTAAAACTGATGATAATTTTGAATGTTTTGGAATTTTAATTTTGTACCAACTATCTAAAGAGGGGAGGAATGTAGTATTCGGAATTATTATGTCCTATCATGATTCTGTTATTAGTTTATGTACCGGAAGTGTACAGTGATTGATTGATTGATTGATTATTTATTGCTTTCCGCCACACTCAACAATTTTTCAGTTATCTGGTGGCGTCCAGTTTTTGTTGGTGGAGGAGAGAACCCAGATACAATGTACCTGGGAAGAGACCACCGACCTTCCGCAAGTAAACTGGCAAACTTGCTCACATAACGCCGCGGCCGAGATTCGAACGCGCGCCGACAGAGGTGAGAGGCTTTGTGACTTTGAGCCCGACGCTCTAACCACTCGGCCACGGAGGCCCCTCGTGTACAGTGAACAAATGATGTAAACAGCACATGGTTGTCGTGTCTGGAAAGTATCTGGGAAGCATCGGTCATCCTAACTATTCTATAAGTATAGATACAACAATGGACTTGTGCGAAGAGTCAAGGTCAAGTTATTAAGCGGTGTGCTTGAAAGAACCATGTCATATACTCAGTTTAAATCCGGAAAATTATCCGTCTTGGTTTTGTATGTTACTTTGTTTATCAATTAAATATAGAATCATCATGCGGCCTCCTGTTTTTAACATGGTGTCAGAGTAAATCGACGACCATCGCCCTCATATGAAGCCATCCGACTCGGAAAACAATCTAAAAGGCCCGTGATAATTGATTATCAACATTATGGAGGGATTACAAGGTGCAAATCCTAAAATGGACTGGAATTCCACAGACCTAGACACGGCTTGGAAATTGTTCAAACAACACTGTCAGTTTTGGTTTGCTGGACCCCTCACTAAAGCTTCAGAAGCACGGAAATGCAACTACCTAATGATTTGGATCGGTGACAAAGGTAGAGATATATATTCTACGTGGAATCTTTCAGAGGATGACGGAAAAAAACTTGAGGTACTGTACACAAACTTTGAAAAACACGTGAAACCAAAATCAAATAAAATCTACTCTCGTTACAAATTCCTAAGCAGAGTAAAGAAAGAATCTGATACATTTGAGGAATATTTGACGGATTTGAGGCTACTTGTCAAGGACTGTGATTACCAAGATCCGGACGGCATGATTCGGGACGCCATTGTTTTCGGAACTAAGGATCACAAGGTCAGAGAAAAATGCATAAACGAGGGTTCAGAGCTCATATTAGAAAAAGCTATAAACTATGCTAGAACACATGAACTGTCAAAAGCACAGTTAAAAATTATGGAAGAGGATAAAACTGTCAATGCTGTATCCTTCAAAGAAAAACATAGGGGAGCGTATCAAACTCATAGAAACGGTTCACATACACAAAGTAAGGGACAGTATCAAAACGGAAAAAACTTTTCACAAAAACCTTGTAGAAACTGTGGGAAAATCCATGAACCAAAGAATTGTCCTGCGTATGGGAAAACATGTAGCAACTGTAACAAAATTAACCACTTTGCTTCGGTACGCATGTCACCTGCTGCACACATGGCCAAACCTAAAAAGCCAAAACCTAGGAAACTTCACACTGTTGATGTTGACACGGACAGCGACCATGAACTGTATGTTGCTTCCATAGAAACGGTTAATTCGCTTGTGTAGGGTCATGACGAATGGTCAGAATCAATTCATGTGAACAATGTGCCTGTTAACTTCCAATTGGACACTGGTGCCAAATGCAATGTCATTTCTCTGTCGACGTTGGAAGCTGTATGTCCCGAACCAAAGATTCAGAAACAGGGAACACCGTTAAAATCTTATTCAGGACACTTCATAAAACCAATGGGTGTTACCTCACTTACCTGTACTTACAAGGATCAAGACTTTTATGTGAAATTTTACGTTGTTGAGAGAGAAGTGCAGTCTGTTCTAGGCGCGAAAATCTGTCAGGAAATGAAATTGTTACAACGCATTCACTGTGTGACCCCTAGCGATCCACTACCAGAAAACATTGTGAAGAGTTATGGACATTTGTTCAAAGGCCTGGGTTGCTTACTTGGTATGCACACGATACAAGTTGACAAAACTGTTAGTCCTGTTGTAGATCCTCCTAGGAAAATACCTATCGCTATTAAGGACATAGTGAAGGCGGAGCTAGATCGTATGACTGAGATGGGTGTCGTGGTGAAGCAAGAACAACCTACCGACTGGGTAAACTCAAAGGTCACTGTGAAAAAACAGAACGGCAAAATAAGAATTTGCATTGACCCGAGGGACCTGAACAAAGGTATCCTGCGTGAACACTACCCACTGAAGACCGTGGAAGGAGTTATTTCACAGATGCCAAACGCAAAAGTATTCTCAAAACTAGATGCGACAAGTGGATTCTGGCAGCTGAGACTAGATGACAACAGTTCCAAACTGTGCACGTTTAACACTCCCTTCGGCAGGTACAGATTTACACGCTTACCTTTCGGAATAAAAAGCGCACCTGAAGTGTTTCGGAAAGTAATCTCGCAAATGGTTTCGGATCTGGATGGAGCAGAAGCGACCATAGATGATATCCTGGTATGGGGATCCAATCAGGAAGAGCATGATGCAAGACTAAAGAAAGTTCTGGAGAGAGCGAAAGAGTACTTAGAACGTTGCTGTAGAAAAATACTGCATGGCATTGGGATGAACAGAAGGAATCAAGTTTTCAGAAATTGAAAGAAATGGCTACAAATACACCTATTCTGCAGTACTATGACCAAAGCAAGCCCCTTACCCTTAGTGTGGATGCTAGCTCTAAAGGACTAGGGGCGGTTTTGATTCAAAACGAGAGACCGGTTGCCTACGCGTCGAGAGCATTGACACAAACACAGCAGAAATACTCGCAAATTGAAAAGGAAACACTCGCAATTGTGTATGGATGTAGCAAATTTCACGAATATGTTTACGGACGCCAAGTGCTCATAGAAACTGACCATAAACCGTTGCAGTCAATTTTCCTCAAACCACTGCATCAGACACCGCCACGACTTCAACGACTCTTGCTTTCGCTGGAGAAATATGATCTTGAAGTAAGATACAAACCTGGTAAGGAAATGTTCTTGGCTGATCATCTAAGCAGATCCTACTTGAATGAGACCAAAGAAGCTCTCGTCCCTGACATTAACGCTAATGAAATCCACCTCATTTCTCACTTACCGATATCTCAGGATATGTACGAGAAATTCCAGAAGGAAACCGCAAAGGATGACCATCTGCAGGACCTACAGGATGCCATATTGGAAGGATGGCCTGAAGACAAAAGCAATGTGTCTCACAAGTTACGGCGTTATTGGACATTCAGAGATGAGCTATCAGTCATGGATGGTCTTCTCTACAAATCAAGCAAACTCGTAGTTCCAAAATCGCTACAGAATGCAATGCTGGATCAAATTCATGAATCGCATCTTCGTATCGTCAAGTGCAAAGCTCGTGCCCGAGATGTACTGTTTTGGATCGGCATGTCAACCGACATAGAAAACCGCATCAAGTCTTGTGGAATATGTGGACAACATCAAAATATCAACGCAAAGGAACCTATGCTGTTACCCGAGATACCAGACCGGCCTTGGTCAAAAATCGCTGCTGATTTGTTTGAATATCAAAATCACCATTATTTGCTTGTTGTGGATTACTTCTCCAAATGGCTAGAGGTTATTAAGCTGGACAACTTATCGAGCAAAACTACTACCACGTGCTTGAAAGGGATTATTTCAAGATACGGATACATCGATGAACTAAGTTCTTAAGCGAAGTTCTTTACATAAACATGTAAAGTAATGGCATACAAACTTTGATGTACTTGATCTATATTTTTGAAGATTTATATTAATATTGATTAATCATGTGTTTTGTAGGTTGTGATCAAGATTATTTGCGTTTTCTGAAGTGAAGTGAAATAGTCAATTTCTCATGTATATCAAATTTTGTCAAGAACGATAACTCTTAATGAAACGTACATGCGTATAATTTGTATATCAATTATTTATACTACTTTATTGTTATTTACAGTTCTTACGGTGTTATTGGCTCAATAAATTAGAACACCATTACATCAGTCAAGTCTATACATGACCAAGACAGCTACAGGTTCATCTTTCACATAATCATACAACATAATCACACAGCCACAGGTGATCGGTCAGACTTTTATACGTACGAGTTAACAAGTGCGTACACTTTTACGACTTGTTAAGTTGAACACACGTTGTGAATAGTTGAGTGTAAATATGCTGTTCTTCTTCCAGTGTAAGGCCGTAAGTAACGTCTTTAGTGAAATGTAATGTAAACCATATACTCTTGATATCTTTGACTTCCACTCGCTGCTAAGATTTAGATTTACCCTTTCTTCGCTTTAGCAGTTGGTTTCTCTTCAAAGAATGGGAGGGGGTTGATGTGCTGATTTAAAACTAAAACTGTAGATTCCAACGTTATATGGTGGTGTGATATAAAAGTTTGTGTTGTGAAACGAAAACGTAACTTCGTATTGTGAACTGTTAAAGTGAATATCAGAATATTTTGTGTACGTGTTATTATTTGTATTCTTAGTCGTAAACTATTAAGTCGATCACATATAATTCTGACACTCTGGAACAAGTTTGCAGTTCTAACACTAATATGATATAGTAAGGTGTTAAGTTTTATTTATCTGCAAATGGCTTCTGTTGTATATGTGAAGGAAGTGATGGATCCTTGTGGTATTTGCAATATAGATTGTGAAGGAGATGAAGATGTGGGTTGTGATAACTGCGAACAATGGTATCTGTACCGCCCAGCCTTCCGTATTCAACAAGACATTAGACAGCAGTTACGGTTTTAATATCGTAGTACACAACCTTAGTACACGTGACCGTAAAAGGCTGCAAAAAACAAAACAACCAATTACGAACAATACAAAGTTTACACAAAGATACATGATTTGAAAATATAAATCTCTGCAAATATACAAACTTTTCATGTGCTAGAGTAAACATGTAAGTAAACTAGAATTACACGTAATGCAGAATTTATCCAAAAATATATCTAAATAGCAGTAAATGATATAGATTGATTGATTATATATTGTTTTACGTCTCGCTGGAGAATTTTTCACTCATATGGAGACGTCACCATTACCGGTGAAGGGCTGCAACATTTAGGCCTAAGCTCGGCGCTTATGGCCTTTGAGCAGGGAGGGATCTTTAACGTGCCATACCTGCTGTGACACGGGACCTCTGTTTTTACGGTCTCGTCCGAAGGACCGCCCCATTTTGTCGCCTCTTACGACAAGCTAGGGGTGCTGAGGATCTATTCTGACTACCCGGATCCTCACGGGAATGATATAGACTATTATTGTATAAATGCATAAGATAAAAGGAAAAACGTACACGATAGAAGCCCAAACATAGCAATAATTTGTGAGCGATACAAAATGGATTCCGAATTTCGTGCAAGAAGTGTCGAAAACAAACTAAAAAACAAAGCGTTCAAGTAACAAATTCCGGAAAAACAGATATAAAAATTCCGGAAAAATGTGAAACAGCACACTCCCTGCCTAATATTTATGACAAAAATATTACCAATAATCAAAAGAAATGACAATCACATTAGTCCAGAAGTAAGACAACTTCGGTGACGGGACGTTTGAAAGTTGAAATTTTCCCATCCTTAGCTACGCGCACATTTACAGTTCTAACAAGTCCATCATCACTCTTGAACACAGTCTCTATGACTCCCATAGGCCACTATCCACGAACAATGTTCTTTTCACGAAGTAACACAACATCACCTATTCTGTCTCGGTACAGATAGCTAACGCATGTATTGATGATTCATCATAGAAGTTTATTCAATAAC
Organism: Ostrea denselamellosa; assembly: GCA_024699665.1. Taxonomy (NCBI): domain Eukaryota; kingdom Metazoa; phylum Mollusca; class Bivalvia; order Ostreida; family Ostreidae; genus Ostrea; species Ostrea denselamellosa. The sequence continues at coordinate 1,165,586 of JAMZEH010000075.1, read as the reverse complement.
ATGGTGAAAAACTGTAACAAAAATAAATGTGATGTACAATGCAAAAAATTAATAATTATAATAAAAAAGAACAATTACACATAATACTGTTTAACTTTATCTGTAAATGGGCGTTATATAAATGATAGTACTTTACAAATAAGTCAAAATAGTATAAATGAACACATAACCAAAAAGCCACCCAAAACCCTAAAGTACAACGTTTGAATTAACACTGTGAAAATACATTTAGAAGAAAATAATGCCTCCTTTTATAGCCGAAACTGTTCGAGAATATCATAATTTATCCAATAAACAAAAAGACTCAAATATAAACCAAAAAAAAAACTTACATTGTGGGCAAAGTAAAACCACTGGCCGTACAGGTAACAGAGAGAGCGGCGAGTAAGTTGAAAAATCCCGTGCAACATGCACCGGATGTAGTAACATGTGAACAAAAAGAAAACCAAACCGTACCGGGTAAAAAATTTCCGGCTACAAGACGGCACACTCCTCACCTGATATTAACAATATCACTAATTTTTGAAAACTGTTTATTTACATACAACATCGAGGTAGAAAAAACAGTCCATGAACAGTCACTGAGAGATTAACAGTCACTTCATAATTAATCAATGTTCCAGAATTACAATGAGTTTGGTAACTGGTCGCACATAGGTTTTAGGTTCACTGTTCACAATAACACGCACCAACACTTTACGTACAACTTCGTCATCACTTGGCAAAGTTTTAGTTATGATACCCATAGGCCAAGAATTGCGAGAAAGTTCTTTATCGCAGATCAACACTACATCTCCAGGCGATAGGTTTCTTTGGGATGAATTCCATTTACGACGCATCTGAAGAGTGTTCAAATACTCAGTTTTCCACCGTTACCAGAAAATGGATGCTAGATGCTGTACTCTCCTCCACTGTGTCTGAAATAACTCGTTCTTGTTTTCATAACCAGTAAGTACAACATTATCCCTAATGCTGGTTTTCTGGGTAAGTAGAGTTGAAGGAGAAAGCACAAGCGGATTTTCAGGGTCTGTAGAAACTGGCACCAAAGGTCATGAGTTGATGATGGATGAAGCTTCTGCTAAAAATGTAGTGAGAACTTCATGAGTTAAACTCCTGGAGCCATAATCAAGAAGTATCGCATCCAGTATGCGTCTCGTAATCCCGATCATGCGTTCCCAAACCCCTCCCATGTGAGAGGAATGGGGAGGGTTGAAAATCCAGGTCATCCTATGTTCGTTAAGAAAATTGCGTACATGTTTTTCTTCTACATTGATGACATTAACCTTGAGTTCCTTCGCAGCACCAATGAAGTTTGTTCCTCTGTCTGATCGTAAGATTTGAACAGGTCCACGAATGACCATAAACCGACGAAGTGCATTGATGAATGAGGAAGATGTCATTTCCTCCACAACTTCGATGTGTACAGCCCTGGTAATAAGACAAGTAAATAAAGCAGCCCATCTTTTGCTGCTCGCTACTCCACCTCTGGTACGTCTTGTAATGATGTTCCATGGTCCAAATATATCGACACCGATTGTAGAGAAGGGGGGTTGTCCAGGTATAAGACGATCTTCGGGCAAGTCAGACATTTTCTGATGTTCTGGTTGTTTACGAAGTTTCCTGCAGATGACGCATTTGTGAAGAACAGATGAAACAAGTCTTTTACCTCCGACTATCCAAAATCCAGAGGAACGAATATGACCTTCTGTTATGTGACGTCCTTGGTGTCTGACATCCTCGTGAAGTTTTCTAACAAGTAGAATGGTAACATGATGTTTTGCTGGCAAAATCATGGGATTCTTGAACTGAGGGTCGGAGTTGAGTTTCTTCAAACGACCACCAACATGTAAAATTCCTTCATTGTCGATGAATGGGTCAAGTTTCTGAATAGAACTGTTTTTTGACAAGGGTTTACAGTCTCTTATATTTTCAATTTCTTCTGAGTAGCATTTCTTTTGAATGTCTCTAATAATAACTGTTTCAGCATCGTGAAGAAGTTGCACATCATTCAGCTTGTTTTTTCGACAGTTCTGAATAAATCCATAAACTTTTGCGACTACGGCCACAAGCTTGTTCCACTTGGAGAATCTGGTGAGGAGTTCATTGTCCAGACCCACAGCTGTTTTTGTTACAATGGATCTCCTTGTCCTCTTCAGGGCTTACTAACGGAAACTGCTCACCAGAGGATACAATCTCTGCATTTTCTAGATTTGTAAGCCACACACACTTTTCCATTTCAGTCGGTAGAATTCCTCTTGTGCTCACATCTGCTGGGTTCATTTCACTGCGGATGTAATACCATTGAGATGAACTGCTAAGACTGTAGATATGAGCAATACGGTTTGCTACATAGACAAGGAATCGTTTCTTTTCATTGTTGATGTATCCAAGGACGATGCGACTGTCACTGAAAAACTTGATATCGTCTATTTCCACTTTCAAGTGTTCCTTGGCTATTTGTGCTATATCTACTGCGAGTACTGCAGCACAAAGTTCTAATCTAGGGATTGTATGCCCGCTGGTAGGTGCTACTTTCGCTTTTCCTAGAACAAATCCTTGAGAAGAACCATCTGAATATTGTGTCCTTAAGTAACAAACAGCAGCTATGGCTAATTCCAAAGCGTCACAGTAAACTAGCAAGTCCATACTCAGTGATTCAACTAAATTGGGAACCATCACACGAGGAATGCGTAAATTCTCCAAATCAGGTAAGTTGTTTTTCCACTTTTCCCATTCTTTCAGTAGATGGTCAGGTAACGGTTCATCCCAGTCAGAGGTGTTTGAGACCACTTTCCGCAAGATGATTTTACCTTGAATGATGACAGGGGCAAGAAATCCGAGTGGATCGTAAATACTGTTTACAACTGAAAGTACACCTCTTCTTGTAGATGGTTTTTCTTCAGCAGATATTTTGAATCGAATAGTGTCTGTTTGAAGATCCCACAAAAGACCAAGACTACTTTGGGTTAGAACGTCCTTTTCAAAGTTGAGATCTACGATTTTCTTGGACAAGTCATTCGAGTCAAAAGCTTCCATTACTTTCTTGTCATTCGAGGCGAATTTATGAAGTCGCAGTCCACCATACTCTTTCATGGCATCTTTAGTCTTCTGTAGAATGTTTACAGCTTCTCGAGTTGTCGAAAAAGATTTTACACCGTCATCGACATAAAAGTCATTCACAATAAAGTCTCTCACTTCCTGTCCATGACTTTCAGCGGCCAATTCACCAATCTTGCGTAAACCATACATTGCAACAGATGGGGACGAGCGGTTGCCAAACACGTGAACTTTCATGCGGTAAGTATTAGCGGTTTTTCAATGTCATTGTCTCTGTGCCACATGAAGCGCAGGAAATCCCGATGATCTTCATCCACTAGAAAAGAGTGAAACATGCTTTGGATGTCGGCAACTACAGCAACATTTTCCTTCCTGAATCTAATAAGAATTCCCAAAAGGTTGTTTATGAAGTCAGGTCCCTGTAACAATTGTTCGTTCAATGACACACCCTTAAATTCAGCTGATGAATCGAAAACACCACGAATTTGATCTGGTTTACGTGGATGGTATACTCCGAAGAGTGGGAGATACCAATGTTCTTTATCAGGTGGTATGAACGGAGCTAACTCTGCATGATCACAATCAAATATTTTCTGCATATATGCAATAAAGTGTTCTTTTTTGGTGTTGTTTTTTCTTAGAGAGACATCAAGACATTTGGCCCGAAATAAAGTTTGTGAGTAGTTGTCTGGAAGTTTCTGACAGTTTTGCCGGAAGGGCAATGGCGCAGTCCATTTTCCTTCAGTGGAATCTAGGCGAAACCTGTTGTTCATGATATCCAGAAATGTGCGGTCTTCTATCGACAGACCCACCTTGTTGTCATCTGTTGTTTTTTCAAAGACATTTGTAATTCCGATTACAGTCTTGTTTGAGTTGATAACAGTATTTTTGATATTCAACACCTGTGTACATGGTTCCAACATTGTAGGTCGGCCATTCTTGTCTATGTAAGTTTTGTTGACCTGTAATGGTGGAACGTGTTTTCCCGACAAACAAACATCTCCAATAATTGTCCATCCTAAAGGAGATTGATGCGCGAAAGGAAACTGTGACGGTCCTAGTCGCTGATCAATGACGTGATGGGCTTCAGGAAGATCCCTTCCAATTAACAAGAGGATTTCCAAAGACGGATCCAACAGATGTATGTCTCGAGCAATATCCTGCATGTGTGGATAATGAAGAGCGATATCCGGAGTTGGAATCTCTGTTTGACTGTTTGGAATATTGTCGCATTCCAACACAGGTGGTAACGTTAATTGCCGATCGTCATTAATGGATTCCACGATAAGGTTGTCAGCGATGTGTCCTCGCGTTGCAACCTTGCCCGAGCACGACTGTAAGGTATAGTCCACAGCTGCAGCTTTGATGCACAAGGAGTCAAGCAGGTAACTTTTACCAAGAGTTCTGTTGCTTTGGTCGTCCAGCATTGCATTAGTGAGAATCGATGCTTGAGGTTGACCTTGAACAGATACACGCACAGGTACGATCCTTGCACATGACTTTCCACTGACTTTACAATGAACATCGGTACATCTAGAAGTAACGGACTGTCTCACAATTCCAGGAGGTATATTTTCCTCCTCGCCATGGTTTCTTGGTACGTGATGGTAACTAGCATCCTCATGAAGAGCAGTACAATGGTAAGTACTTTTACATACATCGCACAAAATGTTTGCTTTACAACGATTTGCAAAGTGATCTGATGTTTCACAGCAGCGACAACAAATGTTGTGATCACGTAAGATCTGTTTACGTTCATCGACGCTTTTGGTTCTGAAAGCTTTACACTTGTTTATGGAATGTTTGGTTCCTTTATGAATTAGACACTGATGTTCAACATTTGATGTTTCAGATAAAATGTCAGTTTTGTGAGAGAACACAGTTTTGACTTTCGTTTCTTTGCGGTCAAAGTGAGTTTGCTTGGAAGAATCAAACATCAAGCCAGGGTCATTTCTGATAATGCTCATTGCACCAATGAATGATACGAATTCACTGAAAGGAGGGAAGGATGTTGAGTGTTCTTTTTTGTAGCTTACGACGCGGTTTATCCACTTCTCCTGGAGGTAACGAGGTAGTTGTTGAATGATAGGTTTCAATCCAAGGGATGAATCAAGGTAAGAAAACATCACACTGTACTCTGGAATGCTTTTTACGTATTGAATTTCACAAAGTAGATCATGTAGTTCATACAATTTCTTGGGATCTTTCAGATTTGTAAAAGTTTGTAATCTAGATTTCAGTGATGATTCAAGCAGTTCTGGTGCTCCAAATCTTTCATCCATGCGTTTCCATATGTGTGATAAGCATTTTTTCGGATCCTTCGCACAAGAAGTCCTTAGGCTCATAATCAATCTCTGAGCTTCAGAATTCTTGACTGTACAATTGGTTAAAAGAGTCATTTCTTCAAATGGCGAACAGCTGATTTCTGACATCATTGTTTTGAATTGTGTTTTCCAAACTATGTATCTGTCTGGTTTGTCATCAAATCTTTGTTGATGGAAAGTTTCTAACAATAAATTTTTCTTCAGAAGAAAATTGGCCGAATATGTTTCTGAAAAGTTCGGCAAATTCAAAGCAGCGCCACTAGGTTGTGGTGGCAACTGTGACGATGCCAGTGCCTCACAATTGTAGAATTCAGGATCTTCCTCACTCGGATCAATGTTGTCGACAAAGTGTTTTGTTTTCTGTCTACTGGATATACTTGGAATAATAAGTTTTGTTCTTGAGTCTTCGTGTTTTAAGTTTTCTTCTTCTTGTTCAACTTCGAATTCTAATTTCATGTTTGCTAGATCCAGTTCTTCTTGTCTATGTAGGAGGTCCAATTCTGTATCTAAATCTTCCTGTTGTTGTTCACTTTGTGCTTTGTAAATTTTTTCCTCCAAAGCTAACTTTGATTTCTGTTCTTTGATTTGTGCTGATTGTTTTGCTATTTCTAAACGTGTTTTTGCTTCTTTAGCTTGCATCGACTTAAAGAAGTAGATGTAGAAAGAGTTTCTAAATTTACAAAATCAATATCATCTTGCAGTTTCACTAGAGCACTTTGCACTTTTTTGTTTACATTCTCAAATTCTTCCTGCACGGACTTTACTTTGTCAAGGCTGTGTTTTGTGTATGTGCTATAAAGGTATTCACAGAATTCTTCAAATATGTCTTTATAACATTTGTGACATTTTTCAAGTTGATTTTTCAAAGATCTCAAGGCATTGATGTCTTTGGAACAAGAAGCTATTTCTAATAATACACTCTTGATGTCTTCAATACAACGTGAGATTACGACTCCATACCTTTCAATTTTGTTGGTATATTGTTCTTGTGCTTTTCGCGTGAGTGTACGTATTCGTCGTGTTGTTTCACTCTCTGTTGTAGAATTTCCATTCAGGTACTGAGCCATGGTTGTATTTTCTTAAATCTTTTCACTATTCTGTCTCGGTACAGATAGCTAACGCATGTATTGATGATTCATCATAGAAGTTTATTCAATAACATGGTGAAAAGCTGTAACAAAAATAAATGAAAAATAAATGTGATGTACAATGCAAAAAATTAATAATTATAATAAAAAAGAAAAATTACACATAATACTGTTTAACTTTATCTGTAAATGGGCGTTATATAAATGTTAGTACTTTACAAATAAGTCAAAATAGTATAAATGAACACATAACCAAAAAGCCACCCAAAACCCTAAAGTACAACGTTTGAATTAACACTGTGAAAATACATTTAGAAGAAAATAATGCCTCCTTTTATAGCCGAAACTATGCGAGAATATCATAATTTATCCAATAAACAAAAAGACTCAATATAAACAAAAAAAAAACTTGCATTGTGGGCAAAGTAAAACCACTGGCTGTACAGGTAACTGAGAGAGCGGCGAGTAAGTTGAAAAATCCCGTGCAACATGCACCGGATGTAGTAACATGTGAACAAAAAGAACACCAAACCGTACCGGGTAAAAAATTCCCGGCTACAAGACGGCACATCACCTGATTTAATATTCGTACGTTCTGTCGGCCATTTTCTGCGAGTTTGGGGAGTTTTCAGGTATTCATCACGTTTCCAGAAAATGTCGGAGAGAACTTGAATCTGCTTCCAGTGTTCCCGATAAATATCTTTGATGTCGACGATAACACAGTTCTGTGGATCTCCTGACGTTCGTTGCTGGATAAGCATGTTTGGAGATAATACAATTGCATCTGGGTCACTTGTAATGGGAGGGATCGGACGCGAATTCACAATTCCAGTAACTTCTGCCATCAATGTTAACACTTCATGCGTCAGATTTCTACCATGTCGTCCACGAAGCATCGAATCCAGTACATTCTTTGCGATCCTGATCATGCGCTCCCACACTCCGCCCATATGAGAGGAGTGTGGTGGATTGAAAATCCAAATGATGCCAGACATTTTTAGGTAGTTCGCAACTTCTCCTTCCTGAATGTCAGTCTTTAGGGCCTCTGTAGCACCAACAAAATTAGTTCCCATGTCGGATCTAAATTCGCGTATGGTTCCTCTCAGCGCTACAGGTCGACGTACAGCATTGATGAAGGATGAACTGGTCATGCTTTCTATCACCTCGATATGTATTGCCCTAGTTGTCAGGCATGTAAACAATATAGCCCATCTCTTGTTACATGCAAGGCCGCCACCGGTTCGACGTGATACCACTTCCCAGGGTCCGAATGTGTCTACACCGACTGAAGAAAATGGAGGTCCTGGGGTTAAGCGATCAGATGGTAGGGCTGCCATTTTCTGTGACTCGAGTTTTCCACGGAGTTTTTTACAAGTAACGCATTGGTGGATCACGGAAGACACAATCCTTTTTGCTCCTAAAATCCAAAACCCCTTATTGCGAACAGCTCCTTCTGTAAGATGTCTCCCTTGGTGTGAAGTTTCTTCATGAACATGTGAGATGATGAGTCGTGCCATGGAACACTTTCCAGGTAATATGACTGGGTGACATATTTCCTTCAGAAGACCACTTTTGCGTAAACGACCTCCAACTCTTATCAGATTGTCTACATCGAGGTAAGGCGACAAAGAAAGTATGCTACTGTCTTTAGGTATTTGTTTCTCTTTTTTGAGTGACACAATTTCATCCTCAAAGAAATGTTGCTGCATGACTTTCAGTAGAAATATTTCAGCATCCTGACTTGCAGTCTTTGCGTCCAGAGTTTGTTTGGTCTTGAATCGTCGACAAAATCCTTTCAAAGATGCGATGCATGAGACTACGGATTTCCATGAACGGAATCTTTCTATAATTCCTAGTATGAGGTTGAGTCCTTCCGAAACCTCATTTTTGTTAACTTGAACACGAACTTCTCTGTCCTCGTCAGGATTCACCATGGGATACGGTTTTCTATCGGGTTCATGCTCAGAATCCATGAGAAGAAATTTTGGTCCAGTCAGCCAGTTTTCATTTAACTGTACAGACGAATTGAGTCCTCTGGTTCCATGATATGCAGGATTTTGATTCGATGGTATATAATGCCATTGGTCGGATTTTGAGATCTGCAGAATTCTGTAGATGCGGTTGCTGACATAGTTATAGAATCGTCTGACTTTGTTGTTGATGTAACCAAGGACAAATTTGCTGTCCGTATAGAATCTAATGTCACAAAAGTCTATCTCCAGATTTGTCTGTAAAGTTTCAGCGATCTCTGTAGCAAGTAAGGCAGCGCACAGTTCAAGTCTCGGAATAGTGTGTGTCCGTGTACGGGCGCAAGTTTCACTTTTCCAAGAATAAAGGAAATCTGCTTTTGTTTATTTTGAATGCAGCGGAGGTAAGCCAAAGCGGCAATGGCTTGTTCGGAAGCATCCGAGAATATGTGAAGTTCTAGGTTGTCCGCCTTGGTTAGAGAGTCTGAGAAAAACATACGAGGGATTTTCAGGTTCTCCAGGGTGAGTAACGAATCCTTCCATAACTGCCATTTTCCCACGCGCATGGGATCAAGCACATCATCCCATTCAGCCCCTGAGTTTCTGGTTTTTCTGGTAAGTTGATGCTAAACACGAAGGCATCTAAGGAAAGGTCCCAAGAAAGACCTAAGCTGTTGTGTAAAGGAAGTGCATCCTTATCGAGATCCAGTAATTTCAGTTCCTTACTAAGATCCTCTTTTTTGAATGCTGACATGACGTCCAAGCTGTTTGAGACAATCTTGTGAAGTCGTAGATTACCATTTTCCATTAGAACTTCCCGAGTCTTCCGCAGAAGTTTGACAGCTTCATCTGCTGAGTCCAGAGATACTAATCCATCGTCAACGTAAAAATTGCATACACGAATTTCTGTACGTCTTGATCAGCTTCTTCCACACACTTCCTCAGCCCGTAGGTTGCCACCGCTGGAGAGGGGCTATTACCAAACACATGTGCCCTCATCCGATACGGAATAAGTTCCTTGTTAGGATCATTGTCTTGGTACCATAAAAATTCGTAGGTAATCACGATGCTCTGGTGTGACGAGGAATGAATAGAACATTTGTTCTATGTCAGCTGAGACAGCAAATGCGTTCTTTCGGAAGCGTAATAGAATGCCTAACAAACTGTTTGTAAGATTTGAACCAAATAGGTTCCATTTAGAGAAACTGATATACGGCTGACCAGTCGAAAACGCCACGTATTTGGTCCATCTTCTTTGGATTGTAGACTCCAAATATAGGTAAGTAGCACACTTCCTTGTTAACTGGTACAGGAAGTGCGACTTCTGCTGCTTTGTTGTCCAGCAATTTAGACATAAACTGCACAAAATGTTCACGTTTTGTTGAATTTTTCCGTAACGAACTATCCAGAATTTTGGCTCGTTTTAGTGCTAACGGAAAGTTATTCGGCATTTGTGGTCTTGATTCACGGAGCGGTACGGTGCAGTCCAATTACCACCACTGTCACGAAACATTTTCTCAGACATAAAGGATAAGAATTGTCTATCCTCTGTAGACCAACCAACTTCATTATCATCCTTAGATTGTTCAAAGATGTCTCCTGGGTGATGAGAGTTGTCTGTGACTTTCAAGTAGCTGGTACACGGTGTAAATATGGAGGTTCGACCGTCACTTGTAATGTTCGTTTTAAATTTAGAAACTTTGTTAGCTTCTAATTCTGGGTGATGACGTTTGTTTAAACACACATCTCCTATGATCACCCATCCTAAGCCAACTTTTTGTGCGAATGGCGCATCCTTTGGTCCGAGCAATTGTTTCTGTATATGATGTGCCTCTAGTAAGTCCCTTCCAACCAACAGTCCAATAGGAACTTCTGAATCATATTCAGGTATTTTATCAGCTATGTCCTGTAGATGATGAAAGTTAAGGGCCACTTCTGGGGTAGGTATTTCTTTCACCTCTTGAGGCATGTCCGAACATTCTACTAATGTAGGTAAACGATAATTTACATCACCATGAATATCACTGCGTAGTTGGTGGCTCTTCTCCCAGACGTAACATAACTGCCAGAGCATGAAGATAACGTGTAGTGGACTTCAGGTCCGTTCACACCGAGTGTATCGAGTAATTCAATACTGACGAGAGTCCGATTACAATGTTCATCAAGCATTGCGTAAGTTCGCACCACTTCATCAGGTCTGTTGTGGTGATATATTTTCACCAACAGGATCTTAGCACACGATCGACCATGAAATCCTTCACCACAAATTTTAGTACATTTCGATTCTCTATGTCAACGATTCCAGGGGAATGCTGCATTGTAGATGAAGAAATGTCAGTTTTGCTCTCCCCGCCATAAACACTATCTCGACTGTTAGGGTTCTCAGTCTTGTCACGGTGGGGGGATGCATGGCTGTGCAATGGTACGTACTTTCGCATTTGTTACATTTAAGGCGAACTTTGCATTTCCGTTTGATATGATTGCTTGATTTACAACAACGAAAGCAAATTTGGTTCTTTTTAAGTAGTCCTTCCGCTCTTCGAATGTCCTTTTCATGAAAAGTGAGCACTCATCCAGGGTGTGTGACGACGTGTGAGGATCTAGCGGACAAAACGGTTTTGGACTCTTTTCCTCCTCAGGTTGTATCTCCGTTTTCTTTGAAATTACTCTGGATTTATTTGCTGGTTTTGTCTCACTCGTCTTGTGAAAAACATCGAATTCAAAACTAGGATTGTTTGCGGTCGAGCTGATTTCACTGATAAATGAAACAAAGTAACTGAATGGGGGAAACAGTACTCCGTTAATCTGTTTGTATCTAACAGCACGATCTGTCCATTTGTTTTGCAATGTCGGCGGAAGCTTAGCAAGAATGGGATTCACTCCACTCGACGTATCGTAATACGCAAATAAAGCAGAGAATTGTGGATTGGATTTGACAGATTCCACTTCTGATAGAATGTCTGAGAGTTCGTAAAGTTTCTGCTTGTCCTTTGGTAATGTTAATCTCGGAAAATTAAGAAGCTTGTCCTTCAAAATGACATCGATTAACTCTGGGGATCCATATCGCTCATCAAGACGGTCCCATATCTTCTTCAACGCACTTTTAGGGTTAGATGGATTCGATTTTCGTATGTCTGTTGTTTGTTTTGAAGACTGGGGTCCCAACCATCTTAAGAGGAGATCTAGTTGTTCGAAGTCATTGACTTTCATGTCTTGTGCCATTTTCTTGAAAGTTCCTTTCCACACTAAATAGTTTGAAGGGTCATCGTCAAAGGACATCTCACGTTTTCCATTCAAAAGTGCCCTTAGAAATCGAAAAAATAAAGTATTGTAATAAGGTTATTAACTTTATGGTATGAATCATTAGTTTGTTAGGCATATGGAATTTTCTTCAAAATGATAAAAAATGTTAATAAACAAATAAACAGACGATATTTGGGGTAAAACGATGAATTTTATAATGGAAGTCTATGGAAACAGGAAAAGTTTTTTCTAGGGTCTCCCCCCCCCCCCCCCCCGTGATCAACATTTTCCCTTTGCATGATAACTAGAATGAACAATATACACAACATATCAAAATGGTTTTCTTCATCGTGGGGGGGGGGGGGGGGGACGTACTTCTATAGCCGAAAGAAATTGCAAATCGGAGGAAATTCGAACCAGAGTACACCTTTTCAAATAGATTTACAGTTATATCGATCTCTGGGCAATAAACCAATTATTACGTATGTTTATGTCTTTTGGGGGATCGAGTGACATAAAATATGAGAGGATTTAGCCAATCGGCAGTGAAATTCAACGTGCCAAAGGACACAATTTTTATCTACTTTAGAAATATCGGGGATAAGACTTTCTTTTGTTACACCCTGTAGCTTTTCCCTGGCCAATCTCGAACGACATTTACAGCATAAAACACATCCTGCATATGCATTTATATTTCTATTTTGTAAATAAGAAATATGCCAAGAGTGAGACTTTTCATTTAAAATAACCCGGCTATTGTACGATTTTTTTGTGTTGTAAGAACAGAACACACACTTGTCCGACATTTTGACAGCAAGTATAGCATGACGTGAAACACGTGGTATTTCAATGATTGAAGCCGATTTAAATGTAATCAATACAGGTAAGTTGACAAGGTAAATTAGGCGTACAGTACAGTACAAAAGCTACGGCCCCATAAGTTTTCATTTCATTAAAAAGTTGGAAAAAAACACACATGATGTTCGAAATTAAATTTTAATGATATTATATAGTGATAAGCATGTTTCCTGGGTGAGCTGGTTAAAACAAACTTTTGGAAACGACGAATTTTACCGCTTCAGCCATTGCAAATATTGGCACCCCTACCCTCATTCTATCTGCATAATTGTTAAAATTAGTCACTGACTATGGTAAATTAAAGTCTTACCTCGTCTTAAAGATTAGATTTATTAATAAAACCTGTATTTTGTATGATTTACACGATATAACGTACCAAAATTCATACTTCAAAACAGGGCAGATAACGTATGAAAACGTGAGATGTCCTTTCATTAATCTCTGAGTTATCAGGTCCTTCTTTAGCAGTACGGAACTAAGAAGATCTATATCTGTTCTTTGTTCGTAATTCTCATTGCGACAATATCCTGACGTTCCAGAGAAAGGATGTGAAGGGGGAGGTTGACTTTACTGCGGATATGACAGAGTTTGTGATTGCGGCTGAAGGTTGTCAACATGATTGATGAATGGCTGAGCGTATGGATTAAGACTATACGCTCAATGTCCATGTTGAGGAACACTCATATAATCGTACAGTCACGTGGTCCTTCATTAACGTGTGATCCGCTACTGTCTCGTGATCCTTCATTAACGCGTGATCCTCCAGTGTCATGCGATCCTTCACTTACGCGTGATTCTTCGTCATAGCGCGATCCTTCATCGTCACGTAATCGTCTGACGAAAGTCGAAGTCCTTTCTTCTGCTGACGAAGTAGGTAAGTCTAAAGAAGGGTTATGGTTTCCTGTTGGAGGCTCCATTCCAACATGTACTTGGTGTTCCACTTGCGCAGCTTCATGTTCCTCGCTTGTTTTTATGAGATCAATTTCGAGATCAATGTCTGCTTTCCGTTTCTCAAGTTCTGCTGCTCTCATCTTTTCTTCGAATTCCAATTTTAATTTTTGTCGCTTTAATTCTGTAGCTTGTTTCGCTATCTTCAGCTTCACTTTTGAGGTCTCATATTTCTGAAGTGATCTGAGGGAACTTGATGTTCTTCTAGATGATCCTGACTGGGATTTTGTATTCACTAAATCTATAGTATTTTTCAAGCACACGTTGTACTTTAATATACAGAGTCTTGATGTTATTCTGCTGAGTCTGAAGTTCAATACGACTTGTTGCAGTGCGTTCGCGATGTAAATAATCACAAAACTCTTTGTGTTTATCCTCATAATTTTCAAACTCCTTCTGAATCAAACTGTGCATTTCTTTCAGTTTAACAGTTTCATTTGGTATTGTGACACTATTCACAATGTGTACACTCAAAAGATCTTTTATACCATTAAGTTTGCTTATGAATTTAGACACTCTAGTGTGATAAAGTTCTTCCATTTTCTTTGTGTTTTCTCGTTGCCTCTTACCGGTACCATCCATTTCCATCATACCCTCCTGGGAGGTCTCTGTATCTGCTCCACTCATGAAGTCTACTGCTACAGCAACGTCCTTTTACATACCGCCCAGCCTTCCGTATTCAATAACGGGGAAGACATTAGACAGCAGTTACGGTTTTAATATCGTAGTACATAACCTTAGTACATGTGACCGTAAAAGGCTGCAAAAAACAAAACAACCAATTACGAACAATACAAAGTTTACACAAGATACATGATTTGAAAATATAAATCTCTGCAAATATACAAACTTTTCATGTGCTAGAGTAAACATGTAAGTAAACTAGAATTAAACGTAATGCAGAATTTATCCAAAATATATCTAAATAGCAGTAAATGATATAGACTATTATTGTATAAATGCATAAGATATAAGGAAAAACTTACACGATAGAAGCCCAAACATAGCAATACTTTGTGAGCGATACAAAATGGATTCCAAATTTTGTGCAAGAAGTGTCGAAAACAAACTAAAAAACAAAACCGTTCAAGTAACAAATTCCGGAAAAACAAAAAATTTCGGGAAAATGTGAAACAGCACAGTATCACAAGACTTGTGAGCGTTTATCAAAGTCTGACTTCCGATCGTTGGAAAAATCAGTTCCACCGTATGTTTGTTCGAAATGTTGTAGAAATGAAAATGGGGCATACAGTTTTGATAAGGCACTGGTTCGTCTTGTGCAAGCTTTTGAGTCGGGAAGCGTTGAAAATCAAGTGAAAATGGAGAAGATCTTCATGCGTTCTTTGCCGAAACGACTGACAGCAAAGTCAGCTGTTAAATTTTAGTGAGGGTATGGTGAAAGATGACATTGCTGCTCGTTTATTAGGCTCTTCCAAATTCATCCCCGTCACTGTTACAAGTAATGGAAACAGTCTATTTAATGCGCTGTCTATCGCTATTCAGGGGAATGAATATCTTGCATCAGAACTGCGGGTAAGAACGTTCATTGAGATGTTCAGGTTTAAGAATTTTTATCTGAGTCGACATCATAGGAGTGGATCTTTTTCATCAGTCTGTCCCTCTTACAAGGAGAGCCTGGGGGCCTGTGTTAAGAACTTTACATTTTCGTGCTGGTGGACGATGCACGCAGCAGCTTATGTTTGTTCGAGGTCAATTGTATCTGTGTATCCCAAACTTAATGGTCCACGTGACAAGATTGCTTCCGTGTTAAATCGCGAATTTAAACCACGTGTTCTCAACAGCTACAGAAAGCACAGGTTGCATATTTTATGGTCGAGTTTGGAGTATGAACATGAAGGGTTGTGGAAGACCAACCACTGCGCGCCCCTATTGTTGGCGCCGTCATCAATTACTACAGATCCTTTGGCCGGTGTGTCTCCACGCCCATCTGCTTCTATTCCTGAACATGATCACTGCTATGTAACTTCCAACATTCCAGCATTGAGCACTGAATTAAATAAGGCCGCTGTATCATTTAATATCGCCAATCCTCTTGCACTTCAGACGGATTCGGGATCTTTAAACCAGGATCCCAACTCTCGAAGCTCCACCATGTACTTTATACCAGATTCAGAGGATTGTGCTGTTATTACTGAGGTTGTAGAGTCATCTTCAGTGGGTGGCGATTCAAATCCGCTTCAGTTACAGGACTCGTCACGTGATCTACACATTTCCACACCAGTTCACATGGATCAAATTTTAGATGGAAATTCTTCTGCTCATCCTTCAGCAAATGGTTGCCTACAGGAGTCGTTTCTTTATGCCGATTTCGTGATTAAACTTTTGTTGAATTATAGTTATGCCGCAGCTCACCCATTCACCCCGACAGGTGTCAAAAAAGATGTATATTTTGTTGTCCAAAATTCAACCAATATCCAAAATCGTGTAAGTAAAAAGAAAAACACTTTTCCAGATGATTGTGGGGCTTGGGATGCTTCTAAAAGTAGTACAACAAAAAGTTATTTTGTGATGTCGGAAACAGGGAAATGGAAAAGCATGGTTTTGAGAGGAAAGGAATTTTACCATCACACAAGATCTCGTGGGAAGCAAAGGTTGGAGACTCTGGACCCCCAGACAGATCCGTCAATGGTAATAGAATTATTTCGCTATTACACTCGATTGAAGTTGGAGTTTCCTGGTTAGAAACTCGGTCACCAGATAATGTATCAGGGGTGGAATATTCAGGAAAATTTCCTGGTTTGGCCCCGCATGGAAATTCCAAGCTGAAAGTGGACTATATCAGGACCCCTGGAAATGTGACCCAGGAAATGGTAGACCTGTTGAAAAAGCACAAACCATACGAAGTTTACAACATCCTTACTGTTCAACACCCAGAACTTCGTGGACCAATTTTTAGGCAACAAATTTTCGCTAAAAATCGTTTTATTGACGGAAGAAAGAAATTGAAATCTTGCGCATTACCTTCAAAAACCGAAGTGCAAATGGGAAAAACCAGACAGAACAGAAAAAAAAACTAAGAAAAAAGAAAACGTTTAAACGAACGAAGAACATTTGTGTCGCCTAGCATCTCGTGCGTGAACCATTGACGAGTCTCGTTTCCGATAATGATGCCCATGGGGATCCGGGTTGTCCTCAGTACCTCTTGCTTGTTTTAAGAAGCGACTAAATGAGGCTGATTTCCAAATCAAACCGGTTGCGAAAGTTCAGTGCTTAGAGCGTTTGTTCGTAACCGGGAGGTCGTGAGTTCGAGCCCCGCTCGTGCCATGGCCGCGTCAAACCTAAGATGAAAAAAGGTAGTGATTGCTCCTTCTCCAAACACTCGGCATTTAGAAGTGAGAATCACGTGTCTTTCGGCTATGACATTAAAAACGGAGGTCGCGTGTCACGGTAGGCGTTGACACGTTGAAGAACCCTCACTGCTACGGCCCTGATATGTCCTCCAGCTTGATGATGCCTCGTTAAATTTTACAAGAAAACACTATCACCTTTATCATCCTCAGCATCCTACTGTAAACTGTAGATTTTAATTCATTTAGAGTAAAATGAAAACGATTCATCTTGCTGTGCTTGGTACATGATTTCACTACTATGATCATAAACTTTACAAGAAACAGCACCATCTTCGTCATTCGCAATGCGGATCCTTCTTCTTAATCCTACCTTAATCAATAAAAAAAACTTAAGTAATCTTTCAGTCTGGGTCTGGGGTGAATGAAATTTGCATGTGATTTTAACAGCTAATAAGGGGGGGGGGATCAGCCGTCATCTTTGATCTTATATCGTCCATTGTTTTTAATAGAAATGATTCAGAGTGGCATTGAAAGTTTTTCCTGTTGATAATGAGCTTATAATGCGTGGTTTATACTTAGAAGCCACCAGAATGCTCAGAGAATACTAAGGCGGGAACTGTCCATGCCATTATTTATTGGTACTCTACACAGAAGAACCAGTTTACATAATATTTAAGATTGTACATTTAAGATCGTAATTTTAACAAAACGAAATCATCAACATCCCTTTTTGTTTAAAGAAAAAGAACAATTAATTCTAAGTAAGGATAAAATATGAACTTTACGAAAATACATTACTGACTAGAATGTAGTTGTTTGACTAGAATTCAAAATGGACATGACACACATTATAACAAACATCTAATGTCTAAAGCAATGTTAAATGAAACACTAATGTTCACTACATAATACTGTAGATACAAAAACACAGCTGATTTAACACACATAGTCCTTTAGGTATGATGGCGCTCTTCGTTCGCGAGCGGGTAGTGCGCGAGTTGGTTTTGACACGGAAACTTCTGGACTGTCTGCTTTTACATTTAGGTGGATTATGATTGATTGGGGTTTTACGCCGTGTTGGCAATATTTCAGCCATGTTACGGCGATTAAACAAGATGGATGTCAACCGATTTCGGTGTATGGACTTCTCGGTCAATGGAAGTTTTATTCGGAACATCTAGAAGGTTGGGTATCGGACACGACATTCGTATTGGTGAATTATCGCGAACCACTGCTTTTGTCTGTGTTTGTCGAATGTTCGCACGATTTCTTCTGTATGTGGCTCCATTTTGGGATCTAACGATGTAGGTGTAGTCCCCAAGGATGTTGTCAACCTTTCCTAAAATCCACTTCTCTCCTGGTTTATGTTCGAAATATACATTTTCTCCAATACGCAGGAAAGGTAGATCGCGTGCAGTTTTGTCGTGATGGTTCTTTACCGATTTCTTCCTTCGCTCGCGTCTTGGACTTTGTTGGGCTGTGCGGCTCAAAGTCGGTATCATTGTGCGCGTCAGTCTGCCGAACATCATCTCGTTCGGACTTCTTCCGGTGTCCTGACGCGGATTGTTTCGCTGTTCCATGAGCGCTTCGAATTGGCATTGGCCTTCGCGTTCACATTTCAGAATGAGATTCTTCATAATTTTGACTGCCGATTCGGCTTTGCCATTTGCACCAGGATGATAAGGAGAAGATTTCATGTGGTTTATTCCCCACTTTTCTGTGAATGAGCGAAAGTCACTTGCTACGAACTGTGGTCCACCATCGGATATGATGGTTCTTGGAATGCCAAATCGAGTAAATTGCTTTTTAAGGATACCAATTACAGCTTTTGAAGTTGTCTTGTGTAAAAGGTCCATTTCCATGTAGTTGCTGTAGTAATCTATAGCAACAAGGTATTTTCGATTCTTGATCTCGAATAGATCCAAGCCAATTTTCATCCATGGTGCACCTCCGTCATCATGTTGTTTCAGAAGGGGTTTCACGGTACGTGGTTTCAATTCTTGACATGCTTCACATGTAGAGACGAGCTGTTTCAGTTCTGCAGTCATTCCTGGCCAATAAACTGTACCTCTGGCTCTTCGCAACATAGAGTCAGATCCACTGTGGGAACTATGTAATTGGCGCTTGACAGTTTGTCTTTCACTTTTTGGAATCACAATAGCTTCACCTTTGACGACAATTCCTTGATATACACTTAAAATATCTCGAAAGTCAAAGTAAGGCTTACAGCTATCTTTCACTGTAGACTTGTGATCCGGCCATCCTGTCTGAATAGTATTAATCAGCTCTTGTAGTTCATTATCTTTGTCAGTTGCATCTTTGATGTCTTTCAGTCTCGAGTCATTTAGATCCTCATTTATTTGGACTGAGAACACGTTGAGGCGGTTTTCTGAAGGGTCTGCCACTTTCATATACGCTCTGCTAAGAGTGTCAGCGATAACCAGTTTCTCTCCTTTCAGAAATTTGAAAGCGATTGAGCTTCATCATAATATCCTGGAGTCGTTTTGGAGCGTTACTGAGAGGTTTTCTGAGGATAGTTTCGAGTGGCTTGTGGTCATTTTCCACAACTACACGACGTCCGTAGGTGTACTGGTCAAATCTCTTGACACTACCGCTAAGGCCTCTTTTTCAATTTGTGCCCATTTCCGTTCTGATGCAGTCAATGCTCTAGATGCATATTCAATAGGTCTGCCATCTTGCATGAGTACGGCTCCAAGTCCATCTTTACTGCTGTCTACTTGCAGGATGAGTTCTTTAGTTGGGTCATAGTAATCCAATATCGGAGCAGAGGTAAGTTTTGTTTCACTTCCTGGAAACTTTGTTCACATTCTGTAGACCAGACGAATACAGAGTTCTTGCGGGTAAGTTTGCGCAATGGTTCTACAGTCATGGAGAGTCCAGGTAAGAAGCGAGCCATGTATTGTACCATTCCACAGAATCGTCGTACACCGGCCTCATCAGTTGGTTGAGTCATCTCCAGAATAACTTGAATTTTCTTGGGATCAGCTTTGATTCCCTCAGAGGTAATGGTATGACCATGAAATGATATCTCTGAGTCCAACGACCATCTTGTCAGCATTGAGTATGACGTTTCTCTCTTTGCAACGCTCTATGACTTTATGTACTTTTGACTTGTTGTCATGTAAGGCTTCTTCTTCAGTCTTGCCTTGTCCAGCTATTATAATGTCATCAGCTATGGTAAAAGTACCATGGAGTCCTTCAAGAGCTTCATTGAGTTTTCTTTGGAAGATCTCACTTGAAACATTGAGACCAAAGGGAATTCGAGCCCAACGATACCGCCCATAGGGAGTGATCATTGTGGTACGTAGACTCGATTGTTCATCTAGTCGAACATGCCAGAAAGCTTCTTGTACATCTAGTTTGCTGAAGACACGAGCATTCTTCAAGTTTGGTAGAACATCGTCAAAAGTAGGTAGGTTATAGTGTTCACGCTGCAGAGCAGAGTGTAGAGGTTGAGGATCCAGGCAGATTCTAAGCTTGCCGTTTGGTTTCTGTACGACAGCCATTTGACTCACCCAAGCTGTTGGTTTCACAACGGGAACGAGTATACCTCTATCTACAAGATTGTCAAGGTCACTTTTAACACGGTCTTTGAGTGCAATGGGGATCTTCCATGCAGGGAGGATCTTCGGTTTAATATTTGGATCAACTGTTAGGCTGATTTCTCCAAGATCACCAAGTGTATTTGTTGCATCCACTCTGCCAATAAATCGCTCCTTGTTTACTGTTATCAGTTCCAGCTGCTGAATAGTCTTTGATCCTAGCACACTTTGAAATGAGTTGGGAACAACAACGAATTTCACATCGTTTTCCTCTCCTGTTTTAGTGTTTTTCAGGGAAAGTGTAGTTTCACCAAGAGGAGTGAGGCTTGACTTGTTGAACATGCGCAAAGTTTTAGAACACTTGTGGACTTGTTCTTTTCTAACAAATTTCTTCTGGATGGTGTTTACATCTGCACCGCTATCGAGCTGAAAGCGCACTTCACATTTGTTGACCTCCATCAAAGCTGAGATTGTGTTTTGGTGTGTATTACTAACAGCATTGATAACATTCAGCCATGACTCATCAGAATCACTACTGTCATTTTCTTCTCCAAGAACATGTACCTTCGGGATTGTCGCCGACGATTAATCAGCTGCCGTTGTTAGGGTCAAACGGAATGTCGAGGAATATATTTTTCATCACGTAAAGGTGTGTAAACGATGCATAAGAGAGGAAATTCTATGCAGTTCTTTTTTTCAATCATATCAACGTTCATTTAACCTCTTTTAATGCCACTATTAAAAATTGCAATTTTGGCAGCTTATATTGCTTTAACGTCCAGCTCGAGAATCTTTCACTCATATGGAGACGTCACCAGTGCCGGTGAAGGGCTGCAAAATTTAGGCCTATGCTCGGCGCTTATGGCCTTTGAGCAGGGAGGGATCTTTAACGTGCCACACGTGCTGTGACACGGGGCCTCGGTTTTTGCGGTCTCATCCGAAGGACCGCCCCATTTAGTTGCCTTTTACGACAAGCTAGGGGGTGCTGAGGATCTATTGTAGCAACCCGTATCCCCACGAGGCTGCTCTACATAGGAATGCGAGTACGCATAACAAAAGTCAAAACATAGCACAGCAATGTGCTGTAAATGAATTTTAAGTAGGTATCCCATCAACTTTAGTATATGCAGCTGTAAATAACTTGCTATGCAATGTCTTGTGCAATTGTAGTGCTTCAAAGTAATTCATGCGTAATTAAATTTAAAGCTAATGAGCAGAGAAGCTAGCCTGTATTGTCATTATGACATACCTGACAATAGTAGTATTGTAAAGCAGTTCACACTAAATCAGCATACTCCCTATGGGACGAAGATCTTCCCCAGTGGTTTGGGGTCAAAATGTATTGGACATTGAAATAGCAAAAGGTTTCTAGGTTCTCGCGTGTTATACTTTTCACATAAGAGTCACCATAGCACATTATGTACTACACGTGGAAGGAAAATGAACTCGTCCGATTTTTGGGTCCAAAGGTCATCCATGGGGTTAGCGGTGATGTTCTTAGTAAGCAAGTACCTTTAGGCGACATAAAATATTTGTTGCAGTTAGATGGTTCATTTATTGTTTTAAAATACCGTCGAGAAATTTTAACTCGTATTGTGACGTCAACAACTGTAGGTGTGTCACAGATTTAGACCTATGTCACGCGTTCAGAGTCGTAGAATTGAAGGTTCTTTGACATGCAAGGCTTTTCGTGATCCGAACCTACGTATTTAGGGTCATATATTTAAGGCCCGGTATTCTGAGGGAAGAGGCAATCACTATCTAAGTTTGCATCTAAGGTTTGACGCGGCCTCGGGGTTCAACATTAACTTCAAAAAGAACTAAATCATTTGGACCAGTAACTTCACATTTTTATTAGTTTGACCTCGTTTATATTGTATATTGTTTAATTGACAGCAGAATCAGGATAGTGAGAATGCGGGAGGGTTTTATGCATCTTAGAAGAATTGAAATTGGGAATTATTTTGGTTGACTGTACAAAGGTGAATTGTATTAAAGTATCTTCATCTTAAGAGTCTTGCATTGATTTTTCGAAATATCCCGTGAGTTCGAGCCCCGCTTGTGCCATGGCCGCGTCAAACTTAAGACGAAAAATAGGTAGTGATTGCTCCATCGCCAAACGCTCGGCTGTTAGAAGTTAGAATCACGGGTCTCTCGAATATGACGTTAAAGACGGAGCTCCCGTGTCACAGGAGGCATTGACAAGTTAAAGAATTTCACTGCTATGGCCCTGAAAGCTTAGGATAGTCTAATTTTGTGGTACTTCACCTACAGCTGGTGAAGTCTCAATATGAATGAAAAATTCTCGACGGGACGTAAAATAAACAGACTCGATTCAATATGATAAATATCAATGAACTTTGAAAGTAAAGACACCAGAGTCTTCCACTTCTGCTTCGTATTTAAATATTTTAATAAAAAAGATGCCGGCGGCAAACTAACAACTGAATTTTATGCTAAACGGTATGATTTCAATTTGTCCATCGTCAACTTCCCTTATTTATTTGGCATTATTCCATCATCACCTGCATATGGTGTTTATATCTCCCAACTGATTCGATACGCAAGACCTTGTTCTGCATATGATTATAGTTTTTAAATCGAGGCGGGCCACTGGCAAAGAAGTTGATATTACAGGGATTTCTACAGTCTCGTCAAAAGTCAGCATTTCACAAATGTTATGGTTATAACGTTCTAGTTTGCCAATACTACATGCCGTGCTGTCTGATGTGTTTCTTACCAATTGTTAGACCGTTCTTGACAGACTGATTCTGACTACCGATTGCTCCGTTTATCCGATCGGAATGTAGCGCTCATGGCGTGTGTGACCGGTCGACAGGGGATGCTTACTCCTTCAGAGCACCTGATCCCACCACCTCTGGTATAACCAGGGGTCCGTGTTTCCCCATCTCTCTGATTTGTATTTTATATGAGAATTACGAGATTGAATACTGTTAGTTATCTTGGCCTTTTTCATCAGAATGTTTCTGAATGAGCAGATCAGCCCCTGATAAAATTCATTAACTCCTTTGCGCAAGTTTGTCGTCGATTGTGGACTTCCTTTATAGATGTTGGGTATTGCAATTCATCATGTAATACATTAGCGTAGAATTCACAACAGGCGTTTGTCTCAAAAGCTCTCCATAAATTGTTCTTCAGCATCTGTGTCTTGAAGGTTAACTGGATATAACTGCATATCTTTCAGCAAATTCCGAGTCTATATCCCCTATCCTTTCGTTTATATGATTAATAACAGACCCGATATTTTTCTCTTCATATGTAGAAGCTGGAGGATGGAATATCACACCTTTTAGCATTCTCGGTAGCTCAGTGGTTGGAGAGTTCGAACCCCGCTCGTGCCATGGCCTCGTCAAACCTAAGATGTAAAATAGGTAGTGATTGCTCCTTCGCCAAACGCTCGGCATATAGAAGTGAGAGTCACGGCTCTTTCGGATATGACATTAAAAACGGGGATCAAGGTAGGCGTTGGCACGTTAACGAACCCTCACTGCTACGGCCCTGAGCGCTAAGCATAGGTTTGAATTTGTGGTACTTCACCTACAGCTGGTGACATCTCAGTATGAATGAAAATTCTCGACGGGACGTAAAACAAACAATCAATCTGGTTCCTTTAGTGTTTCATGTTTTAATCATTTTTTGCGCCTTCAGATAGCATCCGTAGTTCTCTTAATGCTTTTGCAAGTTAAGTTAATCTGCAAACATTTGTGATTTTCTCATTGTATCCAGTCCACCCAGCTCAAGGCGATGACAAACGCTAACAAATGTGGTACGTCATACTTCAATAGCTTTGTGCCCCTTTTACCCAGATTTACACTTGTCTCATCTGACTCTGTAATCAATCAACCCCATTCGTTGCCGATTCGATGGGTGCTAAGGTACCTCTTGTATGAGTGTGTTCTACAGCCTTTATTCTGACGTATACATTTTTCACTACACCATGTTCTACAAAACGAGCATATATTATTTGTTTTTCCCAAACATTTTTAACGTATTCGATTGAATATATACTGTTAACATCCCGCTTAATAATTTTTCACTCATATGGAGACGTCACCAGTGCCGGTGAAGGGCTGCAAATATTAGGCCTATCCTCGGCGCTTATGGCCTCTGAGCAAGGAGGGATCTTTATCGTGACACGGGACCTCGTTTTTGCGGTCTCATCCGAAGGACCACCCCATTTAGTAGCCTCGTACGACAAGCAAGGAGGTACTGAGGAACTAGTCTAACCCGGATCCACACGGGGCCTTATGGCCTTTGAGCTGGAAGGGATCCTTTACGTGCCACACCTGCTGTGACACGGGACCGCGGTTTTTTTTTTTTGCGATCTAATCCGCCTCTTATTACAAGTAATCATAGATAATTGTTACCGAAAAAGAGTACCATCTACTGCCAGGTGACGTAATTCATTCGATTGATTGATTTGTTGTTTTCCGCCACACTCTACAAGTTTTCAGTTATCTGGTGGCGTCCAGTTTTTATTGGTGGTGGAGAGAACCCTGACACAATATACCCGGGAAGAGACCACCGACCTTCCGAAAGTAAATTGGCAAACTTTCTCAAGCATGTTGGCGAGATTCGAACCCGCGCCGACTAGAGGTGAGAGGCCTTGTGATTTTGAGTGCAATGCTCAAACGCGGCCACGCCCTATTTCATTCGAGGGTGTGTGACAGGAACTGCTGATTGAGCGTGAATCTCGATATTCTTCTGAACTACATTGTGAATCAAGTGAAAATTGAAATGTTTAAATTCAATTATAAGACTTCTTAAATGATGATTTAATATCTTTATTTATACCTGAATACCCGATATTTTATACGACCGGTCAGACTACCTTGACATGACTAAAGTTTACTTGCCTTAGTCCGTCGGACGTGCCTAAATGTCGGCTTTGGCGTGATAGGACATCGAACTCGCGACCCCGAGGCTCAAATCTGTAATACTGTCTGCTGTTGATATGGAATGCAAACACTGGCCATGAGTGCTGAAACGACATAGGGAAAGAAATATTTTATAATGGATGAAGTAATTGGTTGTAAAACGATAAGAGTTTTTAACCTATGTTGCAGTAGGAGCATGGTCCTTTCTTTTTAGACTTGCCGGTCTTCTGTCTGATCAGAACTATTGGGATTGCGTGTTCCGTATGTGTGTCAACATATGCTGGCTCTTCTCTTTGAATACGTACGGCAACTTTTTATCGTCTCCACGTTGCTTGTTGAAATGCTTCATACGCTAATGCTAGTCGCACCGCGTCTTCTAGGTCTTCCTTCAAAAACTGACCGATTCGTTTCAACTTTCTAGAAACGAATCTTGGGTTATCTGGTCGCGGAAGTCCAGAGGTGCATTTGGATACGACATCTCACAAGTCGCTTTATATCCCGCATGAATTCCGTAATAGATTCATATTTCCTCCGTAGTCTACTCTCTAGCTGTGCTTTGTAGATTTCTGTTTGATCGTCTGGTTCGAATCTTACTGCGGATACATTGACTGTGTGTTTGTTTTACGTCCCGTCGCCGTAGCTCAGTGGTTAGAGCGTTCGCTTCGTAACCGGGAGGTCGTGAGTTCGAGCCACGCTTGTACCATGGCCACGTCAAACCGAAGACGAAAAATAGGTACACCTACAGCTGGTGACGTCTCAATACGAGTGAGATATTCTCGACGGGACATAAAACAAACAAATGTCCCGTCGAAAATTCTTCACTCATGGGCGATTTCAACGCCCATAATCCGCTTTGGGGTAGTGATAAAATGACGGATAAAGGTAAAAAAAACAAAAAAAACCGCAAAGATGCAATATCTCACCACAATCTTTGTATTTTAAACGACGGCTCTAAATCGTATCTTCACCCAGGCAATGGCTCATATTCTTCTAACAGCCGCCGGATAGCTGAAAAATTGCTCAGGCGGCTTTAAACAAACAAACAAACATATTCTTCAATTGATATTAGCATAGTGGATCCCTCTTTACTGTTGGATTTAAACTGGTCTGTACATGATGATTTGTGCGGAAGCGATCATTTCCCTATTATTCACAAAACAATCCTGTTAAAAACTGGAAACTTCACAAAGCTGATTTGATTTGCCATATTTCGAAACGCTATGTCTGCAAAATATCTCCGTTGAAAAATTTGAAAACCACCCAGACCCCATTCAAAACTTTACCAAAACCTTATTAGAAATAGCAAATAAATGCATACCTAAAACCGCGACAAATTCTACTGAAATAAAAAAGCCATGGTTTATAGAAGAATGCAATGCAGCAATTAAAGACTATTCAATAGATCACCTTATTCTTCAAATCTGAATAATTTTCACATATATCGAGCAAAGGCTCGTAGAACCATAAAGATAAGTAAACGAAAATCCTGGAAAAAATTGTTTCAAGTCTAAATTCGCATAGTCCTATAAATAAAGTTTGGAATGCAATAAGGAAAATAAAAGGAAAAGATTCAGGTAAAAATATCAACATCTGAAAGTAGGACATCAAATAATCACAGATATGAAAGATATATCTAAGAATATAGCGAATACTATTTCTAAAAACCGGTCGCGGTAGGTCAGTGGTTAGAGCGTTCGCTTCTTAACCGGGAGGTCGAGAGTTCGAGCCCCGCTTGTGCCATGGCCGCGTCAAACCTAAGACGAAAAATAGGTAGTGATTGCTACTTCGCAATATGTTCGGCATTTAGAAGAGAGAATCGCGGGTCTTTCGGATATGACCTTATAAACGGAGGTCCCGTGTCACGGTAGGCGTTGGCACGTTAAAGAACCCTCACTGCTACGGCCCTGAGCGCTAAGCATAGGTTTAAATTTGTGTACTTCACCTACAGGTGGTGACGTCTCAATATGAGTGAAATATTCTCGACGGGACGTAAAACAAACAAACAAACAAAAACTCATCAAAAGACAAAAATTTCATCTTGAACGAGAATACAAAAGAACGGAAAACTTTAGATTTTACACCTGAAAACAATGAATGTTATAACGAATCATTTACTTATTATTCTGCCACAATAAGAAGTCTTTCAGTTCCTTTAGAAAGTTTTATTTGACAGATAGCTAAACCTGTGCATGTGCCCGTGCGTGTGTGAGTGATAAAAAACTAAAGTAATGACAGATACTGTTTTCCACAGAAAAATTTCTCAAAATGGGATTTATAATGTTTCTTCCTTCGTTTGTTACACATTGTCACATACCAACGATTCAGGCCAATTCGATGTCTTTATTGTTCATAATCTGGTCAAAGAGTAAACCAGTCTGGACATAGATTGACTACAAATGAAATGCAAAGAAAATAAATATCTCGTATAGAATTTACATCGTTATTAATATGAATTATGTTACTTTAAGAGCTCCGTACTTTTAAACAAGTTTGTAAACAATAGAGAAAAATGCTGACATTCAGGTTTAACTTCAATAGAAAATTATATGTACATACAATTATCAGACAGTTTATACAGAAACACATTGTATAGTTACCGTGATTGTATGCCTGGTATGTTCAAAACATCGAAAGTTTAGGAAGAAGAAACACTACACATTCTGGTATTGTCAGCGACATGTAAACAGTCCGTGCAACATATGGGCTATAACTAAATCAACACCATATCATTCGGAGAAAATTGAAAATGTATGAACATAAACTGAAACTTGCGGACAAAATTGGAATTATCTATCAAAATATACGTATTGTCCATTACACCGGCCCCTACATGTGTTCCTGACAAGAACATATTTCTAATACATCAAAAATGGGCAATACAATGCGATTCAGATGAGTTCTTTCACTCACGCATTCTGATCAAATATGTCACAAATTTCACTCGTTCTTATCACCATAATCAGATTCAAGCACAAGACACAGCTTTGTCACTGGACGCGTAAGAATGGAAGATACTGTCTTGATCTTTGCGACGCGCAGAACATTATTACTGTCTTTCATCACTTCGAGGACTCTTCCCATGTTCCACATATTCCTTGGTGTATTTTCCACGATAAGAACTAAGTCACCTTCTTGTAAGTTCCTTTCCCGTTTAAACCACTTCTGTCTGCTCTGTAGAATGGGTAAATATTCCTTTATCCACCGAGTCCAAAACACATCAGCTAGATATTGAATCTGTTTCCATCGACGTTTTACGTAGTTGTCCGATGCAACAAATATTCCGGGTGGAAAGCTCTCTCCTGACCTCATCAGTAGAAGATGATTCGGTGTAAGTGCACAAAGGTCATTTGGATCATTTGAAGCTTCTGTTAGGGGGCGTCCATTTAAAATAGCTTCAATTTCACAAAACAAGGTCAAAAGTCCCTCATCGTCCAAATGAATTGTTTGTTCGTGTAGGACAGAATACATGATTTTCCTGACGATTCTGATGAGACGTTCCCACACTCCTCCGAAATGAGACGCAGATGGAGGATTAAAATTCCACTCTATTCTTTTCTGTAGTAGCTGATCAGAAATACGGTTTATGTTCCAAGAATGAATTGCTGATCTCAATTCCCGTTCCGCTCCTACCAAATTTGTTCCATTGTCTGATAATATGTAAGACGGTTTTCCTCGCCGTGCAATAAATCTTCGGATGGCGTCGATGCAGGAATCAGTATCCAAGGAGAAGGCGATTTCTAAATGTACTGTCTGGTGTTTAAACAAGTAAAAATCACACCATACCGCTTAACTAATCTTCTTCCTCTTTTAAGCTCAAACGGACCAAAATAATCCATTCCCACTCGAGTAAAAGGAGGTTCACCAGGTTTCAATCTCTCCTATGGTAGATCTGCCATTTTCTGCTTTAAAGTAGGTGCTTGATACTTCTTGCATATGACACATACAGAAATGATGGATTTCACAATCGATGACGCACCAAGAATCCAATATTTCTCACGAATCGCTGCCAATGTGGAATTCTTCCCCAAGTGTCCGACTGATCTATGTGCATCCTCTGCTATCACCCTGGCTATTGCAGACTGTTTTGGATCAATAATTTGATGTTTGCTGTTAAGAGTTGTATCCAGTTTTTTAAGTCTCCCACCGCAAGATTCCTTTGTGTAAGATTGGGTCTAATTTTACTGATTTTGATGACCTTTTCACAACTCCATTTTGATCTGAATTCAAGTCTTTCAAGTCCTCGGCAAAATTCTGTCTTTGCTCATACTTTAAGATATCCATTTCTGCTCTCTCAAGAATGTCACTATTCAAGGAAGGGCTTCCTGTACATGTAACTTTCTTCAATCTACCATGCTTCTCTTTCATCTCCAATTCCTTTATAGCCTCATCTGTAAACCCTTCCATTATCATTCTTGACCTCTTTTCTTTTTTCCTATGGATTATCATCTTGAGGTTTTCTCGAGCTAAGAGTAACCATCCAGTCACTACTTTCAACCTCTTCCATGAAGAGAAATGACGGAGTAATCTTTCCATTCCTTGTTCTGTTTCTGTTTCAACCGTTGTGTTGACGCTGTTATCTACTTCAGCACTATCATTTTCTAAGGAATCATCCATGATGTCAATAGTTGACCATGATACATCAGGTTTCCATAAAAACTCTGGACCATTGAACCATGCTGAGGAATCCAGAAATCTGCTTGCCACAGGTATACCCCTTGACGCACAATCTGCGGGATTTTCCTTCGAGCTAACATAATGCCACTGGTTGACTTTAGTTGCTGCATGAATTACGGCGAGCCGATTAGCAACAAATCTTTGGAAACGACTTTTCGTGTTATTGATATAACGAAGAACGGACATGCTGTCTGTCCAGAAGTGAACCTGATCAATATGATACTCCAACTGCTTTGTAAGCATCTTACATAAGTTCACTGCTACAGTTGAGGCTGTCAACTCATGCCTTGGAATAGTCACAGTTTTCAAGGGTGCCACTCTCGATTTTCCTAGAACAAAAGTACAATGAATTTTCCCATTTTCATCAAGAAGTCTGAGATATATGACAACACCAATCCCCAGTTCACTTGCGTCTGCAAAACAGTGTAATTCATGGCTTGTAATCCTCGCAAAGTCTTGTGGCTTGTAGCATCTATCATTTTCAAGTTCTTTCACTTGTATCAGCCAATTTTCCCAATCCTTTAGTAGAGTTCCTGTAATTTCTTCATCCCATTGAAATGAGTTCTTGCACATTTTTTGAAGGATTGTCTTTGCTGTCATAACAAATGGTGATAAGATGCGAAGAGGATCATATATTGAACTCACTACAGATAGAATTCCTCTCCTGGTTGTTGGCCGAATTTTAATGTTTATCAGGAATCCTAACTGATCACTGCTGACAATCCAATACACACCTAATGCACGTTCTACTTGTATTCCACTTTCACCTTTCAAGTTCCATTCCTTCACATCGTTAGCTCTATCCTCTGCCGGTACAGACTCCATGACTAGTGTTACCGGGTTCCAAAGTAACAAGAAGAACACAGTTGTGGTAGAAAACAATAATTTTAAATCTGAAACAAACATATACATATATAACAAAAGATTGATAATTTCATCCACAAAGATATCACAGAAATTATCTTATAGAGTATTAGATAAGATAAAAACAATGATCAATTTACTATTGCTGTGAGCATTATAATAGAATTAAATATCAAATCTCAATCTGTACCATAATTTCTGCAGTCAATGATATATGACAAAAATACAGAAAGATCAAAGACTAACATATAGGCATGTAAAATAAAATACTGATTCCTAATATCCCTTACCCAATATATGGTATCAGACTTGTTCTCTCCAATTCAAAACAGCTATGTAGCTATGTCACTGTAATCTATACAAGAAATAATATTCCTAAAATAATTTACAATCTACAGTTCAGAAATTGATAAACTCAATATACATATACACATTAATATTAAAGGAATTAAAATAAACTGACCTGCTATAATGTTCAAGTCCAGTGAAAGTAAGAAAAATATATCACAGCAAGTACTCAGCCTGACTGACAAGATTGCTATATTTAAATCAGTATGAAAAATTCTTTAGGAAAATCACATGACTAGAACTTTCAACCAACCAAAGACTTCAAATTCAATCACCTGTAAATAACATTAGTGACTGAGTAGTATGACTTCATACTATGGAAACCTATGTCGCAGGGTCGCTGTTTACACGTGTATATCAGACTGAAGAATGCATTGTGCGCACGTATCACCTAGGCGGATCCCGAGGAAGAAATCGGCATTCGCAAAACTTCCTTGTGCGTTGTTGCGATGTCCTCTCGTCCCTCAGTCGAAAGATTTTCACTGGATCCTGGTTTCCATTCCTATAGTGACATTAGTTCACTAACGTTGGGCGCCATTGTCGCAGGGTCGCTGTTTTAGTCAGACAACACAAAACTGGGTAGATCTTAGACAATTTTATTTACATAAGAATCGAATGGATATATAAACCTAGAAAATAAGAAAACAATCTCACAAACACGTACACAAGAAAACAGACATATGTAAAACAGAAAACAAAGACATTTACAAAACACGATTTGCCATTTAGAATACGACCGCCGGTAAATTTACAATACTAGTATTTAACAAATAAATAAATTATCAAATCAATGTAAATCTTACCAGGCATCCAGTATTATCAGTTTAAAATAATAATAAATCGAGTGAATCGATATAAAGTTCTCAATATGAAATAAACTGCCAATGACCGTGAAGGTATTCAGCTAAAAGTGCGGATTTTTGGCGCGTTTCTTATTTTATATGCGTGGGTTAGTAAACATGCATAGTTAAATAGTACTCAGAGAAACCCATTCGTCAGCAATACTCTGAACTCAGGTCCTGGTCAGTCAAACGTAGAACTGGACTAAAAATAGAAATAACAACCTGTACAATGCCTAACGTTCATACTCGCTCACACACCTGAAAAACTGGTTTGCATTCAATTGGCTATGCGCGCCAATCGAAATACCGTTATATTAATAATTAAAAGCGCATAAATATAATTTAATTAAATCTCAAATAAATTGCAACTGTGACATTCTCCCCTGCTAGGGAAAATGGCTCCTGACATTTTACACGAGAAAAATCACAATATCTATGTCTATATACAAAATATTAAACTGAAAAGAACATTTGCAAACGTACTGTACTGAACATCATCCATGTGACATTCTCCCCATCATTACACAAAATAAACAGGAGTAACTTGATGTACCCACTCACCATATCTGTTAGGTGGTCTCACATGTCTAGAAGAACGTCTAGGGAGGGTGTTAGGTGAAATAGCTCTTATGGACAAATTACGATTCAAAGTAGAATCAGTAGCATCATACATACCAGCTGTAGAATCCTGTAATGCACTAGAACTACGATGAATAATCGGACTAGCATTGGGACTACTTACTCTCCGCTGAGGAATGATGTATACCTGTCTACCTTCAGAGTCAGAATCTGAATCAGAAGATTCAGTTCTTGATGCTGTGTCATCACCTTCCTTACACTCACCTGTTACAGGAGTAGGAATAACAGGAGTAGGGATGTTAGAAGTATGAGTTTGATCATCTGCTTTGATTGGCAGTGACTCTGAACCTGTACTGATCTGCTCTATATCTGAAATTTTGGGTATGTAAGAAATAGGTAATAACATATTTCTATGTAAGGTCTTGGATTTATCCTTACGATTGCCATTTTCTTTTTCAACCACAAACACAGAACTGGGTTGTTTAATAACAATGTAAGGGTCTCTGGCCCACTTATCTGCCAGTTTATTCTTGCCCTTTAAACCAACATTTCTGATCAAAACACGATCACCCACCTGTATTTTTGATTCCATGACCTTTGTATCATAAATGTTTTTATGACGGCTTGCGTTTTTCTCGGCTTCACGAGAAGCAACTTTATACGAAAACTCAAGTCGTTTCTGGAGTTTTTTCGCAAAGTTGTGGCGACTGCGTATTTTCTCCGAAGTACTAGAGTCAAGTCCGAGAAATGCATCTATAGCAAGTCGCGGATGTCTACCAAACATCAGGAAGAAAGGGGAATAACCCGTACTCTCATGCTTTGTCGAGTTGTAAGCATGTGTCAATGTACTTACATATGACTTCCAGTCATCTTTCAGTTTATTGTCCAGGGTGCCAAGCATTTTGATTAATGTCTGGTTAAAACGCTCGACCATACCATTCCCCATGGGGTGGTAGGGAGTTGTCCTAGACTGCTTTATTCCAGCAATCTTACAAAGCTCTCTGATGACATGGCTTGTGAAGTTTCTGCCCTGGTCGCTGTGTAATCTGCACGGAAAACCATAATGAACAATAAAATTGTCAAATAAAATTCTAGCAGTTGTTTTTGCAGTTTGATTTCTTGTTGGAAATGCCAAAGCATAGCGAGTGAAATGATCTGTTATTACTAAAACATTTTCAAAACCTCCTTTACACTTTTCAAGAGATAAATAGTCCATACAAACCAAATCTAAAGGTTGGAAACTATCAATATTTACAAGTTCTGCTGAATTTTTTTCCGGCGTTTTGAATTTCACACAGCGATCACAGGTCTTGATTTTGCTCGAGATCTCCTTGATCATTCCTGGCCAATAGAACCTTTCCTTCATCAGCTGAGTTGTCCTTTCTCTGCCATGGTGTCCTAAGTCTGCATGTAAATATCTAAATGCTGCTTCTCTGAAAGTAGCTGGTAAGACCAATTGCCTGACATGCTCATGATTTAAAACAGATGTTCTATACAAAATGTCATTAACAATAGACAATCTATCCAACTCTCTGAAATATTTACACACTTCTAATGACTCTGATTTTAACTCTGACCTAGTAGGCACATATCCCTGTCTTACAAAATGTAAAACTCGACTGATATCTTTGTCAGATGACTGCTCCTTAACCCAATCAATACTTGAGAAAGGACATAAATCAGGTTGTGGGGTATCGGGTAATGAAATACTGGCAATGTTTGAATCATTATCTGCCTCACCATGTACAATACCTACAGCCATGCAAGTAACAGAGGAATTTACCTCATCCGGAATAAATACATTTTCCAGGTATAGACAAGTTTGTCGGTCTGTAGTGTGAGCATTACAAATGGACTGGACCACATCAGGAATAACTTCTCTCCTCGATAAGCCATCTGCATCAGCGTTATTTGCTCCCTTCCGGTAACGGATAGAGAAGTGGAAGTTGCTTAGGGCTGCTAACCATCTGTGGCCCGTCGCATCTAGTTTGGCGGTTGTGAGGACATAGGTGAGGGGATTATTGTCAGTGATGGCTTCAAAAGTGCTGCCGTAGAGATAATCATGGAACTTTTCGGTCACAGCCCACTTCAAGGACAGAAACTCAAGTTTGTGGGCGGGGTAGTGTCTCTCGCTGTTCTTTAATCCTCTACTAGCGTACGCGATCACCCTCTTCTCACCATCCTGATGTTGATAGAGAACTGCTCCCAGACCATTTGTTGACGCATCTGTGTGTAGGATGAAAGGCTTCTCAAAGTCAGCATATGCTAGGATGGGTGGTGATGTCAGCTTCGTCTTAATGTTCTCAAAAGCCTGTGTTTCCTCATCTCCCCATCTCCAGGGTGGCTGTTTTACCTTTGACTTACCTCTCTCCTTTGGGTTCGTTGAATGTCCCTTTAGAAGATCGTTAAGAGGCTTAATTATCTTTGAATAATTTTTCACGTACCTTCTGTAA
Source organism: Ostrea denselamellosa (assembly GCA_024699665.1). Lineage (NCBI taxonomy): Eukaryota > Metazoa > Mollusca > Bivalvia > Ostreida > Ostreidae > Ostrea > Ostrea denselamellosa. Next base: position 1,130,569 of record JAMZEH010000075.1, on the reverse strand, counting down.
TATCCAGCGAATCCTAGAAATGTTCGTAGTGTCTTGACATTGTGAGGAACTGGCCACGTTGAAATGGACTTCGTCTTTTCTGGATCCGTTGCCACTCCGGCCTTACTTACCACATGTCCTAAATGGGTAACACTCTCTCTAAAGAACTCACATTTCTTAGCCTTAAGCTTAAGATTATGTCTCTCAAGTCTCTGAAATACAGCTGTCAGTCTGTCGATATGTTCGTCAAACGTCTGTGAAAACACTAGGATGTCGTCTAGAAAAACCAGACAGTCTCTAAGATTTAACTCGCCCATACAACGTTCCATGATGCGCTGAAAAGTCGCTGGTGCGTTCGTCAAACCAAACCCCATTCTGTTGCACTTGTAATGTCCAACACCACTTACCGAAAAAGCTGTCTTCTCCTTATCTTTCTCCTCAATCTCCACCTGCCAGTAGGAACTCGTTAAATCCAGTTTGGTGAAGAACTTAGACCCAACCAATCTGTCAATCGTATCATCAATACGTGGAAGGTTGTAAGCATCCTTGATGGTTCTGGAGTTGAGTTTTCTGTAATCTATACAAAAGCGTAGACTTCCATCCTTCTTTCTAACCAGTACAATATTGGAGGAGTATGGGCTCTGAGATGGTCGAATGGCTCCAACATCCAACATCTCCTTGACATGTTCCCTCACTTCTGCATACATTCCCGGTGGGATTCGTCTATAGAGTTCCTTGAATGGAGTGTCGTCAGTGAGATTGATATTGTGCTTCAGAATACTGGACTTGCCGATATCAGTTGGTCCTTCTGAAAATAAATGTGTCCAACGAGAGAGAAACTGTTTTGCGTAACTTACTTGTTCAGTAGTTAGGTCCTCCTCGCATAGCTCAATGTCCAATTCCTGTAGAGACTTGTTGGACTTCTTACCTTGTTCTGATGACTCAGGATTCCAAGAGTCCACCATCTTCACGCCGTGCACCGAACATAAAAGGGATTTCGGTGGTATATGTACAACTGAGGCAGAAATGTTACATACTCTAACAGGAATAGTAACGGTGTGTTTACCCTGGGTAAGGGAAACAACCCTAGGACATATAATAAGACCTCCTGACAATGAAGTATTTGTTTGTTCAGTCATTCCTGACACAATATTGTGGTTATTTCTTACCAAACCTCTGATTACTTTCGTCTCGTTTGGTGCGACTTGAATGGTATATTTGTTTGTTGTCTTCACCAGTGTTTCGTCATTCATACTGTCGAAAGCTACTCGCCATTCATCAGGAACATCTACCATAGAATTCTGGTCATAAGCATCCCTGCAAGAACGTATGAAATTAGTTCCAATAATCATTGGTACATGCTTTGAATAATTTGTCTGGGAAACTACCAAAGTAGGAATAGAATGATTAGAATTTCCAAAGCAAGGTACACAAATATCGAGCTCAATATACCCACTGTATGGCAAAACACTGCCATTAGCACTTTGAACATTAAGTCCAAATTCTGAAATGCTAAATAACTGTGGCTTGGGTTTCATGTTTTTGAAAAACTCTTCTGAAATACAGGTAACCATTGACCCCGAGTCAATAAGAGCTCTAGTTTTTATGCCATTGACAATTATCTCAGAATCATTGGATTCACCAACTAATCTATGCAACAGATTTGAGGAATTTGTCATAGAAGTAGGGCTTTTCTTAAATACATCTTCCATTTGCCCCGCAACAGAAGATGAAACTAGTTTAAAGTACCACCTGCTCCTAACCCAGTAATGTTACCAGACTGTTGACTAGCTTGTTGGTTCTGCTGCTGTTGCTGACTACTGTATGGCTGCTGAAACCGCTGCTGATGTTGCGGCATTTGCTGCTGGGGATAACTTCCTCGTCCCTTCTTTTTGCCCCGAAAATTTCCACTGTAATTTCCAGAATTACTGGAGGAATTTGTCTGAAAAGAGTCTGTAGATTTAGAACCAAATGTCTGATTTTGTTCCATTTTATGAATTCTGTTATCCAGTCTCTTCATGTGAGTAATCAATTCAGATAACTGTTTCTGCATATTTTGAATTTCAGAATTTTGAATAGTTAATGATTCCACAGTTGCCATAGTAGCACCTGTTCTTGAAACAGATTTAAGGATATTCTCCTCTTGCTCTATCTGCCTTATTTCTCTAACAAGGGATTGAAAATCTTGAACAGTTTCATATTTATGTCTCGATGCATTTCTTAACTGAGCACTTGTTAAACCAGACCAAAACTTTGATCTTAACATTGCGTCTTTCACACTTGCATCAATATGTCCCAATCTTACAGCTTTTGTTAAACATTGTTCCAATCTTGAACCAAAAGTAACAATCGACTCACCTTCTTTCTGATGGTCACTGTAAAAATTTTGCATTATGTTCTCCGGTGTAGAGACATTTCCGAAAAAATCTTCCAGTTTTTCGAGAATGGTGTCAGTCGTAGCACCTTCGCCGAGCGGAATGAGCATTTCTCGTGCTTGACCCTTTAAGGAACTTCTAACAAGCTGTAACAAATCATTTTCAGTTAACTGATTTTTTAAACATCTAACTTCATAAGACCAAACATCAAAACTGACATCTCCCTTTTGTTCACTGCCACTAAAGGGAGGAATTTTCACTCTGCTAGTATTAGGACAGATAGGATGGTCAGACAACATGGTAGAGCTTAACCTTGGGGGAAAAGATGGTTGTTTAGTATTAGACTTGGGTCTAGCACCAGTAGATTGAAAGTCTGGTGTTTTAAATGCACTTCTTACCAATCTCTCATATTCATCTTTAGGTATAACTCTGAAATGTTGCTCAGAATTGATTTCCTCAATAAGCTCCTTTAACTCATTAGCAGTATTTCTTACAGCCATTATCGCAAATTCTGGCGCAAAAAGAACAGCAGCGCAAAGCACACTCACAAAATAGAAGTACACGTACATACACATGCAGTACTGATTATGACAACTGTAAACGTCTGCAGCTGAAATGAAGTCATAGAGTAAACACAATGTACGAAGTCATATTCCCTGTCCATAGATTCATGACTTTCCGTTGTCGCTGTGTTAGTACACACTGCAAATATGAACTCGTGACATGCAATAAGAAAATTTATATCTATAATTGCACATTGGAAAGGGGGGGGGGGGGGGTGATAGCTGGTTGTAGCTTACATCTGCTGAAAAAAAATACAAACTGACAATACACAAAATGGCAAACAATAAAGAGCTTAAACAGTCAACAAACTGTTGCTATTTACACATTATGCACTCTAAATTCCCATGCATAAATTTTCAAACAGACCAAAGACTCACGACGTTTTCCTACCACAGCAAAAACTACGTAAGTGGATCTCGATCCCGATCAAAATTCACACACGCTTCACTCACACACAGCCGGCTTCTTACAACAGTACAAATACATAGACATTATATTATACAAAACAAGCACATACAAATAACACATTAAACAGGACAAAAAGCATACAAAATAATATATGTGATGGTGAACACTACAAACTTTATGGTACCACTGAACACAGTTGAAATCAGCCACGATCACGTTCACACGAGAGAGTTTCGGATCACAGCACCAGGAACGAACTGTCGAACACGACTCAAAATGTTCATCACATGTCGTACGTACGGATCGTTGAATATCCGAGCGGGAAACTGTTGTTTTCCATTAAAAGGATTGTTTGGAAATAGTTTATATAGCTAGCTAGAATATTTATAATACACGTGTATATCAGACTGAAGAATGCATTGTGCGCACGTATCACCTAGGCGGATCCCGAGGAAGAAATCGGCATTCGCAAAACTTCCTTGTGCGTTGTTGCGATGTCCTCTCGTCCCTCAGTCGAAAGATTTTCACTGGATCCTGGTTTCCATTCCTATAGTGACATTAGTTCACTAACGTTGGGCGCCATTGTCGCAGGGTCGCTGTTTTGGTCAGACAACACAAAACTGGGTAGATCTTAGACAATTTTATTTACATAAGAATCGAATGGATATATAAACCTAGAAAATAAGAAAACAATCTCACAAACACGTACACAAGAAAACAGACATACGTAAAACAGAAAACAAAGACATTTACAAAACACGATTTGCCATTTAGAATACGACCGCCGGTAAATTTACAATACTAGTATTTAACAAATAAATAAATTATCAAATCAATGTTAATCTTACCAGGCATCCAGTATTATCAGTTTAAAATAATAATAAATCGAGTGAATCGATATAAAGTTCTCAATATGAAATAAACTGCCAATGACCGTGAAGGTATTCAGCTAAAAGTGCGGATTTTTGGCGCGTTTCTTATTTTATATGCTTGGGTTAGTAAACATGCATAGTTAAATAGTACTCAGTGAAACCCATTCGTCAGCAATACTCTGAACTCAGGTCCTGGTCAGTCAAACGTAGAACTGGACTAAAAATAGAAATAACAACCTGTACAATGCCTAACGTTCATACTCGCTCACACACCTGAAAAACTGGTTTGCATTCAATTGGCTATGCGCGCCAATCGAAATACCGTTATATTAATAATTAAAAGCGCATAAATATAATTTAATTAAATCTCAAATAAATTGCAACTGTGACACCTATACTAGTTATAATGAATTATTAAGAAAGTTTTAAGTTAATCTATGGAAAGCTATTACTGTCATATTTTATAATTGAAATGGTTTCTTTTAAATATTTTCAAATTGGAATTTAAAACTATTTACACATACACACACACTACCACATACTCCCCCTCCTTGGAAAAAATGACTTCCACGTCATTGAGTGTAGGAATAGGGGTAATGGCTCCAAGATAAACCTCTAAAGCCGCAACAGTTAATGTTGAGTCGTTATCTGGACACTTCGTATAAAGTCCGATTCAAATGCAAAAAAAAATATCACGATTTGAATGCGTATCGAATTACGATGTCAATATAAAATTCAAAATGGCATCAGATGTTTTCTCTGCATTTTGGATAAAACCTTTCTCCATAAGCGTCACAGCATAGTCTGCTCTTTCTTTCCAGTTCGAATTTGTTGTAGCTGACTTCACCACGAATTCTCCAGACTTAACCACTTAGGCGGTTCTCTCTTTCTGTTAGAACGCCGAGGAATTTCCTCTTCTTCATCTTCAGATATTCCTCCAGTGGCTGCATCTTGTTCATCTACTTCCTCGCTTTCTAGCATGTCTTCAACCTCTTCTAGGACTTCAACTGTGTGGGAAGCGCTTCCAGCATCGGATGAAGGATTTATATATGGAAGAGCATTAGGGTCCTGACTGGCTGATGTCAGATCATGTCTCCATACTAAATGTTCATCCTCATCTGATGAGCTTAAGTCTGGGATTATGGTTGCAGCTATCTTCTGCTTTCTACGTCTTGGTTTGGGTATTGACTTCATTGGTTGTGCATGATCTAGTCTCTCATCCTGTATGCATCCAATGGGAAATAGTAAGTTTCTATGTAGTGTTCTCTCTTTCCCTAGACCACTTTCTTTCATTACTGTGTAGACTGGAATGTTCTCATTTGGCTGATTTGTCACAATATAGGTGTCATCTTCCCATTTGTTAGAGAGTTTGTGTTTTCCATCAAATCTGACCAACTTCACCAGTACTCTGTCACCAATCTGTATTACTGCACCTCTCGTCTTTAAGTTGTATCTACTTTTCTGTTTTTCTTGAGACTTCTTAATCTGTTCTGCAGCTGTCTTGTATGTTTCCACCAATCTGTTTCTTAGATTCTGGATATACTTTGTTTGTGGTTTTTGGTTGTTCTTCTTTGTTAAGCCGAAAGCAATATCAATAGGTAAATTTGGATTTCTGCCGAACATAAGAAAATATGGTGATTGACCGGTTGATTCGTGTATGGTACAATTGTAGGCATGAACCATAGTTGCAGTATATGACTTCCAGTTTTGTTTCTTGTTTGTGTCCAAAGTTCCTAACATGTTTAAGAGTGTACGGTTGAAGCGCTCTGTCATTCCGTTACCCATGGGATGGTAAGGCGTAGTTCCTGATTTGTTGGTTCCCATTAAATTACATAGTTCTTTCATTAAATTGCTTTCAAAATTTGCCCCTTGATCTGAATGAATTCTTTGTGGTATTCCATAATGATTGATGAAGTTGTTGAATAAAATTTCGGCAGTAGTTTTCGCAGTATGGTTACGAGTAGGTATAGCTTGAGCATATCTAGTGAAGTGATCAGTAATGACTAATATATTTTCGAATCCTCCTTTACATTTTTCCAACGATAGATAGTCAATGCACACTAGTTCTAAAGGCTGAGTTGTTTCAATATTCACCAAGGGAGCTATTGAAGGTTCTTTCTTCCTTTTAATACAATTCTGACATTGACTGATCCATTTCTCTATGTCGGTTGTCATTCCAGGCCAATAGAATCTCTCTCTTACAAGGTTAGTTGTTCTATCTCGACCTTGATGACCCATTTCGTCATGAAGTGCTTCTAAAATGTTGTTTCTGTGGGTTGATGGTACCACTATCTGCTTCTGTTCTTGCTGAAGAATCTTGATGGTTCGGTATAAGATTCCATCTTCCAGACTTAGTTGGTCAAAATGTTTAAAGAAAGGACTAGGAAACATTTCACCTCTTCTCGGTTTTCTTTCTTCTTGGACATATTTCTTCCAGATCTGGAGTTCAGAGTCTTGATTTTGAATATCTGCCCAATCAATTTCATTTTTGATGTCCATGTGAAGATCTATTTCCGCATTATTGATCGTACTCTGGTCACAAGATATAGTCTCGATGTAAGGAACAGTTGTTCTGTTGCAAATGGTCTTTACGAAATCAGCTGTTATTCGGATGTTATTCACTGTTGAAGGTAATCGTGACAGAGTATCAGCATCCGTATTATTTCTGCCTGGTCGATAAATAATTTCAAAGTTGTATACTCCGAGTGCAGCTAGCCATCTATGTCCTGTTGCATCTAGATTCGCCGTTGTCAAAACATATGTTAAAGGATTGTTGTCTGTTATTGCAGTGAAATAGTTTCCATATAGATAGTCGTGGAATTTATCACAGATGGCCCATTTTAGCGCTAAGAATTCGAGTTTATGTGCCGGATAATTTTGTTCTGCTTTTGTTAAACTGCGACTGGCAAATGCGATAACTCGTTTGATTCCATCTTGTTCTTGGTAGAGTATAGCGCCAAGTCCTATTTTACTAGCGTCTGTGTGAATTTCAAAAGGTTTGCTGCAGTCAGGATAGCTCAGTACAAGTGACGATGATAATTTCTGCTTCAGGGTATCAAATGCAGTCTGTTGTTCAATTCCCCATGACCATTCTTTCTGTTTAACTGTTTTCTTCTTACTAGTTTTCTTTTTACTATGTACTGGCATGAGTTCAGTCAGTGGTTTGGCAATTTGGCTAAAATGATGTATGAATCTTCGGTAGTATCCAGCAAATCCAATAAATTTTCTAACTTCTTCTGCAGTTGATGGGGTAGGCCAGTTGATGATTTTGTCAATTTTCTCAGGGTCTGTTTCAACGCCATTTTCAGAAATTATGTGTCCTACATATTTGACTTTGGTCTTGAAAAACGAGCATTTCTTTGGAGATAGTTTCAAGTTGGCTTCTCGGATTTTGTCAAATACTAGTTTCAGGTTGGAAATGTGCTCTTCAAATGTAGATGAGAAGATAATGATGTCGTCGATAAAGATGCAACAGATTTTCATATGTAGTTCTCCTAAAATATCTTGCATTAGTCTTTGATAGGTTGCAGGAGCACCTGATAGACCAAACGGCATTCGATTGAATTCATACAATCCAAGTGGACCAACGGTAAAAGCTGTTCGTTCTTTGTGAGGTTCCAATATTTCCACTTGATGATATCCAGACTTCATGTCGATGACTGAGAAAAATTTGTTGCCTGCCATAGAATCTAGAAGTTCTTCAATTCTTGGTAAAGCATAAGCATCTTTTTTAGTTTTCTTGTTGAGTTGTCGGAAATCAATGCAGAAACGTATGGAGTTATCTTTCTTCCTCACAAGTACGACATTTGAAGACCAGGGCGAATGCGACTTCCTAATAATTCCAGTCTGAAGTAAAAGTTTCAAGTGTTGTCTGACTTCTCCTATCATTGAAGGTGGAATACGTCTGTAACGTTGTTTGAATGGAAACGCATCTTCTAATTCGATTCTGTGTTGTATTGTACTTGCATGGCCAACATCTGCATCTCCAGTTGAAAATATATCTGAGTATTTGTAGATAAGATCTTTGCCTCGTTGAACTTCTTCTGGACTAAGATTGTTTTGTTCCATGTTGATGTCACTCATGTGTGGTAAACTTTCTTCCAGCTGAATCTGTGTAGAATAGTAACAGGTTGAATTTCACAAATCACTGCTTTCTCAGGTATTGAAACGGTTCGAGTGGTGATGTTACTGACTTCAACTTCTATCTTGTTATCTTCTGTGTATTTGTATTCTAGCAAAGATGGAACAATATCTAAATCCTCAGGAAGATTAGATTTCGCTGTTTGTTGTAACATTGCTGCTGTGTGGTGATATGGAATTTTCTTACCAAGATGTCCGACTAATGTAACGTTGCTGTTCGGTGGCTAGGGTCAATTGGGTGGATATGTCCATCTAAGTATAACACCGTTGTATCCTCTTGGTGTTCTTCTTCTGCTGGGATGTCCCCAGAAGAAGGCATCGCCCTTGTTGGCGCTCCGAGGCGGGCGGGGAGCAATGGTGCTGAACCAATTAAACTTAATCATGGCACAAAAAACCAACAAAAGACGACTTGTGGACGAAGATGACTCTGAGTCTGACTCAGAACGAACAGCCAATTGGGCAAGATTTATTATTGTATCAACCTTGGATGAGAATGAAAAACCAATCACGAATCTTTCACCGTTTGTCATCGACAAAACATTAAAAGGGATCATTGGAGAAGCCCAATCAGTTAAAAAAATGAAAAATGAAACTCTTTTGGTTGAATGTAAAAACAGAAAACAATCATTAGTTCTACAATCCGTTTTGAAATTTGGCGGAATTAAGGCCATTGGAACACCGAGCATCCGTTTAAATCGAAGCAAAGGTGTCATTAGAGACAAAGGTCGTGGACTTTGTGACTTGGAGGAGACAGAAATTACAACTGAATTGAAATCTCAAGGTGTTCTTTTTACCAAACGAATTACAATCAAGAAAAATGGGAAAGTTATTCCAACTAACACCTATATTCTTGATTTTGACACACCAAACCATCCTGATAAAATCAAAATTGGATATTACTCCTTGAAAGTAGAAACATTTATACCAAATCCTTTACGTTGTTTCAACTGCCAAAAGTTTGGCCATTCATCAGATCGGTGTAGACATGAACATGTATGTTTCAGATGTGGTTCTGAAGACTGTGTAGACGATCGATGTCAAAAAGAACCTAAATGTGTCAATTGCGGGGAAAAACACCTATCCTCATCAAAACAATGTAGCGTTTGGTTAAAGGAAAAAGAAATTCAAAATTTAAAAGTTGAAAAACACCTCAGCTACCCGGATGCAAGAAAACTTTATCAATCTCTGCATCCAAATACTTCCTATGCAGCTGTTTTAAAAAAGAAAAATACAAAAGAGGTTGCATGCCAAACAGATCTGGCAATTCCATCTACCAAGCAGAATAATTCAACTACAACGGCGAAAACTCTTGTTGACACGTCTTCTACTTCTTCTGCTTCTTCTACTGCTGCTGCTTCTTCTGCAGCTGCTGCTTCCTCTTCTGACTCCCCCAAAACACAAACTCCACAGAAACCACAAGAATTAAATGTTCAAAAAAAGGTTCATAAGCAATCTGAACAAAAGACTGCCAAAGACTCAGAGTCATCAAAAAAGTCCGCCAAACCACACATAAGAAGTGATAGAATCCCGAAAGGGATGAAAGATCCCATATCTGTTCATAACAGATTTAGCTTTCTGGATGATGAGAAGATGGACACTTCCTCCTCTCAGTCCAGAAGCCATAGCCTCTCACCATCAAGATACAGATCAAAGATCAAATTAACTTAAATCGTAATGCATCCATCTAAAATCATTCAATGGAATTGTCGAGGTTTTAAAATCAATTTTAATGAAATATCACTTCTTATACAAAAATTTAATCCCGTAGCTTTTTGTCTTCAAGAAACACACCTTAAAGAAAGTGACAGTATAACTTTAAAACATTATTGCTTATATAACTGTTATGACCCAAATGATGATCGAGCAAAGGGTGGGTCATCAATATGTGTAAGAAACAATATCTTACACAGTGAAATTAAACTTAAAACTAATTTTCAGGCTACAGCAGTTCGTGTTTCTCTTCATAAAACCATTACACTGTGTTCAATTTATATTCCCCCACAATACAAATTAGAACTACAAGAGTTAAACAATTTAATCAATCAACTTCCTTCTCCTTATCTCATTATGGGAGATTTTAATGGTCACAATCCCTTGTGGGGTAGTGATAAGTTAACTGATAAAGGCAAAAAGCTAGAGGATTTTGCAAATCAAAATAATCTTTGTATTTTAAATGATGGTTCCAATACCTATCTTCATCCTGGAAATGGTTCTTATACATCTATTGACATCTCTTTAACAGAACCTACATTAGCTTGTGACCTGTCATGGACTGTCCACGACGATCTATGTGGCAGTGACCATTTCCCTATTTTAATTGAAGATATAATTCCTTCCAATAATAACAAAAAACAAAATTGGAAGCTAAATAAAGCAGATTGGAATTTGTTCAAAAATCTTTGTATTGATACAATAAAAGAAAATATTTTGATCAATGAAAATGATCCAATTTTAAAATTTACAAATATTGTTTTAGAGAATAGCGAGAGAGCTATTCCAAAAACCTCGACAAATCCAAAGAAAATTAAAAAGCCATGGTTTAATGATGCATGTAAAGAGGCGATTAAACAACGCAAAAAAGCTGAAAAACGTTTTAATTTATCCCCGTCTCATACAAATTTAGATAATTATAGGAAATTTAGAGCAAATGCCCGTAGGACCTGTAACTCAAGCAGGAAAAATTTATGGAGAGATTTTGTTTCCAAATTAAATTCACACATTCCTATTTATAAAGTTTGGAACGCAATTAAAAAGATTAAGGGCAAAAATACAAATAAACAATTCCACCATTTGAAAGTTAATAATGCCACAATTGCTGATATCACAGACATATCTAATAGCATTGCAAATGCTATATCCCAAAACTCATCCACAGAACATATGTCTGCTAAATTTATTGACGTTAAAAACAGAGAAGAACGGAAACATTTGAATTTTACTTCTGATAATTTAGAAAATTACAACAAACCATTCTCCATCGATGAATTAAAACACTCTTTATCAAAATCGCATGACACTGCTGTAGGTCCAGACGAAATACACTATCAAATACTTAAACATCTTCCAGAAAGCAGTCTTCAATGTCTTTTATCAATATTTAATAAAATTTGGGAAACAAGCAATTTTCCAAACTCTTGGAAAGAAGCTATTATTATTCCTATTCCAAAACCGGGGAAAGGTCACAGTGATCCCTCAAATTATCGCCCTATTGCTCTAACAAGTTGTATTTGTAAAACCATGGAAAGAATGATCAATGACAGGCTTGTCTGGTTTCTGGAGTCAAAACACCTGCTTGCTGATATTCAGTGCGGCTTCAGAAGCCAGAGAAGTACCTTAGACCACCTTGTCAAACTTGAAGCATTTATTCGTGACGCTTTTATAAACAATGAACATGCTGTATCAATTTTCTTCGATTTGGAGAAAGCATATGATACTACATGGAGACATGGAATTTTAAAAGATCTCCACAATATGGGGTTAAAAGGTAATTTACCAATATTTATATCGAACTTTTTGAAAGAACGTCAATTTAAAGTTCGCTTGGGTTCCACATATTCCAACTTGTGCCACCAAGAAAATGGTGTTCCACAAGGAAGTATTTTATCAGTAACATTATTCAGTATTAAAATTAATAGCTTAGCACAAGTTCTTAGGAATGATGTTGAAGGCTGTCTGTTTGTAGATGACTTTGGCATCTCATATCGTTCAAAAAACATGGCAAGTATTGAAAGACAATTACAACTTTGTCTAAATAAAATTCAAGACTGGGCAGATAATAATGGTTTTAAATTTTCGAAAACAAAAACCACTGGTGTTCATTTTTGTCAAAAACATGCACATCATCTTGACCCAGAACTTAAATTAAATGGAACACCAATCAAAATAGTAAAAGAATTTAAATTTTTAGGAGTCATCTTTGATAGTAAATTATCCTTTGTTCCACATATTAAGATGCTTAAAACTAAATGTTCTAAAGCACTTGATATTTTAAAGGTTGTCGGCAATACTCATTGGGGTGCAGACAGAAAAGTTTTACTTCAACTTTATAGATCTCTAGTCAGATCCAAGTTGGACTATGGATGCATAGTCTATGGATCTGCTAGAAAATCGTATCTCCAAGCCTTAGATGCAGTACACAATCAAGGTATACGTATCTGTTTAGGAGCTTTTCCAACTTCTCCTATTGATAGCCTTTATGTAGAGGCAAATGAACCCTCACTTCAAAACAGACGTATAAAACTGAGTCTTCAATATATAATAAAACTTCGTTCCAATCCAAAACATCCGTCATATAACTGTGTGTTCAACCCGAAATTTCAAACTAAATATAATGAAAAGACCAAAGTTATTAAGCCACTGGGATTGAGACTTCAAAAACATATTGCAGATTCTAAAATAGATTTAAATGTTATTTCTGAATTACAAATTCCGAATATCCCACTTTGGGACTTATCAAAACCTACTGTTAATTTAGATTTGTCGGAAAATAAAAAGTCCGACACAAATTCACTGGAATTTATTCAGAAGTTTAATGAATTGAGACAAAATTTCTCTACACATAATGAAATTTATACTGATGGTTCAAAAGACAAAAATAAAGTTGCTTCCGCTGCTGTCCATGGAAATGATACTTTTTCAGTACGTTTACCGGACAATAGTTCAATTTTCACTGTAGAAGCGAAAGCTCTTCAATTAGCAATGAATTTTATAAAGCTTTCAGAACACAAGAAACATGTTATATATTCTGATTCTCTTTCCTGCCTTCAAGCGATCAAAAATTGTAAAACTGACCATCCTTATGTTTATAACATTTTGAAAGAATATTCATTCCTGAAAAGTCAAGGACATAACATTATTTTTTGTTGGATTCCAAGCCATATTGGCATACGTGGTAACACGAAAGTTGATACTGCCGCAAAACAGGCATTACAGTTGCCAATTACAAATTATCGAATCCCTTACTCAGATCTTAAATCTTTAATACGAGAATATGTTATACAGTTGTGGCAAACGGATTGGAATGAAAAAGTAGAAAACAAACTACATGATATAAATCCTATTGTTAACAAAACGACGAATACTAATCTTAAACGTCGAGACGAAGTCGTTATTACTAAATGTAGAATAGGACATTCGCGGATGACACACTCGTTCCTTCTTGAAAAAGAGGATCCACCCGAGTGTGTTTTCTGCCAATGTCCTTTAACAGTTAAGCATATTTTGTTGGAATGTGGAGATACTGCTCTAATTAGATTAAATTATTTTGATACCCGATCTATGAAAGATCTTTTTACAAATGTGAATCTTAATACAATATTGGGATTTCTTCGTGAAACTGGTTTTTATCAAATGTTTTGAGTTGATTATGCGAAATTATAATTATATCAGGATGGTTTTATATACACAGTGATAGTGATATTTGAGTGATATATTTTTAACATGTTTGCAAATAAGTTTTTGTTTTAGATATATTTTTATGTCCGTCGGATGGGACGTTAAATGGTTGAATTCATACAATCCAAGTGGACCAACGGTAAAAGCTGTTCGTTCTTTGTGAGGTTCCAATATTTCCACTTGATGATATCCAGACTTCATGTCGATGACTGAGAAAAATTTGTTGCCTGCCATAGAATCTAGAAGTTCTTCAATTCTTGGTAAAGCATAAGCATCTTTTTTAGTTTTCTTGTTGAGTTGTCGGAAATCAATGCAGAAACGTATGGAGTTATCTTTCTTCCTCACAAGTACGACATTTGAAGACCAGGGCGAATGCGACTTCCTAATAATTCCAGTCTGAAGTAAAAGTTTCAAGTGTTGTCTGACTTCTCCTATCATTGAAGGTGGAATACGTCTGTAACGTTGTTTGAATGGAAACGCATCTTCTAATTCGATTCTGTGTTGTATTGTACTTGCATGGCCAACATCTGCATCTCCAGTTGAAAATATATCTGAGTATTTGTAGATAAGATCTTTGCCTCGTTGAACTTCTTCTGGACTAAGATTGTTTTGTTCCATGTTGATGTCACTCATGTGTGGTAAACTTTCTTCCAGCTGAATCTGTGTAGAATAGTAACAGGTTGAATTTCACAAATCACTGCTTTCTCAGGTATTGAAACGGTTCGAGTGGTGATGTTACTGACTTCAACTTCTATCTTGTTATCTTCTGTGTATTTGTATTCTAGCAAAGATGGAACAATATCTAAATCCTCAGGAAGATTAGATTTCGCTGTTTGTTGTAACATTGCTGCTGTGTGGTGATATGGAATTTTCTTACCAAGATGTCCGACTAATGTAACGTTGCTGTTCGGTGGCTAGGGTCAATTGGGTGGATATGTCCATCTAAGTATAACACCGTTGTATCCTCTTGGTGTTCTTCTTCTGCTGGGATGTCCCCAGAAGAAGGCATCGCCCTTGTTGGCGCTCCGAGGCGGGCGGGGAGCAATGGTGCTGAACCAATTAAACTTAATCATGGCACAAAAAACCAACAAAAGACGACTTGTGGACGAAGATGACTCTGAGTCTGACTCAGAACGAACAGCCAATTGGGCAAGATTTATTATTGTATCAACCTTGGATGAGAATGAAAAACCAATCACGAATCTTTCACCGTTTGTCATCGACAAAACATTAAAAGGGATCATTGGAGAAGCCCAATCAGTTAAAAAAATGAAAAATGAAACTCTTTTGGTTGAATGTAAAAACAGAAAACAATCATTAGTTCTACAATCCGTTTTGAAATTTGGCGGAATTAAGGCCATTGGAACACCGAGCATCCGTTTAAATCGAAGCAAAGGTGTCATTAGAGACAAAGGTCGTGGACTTTGCGACTTGGAGGAGACAGAAATTACAACTGAATTGAAATCTCAAGGTGTTCTTTTTACCAAACGAATTACAATCAAGAAAAATGGGAAAGTTATTCCAACTAACACCTATATTCTTGATTTTGACACACCAAACCATCCTGATAAAATCAAAATTGGATATTACTCCTTGAAAGTAGAAACATTTATACCAAATCCTTTACGTTGTTTCAACTGCCAAAAGTTTGGCCATTCATCAGATCGGTGTAGACATGAACATGTATGTTTCAGATGTGGTTCTGAAGACTGTGTAGACGATCGATGTCAAAAAGAACCTAAATGTGTCAATTGCGGGGAAAAACACCTATCCTCATCAAAACAATGTAGCGTTTGGTTAAAGGAAAAAGAAATTCAAAATTTAAAAGTTGAAAAACACCTCAGCTACCCGGATGCAAGAAAACTTTATCAATCTCTGCATCCAAATACTTCCTATGCAGCTGTTTTAAAAAAGAAAAATACAAAAGAGGTTGCATGCCAAACAGATCTGGCAATTCCATCTACCAAGCAGAATAATTCAACTACAACGGCGAAAACTCTTGTTGACACGTCTTCTACTTCTTCTGCTTCTTCTACTGCTGCTGCTTCTTCTGCAGCTGCTGCTTCCTCTTCTGACTCCCCCAAAACACAAACTCCACAGAAACCACAAGAATTAAATGTTCAAAAAAAGGTTCATAAGCAATCTGAACAAAAGACTGCCAAAGACTCAGAGTCATCAAAAAAGTCCGCCAAACCACACATAAGAAGTGATAGAATCCCGAAAGGGATGAAAGATCCCATATCTGTTCATAACAGATTTAGCTTTCTGGATGATGAGAAGATGGACACTTCCTCCTCTCAGTCCAGAAGCCATAGCCTCTCACCATCAAGATACAGATCAAAGATCAAATTAACTTAAATCGTAATGCATCCATCTAAAATCATTCAATGGAATTGTCGAGGTTTTAAAATCAATTTTAATGAAATATCACTTCTTATACAAAAATTTAATCCCGTAGCTTTTTGTCTTCAAGAAACACACCTTAAAGAAAGTGACAGTATAACTTTAAAACATTATTGCTTATATAACTGTTATGACCCAAATGATGATCGAGCAAAGGGTGGGTCATCAATATGTGTAAGAAACAATATCTTACACAGTGAAATTAAACTTAAAACTAATTTTCAGGCTACAGCAGTTCGTGTTTCTCTTCATAAAACCATTACACTGTGTTCAATTTATATTCCCCCACAATACAAATTAGAACTACAAGAGTTAAACAATTTAATCAATCAACTTCCTTCTCCTTATCTCATTATGGGAGATTTTAATGGTCACAATCCCTTGTGGGGTAGTGATAAGTTAACTGATAAAGGCAAAAAGCTAGAGGATTTTGCAAATCAAAATAATCTTTGTATTTTAAATGATGGTTCCAATACCTATCTTCATCCTGGAAATGGTTCTTATACATCTATTGACATCTCTTTAACAGAACCTACATTAGCTTGTGACCTGTCATGGACTGTCCACGACGATCTATGTGGCAGTGACCATTTCCCTATTTTAATTGAAGATATAATTCCTTCCAATAATAACAAAAAACAAAATTGGAAGCTAAATAAAGCAGATTGGAATTTGTTCAAAAATCTTTGTATTGATACAATAAAAGAAAATATTTTGATCAATGAAAATGATCCAATTTTAAAATTTACAAATATTGTTTTAGAGAATAGCGAGAGAGCTATTCCAAAAACCTCGACAAATCCAAAGAAAATTAAAAAGCCATGGTTTAATGATGCATGTAAAGAGGCGATTAAACAACGCAAAAAAGCTGAAAAACGTTTTAATTTATCCCCGTCTCATACAAATTTAGATAATTATAGGAAATTTAGAGCAAAAGCCCGTAGGACCTGTAACTCAAGCAGGAAAAATTTATGGAGAGATTTTGTTTCCAAATTAAATTCACACATTCCTATTTATAAAGTTTGGAACGCAATTAAAAAGATTAAGGGCAAAAATACAAATAAACAATTCCACCATTTGAAAGTTAATAATGCCACAATTACTGATATCACAGACATATCTAATAGCATTGCAAATGCTATATCCCAAAACTCATCCACAGAACATATGTCTGCTAAATTTATTGACGTTAAAAACAGAGAAGAACGGAAACATTTGAATTTTACTTCTGATAATTTAGAAAATTACAACAAACCATTCTCCATCGATGAATTAAAACACTCTTTATCAAAATCGCATGACACTGCTGTAGGTCCAGACGAAATACACTATCAAATACTTAAACATCTTCCAGAAAGCAGTCTTCAATGTCTTTTATCAATATTTAATAAAATTTGGGAAACAAGCAATTTTCCAAACTCTTGGAAAGAAGCTATTATTATTCCTATTCCAAAACCGGGGAAAGGTCACAGTGATCCCTCAAATTATCGCCCTATTGCTCTAACAAGTTGTATTTGTAAAACCATGGAAAGAATGATCAATGACAGGCTTGTCTGGTTTCTGGAGTCAAAACACCTGCTTGCTGATATTCAGTGCGGCTTCAGAAGCCAGAGAAGTACCTTAGACCACCTTGTCAAACTTGAAGCATTTATTCGTGACGCTTTTATAAACAATGAACATGCTGTATCAATTTTCTTCGATTTGGAGAAAGCATATGATACTACATGGAGACATGGAATTTTAAAAGATCTCCACAATATGGGGTTAAAAGGTAATTTACCAATATTTATATCGAACTTTTTGAAAGAACGTCAATTTAAAGTTCGCTTGGGTTCCACATATTCCAACTTGTGCCACCAAGAAAATGGTGTTCCACAAGGAAGTATTTTATCAGTAACATTATTCAGTATTAAAATTAATAGCTTAGCACAAGTTCTTAGGAATGATGTTGAAGGCTGTCTGTTTGTAGATGACTTTGGCATCTCATATCGTTCAAAAAACATGGCAAGTATTGAAAGACAATTACAACTTTGTCTAAATAAAATTCAAGACTGGGCAGATAATAATGGTTTTAAATTTTCGAAAACAAAAACCACTGGTGTTCATTTTTGTCAAAAACATGCACATCATCTTGACCCAGAACTTAAATTAAATGGAACACCAATCAAAATAGTAAAAGAATTTAAATTTTTAGGAGTCATCTTTGATAGTAAATTATCCTTTGTTCCACATATTAAGATGCTTAAAACTAAATGTTCTAAAGCACTTGATATTTTAAAGGTTGTCGGCAATACTCATTGGGGTGCAGACAGAAAAGTTTTACTTCAACTTTATAGATCTCTAGTCAGATCCAAGTTGGACTATGGATGCATAGTCTATGGATCTGCTAGAAAATCGTATCTCCAAGCCTTAGATGCAGTACACAATCAAGGTATACGTATCTGTTTAGGAGCTTTTCCAACTTCTCCTATTGATAGCCTTTATGTAGAGGCAAATGAACCCTCACTTCAAAACAGACGTATAAAACTGAGTCTTCAATATATAATAAAACTTCGTTCCAATCCAAAACATCCGTCATATAACTGTGTGTTCAACCCGAAATTTCAAACTAAATATAATGAAAAGACCAAAGTTATTAAGCCACTGGGATTGAGACTTCAAAAACATATTGCAGATTCTAAAATAGATTTAAATGTTATTTCTGAATTACAAATTCCGAATATCCCACTTTGGGACTTATCAAAACCTACTGTTAATTTAGATTTGTCGGAAAATAAAAAGTCCGACACAAATTCACTGGAATTTATTCAGAAGTTTAATGAATTGAGACAAAATTTCTCTACACATAATGAAATTTATACTGATGGTTCAAAAGACAAAAATAAAGTTGCTTCCGCTGCTGTCCATGGAAATGATACTTTTTCAGTACGTTTACCGGACAATAGTTCAATTTTCACTGTAGAAGCGAAAGCTCTTCAATTAGCAATGAATTTTATAAAGCTTTCAGAACACAAGAAACATGTTATATATTCTGATTCTCTTTCCTGCCTTCAAGCGATCAAAAATTGTAAAACTGACCATCCTTATGTTTATAACATTTTGAAAGAATATTCATTCCTGAAAAGTCAAGGACATAACATTATTTTTTGTTGGATTCCAAGCCATATTGGCATACGTGGTAACACGAAAGTTGATACTGCCGCAAAACAGGCATTACAGTTGCCAATTACAAATTATCGAATCCCTTACTCAGATCTTAAATCTTTAATACGAGAATATGTTATACAGTTGTGGCAAACGGATTGGAATGAAAAAGTAGAAAACAAACTACATGATATAAATCCTATTGTTAACAAAACGACGAATACTAATCTTAAACGTCGAGACGAAGTCGTTATTACTAAATGTAGAATAGGACATTCGCGGATGACACACTCGTTCCTTCTTGAAAAAGAGGATCCACCCGAGTGTGTTTTCTGCCAATGTCCTTTAACAGTTAAGCATATTTTGTTGGAATGTGGAGATACTGCTCTAATTAGATTAAATTATTTTGATACCCGATCTATGAAAGATCTTTTTACAAATGTGAATCTTAATACAATATTGGGATTTCTTCGTGAAACTGGTTTTTATCAAATGTTTTGAGTTGATTATGCGAAATTATAATTATATCAGGATGGTTTTATATACACAGTGATAGTGATATTTGAGTGATATATTTTTAACATGTTTGCAAATAAGTTTTTGTTTTAGATATATTTTTATGTCCGTCGGATGGGACGTTAAATGGTGCCCCGTGTCAAGGATCACAACCCCCTTGGCACGCAAAAGATCGTTTCCCTGATTTTCGAACAAGAGCAGGCTCATTGGGGGCCGTCAGGGAAACTACAACACTCTAAACTAAACATTTTACAGTCAGTTAACCGCCGTAAAATGGCTGAAATACTACCAAATCAGCGTAAAACTTTAAATAATCAATCAAATATATTTCTACTTTTGTATCACGCTTTTTCATTTGTATAGAGTAAGCCGCAGGATAGCTGTAAGATTGCTCAAGCGGCTATAAACAATAAATAATCAATCAATCAATCCACATCTTGAAGATTTTCTTTCTCGATTCTTCTCAATGCGACTCGAAGTTGATCAAATGATGAGTATCGTTCCTTCTCATAGTGTGTAATGTCCTTCAATTCCGATCTCAGACCTTTCCATAACATGTCATGAAGCATTTTGTCTGAACGGCCCTCTGGTATCTGACCATTCATAGTTGCTTTGCTGAGAATGTCCTCAAGTCGACAGCCCCATTCTGTTACATTCTCATTTGGTTTTTGTCTCGCTCCATAAAATTCACTGAGAATGGCTTCTTTTTCTTCAACATCACCATACACACAGGAAAGTTTGCTCAAAATCGCCTCAAGAGTTGCACCAGTTCCAAGACGCATAATAATTCTACCGGCCTCTCCTTTCAATGATCTCCTAATTGCCTGAGCGATTGCTTCCTTCGAGTGAGTTTTTTCGGTCATAAGACAATGCACCTCATATCGCCAGAGATCAAATGTTGTGTCATTCTTTCCTGCATCTGTTCCAGAAAATGTGCTTAATCGTGGATGATGAATGTATGGTTGTGATTTTGAGGTAGCTCCTATTTCCTCAGATGATTCCTTCTTTACTTCAGAAGTGTCCTTTCCAAGATAAGCTGTCATCCATTTTTCCAGATCTTCCTTAGAATCTGCCTTGGGTACTACTCCCATCTCTTTCAAAGTGTTTATCAAGCCGGCATACTCTTCAGGAGTTGTCATAGTCGTTTTGTTTTCTGATGAAATGAGTATATTTTTTCACACGGAAATTGTTTCCGAATTCAGTATCTGTCAAACACGGCGGTGGTCACACGGTTAGTTGAGTTTTCTAGAATCGGCGTAGTTCTCGATCACACTCTCACACCCGACATACACTTTTAGATCAAGTTTATAGGTATGATTTGATTTTAAACTGTTTTATGAAGTTTTTAACTTACAGTTTAGATTGTGTTTAGGTATAAGATTTAAGTGATAAAAAAAAATATTCCGAACCACTCTAAGTTTTCACTTGTCGTGAAACCAAATGAAAACTTATAAATGAACTTAACTAAGTTGTTGCTAATCTACTTTGCAACTAAACTACTCCGTATCTAAACTAAATACTATCAATAAACTATACCGTAACTAATCTAACTAAATTATATATATACCATATAAACCCAGACAGACAGACGGACAGACTAATATCTTATTGCATAAGTACCTGTGTAAACATATTTAGAAAAAAATATTCTACTTTCACTTTCAATGCTTACACTAACCCGAATTACCTTGAATATATTCACTCAATAATCTAAGGTCAAGGTTATATATTCTACCTGGATGCACCTCACATTATGCACACACTAAGCAGTTAAAGTGTAAATATAAACATGAAATACAATATTCAAACATAATACCATGTAGCACCTCAAATATTACGATGTCCATACACTGCTACAGCGTAGGCTAACTCACTTGAAGTGTCAATAAAAATTAAATAAGTAAAATAGTGTTATAACGCTACACTATAAAAGTCAATGGATCAGCTGCACAACAGTTTATAGGAAACGCAAAGTCAATGTTTCTTTCACGAATACACAGCGCCGAAGAACCAGGAAAACAGCACTGCTGTACTGTCTATCTAATATATACACATGGTGTCTATACGCGAGTGAAGCTTATCACTGCAACACAACGCAATACACAGTACCTGTACTCCAGCGTGATATTTGTTGACAACCTTTACATGGCTTCCGGTGTTCTGTCATGCGCGACACAGTGAATTTCCGGTTGTGGTGTATCAATGAGTGACGTCACTTGGCGGGAAATCCGAATGAAAGTTCTTTGTCTCCAGAGTTCCGTTGATCCTGGGGTCAGTCAGATCGTGAGTCCCAACGTGGGCGCCATTTTGTTACCGGGTTCCAAAGTAACAAGAAGACCACAGTTGTGGTAGAAAACAATAATTTTAAATCTGAAACAAACATATACATATATAACAAAAGATTGATAATTTCATCCACAAAGATATCACAGAAATTATCTTATAGAGTATTAGATAAGATAAAAACAATGATCAATTTACTATTGCTGTGAGCATTATAATAGAATTAAATATCAAATCTCAATCTGTACCATAATTTCTACAGTCAATGATATATGACAAAAATACAGAGAGATCAAAGACTAACATATAGGCATGTAAAATAAAATACTGATTCCTAATATCCCTTACCCAATATATGGTATCAGACTTGTTCTCTCCAATTCAAAACAGCTATGTAGCTATGTCACTCTAGTCTATACAAGAAATAATATTCCTAGAATAATTTACAATCTACAGTTCAGAAATTGATAAACTCAATATACATATACACATTAATATTAAAGGAATTAAAATAAACTGACCTGCTATAATGTTCAAGTCCAGTGAAAATAAGAAAAATATATCACAGCAAGTACTCAGCCTGACTGACAAGATTGCTATATTTAAATCAGTATGAAAAATTCTTTAGGAAAATCACATGACTAGAACTTTCAACCAACCAAAGACTTCAAATTCAATCACCTGTAAATAACATTAGTGACTGAGTAGTATGACTTCAAACTATGGAAACCTATACTAGTTATAATGAATTATTTAAAAAGTTTTAAGTTAATCTATGGAAAGCTATTACTGTCATATTTTATAATTGAAATAGTTTCTTTTAAATATTTTCAAATTGGAATTTAAAACTATTTACACATACACACACACTACCACACTAGCATCGAGTTGCTAACCCATTTTGTCAGACGGAATCCACCTTTGCTACAAAGTGTAGACAGATTTTCAACAAGTGAGACTGCTTTCTTCTCCTTTTCTACCGAAACTAGACAGTCATCCACATACATGTTCTTAAGTACTGTATTGACAGCTAAGGGATCAATAACGTCACCTTGTTCTCTAGCTGTCTGTTGTAATGCGTAGTTACAGCATGTTGGAGAGGAAGTGGCTCCAAAAATGTGCACTTTCTGGCTCGACATCCAGATTGCCATCCTTCCACCACAAAAATCTAAGATCGCACTCGGGAATGAATACTTGGTGAAACATGGCTTCAATATCTCCTTGTATCGCAATTTTCTCCTGACGAAATCTTAATAGCACACCAAGCAAATTGTTGGTCAGGTCAGGTCCCTGGAGTAACTGGCTGTATAACGAAATCCCCATAAATATGACCGAACAGTCAAACACAACTCTGATCTTCTCTGGTTTCCTTTCATTGTAAACTCCATGGTGTGGTAGGTACCATACTCTTCCATCCTCTCTTTGTAATTGACTGCGAGGAACAGTTTCTGCATATCCCTTCTCAAACAGTTTGTTCATGAAAGTCACATAGTCAAGTCTGAATTTTGAATTTTTCGACCTTCAAGTCTCTGAAATCCTTGCGTAACATTATTGGGTAACTGAATGGAAGGATCCTTAAACAGAAGTCCAATTGAGTAATGACCATCTTGATTTCGAATAGATTCTGCAACTTGAGTCAAGAAATTCTTGTCTTCTAGAGAGTGTTCTCTTTTATCATCTACAAGGCGCTCTGGAAAGTCATAATTTATGGATTCTTTCACCATCTTTTCCAAGTTCCTATCTATTTCTTGAGCATTTTCTATGGTCACTCGATTAACATCAAAGGTATCCGATGCATTTTCTCGGATGACATTCCAAACAATCCATCCTAGTCTCGTTCTCGTTGCGTGGGGTGATCCACTTGGTCCAGCAATTACCTCAAAAGGCGAATACGCGTCTGGCACATTGTTTTCGATCATGATGCCAATTTCTGCGTCAATTTCATGTGTTGGGATTGATGACAAGTGTGTCCAATGCTTTATTTCTTGTTGCGTTGGAATATGTTCTTTTGACACTGGCATTTGTCCTTTTGTGTACACATTCGGTAAGTCAATCACATGTTCCATTGAAAGTTCACAAACTTGTAAACCACTGATAACGTAAGTATTCAAACGCTGAGAATTTCCCATTGTCTTTATAGTAATCTGCTTTTTCTTGCCGTTTGCTCCAAGTCTGTGCATTATGTTTTCTGTGCAAAATGACACACTGCTACCAGAGTCAAAGAATGCGTAAGTTTCTATGCTATATGGCTTGTTTTTCAATTTCACTTTCACTGGAATAATAGCCATAGCACACGTTGTATCTCCGACCCCTTTATCGTTAAAGGCACTGATGAGAGGCTTCGAACCACACACAGTTTTGACATCTGTTGACGTTGGGTTATCGTTTTTCTTTTCCTCGTCTGTACGTTTTGATATGCATTTAGCAGGATCATGTAGGACTGTGCAGTGACTTCTACCACATATGGAACATTTGAGTCTAGCCTTGCATTTTTTGGTTATATGCCCTTTTTTGAGACATCCATAACATAAGCCATTACTTCGCAGGAAGTTGTATCTATCTTCAAGTCCTTTGGTTACAAACTTCTTGCAGTCGTTCAACACGTGGGTACTACTTTCGCAATATTCACATTTCATCTCCCGTGTTTTCGACTCTTGTACTTCACTGGTAACATCAGTAGACGCAACGGCTCTCTTTCGTATACGATCTTGATTTCGTGAACTTCCACCAATAGACACACTGCCATATGTAGGATCATTCGATTTCTTTGCTTCTGTTTGCACAAATCTTACAAAGTCTTTAAACTGAACTCTCTTCTTGGCGTCTTTAATTTTCAGTACAATATTTCTCCACCGATCATGCATGTACACAGGGAGTTTTGTCATAAGCCTCTTTATGTTGTCTGCATAATCCAAAACACCAATACTGTCCATGCTTTCAGCTGCGTTTTGACACTCGACGAGAAACAAAGAAAATTCATCCAACATCTTTGCTTCCTTTATTACTGGCCAGTCCAGCGCTTTCTTTATGAATGCGGTCGCAATAACCTCATTGTCTCCATAACGCTCTTCGAGTTGGTTCATAGCTGCTTTGTAGGCAACATCACCCGACATATGACTGAATCCAGACACCACTTTGTGTGCCTCACCCAATAGTCATTTGTTCAAGATAATTCATCCGTTCATCATCGTCCTGAGTATTCAGCACTACTTTAGTGTTAAATTGTCTGATGAAACGTCTGAATTCCAGTGGGTTTCCTCCAAATTTCTTTATCTTTGATAAAGGCTTCCTGAGATATTGTACGACACACTGCATTGCATCAGATTCAGTTTTTTGTTGTTTTGTTTCATCACGAGAATGTTCAAGTAGCGACATATTTTCACTTCTGGGTATGAATGTGTCTGCCTTAGGATTCAGAGGCCTCTCGTATAAGGACGGATTTGATATAAATTCACTCGGAAACAATGGCGTTCTAGGTGTTCTTAAAGGTGCTAACTGTCTAGGGTTTTCTGCATCATAAAACGAAACATCATCTGGTAGGTTATCATCACTACACATTTCATATTTTTGAAGAACTTCTGTTTTTGCATGAGCAATAGCAATGTTTGTATTTAAATTTAACTCCTCTTCCTCAAGTTTTAATTTCAATTTTGCGAGTTCCAACTCCTTCTTTTGCGAAAGTGCTGCTCGACGAGCTTGTAATTCTGCTACCTTTTGCTCTTCTTCCAAGCGCTTGGATGATATACTACTTGAAGCTACTGACGAGCGAGACTTTGACTTCATAACGGTTTTATTTGCCGTTTTCACTTGCGTTTCTTTAACACTGTGTCTATAGGAAAAGTACTCCTCTGTTTCCTTCTTAAAGTTCGTAAAGAACACAACATAGTCATTATGAGTTTTCTGTAATTCTTCTCTCTCATTCTCATTATCTAGTTGAGAGACAAGTCCATCATATATCACAAGAAAACGTTCATAATCCTGAAGCCAACCAGCATAATTCTGTCGTATTTTCTCTATGGGTTCCTTATCAGAAATAAACTGTCTTATCACAGTAAATGTTCTGTTCAATGTTCTAAATGTTACATTATACTGTTCACGTTGATATACCTTTCCTTTTTCTGTTAGTTTACGGTCTTGTGATCCTGTCTTTCCCATATCAGACATTGTTCTGTTATTCACCTGGAATCACGTCAATGTTATAATGTTTCTTCTTTCGTTTGTTACACATTGTCACATACCAACGATTCAGGCCAATTCGATGTCTTTATTGCTCATAATCTGGTCAAAGAGTAAACCAGTCTGGACATAGATTGACTACAAATGAAATGCAAACAAAATAAATATCTCATATAGAATGTACATCGTTATTAATATGAATTATGTTACTTTAAGAGCTCCGTACTTTTAAACAAGTTTGTAAACAATAGAGAAAAATGCTGACATTCAGGTTTAACTTCAATAGAAAATTATATGTACATACAATTATCAGACAGTTTATACAGAAACACATTGTATAGCTACCGTGATTGTATGCCTGGTATGTTCAAAACATCGAAAGTTTAGGAAGAAGAAACACTACACATTCTGGTATTGTCAGCGACATGTAAACAGTCCGCGCAACATACGGGCTCTAACTAAATCAAAAACATATCATTCGGAGAAAATTGAAAATGTATGAACATAAACTGAAACTTGCGGACAAAATTGGAATTATCTATCAAAATATACGTATTGTCCATTACAGCTTTCATAACCAACCATGTTTCAGTTGTTTAATCGCCGTAAAATGGCTGAAATACGTATACGTTATACCAGGCGTTTTTACGTGCCAAGGCTGCTGCTACACAGAACGTATTTTCAAGTTTATATCCGAAACGCTCTGTTAATCCCACTTTTATATTACAAATGTCTTGCGAATGAGCACTCACTACCCATTTTTAAGCCTTATGCTTGACTGGGAGCATTTACTTCTTACCGACAACACGTTAAACGATATTCCAAGGAACAAACATGTTACTTGAAGGTCGTTAGGAACTGGCGCCGGGTATTCTTGTAAAGATGTCTCAAGATTAACTATATTATTATTTATTCAATATAAATGATTTATTACGTATTATTGATAATTTTTCCTAACATCAACAGTTGCAAAAGAGCAGATGAACGTTAATGTAAATAACTCCTTCTCTGACTGATTTGAGGGGTAACGGTGTAGAATTTTTTGTCGTTATTATTGTTGTTTTTGTTTTGTTTTCTTTTCTTGTTCATTTCGCTTTCAGGGTGTATTTTTAGGGTATGATCATTAAACCTTCGTTTAAAACTTAAAACTTGGAAAAAATAACATATTTCGAAAATTGAAAATTCTCGTTTAAATGCAGAAATTAACGGTTTCTGAAGGCCCTTTTTTAACAACATTGAGACTTCCTCTTTCGGTCTTCGGACGCATGCGCATGGAGGGTAAACAATCCAGTGAGGGTTGACGTAAAAGGGTTAAACCCAGAATTTTCACAAATTATGCGAGAAAGGGGTTAAAATGGAACAAGATACAACATATAAGCACGCATAATCCAAAACTTTAGGGGCCGAGTGGTTAAAGCATTGCGCTCGAAATCACAAGGACTCTCACCTCTAGTCGGCGCTGGTTCGAATCCCGCTCGTGTCGATATTTGTGAGAAAATTTGCCAGTTTACTTTTGGAAGGTCGGTGGTCTCTTCCCGGAAACATTGTATCTGGGTTCTCTCCTCCACCTACCAAAAAACTGGACGCCATCAGATAACTGAAAAATTGTTGAGTGTGGCGGAAAAACAAACATATGCACGCTAGAATTTACGTGGGGATATCACTATGACCCTCTAGCCACGATACACACACAAGCAAGGCTATTGTGTAAAGTGCTATTTTTATCAAACACGTGGCATGCTTTATAAAAAAAAACATCTGGTTATAGCGACATGAAAGGTTTTCTGTTATAATAATGATTTACAATTACTTAATTATAAGAAGCACGAAATAAACCCATACTTGAGAAGCGGGTGTGGACCCTTTTAAGGGGTATTTAAATAAGTGTTTACACAACACGTGTGTTGTCATACTGAATCACGTGATGTAAGTAGTATAAGGCGCCTAGATAGGGGGGTCAAAGGTCAAATGCACGGTTCTAGATAGGGGGGTCAAATGCACGGTTCTATCTGGGTGGGTCAAATACACGGTTCTAGATAGGGGGGTCAAGTGCACTGGTCAACGGCACTGGTCCACGGCACTGTCCTAACGGGGTTAAGTGCACGGTCTTATTCTATAGGGGTTTTATACGAGGGTTTACGGTAAAGGCCTGAAGCTGTTTCCAATCAGTATCGATCGACTGACGTCATAATAGAACGAAACGTCAGCTACTGTATTAAAATAATCCAATGTAAAAATCCTGAGTTAAAAATCCAATGTAAAATCCTGAGTGATAATCCTAAAGAAAAAAAAGACAGAGGTGTAAGTTTCAACATTTATTTAAAACCAATAAAACAATGAACAACATGAGAATCAGTTCAAAGTCTGTCCATAATCACAGTGTTTTAGTGCGGCTCAATTTTCGCTTCTTTTTAGGAGGTTCTTCAGGGTTGAAGATTTCTGGAATGGGATAATCTCTGATAAGCGGAGGGTTACTGGTACGAGGTGTACTGGTCAAAGGTTTGCTAGTCGAAGGTTGACGGGCCGGAGGTTTACTGGTCGAAGGTTTACTGGCAGGTGGTTCTGGGTTAGATTTGTCTGCTAACGGATAGTCTCTTTTAACAGGGGGTTTACTTCCAGGCACCGGAGCCATGAAATCACTGAGTTCCGCATCTGGGCAGTCTATAATCCAATGCCCTAATTGCCCACACTTGTAACAGGGGTCTTTTTCTTTGGGTTTTTTCTCAGTCGGTGGCGCCCAGCGAACATGTTTCTTTTTGTCTAACTCCTCTAATTTTTTTTAAAGAATTCCTGTATGATTGACAATCTCATTGTGTAACACATTAATGCGAGTCACAATGCCGTCCAGGGTAGTCGAGATCAAGCTAAAATCTTCTTTGGTCATAGGTTGCGCATTATATAATCCCAACTCTAATCCTGTGACATCCTGAGTGTCTGGAAAATTAAATCCATAGCCAGGCTCTGGTTCCTGATGAATTCCTAAGTCATTATTAATGATATGTCCTAAGTTTTTCGAAGCCATCTCAACCAAATCTAATTGTTTCTGGGCCATCTCTAAAATCAGAATGATCTCAAATACCCCCCGCACTCGCTTTATATACCTAGCTTTGTGGGTAATTCCAACGTCTGTCTAGACGCTACGTGTTAAAAAAAATCTGCTGAGTCAAGGTAGACCCTACGGTTCTTTACGTGTTAATAAAATCTGTTTACGTGTTAAAAATCAGTTGGCTCAGTGCCAGCTACCTATACCTCGCTTAACGCCAGCTGCGTACGTCTAAAAAAAAAAAGCAGTGCATGACGTCACAATAGACTGCATTCCAATCTGTACATGAAAGGGGGGCGGGGCTTAACCACTTATGTTTTTTTTATGTATGTCTCTAAGTATCTATATCTATCTCACTCTCTCTCTCTCGTAAAACAATCTTCCTCACAAAAAACTTACCCTGAAGACGCCAGACATGGTTCTTTAGCCTCGCCTATGTTTTAGAGAAGTCTCAGTTATCTGACTAAACTAAAATAAATTTTTTTCAACGTCAGGTCGAATCCTTGACCTTCCCCTACCCCTCTTTAAATCCTTTTATTTTTTGCTGAAGGCCTTACCCTCCTCTATGAGGCTAAGGGTTTTATCCCCACTCACCCCCCGGATCAGATTCTGAGCTGTTTCTGTATTTATATGATTACTAAACAGTCTAAAAACCGTCAACTTCTAAGATCTAAAAACACAAATCCGTCATTTTGACGTTCGCCATCTTAACTGAGTCTGAGAAGCTAGGGATGTTTTCTTTTACGGCCGCGCTTTGACGTTATATACTAACGCCCAGCGCTAGTCGCGTTACTGGTTACCCAGCACAAAAAGATGGCGGATCGATACCCTATACAGTACGTTATTATGCAAGGTTTCCAAATGAGATTGCAGCTGGCGACCTACATCCAGCGCAATGGGCAGTGGGACAGGCAGCAAACTACCACTTTGGCGACGTTCAACCCCATTGATGGGGAAACCATGCAGGGTTTAGTGAATCACAGCCGCCAGAGGGAAGAAGAGCGGAGGGCGCGACGGCAGACCCCTATGGGCCAACGCCCTATTCGCCGGAGACGGGCCCCACCACCGCCACCCACACAATCAGCGCCAGATCCTCCCTTCGAGGTGGAGATGGAACCTACCCCCCTCACCAGTGACTCAGATACGCCGCCGCCTATCTACACCCCATCCTCGCCACCCGGGACCCCTCCTAGGCAAGTAATCACCAGCCAGGCAGACCCTCCGAGACAGGCAATTATTAGGATTGCGCCGCCCTCGCCCCTCCGGCCCCAGCCAGACCAGCAGGTGCCAGCCACCCCCCGGCGGCCCACACATCCTCCAGCCAAAGAGCCAACCTGGGGACTTAGATGCCCTATGAGGAAGATCACCTGCCCCGTCTGCCTCCAGGAGGGGGTGAACAGCACGGTCCTGTGCATTGGGTGCGGGCAAAGACCCGCCTGCACCCAGTGCGTTGTTTTTATTGAGGCGGGCCGGCATACCCGGGGACGGTGCCCCTTGTGCCGATTCACGGCACTGTAAAGATCAAAGAAAAACCCAACGGCCCTTTTCAGGGCCACCATCTCTTTTGAAAAGACACTGAGTATGACAACCTAAGAAACATATTTTTATTTATTTTTATTTTTATAATTTTTATTTTTATTTTTATAATTTATATTTTTATAATTTATATTTATTTTTATAATTTATATTTATTTTTTTTATATTTATTTTTATAATTTATATTTTTTATTTTTATATTTATATTTATATTTTTAATTTTTATATTTATTTTTAATATTTTTATTTTTATATTTATTTTTATTTTTATAATTTATATTTTTAATTTTTATATTTTTATAATTTATATTTATATTTTTATAATTTATATTTATATTTTTATTTTTATAATTTATATTTTTATTTTTATAATTTATATTTTTATTTTTAATATTTATTTTTATAATTTATATTTTTAATTTTTATATTTATTTTTATAATTTATATTTTTATATTTTTATTTTTAATATTTATTTTTATTTTTATAATTTATATTTTTATTTTTATAATTTATATTTTTATTTTTATAATTTATATTTATTTTTATAATTTATATTTATATTTTTATTTTTATAATTTATATTTATATTTTTATAATTTATATTTTTATTTTTATAATTTATATTTATTTTTATAATTTATATTTATTTTTTTTTTTATATTTTTATAATTTATATTTTTATATTTAATTTTTATATTTATATTTTTATTTTTATAATTTATAATTTATTTATATTTTTAATATTTATTTTTAATATTTATTTTTAATATTTATTTTTATATTTTATTTTTTTTTTAATAAAAGACCAAAACACCCAGAATACATTTTTTCATGTTTAATCACAATCAACACTTGTTTTTGATAATGATCAGCAAAATCATGAATGAATTGTTCATAATGAGGCCAATAACCTCCCGCTAAGCCACAACCAATATTCCAAGGAAACGCGATAGTCTGGTAAGGTAAAGTTCCTAACGTATGTAAACATTGTTGAAACCATAATTCTCGTTGTTCCCGATCATCCGCATACACAGGGAGACGCTGAGTGCCACGCCCATAATCCCATTGCGCAAAAAAACAAATCACATCAGGTTGATTAGCCATAATCTTTAAAGTGCCTGGAATTCCTCGATCCGCCGGTATAGCTAAATTTCTATGTCCTACCGGTCTCCGAGTCGCATACACATTAGCCCCAGGAAAATGGTCAGCAATACTTTGACTTAATCCATGAGGTTTCACTGTTAAACAATTACACTGATGTACAATCGCTTCTACCGTCACCTGAAGTAAATCGCCGTGCACATAAGTCACACTCATGATGTACTAATTTCCCACAGGAGATGTACAAATCTCACATTGACAATCTTGATACTGTTCTTCTTCTTCCGGAGTTAAAGTACACATGAAGCATTTACACCACAGCCAAGGTTCTCGAGTATTCCTACAGATCATATACGGTGTAGGGTGAGACGGATGTTTTATTTTTTTTATAATGAAGCGTTCTTTATTTAACATATTTTCTTTTCGGCAATGATAACACGTACATTTCCTATAAGGTTCTAAAGTATACCCACAGACCACAATGTCATTCACAAATTCATAACGTTCGGGCATAATGTACACAAGTCACACGCACAATCTTGATAACGACCTTCTTCTTCGGGGGTCGGAGAACAATAACAACACGTACAGTCTAACCAACGTTTTTGACTATACCGACAAATAATATACACCATAGGATGAAATGATTCCGGGGTCCAACGTTGTTTCACCAATGTATTTTCTTTTTTACAATGAAAACACCAACACTGGAACCAAGGTTCTTTAGTATACGCACAGATCAATTTCCCCTTAAAAAACATATATCTTTCCGACATAAACGTATTGTCTTTTTTACAATGAAAACACCAACACTGCACCCAAGGTTTTTGACTATACGCACAGATCAATCGCCCCTCTAAACACATGTACCGTTGAGCCATTATGAATTCTATAAAAATCGCTGGCACGTGCCTTGTCTAGACAAGAGGTTTAAAATTAGATGTTTGATACTAAAATTAAAATTATATGGACTCTACAAAATCGTTTGCACGTGCTTTGTCTACCTAAGAGGTTTAAAATTAGATCTTTGATACTAAAATTAAATTGACTCTATAAAAATCGCTGGCACGTAGCCTGTCTAGACAGGAGGTTTAAAATTAGATGTTTGATACTAAAATTAAATTTTCCAGACAGCTAGTTCTGACGCCACAATCAACCATGACGTCACCTTCCTATATAAGCCGCGCCTCCCTCGATTGCGCATCACTGGTAATCCGGCAGCCATGGGCGATCTTAGCAGACCGCCCATTGTAAACCACGATTTCCCCCAGTCCGAGGACTGGGACAAGGAAATAGAAGAAAACCCGAGGCCCCCTGGACACTTAGTGTTCCAGGGGGATTCGATGCAGTATGTGTTATTTAAGGAAATACAGAAGCCCAAGAAAAAGAAGAAGAAAAAGAAAAGCCGCGGGAGCCGGGAGCCCGACCCTGTCCTCGCGGAAATGGTGTGGCGGGTAGAGGGCCGGCGGCTGCAAGAGCCGCAGTGGGTTTTTTTTTAAAGAGTTTTCCCTTAAAAAAAACTCAGCCCTTTTCAGGGCTACCAAATTGTATGAAAAGATCCTAAATATCACAACGTAAGAAACGTATTTTTTTTTTTTTTAATTGTGAACAACAATCATTTACAATGATGGAATACTATTATGGAATTAATCAGTGATACTATGGAATAATATACTTATGTCAGGTAAGTCTCTTTATTGTTATTCATACACCGACATTGACATGTCTGTCCGTGATGAGTTTTAAGTTTCCCAAAGGTGTCTTTAAACCATTGGCCTACATAATGATCGCGTTGTAAGGCAGTACCATGCCAAGGTAAAATCCAATCTCGGACTGTTTTTCGCCCTCGATGCCGTTGATGTAAATAATACACGCAATATTGTCCACACACATCTGTGTTCCAATCTTGATAACAATGCGTATTATACTGCCATTGAACTCCATGGCGCTGAATAAACTTTGTAATGTCTGGATGGGTGGGGGGTAATCCGTAAGAATCAAAATATTCAATGATAGGGCTATTCAAATACACACACACCCAATGAGCTCCGGGTTGATCATGAGGGTCCGTATTAATGACCACTGCTTTTTGAGAAGGTAACATCTCAGGTAATACATCTCTAGGATACACTCCGCCAAATGAACGCCCTAAATCTCGAGATAAGACATCCCGCAATTGTTGAGTATCCATGTTAGTAATCAATAGCTACTTCTCGCTGTTTGTTAATTTCTAACAAATTGTCAAACACCGCATACACCACACAATTTAAAGTCGTGGCGAGATTCACAGCAAATTGTACTTCCACTCTCAAGTTGCCTGTTTGTATGAGATGAAATTTATCTGTCTGAGCTTCTTGATCTTTAGTGAAATCCACACACCAGAGTGTGTAGCCCTTTTTATACTCTTCCAGGGTAATGTCCGGGGCCCAATCTTGACCTAATTTTCCTAACCCTTTATACAAGGATAAATACGATCGGAGATACTGATCGTCTGTGAAATTGGGTTCTAAAGGTCGGGTTTCCATCATTTCACCATTAATACTAATTTCTAATTTCTTGACTTGCTGATTTTGGAAATGAAAAGGATTTTTAGTGCTATCTCCATTAAAAGCCGCATTATCTACAAACCCTAAGACAATCAGTTTAGGCATCTGTCCTTGAAACAAGTGATCTGTGATTTTAGATTGAGTACCAGTCGGAATGGTGAACGTTTTGACTTCCACGCGTCTTAAGGGATATTTGGCTGTCTGGGTATTCAATTGTTGATTGATGAGATTAATGATGGTGGGGGTAGGTTTTACTTTTCTCACCCATAACACCATATTCTGAATGATCACTTTGCCACTACTGCCTGCATCGATCATCATGTAAAATTGAGGTCGAGCGCGATTAAATCGCAAACGCACATCGACCCCATTCGGCAAATATTTGTCTTGCTGACACAAATCCAGGTGTAAACGATCCATCAATACAATAACTTTACTGTTATTGATTTTTTCATGACGTTTTCTTACTCCCGTATTCTTAGAATCGTCAGGGTAGACGGGGGTGGGGAGCACGGCATCAATAGTACAACTGTCAGCGACCACATCAAAAGCCTTAGCGGGTTGAGTCAGCGCTTCTAATTTGCATTCATCCATGTGACCCGCTGTGTCTTTTTCCCACAAAGTACATGCTTTCATCTGGGTTTTCAGAGTTTTAGGACTATAAGACAGTAATTTCTCTAAGTAAGCTTTGTACGGATACGTATCCGTGCCTGGCGAAATCACTTTGCCATTCAGACTAACATCAATTTCACTGAACAGGGAATGTAAGATATTATTAATAGGTGTGGCTGTAGAATTAGCCCCTGTCAGAGCGTCTCCGTTTTCTTTGGTAAATTTACACACCATCTGGAGATACGATTGAGATAAATCTAAATATTCATCACCTTGACCTTTAATCTCAAATTCAATAGGAGCCGTATCGGAATTGAGAGTACTGGAAATGGGATAATATTCCATCCATTTCGAATCTTCTAAAGTCACATTGGTGGGAGGTACTTTAAATAGTTCTAAACTATCTGTCCCGCAAGCGCAAGATTCTCTGTGCATCATTGTGTGATGTGTGACTGATCGTGGTAAGCGGTCAAATGAATTCTGTTCTTTGGAAGGTCCC
Source organism: Ostrea denselamellosa (assembly GCA_024699665.1). Classification (NCBI taxonomy): domain Eukaryota; kingdom Metazoa; phylum Mollusca; class Bivalvia; order Ostreida; family Ostreidae; genus Ostrea; species Ostrea denselamellosa. The sequence goes on along the minus strand of JAMZEH010000075.1, from coordinate 1,094,977 downwards.
CTTTTTATACTTTTTTTTTCAATCAAAAATATCTACAGAGCGTTTTTTCTTTTTTCGCTTCACGGGGGCTCTAGAACGTTTCTTACCCTGAACAGGGCCTCCTCGAGCTAAAATGCGCTGTTTTGCCATTCCCGCTGTATGCTTAGCGGCTCGTAGACCATGGGTTTTCAGAGCCTCTTTGAGAGATCGCTTATTTTCTAAAACATCTAACCCGGTCTTAGCTGCGGCGGTCAAGGCTTGTTTAGCCCCGGTTTTAAGTAAATCCGTGAAAAACCCTTTCCCTTTTTGTTTTCTTTTTTTAGCTAAGGCAGGTCTCTTACGAGCTGGGGTTTTAAGAGCGTGTCGGGCTTGTTTCTTAAGTGCGTGGGTGCCATGGGTCTTGAGAGCTTGTTTCAGAGATCGTTTATTTTCTAAGACATCTAATCCTGTGCGAACTCCGACTTTCATGCCTTGGCGGGCTCCTCGTTTGGCCAACCCTAGTAATGTACTGTCCCCTTGTCGTGACTTTAATTTTTGTTGCAGTTTAGGCATGGCCATACCGGCTGTCTCTTTCACCGCGCGTACCCCGTGGGTCTTGAGAGCCTCTGTGAGGGATCGTTTATTTTCTAAGACATCTAACCCGGTTTTAGCAGCCGCGGTTAATACACTCTTAGCCCCGGTTTTAAGTAAATCTGTGAAAAATCCTCGACCTTGTTGTCGGCCTTGTTGTACGCCATCTTGATGAAGAGCCATGGCTGTATTATAAAACCCTTCTATTAAACCAGGTATAAAGAAAGTTCCCCCCGTTTGGGTGGGGAGTTTCCCTAATAACCCCCCTACCACTTCCCCTATCACAGGTGCGGCCGTCTTAAGCACCGTTTTTAACAACCCACCCCACCCGTAACCTCTCTGGCGTACTAAACCTCGATGATACTGCATCCTGTTAAGACTGAGCCCTGAGGTCAGTTAAACCCGCTTTTTATACTTTTTCCGCCCCCCTCTCTTTTTCTTTTTCCTACCACTCCCCCCTTGCACGGCTCCCGCAATAGCACTGGCAATGATAGGGAGGAGAATGGTAAAAATGCCATGCCCTTTCTGGCGCCGGAGTCCTCGATAGTACTTCATGCTTCAATAGACTTTACGAAAATGAAGTTTAAGCATGGATCTCCCATTTAAAAACCCTACAGGATCTCCTAAAGATGTCATGATGTGTATGTCAACAGTATCAAAATGTTTTTTACTCAGTTTCAAATATTCTGCTCGAATAGGTTCCCAGCGGGCTTGTTGGTTATCTTCCCGTTGCGTGTCACAAGGCACAACTCTCATTAATTTCAATTCATTAGACCCTACTATCTGAGGATCAATGATATCACAATACACATACATTGATTTCAGATTGTCATATAAATCGATATTGGCGTTAGCCAGATAATTCTCATTAATCCATTTGGTCATAGGGTCCTGGGGCAGAATGAGGCTGTCACTGGTCATGCCTAGCTTGAAGGCTAAGGTCTTAGGGAAACGAATGCAGAGAGGGGTTTCTCTTAATTTTTTCCCCTTAAATTGATACTCCACCCGATGATATTTAATACAGTACACTAATTTCATTTTACCGATATTAGCCCCTAAGGTATTCCATAATTTACTCAGGGTTCTTTCTAAGCCTTCATTGATTTCTTCAATTAAACCTAAAGAGTTGGTGTAAGACCCGGGTCTAAAATGAATGCGAATAATTGTGGAGGGGAATAAACTATCTCCACCCTCATTGTAATGTTGCCACTGTGTTAAATTCCAAGGGATAAACACTTGTGTTTGAGCAAAAGTTAATTTCCCTAAAATCTCAGTGGTAAATCGACCCCATTTAAAAGTATTGGGATCTCGGATCAACGGTACATAAGGCTCTGGAATGAGCACGTCTACATAAGCTTCGGTCTGTGCAATGTTTTGTAAGGAAGTCGAGTACATCATTTCGGTTAAGGCCACTTCCCAATCTCCATCCGTTAAATCCAAGGCTTGAGGTAACAACGTTTTAAATTGAGCTCCTGTATTTTTAGGAAACGAGGCCTGAGAGCCATCGCTAATGAGAGTCATGTAAAACCCTTCACGTCCAGCCATGATTCCTTAAATGAGGAGAATAACACTAAGTCACTTCTATTTATACTTTATTAATACATACATTATAATACACAAAAGCTGAATTCCCAATGTAAACAGTACGTGACGTCACAATTAGCGGCGAGACAAGTTTTCTGACACCATGGGGCGTCGCATCACTAAGTAATCTCGACTACCCCAACAATCTGCGATACTATATCCTTTTTTCATGGCCTCTTGAAAATCACGGAGACACTGTTGATCCTTGTCAAACCATTTACTTTTCATCCAAGTCCAATCGGGTTCGTGTTGGCGTGATTTTAATCCCCAACAAGCTCTGACATTCCACCGATATTCTGTGTAATTTCCTAGTCTGGTGATATAAGGGGCTAATCCATGGGGTACGTGTAAACGCTTGTACAAGTACACAGGTTTGTCACGCGATTTTTGCCCATCATAATCCATTAAACACAGTAACTTATCTGAAAACCACATACTTTTCTTCTCTCCCTCAATTTTCCAGGCGTACTCTCTGCTAGCCATGGCGAACTGTGGGGCTGGAAGCGGGTCGCTCTTGTTTTATACCCCCCGCATGCATCTGCGGACTAGGCATGACGTAACCCACCAGAGAACTCAACGTGACCATCCAGAAATCGCGATTGGAATCCCCTAAGGCTAACATGACCACTGACGTAATGATGATGGTTAAACACATGAATAATTGCGCAAAATACACAATTTCGGCTCGAGGTACTTTTTCGCCTAAGAATTTCCATTGGGTGAGGGTAGAATGAGATTCGCTTGTGGAATCCATGAATCAAAACTAGGGGGATATCCTTTCCACCGGACTTTGACTTCTGAAATGACTTTTTTACCTACGCGCCGCTTTTTATACCCTAAGATCTCCGCCACTTCATACACATCATCTTTTTTATACACTTGTTGTAATTCTTGAGGATAAAAGGTCCCTTCTAATTCTTCCCCGTGATCATCTTGAATTCTATAGAGGTTTTGTTTAGGTACTTTTCTCGAAATGGTAAATAGTTCTGTAGTCCAATTAGGTAAATACCCCTTGTCAAAAGTGCGTTTAGCTTTACTAATGCGTACACGATCTCCTACATGTAAGGGGGGTGGTGAGACTGTGGTCTGTTGTCCGTACAACGTTTTCCATACGTGTAAGACATTCTTCTTATTCACTTGAGCTGGCGTTCTCTGAATACTGCGATGATAGGAATGATTGTAACCATAGACTAAATCAGGTAACACATCGACATACCGTCGTGTTTTATGCCGTGTTAAATATTTCCACATCCGGGCTTTCAGAGTGCGTTGAAAACGTTCTACAATACTCGCTTTGATGTCTGTATTACGCGTGGTGAAAAAATGAATGTTTTTAAACGCTTGACGAAATGGTTTATTGGTAAATTCTTTGCCTTGATCCGATTGAATGCGGACAGGTCGCCGTCCGTCTCGGAAAATGGTTTGTAACCCTCGTATCATTTCAGACCCTGATTTTTGTTTTAAAGGCACCACCCAGGCATATTTAGATAACACATCAATGGCACACAATAAAAACGTATAGCCATCATTGTCTTTTTTCACAGTAGACACATCCGCTAAATCCAGTTGCCATTGTTCATCTATATCAGTCACTCGAGTTTGTTGTCTCTTAAATTTCCGACGTATGGGTTTATGTAAGGTATAAGTATCTTGTTCTTTCAGCCATTGACGAATCTGAGCTAGAGTAATCTTATGTCCTAATCGCCGCACGTGACGATATAAAGCTTGTACACCTCCATACCCTGTCTTAGGATTATAATACAAGTGTTGTAAGATCTGTTGTGTAGATTTCTTTAGGTGGGTAGGGATAACCATCCCGTGATATCTCGTGAAGTCTTTTTACCTTTTTTCTTCTTGTATTTAGGGGTGGAGGCTTTTAGAGGGGTTTCATACACAGAATGATCTTTATCAAATACACCCTCATCTATCAATTTAGGAGTACTGATTTTTCCTGGTTGGTCCATGGCTTTTATAACATCGCGATTAGTGATATACCCTTTAGGAACATTGGTTTCTTTTAAGGCTTGAGTAAAGTGATGTAATCCTGTAGGCGGATCCCGATATTTCAGGGGTTTTTGTCTCTGAGATTCACTGACTAAATCTACGATATTAGAATCAGGTATTTTCTGTCCTCGATAACTGATTTCTCCTTCCCCATTCCAAGTCAACACTTTAGATTTCTTCAGGTGATTTAATAATAACCCCGCTTTCTTTTGACCCGGTTTACTGACACTATTAATAATCTGTTCTTCTAACTCAGGGGTCTCAGGCGCGGTCACGTCAGGGGGTGGGTGAGAGCGGGGTCGAGGAGGGGGTAGAGGAGGAGGAGAAGTATTAGGGTGTCGAGCTTGTTGTAAATATTGGCGATAGCGGTGAAGTTCATGCCCATATAAAGCCACTTTTTCTTCCGGGGCTAAATCCTCGCGATGTTCAATGTTATCTAATTGATCCCGTAACCCTAGAGTGGATTGAAATTCAGGAGGTTTAGGTAATTTTCCTTTCAGTTCATTTAACATGGCTTCAGGCACTAACACCATCTTACGACTCATGATTTAAGCAGTAAGGCTCGTCGTTTTTTTACAGGTTGAGGTTGCACAATGCGTCTCAAGATGTGTTTCAGAGGACAGAGTTGACGCTTCTGATGGGAGGTGAGTGGAATCACGCCTTTTAATACATTGTACACGACCTCACAAATCTTTAAAATACAATCATTTGAACAATGTTTTAAGATCTCTCTCTTTAAGGTCATCGAATACTGAGGAGTGGCTAGCGTTTGTAAGAGACATACATGAGGTCTTAATCGAGATTCACACTTCTTGGTGTGAGCCATGGTGTTGAAATGAAGGTCTGTGGACAGGTCTCCCCCTTTTTATAGCTTTTGTTTTTTTAATCGGGCTAGAAACTGACCCCGTCCTTTGTGCACGGTTTCTTCATGATGATCACGACTACTTTTTAAATTAAATTGTAGAGGACAATACCCACATTTATATTTTTCTTTCGGTGGGGCACTGGTTAAGGGGGTAAAACGTGACAGACCCCCAAAGGCTTGACTAAAGCTAGGTAAGGCGGTATCCGGAGTTCTGGAACTGCCTATAGGACCCCGCATAGCTCGCTCCATTTTCTTTTGAGCTAATCCTTGTTTCAGATCAGTTAAGGTTTTGGTTTTCTTAGACAGTTTAGACAAGGGTATTTTGACCATCAGTTTAGGGGTTTTCTTCACGGGGGGAAATTTAGCAAAGCGTAAGAGATGGGAAGGGACAGGTTTGCTTTTAGGCCCGGGGGTCTTACGGTGAATGATCAGTTTAGGCACTTTTTTCGATTTTTTAGGGGGACTTTTCTTTTTTCTTTTCTTAGCTAGGTTTAAGAGGGATGCTGGTAACACGCGTGTTTTCCTGGGGGGTTTCCTTTTTCTTTTTTGTCTTGTTTCCCATTTGAATAAATGACGAATGATGGTGCCCCCTAAGAACCCGGCACCCCCACGTTTTAAAATAGCTTGTTTACGCTGTTCCTCATCCGCATGCTTATCGGCAATGATAGCTAAATCCTGCCGATGTCCTTGGATAAATTTCTGAGTGAGTTTATTGATGGGTAAGATTCCCCTTAATAAATTTTTAGCGCCCATAGCAAACCAATTCAGTAACGCTTTACGTCCTAATTCAATGAGCTGGGAGCGCTGCCCTGAATCTCGTTCATGTTGTAAACGGCGTAAGGTTTTGACTAATTTACTCTTAGGTGTGAGTCTACCCATGATGACAGGGGAGTGTCAACTGAAAGGGTATAGGGTGAGGAACTATTATTTATACTCTAGGCATGTGCACGGCTAACGTGGAAAACAGCTGACTTCTTAATCTTAATTCGTCGGGGGTCTGAGGACTTAAATCGACCAGTAAATACCCGTGAGGCTTATTGGTGGCTTCCTCATACGCCCCCCGTAAATAAGGCATTTGTAATTGTCGGCTTAAGACTTCAATCTGAGATTTATCTCTGGGATTTTTAAACAAGACCAGATAATGCGCATTTAAACTGATGGTTCTATGTTGCACAGCTCGATCAAATAGATTTTGGGTGATGTAAATGACACTGGTATTACGATGATGAGCTTTACGGGTAAACCAATCTACAATAGATTCTATGGCTTTACCCCCCATCATATCATCAAAAATGAGTAAATGCCGAGTGCTGAGATCCGCCACTAATTTCTCATCATCGGAAGGGATATTATGAATAAAGGTCACAGACTCTTTTAAAGATTCATAAGCGGGTTGCCATTCTCGATAACACCATACTATTTTTTCAGGTGGGGGTGAGATCCAGTGTGTGTTATGTACCAGTTGTTTCACAAATTCTGTTTTACCAGATTTAGAGGGACCGGCCACCACCATGGTAAATTCATGTTTCAGTTGAAACGGAGCTAGTGTCTCGTACGTATACATCTTGTGAAATGAGACAACTTGGAAACTCACATACATATTTATTAACAAGAAAAAATACGAAAAGTTTCTAATACACTTTGTCTACAAATAGGACATTGTTCCAGTCCTGCTGCACACATAGCACAAGCACATAAATGTCCACACGGTAAAAAAGCAATTCTTAATTCTCGTTCTAAACAGATATGACATTTCTGAGTACAGTGAGGATTGCCATCGGCATTGAGGGTTAAATCACCCCAGTCTCGATCAGTGTCTTTGACTCTAGCATACGCGTTAAACACTTGTCGCACCCATTTGATACTTTTATTACTCAGCAGGTAGGCACAGTGGGGACTCCAATACGCATGTTCTATCCAGGGATTGTCTTGAGGTTCCCAGTGATTAAGACCTACGCCACAATGAAAACAGCGCACCACATCCCCGAAGTCACGGTAATAGAATCCCGCTTCAGCAATAGTAGGTAACAACTGTTTTAAATGATCAGGGGCTTCTTTAAAGGACTGGTCTCGGTCCAGGACTCCGTGATTTCGTCATGGTGAGCGACTAAGGTTATGATTCTGATCCTTGTTTTTAATACCCATAGGGGAGAGTGTCATAATGACGTATACGTTGACGTTTATCATAGACCATTCGGTATTTTTTCACTAAGGGGAGAGTTCGCACCTGATGTTGACGTGTTCTTTGAATAAAGTGTGGGTAATACACTTGGACTTCCTCTTCCTGTCCTTTTAACATTTTTTCTAAAGTAGCCAGAGATACAATCTGAGAGGCTCGGTAATTCAGAGTCAATCCTTTGACTTTACACATGGATTGTCCCCCTTGGGTCTCGTAAGCATAATTTTTAGGCCCTCCCGACATGTATTTCACAATGCGGTCCCCATTTAATTCATCGGTCCACCCCCCTAAACTATTGAGGATAGTAGGATTAAATTGTCTCTCGTCGTGTTGATAAATGATACTGTCTGTATCAAAGTACAGGACACGATTTCCCAAGGGATATAAAGTCTCGTACAGATGTAAACGGGCATGAGCCGTGGTAAAACAAGCTAAGACCACGTTACCAAAAGGACAGTCTTCCAGAAATTCTTCTTTTTCTTGAAAATTAATTAACATCATATCTGTGTCAGGATGATCTCGATTTTCTAACAGCTCGACTCCTTTAATGTCTAACGTGGCATCTCGTAATTTTTCCTGTAATTCTTCTTCTTCAGTGAGATACTGCGTTTTGGTTAACTGTAAGCGTTGAGCAAATTTTCCCCATAGACAATTCAAAAAGAGTTTAGCAATAGTACGACGAATGGGATTTTTCTCAATATCAGGTAGACTCATCACAATCCCTTCCCGGCGCCGGATCTCATCCATGTAATCTTGTTTTTGTTGGTCGGTTTGACAATCCTTAGGAAATCCTGACGCTTCTTGTTTAATTTTCAAAAAGGTATCAATATACGATTGAAACAAGGTCTGACTACTCTGGGGAAAATGCCACACTTCATAAATGCGATCGAGGCGATAGCCGAGCTCTAGAGCTTTGTGTAATTCTAGGGTCACCCAGGTACCTGTTAAACTGCGTTGTGCGTCATGGTGAGGGCAGCGATCGTCAGGTCCTAAGTCGCCATGTTCGGCACAGGTTCGACATAAGGGAAACAGTAATTTTCCTCCCGTCTTATAAGGTAACACAGGGTGATACAGACCTCGAGGGGGTAAAACACGACAATGAATCAGTCCAAAGTACTCTCTCACATCGGCGAAATGACTAGTAATCACTTGGGGGTGGCCGATAGGAAACGGTTTGTATTTCAGTACGTAAGGATACAGGGAACACACATCCACATATCGCATATCCCCCTCCTCGCAATACAAGCGCGTGGCATTCGTTCGTCCCCCGTATAAAGCATCTCGTGGATTTAAGGGGTCCTGAATATCTAAGGTGTGTAAATAGTCTTGTATAGAAGGATTCTGTTGCACTTGATGATCAAACTCGTGTTCCCAGATGCTGATCACTGTATAGCCTTGACCCTCTAAGTCACTGCCTCGTTTTAAAGTCTGTTCGTATAGGTCTTGATAGGTGTATTGAACTCGATGAGGGTGCGTTTCCGTGACTAAATTCGGATAACAATGAGGGCAACCATGCCAGTAACATCCATAAAATTCGTACACAATACGAGATTCCTCGTCGTACCCGTCTACGGTATAAGACCCTAAAGTGACTTCACCCCCGTTTTTGGCATGGCGTATGTTATGATGTTGATGTTCTAACCAGGCTAGCCATCGACAGGCTTTGGCTGAGTAACGACGGGCGGGGGCATACCCTAGATTAGGAATGATAGCAATGGTTTGTGGGGGCATGAATCCTCGTCGATAAGCTAGATTGGCTGTGCTAGCAAACGTAATGGATTCCTGAAACGGGTCGACTGAGACCAGAGCAAAGAGAGTCGATTTAAATTGAGCACAACACCGCCTTAAAATGTCCACGTCTGAGATACAATAACCGAGAAATTCTTTCTGAAAATCAAACACTTTGCCTTGTTGTTGATGGTACCAGGTATAGAAAGCGTCACGATTGGTGGTGGACATATCGTCAGGGTTATAGTACTGCGCAGGTGGATAAGGCCCTATATAGTTCTGGTTTTGTTCCGTATTAAAAAAGTGAGGAAAATAACCTTTCTTTAATTCTGTTAAACCGAAAGCAGCAGGCATCTTAGCCAGGGCAAAGGGAAGAAAATTGTAGGAATCAATAAATTTCACCCCCAATACTTCCATGTATAAGAGTTTACTCCCGTTGAGAATGACTGTGGGTTTGATACAAGCTGTGTGCACCAGATAATTTAAAATGAACTGACCATCGTATCCTTTGAAATTGTGCGCAATGACAATAGCTTCCTCGTGTTTGATTTTCACTGTCCCTTTTTCATTCGTCTGGGTTTGTAATAACCATTCCATAAACTGTTTTAAAGTGTCTGGTCCTTGAAAAATGAAACGGCGTTGCGCTCCAAACCCTTGACAGTATGGACACGGGATATGAATATCTAAAGTGTCACAATGTTGACACACGCGTTCGGCCACACAGAGGTTAGGGGTATGAATGCCATGTTCCTGGGTACATTCGAAATCGTAATAAATATACAGTTTTATATCCTGGCGGGATTTAGGTCTGGGTTTCTTTTGTACAAAGCAATGATGTGGCGTGTGAACGAGTGCCTTACAGATGTTGCAGCGTATTTGACCTCCACAGGCGTGTCCTTTTAATAATTGCTTGGACATCCATTTCTGGCACTGGTGACATCGGCCCATTAAACTGCACACTGTGGTACTGGTCTGGGGACTGTAGGGTTTTAAATGCGTCTGGTAACACGTCGCATTTCTGAACATGCCATGGCAATGAGGGCATTCGGTATAAGTACCGTCTGAGACACAGGGGGTCTCTGCTAAACAAAACGAACATCGATAAGGACAGACCGTACGATGCGCTTGGATGTGACTATACCCCACATCACAGTCATCACAGTAATATGGATTGTCTGTGACTCCCGGCATGGATAAAATGGCATCGTAATGACCATTATCTAATAAAACGTTTAAACATGAACCGTTTCCCCGTCCTTTGTACAGAGGCTCTAATCGTAGTCGCTGTGTATTGACTTTGAATTGAAATATTTTCAATCGATATTCAGGGCTCAAGACGTGTTGTAATTTGTCCCACTCGTGAGGCCCACAAGACTGGTGAATATCACACCCCGCTTGTTGCATGAGAGACAGGGCTTGACGTTTCTGGTCGGTAGCCTGTGTATCCCCTTTTCTCATTCTTAACCATTTTTTCTCCCATTCGAGGTCTGGAGATTTTTGACTGTAGCAACGCGCCACGACAATGGCTCGAGGGAGACAGAGGGAATCCTAGGGGTTGTGAATGCGCACGATCGCTCTCTTAGAGGTCTTGAATTTCTCCTTATCGAGGTAAAGATGTTTTGTCTTTTGACCACCACTCCCTTGAGGATATTTCACATGGAAAAAATCCAACTGAATTGACCCGTCCGTGATGATAAATTCTTTCTTGGATTGTTGTACGCTCTCGATTTTATTTAAAATTTTGTCCTCGTTGAGGTTTTTAGATTGAGTAAATTCTACCCAAATGTCAGAATCTAAAGAGGGGTGTCGAATATTGAGTCGTACATAATCATTGGGGTTACATTGCATTTTTTCTTTGACCTTTTTTAACATATCTCGAAATAAACGATGAATGAAATGGGTATTTTCTTTCTGGGGGAGAGGTTTAAAGCTCACATTGTAGACATTCTGTTGCACTTTGAATTTCCGTGATTGTCGAGAGCGATTTAATTGAACATGATAATACTCGGAAATGACTTTTTTCGGTCTACCTTGGCCCTGTTGTATTAATCGCTGCGCATTGTCTCGGCGGAGTTGTAATTCCCGTCCTCGTTGTAAATACAGTTGATGATTTAAATAGTTTAAGCGTTGTTCTATATATTTTTGTAAATCCATTCTTGGCTAAGACCTGGGACTAACTAATGACTATCTGAGAGGTGTTTAGATTTTATACTCATTGTGACGTCATGACCATTGTGATGTAAAAACATAACATCATTTTTTGTTTTCATCATTTTTATCTAAAGAACATTTTTCAAATACAAGTTAAAAGAACAATGTAAACAAACATTTTTTTTTCATTGTTAAAGGCATAATGTCCATACATTAGTCCAACAAATATGAGTTTTTAAAACAGGGTCCAACACCTTTTCTACTTCCCGAATCCTACGCTGAAACCGACAACGATCTGCAGCGACACTCATCCAAGGACTTTTCCGATCTTCGTCAGGTAAGTGATACACTTTGTTTTGATTTAAATTAAAAGTCACATATCGTCTATCGTGATGAATGTTTCTGTGGGGCTTTTGATGAATTGATTCGAAGGGTAAACCTGCGTCTCCATAGGTTCTGATGATTGTTTGTTTCGGTCGTTTATTATCTGGTACATGAGAGTCAGATATTCCACCCGCAGATTCTCGATGTCTCCTGCTTGGTGGGGTTTGGTTCTTTTCATCTCTTCCGCCATGATTTCCATAAGTATAAATCCTGTCCATGAGACTTGATGTCCTATTAAATATCCACAGAATTCTTCAAAGTCCTGTACACTCATCCACAATAAATGGTCTTTTACGAAATATTCTAACACGCGATATATTACATCCTTTTTGGCGTCCCGAATATACTGAAAGGCCTGCTCACGAATTCGATCGCTGTGGTTACTTTCAGCCATAATCATGAAATAATGAAAAAAGTTTAGAGGTCCGTCCTTTATAAATAACACCGACGTTCCAGATACGTTGAATGTGTGACGTAGGTTCACGCATGCGCAGTTTCATTTTCCCGGAAACAATCCTGGTGGTATTTTCATAAAGTTTCTGAGGAAAATTTCCGTAGGGTGAGCATTGGGCTCCTTAGGTTGTTCTGATGACTTTTTGTCGATTAATTCCTTGTACATGGCGGTTAAATATTTCACCCGATGATTCTCAATGTCTCCAGTTTGCTGGGGTTTGGTTCGTTTCATCTCGTCGGCTATGATTTCCATTAACATAAATCCAAACCATGAGAGTTCACTCCCCATTAAATATTGACAGAATTCTTCAAAGTCTTGTACGCTCATCCAAAATACTTCGCCTTTAAAGAAAAATTCCATGAAGCGATATACACCACTGTTTTTTATGTCCTCAATATACTTTAAGGCCTCCTCAGGAATTGGCTCGGTATGATTACTCTCAGCCATGCTTATGAAATAATGAAAAAAGTTAAGCGGTCCGTCCTTTATAAGCCACACAGTCGTCCCAGATACGTCGGATCTGTGACGTATGTTCAGGCATGCGCAGTATCATTTCGTCTCCCATGAAATGTATTAACATTAAGGTCGTCGTGGCAGAATAATACGGCAATAAATACCGACAACAGTCTAAATACTGCTCCAAAGTTAGAGGAAATACCTTTGATCTTAATAAATCTTGTATAGGAGGTCCATCTATAATGATCTGTTGAATCCGGTCAGATACATTCCGCGGAACTTCTTTGATCTGTAAAGTATTTAATATATCAGCAAGTTTTTGGGTTACATCCTTCACCTGTAAAGAGTCTAATTGATCAGTAAGCTGCTCCATGACTTTATTTATGACGAATCATATCCATGAATCCTCTTTGTAAATTGTCTATCATAATCACATTTATATTTTCCGTTTGTTCTGGTTGAATTTTCTTCAGTTCCTCCCCATATAAGTATATCATAATAAGACGTCCTGGGTTGGTGTTAATCGCTAACGAAAGAGCAATTCTATGAAACGTCTCAATATTTCCAATTTCATGTATCACTGATTGCACATAAGTTTTAGCAGTTTTAAACCAGTCTGAATTTTCAACACGTTGTACAAAATCTCTAATATAATGAACACCGTCTATCTTAACCGATCCACCCATACTGACTGAGGGACTGATTATGCGATGAGTCAGGTATTTTGAACACGTAGTGTCTAGACAGACGTAAGAACTACGCGTGACGTTTAGTTCTATTATGACGTCAGTCGATCGATACTGATTGGAAACAGCTTCAAGCCTTTACCGTAAACCCTCGTATAAAACCCCTATAGAATAAGACCGTGCACTTAACCCCGTTAGGACAGTGCCGTGGACCAATGCCGTTGACCAGTGCACTTGACCCACCCATATAGGACTGCACTCTGTTGACCCACCCAGATAGAACCGTGCATTTGACCTTTGACCCACCCATATAGAACCGTGCATTTGACCTTTGAACCACCGATATAGAACCGTGCATTTGACCTTTGAACCACCCATATAGAACCGTGCATTTGACCTTTGAACCACCCATATAGACGCCTTATACTACTCCTTTTGTTCCAAATGTAAAATAATTATTCAAGACAATATTTATTGGATTCGTCTGTGAACTACGTATACGTTATACCAGGCGTTTTTACGTGCCAAGGCTGCTGCTACACAGAACGTATTTTCAAGTTTATATCCGAAACGCTCTGTTAATCCCACTTTTATATTACAAATGTCTTGCGAATGAGCACTCACTACCCATTTTTAAGCCTTATGCTTGACTGGGAGCATTTACTTCTTACCGACAACACGTTAAACGATATTCCAAGGAACAAACATGTTACTTGAAGGTCGTTAGGAACTGGCGCCGGGTATTCTTGTAAAGATGTCTCAAGATTAACTATATTATTATTTATTCAATATAAATGATTTATTACGTATTATTGATAATTTTTCCTAACATCAACAGTTGCAAAAGAGCAGATGAACGTTAATGTAAATAACTCCTTCTCTGACTGATTTGAGGGGTAACGGTGTAGAATTTTTTGTCGTTATTATTGTTGTTTTTGTTTTGTTTTCTTTTCTTGTTCATTTCGCTTTCAGGGTGTATTTTTAGGGTATGATCATTAAACCTTCGTTTAAAACTTAAAACTTGGAAAAAATAACATATTTCGAAAATTGAAAATTCTCGTTTAAATGCAGAAATTAACGGTTTCTGAAGGCCCTTTTTTAACAACATTGAGACTTCCTCTTTCGGTCTTCGGACGCATGCGCATGGAGGGTAAACAATCCAGTGAGGGTTGACGTAAAAGGGTTAAACCCAGAATTTTCACAAATTATGCGAGAAAGGGGTTAAAATGGAACAAGATACAACATATAAGCACGCATAATCCAAAACTTTAGGGGCCGAGTGGTTAAAGCATTGCGCTCGAAATCACAAGGACTCTCACCTCTAGTCGGCGCTGGTTCGAATCCCGCTCGTGTCGATATTTGTGAGAAAATTTGCCAGTTTACTTTTGGAAGGTCGGTGGTCTCTTCCCGGAAACATTGTATCTGGGTTCTCTCCTCCACCTACCAAAAAACTGGACGCCATCAGATAACTGAAAAATTGTTGAGTGTGGCGGAAAAACAAACATATGCACGCTAGAATTTACGTGGGGATATCACTATGACCCTCTAGCCACGATACACACACAAGCAAGGCTATTGTGTAAAGTGCTATTTTTATCAAACACGTGGCATGCTTTATAAAAAAAACATCTGGTTATAGCGACATGAAAGGTTTTCTGTTATAATAATGATTTACAATTACTTAATTATAAGAAGCACGAAATAAACCCATACTTGAGAAGCGGGTGTGGACCCTTTTAAGGGGTATTTAAATAAGTGTTTACACAACACGTGTGTTGTCATACTGAATCACGTGATGTAAGTAGTATAAGGCGCCTAGATAGGGGGGTCAAAGGTCAAATGCACGGTTCTAGATAGGGGGGTCAAATGCACGGTTCTATCTGGGTGGGTCAAATACACGGTTCTAGATAGGGGGGTCAAGTGCACTGGTCAACGGCACTGGTCCACGGCACTGTCCTAACGGGGTTAAGTGCACGGTCTTATTCTATAGGGGTTTTATACGAGGGTTTACGGTAAAGGCCTGAAGCTGTTTCCAATCAGTATCGATCGACTGACGTCATAATAGAACGAAACGTCAGCTACTGTATTAAAATAATCCAATGTAAAAATCCTGAGTTAAAAATCCAATGTAAAATCCTGAGTGATAATCCTAAAGAAAAAAAAGACAGAGGTGTAAGTTTCAACATTTATTTAAAACCAATAAAACAATGAACAACATGAGAATCAGTTCAAAGTCTGTCCATAATCACAGTGTTTTAGTGCGGCTCAATTTTCGCTTCTTTTTAGGAGGTTCTTCAGGGTTGAAGATTTCTGGAATGGGATAATCTCTGATAAGCGGAGGGTTACTGGTACGAGGTGTACTGGTCAAAGGTTTGCTAGTCGAAGGTTGACGGGCCGGAGGTTTACTGGTCGAAGGTTTACTGGCAGGTGGTTCTGGGTTAGATTTGTGTCTCTTTTAACAGGGGGTTTACTTCCAGGCACCGGAGCCATGAAATCACTGAGTTCCGCATCTGGGCAGTCTATAATCCAATGCCCTAATTGCCCACACTTGTAACAGGGGTCTTTTTCTTTGGTTTTTTTCTCAGTCGGTGGCGCCCAGCGAACATGTTTCTTTTTGTCTAACTCCTCTAATTTTTTTTAAAGAATTCCTGTATGATTGACAATCTCATTGTGTAACACATTAATGCGAGTCACAATGCCGTCCAGGGTAGTCGAGATCAAGCTAAAATCTTCTTTGGTCATAGGTTGCGCATTATATAATCCCAACTCTAATCCTGTGACATCCTGAGTGTCTGGAAAATTAAATCCATAGCCAGGCTCTGGTTCCTGATGAATTCCTAAGTCATTATTAATGATATGTCCTAAGTTTTTCGAAGCCATCTCAACCAAATCTAATTGTTTCTGGGCCATCTCTAAAATCAGAATGATCTCAAATACCCCCCGCACTCGCTTTATATACCTAGCTTTGTGGGTAATTCCAACGTCTGTCTAGACGCTACGTGTTAAAAAAAATCTGCTGAGTCAAGGTAGACCCTACGGTTCTTTACGTGTTAATAAAATCTGTTTACGTGTTAAAAATCAGTTGGCTCAGTGCCAGCTACCTATACCTCGCTTAACGCCAGCTGCGTACGTCTAAAAAAAAAAGCAGTGCATGACGTCACAATAGACTGCATTCCAATCTGTACATGAAAGGGGGGCGGGGCTTAACCACTTATGTTTTTTTTATGTATGTCTCTAAGTATCTATATCTATCTCACTCTCTCTCTCTCGTTAAACAATCTTCCTCACAAAAAACTTACCCTGAAGACGCCAGACATGGTTCTTTAGCCTCGCCTATGTTTTAGAGAAGTCTCAGTTATCTGACTAAACTAAAATAAATTTTTTTCAACGTCAGGTCGAATCCTTGACCTTCCCCTACCCCTCTTTAAATCCTTTTATTTTTTGCTGAAGGCCTTACCCTCCTCTATGAGGCTAAGGGTTTTATCCCCACTCACCCCCCGGATCAGATTCTGAGCTGTTTCTGTATTTATATGATTACTAAACAGTCTAAAAACCGTCAACTTCTAAGATCTAAAAACACAAATCCGTCATTTTGACGTTCGCCATCTTAACTGAGTCTGAGAAGCTAGGGATGTTTTCTTTTACGGCCGCGCTTTGACGTTATATACTAACGCCCAGCGCTAGTCGCGTTACTGGTTACCCAGCACAAAAACATGGCGGACCGTTATCCAATCCAGTATGTAGTGATGCAGGGGTTTCAGATGAGACTGCAGCTGGCCACCTACATCCAGAGGAACGGGGAGTGGGTGAGGGAACAAGTCACCACTTTGGCGACTTTCAACCCCATTGATGGTGAAATCATGCAGGGGTTGGTCAATCGGCAGCGGGAGCAGGATAGAAGAGTCAGACGGCATACCCCGATGGGCCAACGCCCTATTCGCCGGAGACGAGCCCCACCGCCACCCACACAATCAGCGCCAGATCCTCCGTTCGAGGTGGAGATGGAGCCCACCCCCCTCACCAGTGACTCGGATACGCCGCCGCCTGTCTACACCCCATCCTCGCCGCCCGGGACCCCTCCTAGACAAGTAATCACCAGCCAGGCAGACCCCCCGAGACAGGCCATTATTAGAATAGCGCCGCCCTCGCCGCTCCGGCAGCAGCCAGACCAGCAGGTGCCAGCCACCCCCCGGCGCCCCACCCATCCTCCTGCCAAAGAACCAACCTGGGGATTACGCTGCCATATGAGGAAGATCACCTGTCCTGTCTGCCTCCAGGAGGAGGTGAACTCTAGTATTTTGTGCATTGGGTGCGGGCAAAGACCCGCCTGCACCCAGTGCGTGGTGTTTATTGAGGCGGGCCGGCATACCCGGGGACGGTGCCCCCTATGTCGATTCACGGCGCTGTAAACAAAGAAACCCAACGGCCCTTTTCAGGGCCACCATCTCTTTTGAAAAGACACTGAGTATGACAACCTAAGAAACATATTTTTATTTATTTTTATTTTTATAATTTTTATTTTTATAATTTATATTTTTATTTTTATAATTTATATTTTTATAATTTATATTTTTATTTTTATAATTTATATTTTTATTTTTATAATTTATATTTTTATTTATTTTTATAATTTATATTTTTATATTTTTATATTTATATTTATATTTTTAATATTTTTATTTTTATTTTTATATTTATATTTATATTATTATATTTTTATTTTTATATTTTTATAATTTATATTTTTATAATTTATAATTTATTTATATTTTTAATATTTATATTTTTAATATTTATATTTTTATAATTTATATTTTTATTTTTAATATTTATTTATATTTATTTTATTTTTATTTATTTTTTTTAATAAAAGAGCAAAACACCCAGACTACATTGTTTCATGTTTAATCACAATCAACACTTGTTTTTGATAATGATCAGCAAAATCATGAATGAATTGTTCATAATGAGGCCAATAACCTCCCTCTAAGCCACAACCAATATTCCAAGGAAACGCGATAGTCTGGTAAGGTAAAGTTCCTAACGTATGTAAACATTGCTGAAACCATAATTCTCGTTGTTCACGATCATCCGCATACACAGGGAGACGCTGAGTGCCACGCCCATAATCCCATTGCGCAAAAAAACAAATCACAGCGGGTTGATTAGCCATAATCTTTAAAGTGCCAGGAATTCCTCGATCCGCCGGTATAGCTAAATTTCTATGTCCTACCGGTCTCCGAGTCGCATACACATTAGCCCCAGGAAAATGATCAGCAATACTTTGACTTAATCCATGAGGTTTCACTGTTAAACAATTACACTGATGTACAATCGCTTCTACCGTCACCTGAAGTAAATCGCCGTGCACATAAGTCACACTCATGATGTACTAATTTCCCACAGGAGATGTACAAATCTCACACTGACAATCTTGATACTGTTCTTCTTCTTCCGGAGTTAAAGTACAAAAGGAACATTTACATGTCAGCCAAGGTTCACGAGTTTTCCCACAGATCATATACGGTGTAGGGTGAAACGGCATTTTTAGCCTTTTTATAATCCAGCGTTCTTTATTTAACATATTTTCTTTTCGGCAATGATAACACGTACATTTCCTATAAGGTTCTAAACTATACCCACAGACCACAATGTCATTCACAAATTCATAACGTTCGGGCATAATGTACACAAGTCACACGCACAATCTTGATAACGACCTTCTTCTTCGGGGGTCGGAGAACAATAACAACACGTACAGTCTAACCAACGTTTTTGACTATACCGACAGATGATATACACCATAGGATGAAATGATTCCGGGGTCCAACGTTGTTTCACCAATGTATTTTCTTTTTTACAATGAAAACACCAACACTGGAACCAAGGTTCTTTAGTATACGCACAGATCAATTTCCCCTTAAAAAACATATATCTTTCCGACATAAACGTATTGTCTTTTTTACAATGAAAACACCAACACTGCACCCAAGGTTTTTGACTATACGCACAGATCAATCGCCCCTCTAAACACATGTACCGTTGAGCCATTATGAATTCTATAAAAATCGCTGGCACGTGCCTTGTCTAGACAAGAGGTTTAAAATTAGATGTTTGATACTAAAATTAAATGGACTCTACAAAATCGTTTGCACGTGCTTTGTCTACCTAAGAGGTTTAAAATTAGATCTTTGATACTAAAATTAAATTGACTCTATAAAAATCGCTGGCACGTGCCTTGTCTAGACAGGAGGTTTAAAATTCGATGTTTGATACTAAAATTAAATTTTCCAGACAGCTAGTTCTGACGCCACAATCAACCATGACGTCACCTTCCTATATAAGCCGCGCCTCCCTCGATTGCGCTTCACTGGTAATCCGGCAAGCATGGGCGATCTTAGCAGACCGCCCATTGTAAACCACGATTTCCCCCAGTCCGAGGACTGGGACAAGGAAATAGAAGAAAACCCGAGGCCCCCTGGACACTTAGTGTTCCAGGGGGACTCGGTGCAGTTCACCTTATTTGTGAAGACAGAGAAAAAGAAAAAGAAGAAGAAAAAGAAAAGCCGCGGGAGCCGGGAGCCCGACCCTGTCCTCGCGGAAATGGTGTGGCGCATCGAGGGCCGGCGGCTGCAAGAGCCGCAGTGGGGTTTTTTTTAAAGAGTTTTCCCCTTAAAAAAAACTCAGCCCTTTTCAGGGCTACCAAATTGTATGAAAAGATCCTAAATATCACAACGTAAGAAACGTATTTTTTTTTTTTTTTTTTTATTGTGAACAACAATCATTTACAATGATGGAATACTATTATGGATTTAATCAGTGATACAATGGAATAATATACTTATGTCAGGTAAGTCTCTTTATTGTTATTCATACACCGACATTGACATGTCTGTCCGTGATGAGTTTTAAGTTTCCCAAAGGTGTCTTTAAACCATTGGCCTACATAATGATCGCGTTGTAAGGCGGTACCATGCCAAGGTAAAATCCAATCTCGGACTGTTTTTCGCCCTCGATGCCGTTGATGTAAATAATACACGCAATATTGTCCACACACATCTGTGTTCCAATCTTGATAACAATGCGTATTATACTGCCATTGAACTCCATGGCGCTGAATAAACTTTGTAATGTCTGGATGGGTGGGGGGTAATCCGTAAGAATCAAAATATTCAATGATAGGGCTATTCAAATACACACACACCCAATGAGCTCCAGGTTGATCATGAGGGTCCGTATTAATGACCACTGCTTTTTGAGAAGGTAACATCTCAGGTAATACATCTCTAGGATACACTCCGCCAAATGAACGCCCTAAATCTCGAGATAAGACATCCCGCAATTGTTGAGTATCCATGTTAGTAATCAATAGCTACTTCTCGCTGTTTGTTAATTTCTAACAAATTGTCAAACACCGCATACACCACACAATTTAAAGTCGTGGCGAGATTCACAGCAAATTGTACTTCCACTCTCAAGTTGCCTGTTTGTATGAGATGAAATTTATCGGTCTGAGCTTCTTGATCTTTAGTGAAATCCACACACCAGAGTGTGTAGCCCTTTTCATACTCTTCCAGGGTAATGTCCGGGGCCCAATCTTGACCTAATTTTCCTAACCCTTTATACAAGGATAAATACGATCGGAGATACTGATCGTCTGTGAAATTGGGTTCTAAAGCTCGGGTTTCCATCATTTCACCATTAATACTAATTTCTAATTTCTTGACTTGCTGATTTTGGAAATGAAAAGGATTTTTAGTGCTATCTCCATTAAAAGCCGCATTATCTACAAACCCTAAGACAATCAGTTTAGGCATCTGTCCTTGAAACAAGTGATCTGTGATTTTAGATTGAGTGCCAGTCGGAATGGTGAACGTTTTGACTTCCACGCGTCTTAAGGGATATTTGGCTGTCTGGGTATTCAATTGCTGATTGATGAGATTAATGATGGTGGGGGTAGGTTTTACTTTTCTCACCCATAACACCATATTCTGAATGATCACTTTGCCACTACTGCCTGCATCAATCATCATGTAAAATTGAGGTCGAGCGCGATTAAATCGCAAACGCACATCGACCCCATTCGGCAAATATTTGTCTTGCTGACACAAATCCAGGTGTAAACGATCCATCAATACAATAACTTTACTGTTATTGATTTTTTCATGACGTTTTCTTACTCCCGTATTCTTAGAATCGTCAGGGTAGACGGGGGTGGGGAGCATGGCATCAATAGCACAACGGTCAGCGACCACATCAAAAGTCTTAGCGGGTTGAGTCAGCGCTTCTAATTTGCATTCATCCATGTGACCCGCTGTGTCTTTTTCCCACAAAGTACATGCTTTCATCTGGGTTTTCAGAGTTTTAGGACTATAAGACAGTAATTTCTCTAAGTAAGCTTTGTACGGATACGTATCCGTGCCTGGCGAAATCACTTTGCCATTCAGACTAACATCAATTTCACTGAACAGGGAATGTAAGATATTATTAATAGGTGTGGCTGTAGAATTAGCCCCTGTCAGAGCGTCTCCGTTTTCTTTGGTAAATTTACACACCATCTGGAGATACGATTGAGATAAATCTAAATATTCATCACCTTGACCTTTAATCTCAAATTCAATAGGAGCCGTATCGGAATTGAGAGTACTGGAAATGGGGTAATATTCCATCCATTTCGAATCTTCTAAAGTCACATTGGTGGGAGGTACTTTAAATAGTTCTAAACTATCTGTCCCGCAAGCGCAAGATTCTCTGTGCATCATTGTGTGATGTGTGACTGATCGTGGTAAGCGGTCAAATGAATTCTGTTCTTTGGAAGGTCCCCTTTTTATACTTTTTTTTTTTCAATCAAAAATATCTACAGAGCGTTTTTTCTTTTTTCGCTTCACGGGGGCTCTAGAACGTTTCTTACCCTGAACAGGGCCTCCTCGAGCTAAAATGCGCTGTTTTGCCATTCCCGCTGTATGCTTAGCGGCTCGTAGACCATGGGTTTTCAGAGCCTCTTTGAGAGATCGCTTATTTTCTAAAACATCTAACCCGGTCTTAGCTGCGGCGGTCAAGGCTTGTTTAGCCCCGGTTTTAAGTAAATCCGTGAAAAACCCTTTCCCTTTTTGTTTTCTTTTTTTAGCTAAGGCAGGTCTCTTACGAGCTGGGGTTTTAAGAGCGTGTCGGGCTTGTTTCTTAAGTGCGTGGGTGCCATGGGTCTTGAGAGCTTGTTTCAGAGATCGTTTATTTTCTAAGACATCTAACCCTGTGCGAACTCCGACTTTCATGCCTTGGCGGGCTCCTCGTTTGGCCAGCCCTAGTAATGTACTGTCCCCTTGTCGTGACTTTAATTTTTGTTGCAGTTTAGGCATGGCCATACCGGCTGTCTCTTTCACCGCGCGTACCCCGTGGGTCTTGAGAGCCTCTGTGAGGGATCGTTTATTTTCTAAGACATCTAACCCGGTTTTAGCAGCTGCGGTTAATACACTCTTAGCCCCGGTTTTAAGTAAATCCGTGAAAAATCCTCGACCTTGTTGTCGGCCTTGTTGTACGCCATCTTGATGAAGAGCCATGGCTGTATTATAAAACCCTTCTATTAAACCAGGTATAAAGAAAGTTCCCCCCGTTTGGGTGGGGAGTTTCCCTAATAACCCCCCTACCACTTCCCCTATCACAGGTGCGGCCGTCTTAAGCACCGTTTTTAACAACCCACCCCACCCGTAACCTCTCTGGCGTACTAAACCTCGATGATACTGCATCCTGTTAAGACTGAGCCCTGAGGTCAGTTAAACCCGCTTTTTATACTTTTTCCGCCCCCCTCTCTTTTTCTTTTTCCTACCACTCCCCCCTTGCACGGCTCCCGCAATAGCACTGGCAATGATAGGGAGGAGAATGGTAAAAATGCCATGCCCTTTCTGGCGCCGGAGTCCTCGATAGTACTTCATGCTTCAATAGACTTTACGAAAATGAAGTTTAAGCATGGATCTCCCATTTAAAAACCCTACAGGATCTCCTAAAGATGTCATGATGTGTATGTCAACAGTATCAAAATGTTTTTTACTCAGTTTCAAATATTCTGCTCGAATAGGTTCCCAGCGGGCTTGTTGGTTATCTTCCCGTTGCGTGTCACAAGGCACAACTCTCATTAATTTCAATTCATTAGACCCTACTATCTGAGGATCAATGATATCACAATACACATACATTGATTTCAGATTGTCATATAAATCGATATTGGCGTTAGCCAGATAATTCTCATTAATCCATTTGGTCATAGGGTCCTGGGGCAGAATGAGGCTGTCACTGGTCATGCCTAGCTTGAAGGCTAAGGTCTTAGGAAAACGAATGCAGAGAGGGGTTTCTCTTAATTTTTTCCCCTTAAATTGATACTCCACCCGATGATATTTAGTACAGTACACTAATTTCATTTTACCGATATTAGCCCCTAAGGTATTCCATAATTTACTCAGGGTTCTTTCTAAGCCTTCATTGATTTCTTCAATTAAACCTAAAGAGTTCGTGTAAGACCCGGGTCTAAAATGAATGCGAATAATTGTGGAGGGGAATAAACTATCTCCACCCTCATTGTAATGTTGCCACTGTGTTAAATTCCAAGGGACAAACACTTGTGTTTGAGCAAAAGTTAATTTCCCTAAAATCTCAGTGGTAAATCGACCCCATTTAAAAGTATTGGGATCTCGGATCAACGGTACATAAGGCTCTGGAATGAGCACGTCTACATAAGCTTCGGTCTGTGCAATGTTTTGTAAGGAAGTCGAGTACATCATTTCGGTTAAGGCCACTTCCCAATCTCCATCCGTTAAATCCAAGGCTTGAGGTAACAACGTTTTAAATTGAGCTCCTGTATTTTTAGGAAACGAGGCCTGAGAGCCATCGCTAATGAGCGTCATGTAAAACCCTTCACGTCCAGCCATGATTCCTTAAATGAGGAGAATAACACTAAGTCACTTCTATTTATACTTTATTAATACATACATTATAATACACAAAAGCTGAATTCCCAATGTAAACAGTACGTGACGTCACAATTAGCGGCGAGACAAGTTTTCTGACACCATGGGGCGTCGCATCACTAAGTAATCTCGACTACCCCAACAATCTGCGATACTATATCCTTTTTTCATGGCCTCTTGAAAATCACGGAGACACTGTTGATCCTTGTCAAACCATTTACTTTTCATCCAAGTCCAATCTGGTTCGTGTTGGCGTGATTTTAATGCCCAACAAGCTCTGACATTCCACCGATATTCTGTGTAATTTCCTAGTCTGGTGATATAAGGGGCTAATCCATGGGGTACGTGTAAACGCTTGTACAAGTACACAGGTTTGTCACGCGATTTTTGCTCATCATAATCCATTAAACACAGTAACTTATCTGAAAACCACATACTTTTCTTCTCTCCCTCAATTTTCCAGGCGTACTCTTTGCTAGCCATGGCGAACTGTGGGGCTGGAAGCGGGTCGCTCTTGTTTTATACCCCCCGCATGCATCTGCGGACTAGGCATGACGTAACCCACCAGAGAACTCAACGTGACCATCCAGAAATCGCGATTGGAATCCCCTAAGGCTAACATGACCACTGACGTAATGATGATGGTTAAACACATGAATAATTGCGCAAAATACACAATTTCGGCTCGAGGTACTTTTTCGCCTAAGAATTTCCATTGGGTGAGGGTAGAATGAGATTCGCTTGTGGAATCCATGAATCAAAACTAGGGGGATATCCTTTCCACCGGACTTTGACTTCTGAAATGACTTTTTTACCTACGCGCCGCTTTTTATACCCTAAGATCTCCGCCACTTCATACACATCATCTTTTTTATACACTTGTTGTAATTCTTGAGGATAAAAGGTCCCTTCTAATTCTTCCCCGTGATCATCTTGAATTCTATAGAGGTTTTGTTTAGGTACTTTTCTCGAAATGGTAAATAGTTCTGTAGTCCAATTAGGTAAATACCCCTTGTCAAAAGTGCGTTTAGCTTTACTAATGCGTACACGATCTCCTACATGTAAGGGGGGTGGTGAGACTGTGGTCTGTTGTCCGTACAACGTTTTCCATACGTGTAAGACATTCTTCTTATTCACTTGAGCTGGCGTTCTCTGAATACTGCGATGATAGGAATGATTGTAACCATAGACTAAATCAGGTAACACATCGACATACCGTCGTATTTTATGCCGTGTTAAATATTTCCACATCCGGGCTTTCAGAGTGCGTTGAAAACGTTCTACAATACTCGCTTTGATGTCTGTATTACGCGTGGTGAAAAAATGAATGTTTTTAAACGCTTGACGAAATGGTTTATTGGTAAATTCTTTGCCTTGATCCGATTGAATGCGGACAGGTCGCCGTCCGTCTCGGAAAATGGTTTGTAACCCTCGTATCATTTCAGACCCTGATTTTTGTTTTAAAGGCACCACCCAGGCATATTTAGATAACACATCAATGGCACACAATAAAAACGTATAGCCATCATTGTCTTTTTTCACAGTAGACACATCCGCTAAATCCAGTTGCCATTGTTCATCTATATCAGTCACTCGAGTTTGTTGTCTCTTAAATTTCCGACGTATGGGTTTATGTAAGGTATAAGTATCTTGTTCTTTCAGCCATTGACGAATCTGAGCTAGAGTAATCTTATGTCCTAATCGCCGCACGTGACGATATAAAGCTTGTACACCTCCATACCCTGTCTTAGGATTATAATACAAGTGTTGTAAGATCTGTTGTGTAGATTTCTTTAGGTGGGTAGGGATAACCATCCCGTGATATCTCGTGAAGTCTTTTTACCTTTTTTCTTCTTGTATTTAGGGGTGGAGGCTTTTAGAGGGGTTTCATACACAGAATGATCTTTATCAAATACACCCTCATCTATCAATTTAGGAGTACTGATTTTTCCTGGTTGGTCCATGGCTTTTATAACATCGCGATTAGTGATATACCCTTTAGGAACATTGGTTTCTTTTAAGGCTTGAGTAAAGTGATGTAATCCTGTAGGCGGATCCCGATATTTCAGGGGTTTTTGTCTCTGAGATTCACTGACTAAATCTACGATATTAGAATCAGGTATTTTCTGTCCTCGATAACTGATTTCTCCTTCCCCATTCCAAGTCAACACTTTAGATTTCTTCAGGTGATTTAATAATAACCCCGCTTTCTTTTGACCCGGTTTACTGACACTATTAATAATCTGTTCTTCTAACTCAGGGGTCTCAGGCGCGGTCACGTCAGGGGGTAGGTGAGAGCGGGGTCGAGGAGGGGGTGGAGGAGGAGGAGGAGGAGAAGTATTAGGGTGTCGAGCTTGTTGTAAATATTGGCGATAGCGGTGAAGTTCATGCCCATATAAAGCCACTTTTTCTTCCGGGGCTAAATCCTCGCGATGTTCAATGTTATCTAATTGATCCCGTAACCCTAGAGTGGTTTGAAATTCAGGAGGTTTAGGTAATTTTCCTTTCAGTTCATTTAACATGGCTTCAGGCACTAACACCATCTTACGACTCATGATTTAAGCAGTAAGGCTCGTCGTTTTTTCACAGGTTGAGGTTGCACAATGCGTCTCAAGATGTGTTTCAGAGGACAGAGTTGACGCTTCTGATGGGGGGTGAGTGGAATCACGCCTTTTAATACATTGTACACGACCTCACAAATCTTTAAAATACAATCATTTGAACAATGTTTTAAGATCTCTCTCTTTAAGGTCATCGAATACTGAGGAGTGGCTAGCGTTTGTAAGAGACATACATGAGGTCTTAATCGAGATTCACACTTCTTGGTGTGAGCCATGGTGCTGAAATGAAGGTCTGTGGACAGGTCTCCCCCTTTTTATAGCTTTTGTTTTTTTTAATCGGGCTAGAAACTGACCCCGTCCTTTGTGCACGGTTTCTTCATGATGATCACGACTACTTTTTAAATTAAATTGTAGAGGACAATACCCACATTTATATTTTTCTTTCGGTGGGGCACTGGTTAAGGGGGTAAAACGTGACAGACCCCCAAAGGCTTGACTAAAGCTAGGTAAGGCGGTATCCGGAGTTCTGGAACTGCCTATAGGACCCCGCATAGCTCGCTCCATTTTCTTTTGAGCTAATCCTTGTTTCAGATCAGTTAAGGTTTTGGTTTTCTTAGACAGTTTAGACAAGGGTATTTTGACCATCAGTTTAGGGGTTTTCTTCACGGGGGGAAATTTAGCAAAGCGTAAGAGATGGGAAGGGACAGGTTTGCTTTTAGGCCCGGGGGTCTTACGGTGAATGATCAGTTTAGGCACTTTTTTCGATTTTTTAGGGGGACTTTTCTTTTTTCTTTTCTTAGCTAGGTTTAAGAGGGATGCTGGTAACACGCGTGTTTTCCTGGGGGGTTTCCTTTTTCTTTTTTGTCTTGTTTCCCATTTGAATAAATGACGAATGATGGTGCCCCCTAAGAACCCGGCACCCCCACGTTTTAAAATAGCTTGTTTACGCTGTTCCTCATCCGCATGCTTATCGGCAATGATAGCTAAATCCTGCCGATGTCCTTGGATCAATTTCTGAGTGAGTTTATTGATGGGTAAGATTCCCCTTAATAAATTTTTAGCGCCCATAGCAAACCAATTCAGTAACGCTTTACGTCCTAATTCAATGAGCTGGGAGCGCTGCCCTGGATCTCGTTCATGCTGTAAACGGCGTAAGGTTTTGACTAATTTACTCTTAGGTGTGAGTCTACCCATGATGACAGGGGAGTGTCAACTGAAAGGGTGTAGGGTGAGGAACTATTATTTATACTCTAGGCATGTGCACGGCTAACGTGGAAAACAGCTGACTTCTTAATCTTAATTCATCGGGGGTCTGAGGACTTAAATCGACCAGTAAATACCCGTGAGGCTTATTGGTGGCTTCCTCATACGCCCCCCGTAAATAAGGCATTTGTAATTGTCGGCTTAAGACTTCAATCTGAGATTTATCTCTGGGATTTTTAAACAAGACCAGATAATGCGCATTTAAACTGATGGTTCTATGTTGCACAGCTCGATCAAATAGATTTTGGGTGATGTAAATGACACTGGTATTACGATGATGAGCTTTACGGGTAAACCAATCTACAATAGATTCTATGGCTTTACCCCCCATCATATCATCAAAAATGAGTAAATGCCGAGTGCTGAGATCCGCCACTAATTTCTCATCATCGGAAGGGATATTATGAATAAAGGTCACAGACTCTTTTAAAGATTCATAAGCGGGTTGCCATTCTCGATAACACCATACTATTTTTTCAGGTGGGGGTGAGATCCAGTGTGTGTTATGTACCAGTTGTTTCACAAATTCTGTTTTACCAGATTTAGAGGGACCGGCCACCACCATGGTAAATTCATGTTTCAATTGAAACGGAGCTAGTGTCTCGTACGTATACATCTTGTGAAATGAGACAACTTGGAAACTCACATACATATTTATTAACAAGAAAAAATACGAAAAGTTTCTTATACACTTTGTCTACAAATAGGACATTGTTCCAGTTCTGCTGCACACATAGCACAAGCACATAAATGTCCACACGGTAAAAAAGCAATTCTTAATTCTCGTTCTAAACAGATATGACATTTCTGAGTACAGTGAGGATTGCCATCGGCATTGAGGGTTAAATCACCCCAGTCTCGATCAGTGTCTTTGACTCTAGCATACGCGTTAAACACTTGTCGCACCCATTTGATACTTTTATTACTCAGCAGGTAGGCACAGTGGGGACTCCAATACGCATGTTCTATCCAGGGATTGTCTTGAGGTTCCCAGTGATTAAGACCTACGCCACAGTGAAAACAGCGCACCACATCCCCGAAGTCACGGTAATAGAATCCCGCTTCAGCAATAGTAGGTAACAACTGTTTTAAATGATCAGGGGCTTCTTTAAAGGACTGGTCTCGGTCCAGGACTCGAGCATAAGTGGTCACTATAGGATAGCGTAGTGATCCGCATTTCGTCATGGTGAGCGACTAAGGTTATGATTCTGATCCTTGTTTTTAATACCCATAGGGGAGAGTGTCATAATGACGTATACGTTGACGTTTATCATAGACCATTCGGTATTTTTTCACTAAGGGGAGAGTTCGCACCTGATGTTGACGTGTTCTTTGAATAAAGTGTGGGTAATACACTTGGACTTCCTCTTCCTGTCCTTTTAACATTTTTTCTAAAGTAGCCAGAGATACAATCTGAGAGGCTCGGTAATTCAGAGTCAATCCTTTGACTTTACACATGGATTGTCCCCCTTGGGTCTCGTAAGCATAATTTTTAGGCCCTCCCGACATGTATTTCACAATGCGGTCCCCATTTAATTCATCGGTCCACCCCCCTAAACTATTGAGGATAGTAGGATTAAATTGTCTCTCGTCGTGTTGATAAATGATACTGTCTGTATCAAAGTACAGGACACGATTTCCCAAGGGATATAAAGTCTCGTACAGATGTAAACGGGCATGAGCCGTGGTAAAACAAGCTAAGACCACGTTACCAAAAGGACAGTCTTCCAGAAATTCTTCTTTTTCTTGAAAATTAATTAACATCATATCTGTGTCAGGATGATCTCGATTTTCTAACAGCTCGACTCCTTTAATGTCTAACGTGGCATCTCGTAATTTTTCCTGTAATTCTTCTTCTTCAGTGAGATACTGCGTTTTGGTTAACTGTAAGCGTTGAGCAAATTTTCCCCATAGACAATTCAAAAAGAGTTTAGCAATAGTACGACGAATGGGATTTTTCTCAATATCAGGTAGACTCATCACAATCCCTTCCCGGCGCCGGATCTCATCCATGTAATCTTGTTTTTGTTGGTCGGTTTGACAATCCTTAGGAAATCCTGACGCTTCTTGTTTAATTTTCAAAAAGGTATCAATATACGATTGAAACAAGGTCTGACTACTCTGGGGAAAATGCCACACTTCATAAATGCGATCGAGGCGATAGCCGAGCTCTAGAGCTTTGTGTAATTCTAGGGTCACCCAGGTGCCTGTTAAACTGCGTTGTGCGTCAGGGTGAGGGCAGCGATCGTCAGGTCCTAAGTCGCCATGTTCGGCACAGGTTCGACATAAGGGAAACAGTAATTTTCCTCCCGTCTTATAAGGTAACACAGGGTGATACAGGCCTCGAGGGGGTAAAACACGACAATGAATCAGTCCAAAGTACTCTCTCACATCGGCGAAATGACTAGTAATCACTTGGGGGTGGCCGATAGGAAACGGTTTGTATTTCAGTACGTAAGGATATAGGGAACACACATCCACATATCGCATATCCCCCTCCTCGCAATACAAGCGCGTGGCATTCGTTCGTCCCCCGTATAAAGCATCTCGTGGATTTAAGGGGTCCTGAATATCTAAGGTGTGTAAATAGTCTTGTATAGGAGGATTCTGTTGCACTTGATGATCAAACTCGTGTTCCCAGATGCTGATCACTGTATAGCCTTGACCCTCTAAGTCACTGGCTCGTTTTAAAGTCTGTTCGTATAGGTCTTGATAGGTGTATTGAACTCGATGAGGGTGCGTTTCCGTGACTAAATTGGGATAACAATGAGGGCAACCATGCCAGTAACATCCATAAAATTCGTACACAATACGAGATTCCTCGTCGTACCCGTCTACGGTATAAGACCCTAAAGTGACTTCACCCCCGTTTTTGGCATGGCGTATGTTATGATGTTGATGTTCTAACCAGGCTAGCCATCGACAGGCTTTGGCTGAGTAACGACGGGCGGGGGCATACCCCAGATTAGGAATGATAGCAATGGTTTGTGGGGGCATGAATCCTCGTCGATAAGCTAGATTGGCTGTGCTAGCAAACGTAATGGATTCCTGAAACGGATCGACTGAGACCAGAGCAAAGAGAGTCGATTTAAATTGTGCACAACACCGCCTTAAAATGTCCACGTCTGAGATACAATAAGCGAGAAATTCTTTCTGAAAATCAAACACTTTGCCTTGTTGTTGATGGTACCAGGTATAGAAAGCGTCACGATTGGTGGTGGACATATCGTCAGGGTTATAGTACTGCGCAGGTGGATAAGGCCCTATATAGTTCTGGTTTTGTTCCGTATTAAAAAAGTGAGGAAAATAACCTTTCTTTAATTCTGTTAAACCGAAAGCAGCAGGCATCTTAGCCAGGGCAAAGGGAAGAAAATTGTAGGAATCAATAAATTTCACCCCCAATACTTCCATGTATAAGAGTTTACTCCCGTTGAGAATGACTGTGGGTTTGATACAAGCTGTGTGCACCAGATAATTTAAAATGAACTGACCATCGTATCCTTTGAAATTGTGCGCAATGACAATAGCTTCCTCGTGTTTGATTTTCACTGTCCCTTTTTCATTCGTCTGGGTTTGTAATAACCATTCCATAAACTGTTTTAAAGTGTCTGGTCCTTGAAAAATGAAACGGCGTTGCGCTCCAAACCCTTGACAGTATGGACACGGGATATGAATATCTAAAGTGTCACAATGTTGACACACGCGTTCGGCCACACAGAGGTTAGGGGTATGAATGCCATGTTCCTGGGTACATTCGAAATCGTAATAAATATACAGTTTTATATCCTGGCGGGATTTAGGTCTGGGTTTCTTTTGTACAAAGCAATGATGTGGCGTGTGAACGAGTGCCTTACAGATGTTGCAGCGTATTTGACCTCCACAGACGTGTCCTTTTAATAATTGCTTGGACATCCATTTCTGGCACTGGTGACATCGGCCCATTAAACTGCACACTGTGGTAGTGGTCTGGGGACTGTAGGGTTTTAAATGCGTCTGGTAACACGTCGCATTTCTGAACATGCCATGGCAATGAGGGCATTCGGTATAAGTACCGTCTGAGACACAGGGGGTCTCTGCTAAACAAAACGAACATCGATAAGGACAAACCGTACGATGCGCTTGGATGTGACTATAGCCCACATCACAGTCATCACAGTAATATTGATTGTCTGTGACTCCCGGCATGGATAAAATGGCATCGTAATGACCATTATCTAATAAAACGTTTAAACATGAACCGTTTCCCCGTCCTTTGTACAGAGGCTGTAATCGTAGTCGTTGTGTATTGACTTTGAATTGAAATATTTTCAATCGATATTCAGGGCTCAAGACGTGTTGTAATTTGTCCCACTCGTGAGGCCCACAAGGCTGATGAATATCACACCCTGCTTGTTGCATGAGAGACAGGGCTTGATGTTTTTGATCGAGCGAATCGTGATCTCCTTTTCTCATTCTTAACCATTTTTTCTTCCATTCGAGGTCTGGAGATTTTTGACTGTGACAACGCGCCACGACAATGGCTCGAGGGAGACAGAGGGAATCCTGGGGGTTGTGAATGCGCACGATCGCTCTCTTGGAGTTCTTGAATTTCTCCTTATCGAGGTAAAGATGTTTTGTCTTTTGACCACCACTCCCTTGAGGATATTTCACATGGAAAAAATCCAACTGAATTGACCCGTCCGTGATGATAAATTCTTTCTTGGATTGTTGTACGCTCTCGATTTTATTTAAAATTTTGTCCTCGTTGAGGTTTTTGGATTGAGTAAATTCTACCCAAATGTCAGAATCTAAAGAGGGGTGACGAATGTTGAGTCGTACATAATCATTGGGGTTACATTGCATTTTTTCTTTGACCTTTTTTAACATATCTCGAAATAAACGATGAATGAAATGGGTATTTTCTTTCTCGGGGAGAGGTTTAAAGCCAACATTGTAGACATTCTGTTGAACTTTGAATTTCCGTGATTGTCGAGAGCGATTTAATTGAACATGATAATACTCGGAAATGACTTTTTTCGGTCTACCTTGCCCCTGTTGTATTAATCGCTGCGCATTGTCTCTGCGGAGTTGTAATTCCCGTCCTCGTTGTAAATACAGCTGATGATTTAAATAGTTTAAGCGTTGTTCTATATATTTTTGTAAATCCATTCTTGGCTAAGACCTGGGACTAACTAATGACTATCTGAGAGATGTTTAGATTTTATACTCATTGTGACGTCATGACCATTGTGATGTAAAAACATAACATCATTTTGTTTTCACCAGTTTTATCTAAAGACAGAACATTTTTCAAATACAAGTTAAAAGAACAATGTAAACAAACATTTTTTCATTGTTAAAGGCATAATGTCCATACATTAGTCCAACAAATATGAGTTTTTAAAACAGGGTCCAACACCTTTTCTACTTCCCGAATCCTACGCTGAAACCGACAACGATCTGCAGCGACACTCATCCAAGGACTTTTCCGATCTTCGTCAGGTAAGTGATACACTTTGTTTTGATTTAAATTAAAAGTCACATATCGTCTATCGTGATGAATGTTTCTGTGGGGCTTTTGATGAATTGATTCGAAGGGTAAGCCTGCGTCTCCATAGGTTCTGATGATTGTTTGTTTCGGTCGTTTATTATTATCTGTAACATGAGAGTCAGATATTCCACCCGCAGATTCTCGATGTCTCCTGCTTGGTGGGGTTTGGTTCTTTTCATCTCTTCCGCCATGATTTCCATAAGTATAAATCCTGTCCATGAGACTTGATGTGCTATTAAATATCCACAGAATTCTTCAAAGTCCTGTACACTCATCCACAATAAATGGTCTTTTACGAAATATTCTAACACGCGATATATTACATCCTTTTTGGCGTCCCGAATATACTGAAAGGCCTGCTCACGAATTCGATCGCTGTGGTTACTTTCAGCCATAATCATGAAATAATGAAAAAAGTTTAGAGGTCCGTCCTTTATAAATAACACCGACGTTCCAGATACGTTGAATGTGTGACGTAGGTTCACGCATGCGCAGTTTCATTTTCCCGGAAACAATCCTGGTGGTATTTTCATAAAGTTTCTGAGGAAAATTTCCGTAGGGTGAGCATTGGGCTCCTTAGGTTGTTCTGATGACTTTTTGTTGATTAATTCCTTGTACATGGCGGTTAAATATTTCACCCGATGATTCTCAATGTCTCCAGTTTGCTGGGGTTTGGTTCGTTTCATCTCGTCGGCTATGATTTCCATTAACATAAATCCAAACCATGAGAGTTCACGCCCCATTAAATATTGACAGAATTCTTCAAAGTCTTGTACGCTCATCCAAAATACTTCGCCTTTAAAGAAAAATTCCATGAAGCGATATACACCACTGTTTTTTATGTCCTTAATATACTTTAAGGCCTCCTCAGGAATTGGCTCGGTATGATTACTCTCAGCCATGCTTATGAAATAATGAAAAAAAGTTAAGCGGTCCGTCCTTTATAAGCCACACAGTCGTCCCAGATACATCGGATCTGTGACGTATGTTCAGGCATGCGCAGTATCATTTCGTCTCCCATGAAATGTATTAACACTAAGGCCGTCGTGGCAGAATAATACTGCAATAAATACTGACAACAGTCTAAATACTGCTCCAAAGTTAGAGGAAATACCTTTGATCTTAATAAATCTTGTATAGGAGGTCCATCTATAATGATCTGTTGAATCCGGTCAGATACATTCCGCGGAACTTCTTTGATCTGTAAAGTATTTAATATATCGACAAGTTTTTGGGTTACATCCTTCACCTGTAAAGAGTCTATTTGATCAGTAAGCTGCTCCATGACTTTATTGATGACGAATCATATCCATGAATCCTCTTTGTAAATTGTCTATCATAATCACATTTATATTTTCCGTTTGTTCTGGTTGAATTTTCTTCAGTTCCTCCCCATATAAGTATATCATAATAAGACGTCCTGGGTTGGTGTTAATCGCTAACGAAAGAGCAATTCTATGAAACGTCTCAATATTTCCAATTTCATGTATCACTGATTGCACATAAGTTTTAGCAGTTTTAAACCAGTCTGAATTTTCAACACGTTGTACAAAATCTCTAATATAATGAACACCGTCTATCTTAACCGATCCACCCATACTGACTGAGGGACTGATTATGCGATGAGTCAGGTATTTTGAACACGTAGTGTCTAGACAGACGTAAGAACTACGCGTGACGTTTGGTTCTATTATGACGTCAGTCGATCGATACTGATTGGAAACAGCTTCAAGCCTTTACCGTAAACCCTTCGTATAAAACCCCTATAGAATAAGACCGTGCACTTAACCCCGTTAGGACAGTGCCGTGGACCAATGCCGTTGAGCAGTGCACTTGACCCCCCTATCTAGAACCGTGTATTTGACCCCCTTATCTAGAACCGTGCATTTGACCCCCCTATCTAGAACCGTGCATTTGACCTTTGACCCCCCTATCTAGGCGCCTTATACTACTGATGTAAAATGTTCGAGTCAGAAAGAAGCCATTGAATTCCGGATGATCTTTAAAGCGCATTTGAGAGCAAACTAATGCATCAGTAATGTTAAAAATTGTCAGTATTGTTATGATTTTTATTATTTTATCGATACGTGTTTTTAAAAAAAACCACTCGATTAAAATGTGCAAAACGATCTGTAAGGAAAACATATTTAATATCCTTCAGAATGAGCATCGGGCTCACCTATTTAGTGTCACGACGCAAGGGTCACTCCCACGTAAGTATGCGCGAAAGACTTTTCCTCCTTGCAAATAGGGTGCAATTTTCCCCTTGAAACCTTGCCCTTCTTCTGTCACTTTGTATACGAGTTTTCTGGTTGTTTTGACGCCTGAATTGTGTTTGTACCTATTAAACGGAACCTATACCGGGCCAATTTTAAAGAGTATATAAATCCGGAAACTGCTCTCCTTGTCGTATTTTTCAGGACTTTTAAAATTGAGGAGAATATAACCTAACCGTTGTATTTGTAATATTTGCAATCAAATGATTCGCGACTATATAATTGAGATTTCCAGACTTTAGAATGGACTTGAGACATTTTGAGCCAAAATGGTTTGTTACAAGAGAGCACAGCTTAAACAGAGATAGAGAAGGTCATGTTTCATTGAAATATGGGATGAGTGCCTTAAATAGATAGCAATTCTGTCAGACTTTTCTTTTTTCGTGAAAAGATGTCTGCCAAAAAGGGAGTTGAAAATGGCCGATTTCTGCTTTTCGTCTTTTTTGAGCACTTTTCCCCTTATTTTCAAGGAACTTGGACTGAAAACAATTAATCTTTCTTCATTCGCATTGTTGGCAACACATATCTTGTCGAAAAAATAAATTGTGACTGCAATGAAGCCGATTAAGTGAATTGGACATGTTTCGCATACTTTTTACCTAACAGGTACTTTGTATAAAAAGTGTATGGCAGTGAATTTGTTTTAAATATTAATTTATTTACCTATACTGTTTGTTTGTTTGTTTATAGCCGCCTGAGCAATTTTTCAGCTATCCATTACCGGTGACAGGGCTGCAAATTTAGGCCTATGCTCGGCACTCATGGCCTTTGAGCAGGGAGGGATCTTTATCGTGCCACACCTACTGCGACGCGGGACCTCGGTTTATACGGTCTCATCCGAAAGACCGGCACCCACGTCCCATAGTGGGATTCGAACCCCCGACTCAAGGATCATCAGATCTTTGAGCCCGACGCTCTAACCACTGCGCCACGCGGGCGGCTTTTACCTATACTAAATTGATATCAAGCTAAATAACCCAAACAACACTTACATTCTCAACAATATATAGGAAAATGTATGTATGTTAATGTTTAATGCCCCTTGGCCCCTTATTTAAAGGGACTGGCCTCTTAAAAAACTTGATATCGTTGAAAAGGTCTGAACATTATCTACAACTTTATTTCTATAATGTGTAGCAAAATATTCTTAGTTTTCAAGATGTAAAGCATATTCAATTTTAGGGGCCATCCCCTGAATTCCTTGAAGTAGCTTAGTGGTTAGAGCGTTCGCTTTGAAAACGGGAGGTCGTGAGTTCGAGCCCCGCTCGTGCCATGGCCGTGTCAAACCTAAGACGAAAAATAGGTAGTGATTATTGCTCCTTCGCCATACGCTCGACATTTAGATGTGAGAATCACAGGTCTTTTGGATATGACCTTAAAAACGGAGGTCCCGTGTCACGGTAGGCGTTGGCACGTTAAAGAACCCTCACTGCTACGGCCCTGAGCGCTAAGCATAGGTCTAAATTTGTGATACTTCACCTACAGCTGGTGACGTCTCAATATGTGTGAAAAATTCTCGACGGGACGTAAAACAAACAAACAATCAATCAATCAAACAATCCGTTGGAAAAGGAAGACCTTAATAATATGTGTTTCCCTTACCATCTGTGTATGTGTATGCCTTTTAAATCTTAGAATATGGCTTCCACACCACCGACCATGAATGCCGGGCCAGGACAGATTATAAATATTGATATGTTCAGCTCATAATAAACAATTAGGTGGTATAGAGACTAATTGGTTTAGATATCATAAGTTATAGATATTTTCTTTCATGATAGAAAAATTATGGCATCAAATCGTGAATTTTTCACATGACAAATGTCGGGTTCTTTTTTTTTTCCTAGTCGGTCTGTATGTGGCTACAGAACACCAACTTCCATGTCGCTTGTGTCATCATCAAATGTATCCTGCAATAGGAAATCAAAGATATCTTCCTCTGACGATGTCAGATCGTTTTCAAGATGTAAATATAAACGTTCGCTGTCTTGTTTCCATTGAAACGGAAACGAAACGTGTGGCCCCTGCACACTTTAGAAAACGCCGCGTTCGGGAACTAAATCATTGGCAGAAAAATAATGATCAATCTCAACAATTATTACATAATATTTATATTTAAATTTGAAGTGTTTATTTTAAATCTACCGATGTAGCATTCCCAACGTGTGCATGCCTTTGGCCCTCTCGCTATTTTACTATAGTGATTTCAAAGAAATACTTTGCCTCATATGAATGTTCATTCCAAGCACTGATTAAAATTCATAAAAAATATGTAGAGTCCCGTTGCTTTTATAACTCAAAATTTGGCTCCTTTACAACCTATTGCAGTTTCGCACTCAAATGCCACTACTTTAAAAATTATTACCTACCCTTATAATTTCCTGTGCCAAAAATACATTCTCTGCAATACTTCCTTAGCCCATTATTTATTTCAATCCATGACATTTTTGCTTTTAAATAAAAATTATATCATACCTCATTTCCACCAATCATGTAATATCTACTCGTTTTTACCTCCGCTCTTTCTTGGGTAAACTATATCCGGTGTAAACAATCTGGGGGTTTGCCACTCTTATGCCTATACTTTTATTGTGACCTACCTCAGAATTAGGCAAATTTGTATTTTTTATATACATCATACCTACCAGTGTACATGTGTGAAACTTGAGACCTGGAAGTTCAGTGTCATGAGATTTGTCACCATGTAAATGAGCTGCACCATCTATGGACAGTGACATTCTCAGGAACAAAAGACTCTGGCAATTTGGATGATATTGTGATCTGATTTTTCATTGTAATAAATAAAATGCTATGAAACTTACATGTTTTCGTTTTTCCTTATGTATGAAATGATTTCAAGGCATCATATTGACAATTTCTTCATAACGGTAGATTCTACCCTGATTTCAAGGAGAACCCACAAAATTGGTGAAAACTTAAGGAAAACTGCTAAATATGTAATTTCACAGAAGTCTAAACACCAAATTTTTGTGAGATTAAGAAAGAGATAGCATGTAGGAATCTAATGAATCTAGTGGTTCTTGATATGTTGCCCTTACTGCTGATGTAGGTGAGATACTCTTAATCCCCGATGTGCACTGACCTCGGAAGTGACATGCGACCTCGATTTTTGCGGTCTCATCCGAAGAATCGCCGTATTTAGTCGACTCTTACGATCCGGGTTGTTAGGATAGATCCTCAGTACTCCTTGCTTGTCGTAAGAGGCGACTAAATGGGTCGGTCCGTCGGTTGAGACCGTAAAAACCGATGTCCCGTGTCCAGGCGCGTAGCTGCCAAGTAAGCCCGTAAGCCCGGTGACCAAAAAAAAAAAAAAAAACGGAAACAAAATAAATCAATAAATACTCCAGTGGAAGAAAGATATATGTATGTAAGAGAAGAGATCTAGAGAGGGTGTGAAATTTAGATGATGTCAACTAAATTGATACATTCTACAATTTACATTACGCCATCGCATGACGTATCGCAATAAAAAGCTGGGTAGAAAATGTTGACATGGCGGGGAACAAGACAATCAATGATTTGTTTAAAATCATTATCTTCTCAGTCCGTGGTGCCAATCTCAGAGGAATCAAAGTTAGCAGATCAACAATCTTATAGGCCTACTGTTTCTTTTGAATCTACGTCCGCTGCACCTCCGTATCCCGATTTAGAAGATCCAAATATTGATACAAAAGCAAACATCACAAAGGCGGCCATTTTAATCACAGAATGGAAAAATTGTGCAAATACACATTCCCTACTAGGTGAGTTACACTCCTTAATAATATATGTCATTAAGAAATTCCTGGGGGGGGTTTTTATCGGACCGAAGTCGAGATGTTGTCAAAGGGGGGGGGGGGGGGGGGGATTATAATTTACTTTTCATGAAATATAGGGAGATGTTGGAAGAAAATTTGGGGGATGGCGATGGTTTATTAAATTACAGTTTGCCCAGGAATTCTACCGTATAGATTTCACCAAATCTATACAAAAGGTCAAAAATACATACAATGTTTAATTTACTAATGTAAAAATATACCCTGTCCCTCGAACACCCCCCCCTTCCCAGTCTTGATCAACGCACGTTAAACCTGAAAGTATTATTTACATGAGGGATACTTTATAAGTATACATGTGTATATTTCATGTCGATAGCAAATGACATGTACATACAAAAGTAAACAATTAGGTTGCCCCCCTCCAAAAGAAAATAATAATAAAATAAAAAAAAAAAAAATAAATAAATAAATAAAAAGACTTAAAGTCGTACAAAATTTTGCGAAATTGAACACAACTAAGCAGGAATGGAGAGAAGTAGTTGATATATACTTCTTTTTTATTATTTTGCACAGATTAATTGGGAAAAAACAACGCAAATTCAATTTCCGTTGGCTTGAGATTTACCCATGGATGCGCTACTCCAAATTAGATGACGCTGCCTACTGTGCTTCGTGTTTTATTTTTGGCCGCACTGAAGCCAAAGAAAAAACTTTCATAACACCTGTACAAGACCGGGCAAATATGTCTACGTATGTCACTCGACACTTGAAAGACGGCGCATAACACCATGTATTTGCGGCAATGGCTGATGATTTTTGTAGAATATACAGACAAGATAATAAGCCAATCACATTCAAGTTGTCTCTGATTGAAGAAGAAAATGTAAAAAAGAAACGACATATCCTTAAACGAATCACTGATGTGATTTTATTATGTGGGAAACAGAATATAGCACTTAGAAGTCACGATGGTAGTAAGAGCAACTTCATTGCAATTCTCCATGAAATCGTTAAAGAAGATGTAATCTTATCCGAACATCTCACCAACATCACTTCAAGGGAAAAATGCACTTCGCCAATCATTCAAAATGAAATCATTGCGATTCTTGGAAAACAAATACTGGACAAACTCGTGGACGATTGTAATGCAAGTGGACATTTCGCATTACTCGCAGATGAAACAACGGATAGATCCACAAAGGAACAGTTATCCATTTGTGTACGATTTATTGATGCAAAACCAGGTGAATTGAGGGAAGAATTCCTAGCATTTGAGGAAGCTGCAGATGGCACAACTGGGGAGGCTTTGGCTAATTTGATTCTGTCGTCATTGCGGAAGTATGGCATAAATATTAATAACATGCGAGCTCGGGGTTATGATGGAGCGGGCAATATGTCTGGGCGTCATCGTGGTGTACAAGCAAGAATTAAGGAGGTAGTCCCAGGGGCAAGCTATGTACATTGTAAATCACATTGCCTTAATCTGGCTATTGTACATAGTTGCAGAGAATAGTCAGTAAGAACAGTTATGAGCACTGTGCAGGATATTGCATTTGCGTTCGATTATTCAGTTAAAAGATTGAACGCTTTTGTTGATGAGCTTGAAGACGATCGTGACACCAAACAGCAAATGGATAAAAGAACTAAACTGCGAACTCTCTGTGAAACCCGCTTGCAATTCTCCATGAAAACCATTCCTGCAAGCATTTTCTGTAGTAGTTCATGCACTGGAACACCTCCAAGAAAAGGGAGACGACAAAGCCGGTCAGCATCTTAATGCCATTCTCTGGTGGGAGTTCATCATTGGGCTCGTTGTCTGTCAACACATCTTACAAGGCACAGTCTACTTGTCGACTTTCCTTCAAAATATAAATTGCAATCTGATAGAGGCAGCTAGGGAGAGTGAGGTTGTAATAACGATGTTTAGAAATGAAAGAGATGACCCTGCAGTATGGGATGCATTGTTTGAACAGGCGTCAGATTTGGCTGGCAAATTTGATATCCACCCATCTATGCCCAGAGTAGCAGCAAGAAAAACACACAGAGCAAATATTCCAGCCAACAACCCTAAGGAATACTGGAAACGTAGTCTGTACTTTCCGTTCATAGACCACATCATGCAGCAGTTGATAGACCGTTTGCTAAGTGGTGAAGAGAAAAACAGGTTTCTGGCACAGTACTTA
Source organism: Ostrea denselamellosa (assembly GCA_024699665.1). Taxonomy (NCBI): domain Eukaryota; kingdom Metazoa; phylum Mollusca; class Bivalvia; order Ostreida; family Ostreidae; genus Ostrea; species Ostrea denselamellosa. The sequence goes on along the minus strand of JAMZEH010000075.1, from coordinate 1,053,387 downwards.
GTCCCACGTTGTCTTGCTGAGCTTACTGATGATGGATCAGACCAGTTATTTACGACTTTCTCTAGAATTGTATTCGACAACGAACTCAGGAGGTGGAGAACAAAGTGGAACATAGCAAGCTCAAAAGCCTTCATCCCTACAGGACACCATTGAAGTCACCAACAAAGAGCTTTATCCATGTATCTGGACAATGTTGGCCATTCTGCTGACCATGCCTGTATCTACTGCGTCTGCTGAACGTTCCTTCAGCTCACTAAGAAGGGTTAAAACGTACTTACGAAGCACTATGGGTCAGGAAAGATTTTCATCCCTTTCTATTCTTCACATTCAAAGAGATGAAGAATTAGATACAGATAAAGTCGTTACCATTTTCTTATCATTAAAGAACAGATAATTGTAATGAAATGACATGAATTGAATAAAATGTCACCTGAAAAAAACTTTTTTTTCTTGAGTTGTTCTTATCTACCCTTCGTAGTTTATCTCCTCTTTTTTTCAGTTAACATGCATACATTGGGACATAAAGAATTGAAAAGGCAGCTGATTTAAAGACGGAATGCATTTTTGAAAATCATGTCTCTACAGAGATTCCTAAAGTCGTGATTAAACAATACTAATGTAGTCCATTACTGACCATATTTTGTTTTTTAAAAAAGAAGCATTTTAAATGCATTTTAGGGGGTCCTGATTTGCTAAAATCGTTTTCCGTCGGGGGGCTTCGCCGGTATGGGCTTGCACTTCAAAAAGGGCCAGCTATGCGCCTGGTGTCACAGCAAGTGTGGCACGTAAAAGATCCCTCCCTGCTCAAAGGCCATAAGCGCCGAGCATAGGCCTAAATTTTGTAGCCCTTCACCGGTTATGGTGACGTCTCTATATGAGTGAAAGATTCTCGAGTGGGATGTTAAACAATATACAATTAAACATAACCCACTCCATTAGTACTTTCAGTACTTTGATTCGATTAAACTGATTTAAAAAATCCGCGGCTAAAAATAGTTTCCTACGAAACTTATTATACTCATAAATTCTGATATGTTATTTGATATTTTATAGGAAGTGGTATAGAAATCACATATGATATTAGATTGAAATTCAGAGAGACGCATTTAAAAATTAAAACTGATCGCGCAAGAATATGTGAAACATTTTTTCTTAAAGGACTAGTTTCACCCAACAAGCAGCAGAGCGTGCGAGAGCGAGAGGAACGCGGAAGCTAAAAAAGAATATATTTTTGTTTAAAGAAGTTTGTTCAAGATAGGCTGTTTTTATACTGGATACACCACAAGAAGGAATCGTGCACAAGTAAGCTGTAAAATATGAATGATTTCACCGTCTTCTCTACAGTAATGAGTATTGTTCTCCAGAATTTCCTCTGAACTGGAACCAAGAAGGATCGACCAAAAATTTACCTTGTTTTGTATATTTGGTCAGTAAAGAAAGTAGTTACAGAATATTTGTATTTTATGGATCGCTGGGCCGGGCCCTGTCACGCATGATTGTTGTTATTTTTAATGGATTTATATAATATAGTAAAGTTTTCTTCTTCCCAATAATGGCCACCATCAACATGCTGATTATTTTGCCATATAATAAGATTCTTTAAAATCTCGCCATTTCAAAGCGAAATATTTACATTCATTGGGTCTTTTCACTTGTATTTCTATTGAAATTGACATTGGTTTCATCTGGGGCAATGAATGCCTGTCAGTTGGAAACTTGGTATCCGGTCTTTAGCATCACCCAATCCGCGTAAGAATATCTGCCTACCAGGAAGTACATTGTTGATGTACATAAAGGAAAATAACAAATTTGTTTAACAGTATGGATGCATAAATAAAATAATACAAATAAAAATATATAATTATAGCAAATAAAAGAAGCCCAGCTTTGAATTGTCATCAGATGACTTGTTATTTGTGCTTTTAAAATATTTTTATGGACTATTGTACCATTGGTGACGTCAACAGGGTGTGTTGGCTGTTCCTTTAAATTAGCTTACATATGTTTAGGATATGACATTTTACAATTTAATATTTTATACTTTGATTATTAATTCAAAAAACTACAAAACAATGTAAATACAAACAATAAAATGTCTTTTTTGGTGTTTCATTGGGTGATAGCTACTGTCATTGCAGTAAAAAATTTCATAAATCGCTTGCATTTTTATTGCAATGCTAGCTACTGTCATCACCCAATGAAACACCAACGAAAGCATTTTATTGTTTTAATGAATTTGTTATACATCCAATCAAGAATTTTTCACTCATATGAAGACGTTAGCAGTTGTTTTAGATGTAAAATATGCTCAGGGTGATTGTGGACATAACTCGCATCTGGTTTAATCAATTTACCTGTGAACAGGTAGTAATAAGATTTGTGAACTCTCTCTATATATATGTGTGTGAGAATAGGAAAAACATCTTTCGAGCCTAAAATACAGTTTTGTTATGGTTGATAATATTCAAATTCACTATCCTCTGTGATATGATAGGAAAGCACAAAGTGAAAGTCTGGAAATTCCATAAAGCACTGGGTAAATCTGAACACCTTTTGTATATAACGTAAAAAAAAAAAAATAAAATGGAGAGTTAACCTGACCTGTCATCTTTGTAAATAATATGATACCCTGTCACTGCAACAAGTTTTTTCAGCCCCCTCCCCCCCCCACCCCCCCCCCCCCCCCTGCATCTTGACCGAACCAAAATTGTCATCCTGTGCAAATACATCGGAAAAAGGGGGCAGCCGGAGCAGAACCCCACACTTTTCAGATAAAAATACTATCAATTATGCAACTACCTCTTTTACAAAACATTAGTTATGGAATAAATGTAACCAATTTCATTTAATTACATGTATATACCAATAAAGGTAAAAAAAAAAAATTGAAATATTTTCCACTTTGATATGTCTCCAACATCAACTTCATACGACACACAAAGTGTCTGTGGAAGTGTAAAATGTGTGCAATAGTGTCAGAAAGTAGTTGTCCAGTAGCGTGATCTCCATATTTTATTTTTAGGAGAGAAAATGACTGTTTCAGAATGTGTACAATAATATTTATTATAAAAGTTAAGGAAATGATTAAAAAATATATGTATTGAAAATTTAACACCCCCCCCCCCTTTCTTTTTTTTTTTTTCTTTTCTCTTTTTTTTTTTTTTTTCATTATGCATTCTAAATCAATGAGCATGTCAGCATGCTAGAAGTTTCTTTTTGAAATACATGTCTATATTGTAACATTATTTGAATAAAAATTGAAGTCTTTAGGCTATATGTTTATAATTTTACATGCAAATGAAAGCGAATTCATGCAGTACAATAATCGCACTCTCCAGATTTACCCTCCCTAGTTAAATTTTGGTAGGGTAAATCCAGAAAATTAGTATTGTGGTATAAAACATTGATTTGGCATAGTATATTAACATGGAATATACATTTTCAATATTTGATTTATTAAAACTGTAATATCATTGTTGTTAAAAGTTATTAATATAATACCTACTTCTTTTGATATTTTTATCACCACTGTCATAAGCAAAATTAAATGTCCCCCCTCCCCTTCAAATCGACAACAACATCAAATTAAAAGTCAGAGGTTATTTTATTGGCGTTGGTTAAAAAATTAAAAATCCTGTATTGTTTTACTACGTAGTTTAAAAAAAACCCATTAATGACATGTAATCCAAATGCATACAGAGGTTGTCATAATCTGTCTGGAATTACCTGAACATATCGTAGTGCTTATGGCTGTAACAGAGGGTTCTTTAACGTAGTGCTTACGGCTGTAACAGAGGGTTCTTTAACGTGCCAACGCATTAGAACTGCAACTCTTTGGACTGTTTATTTCAACTTTCAGTTGAAAATAAATAATCTAAAGTGTCGGTAAGCGCAATTCTGCGTTGCAGCCAATTTACGTAACTGACTTACAAAATTAAAATGTACTATACAGCAGATTTCCTACAAATGTCTCTTTGTAGCATTTTTAAGTCACAGGTCATAGGTGCTTGGGTCGCGGACAATGTTAATGAAGTCTATATTACTTATCGAGGAAATTTTAACTCTGATCCTGACATTTTTGTCCACTACAGTTTTAGTTTTTTCTAATTAATTATGCTTATTATACACTAATATGAACAGAAAATTTCAATTCATAAGCGTTTAAAAATTAAAAAAAATATAGTAAATGAAACAAGGCTTGCAATTATTTGTGATGCCCCTTCCGTAACCCATGAGAAGAATTCAGCCGCAAAAATCACTAATTCGCTGCTTACCATCAAAAAGCGAGACGTATCCAATTCCAAAAAATCCACTATAATCATCCATTTCCATTTACTACCAAAATTTGCAACATATGTATTTTTTCCAAGAACTTTTCCAGTGCTGTTCATGATGTATTTAATGTCAAATTTTAAAAAGACAATGAGGAATACAGAAAATGCACCATGCCATCCGGGATTCCTGATAGATTTTTTTATGAGTTCGGTAAAATTCAAAATGTCTGGCAGTATTTTACAGACTGTAAAAAAAAAAAAAAAAAAATTTTTCTCGGAAATAATTAAAGATAAATATCTTTTTATTAGTTTATTAGATAAATATTTCAATAAAACCCAATAAATAATTAAATGAATGCTTAAAAACATAGTAGTTTTTTCAAAATACGGATATTGCGGGTTCTTTTACACATGTAAGACTATTTCCTGTTTGAATTTAACATCCTCGATCATGTGGCCAATCAAATGGAATTGGACAGCTAAAAGAAAAGACACAGACAGAAAATGACCATGACTTTGACTATGAGACAGGCAGTGACTCTGACATTGAACAGACAGAAATTTAATGACAAATCCATTGCCCAAACTGATTGAAATGGAATAAATTTACAACTTTTCATTTATTTTTATTTAGCTTCTTGTAAAACAACAAATGTCCAGTAAATTTTACAATTGTCCGGTAAATTTTCAATATTTTTTAACTAGTTTCGGGGACTCTGGGAATACAAAGATGATTTTTACTGAACTACATGTGTATATCAATGTTAGACCGGAACTTGGACAGTTTAAATTATCAGTAGGTAGATGAAGTCTCTATATTGTTATGTGAGACCAGGAGTCCAGGCAGTAAATTAGCAGTAGATATATAAATTCTCTGTATTGTTACATTGGAAGAAGAAAGTGTCTATTCAAAGTAGTACATAAGATGAATTCTCTTTATTATTATTATTTTTTTTTTACAGGTGAAAATACTTGGATGTGGCATCATAAAGGGTGAGGAAAGGAAAACGTGTGGTAGTATAAACAGCTGTGTCATTAATTATTAAGATATCATGAATTTTAGAATGTTCAACTCCGCAGAACTGACAGCTTTCAGCGAGTTTTCATGATTTGTCATCAGGCGACTGTGTATCTGTAAATTTTTCATATGTTTTAACTCATCTGAGCTGAAAACTCAAGATAGTTTTTTGTCTGGCGTCTGTCTATCTGTCCTGAAACTTTTAACATTTTCAACTTCCTCTCCAGAACTTGTTGAATTTCAATCAAACTTGGCACAAATCATCTATGAGTGAAGAGATTCAGTTTTGTTGAAATAAAAAAGTCATGCTTCTGTCAAAATGGAGATAATGAAGAAAATATGAAAATAGGATGGGGTCATTTATAGAGATGCAACAATTTGCTGAGATGCATAGAAATCCGCGATCCTGTCAGCCAAATTGATTCTCATGTCACAACTAAGCAAATTCAGTTTGGTTCAACATAAAAGACTAAAATGTGTACAAGTTACATATTTACTTCCTTAATTTTCAACGGCACCTCTGCTTGGCTAGCAAACATCCAGTCAACACGTAGGTGCAAAATGGAGTAGCATAATGACAAACTAGTGTCCATAGATCCTCTCGAGTCGCTTAGATCTGAAGAATGGGAATAGTATAACAAAAGATTTTTAAAAAAATCACTGCTGGGGTTTTATTAATCCCAATGATCTGATGTTATCTTGTAATGAGTATCACAGAGTAGCTATATAATTTCTTGAATCAAAGCATTATATGCTTTTAAAATTTGTATTTAATTTCCAGATTCTCCCATTTCTAGCAGTTTCTCAAAGCCTTACGCTATTAGAATACAATTTGAAAAATTATGTCAATTTGATTTAGTCAAGAATGTTTGAAATAGTTTTTTATTATTATTTTGATACTTTAAATTTCACTAAAGTGTGGCCTTTATATTATCTATAGAGTTGAAAGATTAAAAGTAATTGTTGAATAACCAAATTACTCTTCAAATACAGTGAGCTTGTAAATTGAATTGAAAACAACTGAATCAGATACGTCAAAAATCGAAATTTGAGTCGAACCAGAAGTTGATGAATTGCTGCAGCGCTAGTCATTAAAAATAATTCTCAAGGACCACTCGGCCACGGAGGCCCCAATATCATTAATATTATTTTAATATTTGAAATTCCACTAAAGTGTGGCCTTCATATTATCTGTAGTGTTGAAAGATTAAAAGTAATTGTTGAATAACCCAGTTACTGTTCAAGTACAGTCAGCTTGTAAATTGAATTGAAAACAAGTGAATCAAATAGATGTCTGGAATTGAAATCAAATCAAATCCGGAAGTTTGTGAATTGCTGCAGCCCTAATCATTAATCAATAAACATTTTCTTAAAGACCTCCTTGTCCAAAGAGTTGAAGTTAACATTAAAGCTTTGAAACATAATGTGGATCTATTTAAGTTTGTTGAAAGTATGGCCTCTGGGAATAGAGTTGGATTACAGTTAGGAATCAAAGTTTTACATGTGCTTGTATTTTAAAAATCTTCTCAAGACAACAGAGCCTTGGTTAGTTGCGTTAATAGGCAAGGATACTGCGGTAGTGTAGATTCAGGTTTATTCAAATCATGGTCCCTGGGGGTAGGTTGGGACCACAGTACTGAAAAGGGGATGAAAGATTTGTATGGTAATATAAAGGAAAGATTTTCTTCTCATCAACAGTAGAGCCATGATTGGTCATAGTACTATAAAAAAAAAATACTGAAAGCAATTACATACTTAAATTTTTGATATATTCAAGTTTCACATCCCTTTTCCTACCTTTAATGGGGTGGACCTAAGGATGAGACTGCAAAAGTAAGGCCCTGTGTACAGCAGGTGTGGCACTATGAATTCCCTCCCAGCTTAAAGCCGTAAGTGCTGAGCATAGGCTTAATTTTGCCACCCTTCATCGGCAATGGTGACATCTCCGTATGAGAGGGATTTTACACAATACAGCCAATCAACCTTTACCAGGCCCTGGGCATCAGGGGCCCGTTTTACAAAAGGTCATAAGTCTTAAAATTAGTCATAAGACATAGCTTATGATGTACATCAGTTTTACAAAGATTTAGGATTTGTGACTTCCGATGAAATTCAGTCGTAAGTCTACATCTTGCCACTTTATTTATTACATTGCGTCACTTCCTCTGATAACTTCGTCACACAAAAGGTGGTTATGTGGATCAAACAAAAGTGACAGGTGTGTGTCAAAGATCCATTGAATTTACGTATTTCCACATAAACCATACCTTTTTCCAATGACTATATCAATCATATATATATATATATATATATATATATATATATATATATATATATTATGCATGATCATATTAGTCTTATTTCAACACACCCCTTCCCAAGCACTGCATACTGCATGACCAAACTTGTACATAAAACTTCACACATGGGTAATTCTTCAACTTGACCAACAAATGCTGTCCTTATACTTGTAAATTGAACATGGAATTTCTAACCATCAATCCCCTCTAGTTGGTAGATTTATACCTTATACCTATTATTAGTATTTACATGAAAAAGAAATGGTGTTGCATTTTTTTCAAATAAAATTGTGAGTAAATTTATTAATACCCTATAAACTTTCTCCAGTCTGCCCCATCAGCTATTAATAAACTGCAACGATTAATTTCTAACTGAAGAAGGGGAGTAGAAACTGTGATAGAGAAACATACATGCACATGAATGTGGAAAGAATTATATTTTGTGTGTGTCTCTCTCTTTCTCTTTCTCTCTCTCTCTCCACACGCTTTTTAGGACAGTGGTCATTTTTTAAAATGTATTTTCACATGGAAATAAAGATATATTGGGCAACTGCTCCAACACCCTTCAATTTGATAGCATGATAGCGTCAAGTTTCGCATGGTATCTATAATCATTTCACAACCTCATGCACTGAAGAGTTCCCATACGACTTGTGACAAAAGCAGTTACAATTTATGATTATGATACGTTTTGTAAAACGGTCCTACAATATACCGTAAGTTCTTCAATTTTATGACTTCGGACTCAAGATTTGTGACTTTTTGTGAAATGCAGTCCAGACACTTTGGGCGTTTCAAAGACTGCTCTTCCATTTACTCTTTCTGCTGAATATTTTTCAATACAGTAAGAATACTGCATACTAGGACATGATGAACTCTGTACTTTTTGTTTTCACAGGTGATAACAGCTAGATATATCAGCTTCACGAAGACAGAAGAACGGAAAACAGACGGTGGTAACAGTTGTAACATTGATATAAAAATATTATGATCTCAGAAAAGGTTTTATACGTTTAAACTTAAGCTGAGTTTTTATGATCACAAAACAAATGTAAAGCACACAGCTGAGTTAACTCAGGTGACCTGCTGCAATTGGTCTGCATCCGTTGTCGTCCGTTGTGCATTATTCGATAACAATTGAACATTTTTATCTTCTACTTGATAACTGCTATTTCAATTCTTTTCAAATAAGGTATATAGCATATCTGGGACAAGGGGGACATAAATAGTACATTTAAGGAACTTTAGGCTAAGTGCCACATAAGTTTGATCTACATAAGACACTGAAGGTCATGGTAGTGAGGGATTTATCATGCTACCTCCTACTGTGACCTATGACCTCAGTTTTGTGGTCACATCCAAAAGCATGTGATTTTCACATGTGATTATTAGTGTTTGGTGGAGAAAAAGTTCACGACCTATGCTGTTACGTTGCTTATCTTAGTCATACATGGACATTCTGAATTAGTATTCAAGATATAGATGTGTCAACAAAAAGCACAGGTCAAGTTTGTATTTGGGTAAAGTAAAAGTATTTTGGCAGAGTCATGTCCTTTGGATTTAGAAAATTCCAAACAATGCTGTCTCCACTCATTATCTCAGTCATACTTTGACATTTTGAAAATGTACTTTGGGATTTTTGATATGAGTATACAGTGTTTTTGACCAACAGTAAATATACATTGTGCACCACTCCACATTGACTCAGACTCTGACAAACATTGTACACCACTCCACATTAACTCAGACTCTGACAAACATTGTACACCACTCCACATTGACTCAGACTCTGACAAACATTGTACACCACTCCACATTGACTCAGACTCTGACAAACATTGTACACCACTCCACATTGACTCAGACTCTGACAAACATTGTACACCACTCCACATTAACTCAGACACTGACAAACATTGTACACCACTCCACATTGACTCAGACTCTGACAAACATTGTACACCACTCCACATTGACTCAGACTCTGACAAACATTGTACACCACTCCACATTAACTCAGACTCTGACAAACATTGTACACCACTCCACATTGACTCAGACTCTGACAAACATTGTACACCACTCCACATTGACTCAGACACTGACAAACATTGTACACCACTCCACATTGACTCAGACTCTGACAAACATTGTACACCACTCCACATTGACTCAGACTCTGACAAACATTGTACACCACTCCACATTAACTCAGACACTGACAAACATTGTACACCACTCCACATTGACTCAGACACTGACAAACATTGTACACCACTCCACATTGACTCAGACACTGACAAACATTGTACACCACTCCACATTGACTCAGACACTGACAAACATTGTACACCACTCCACATTGACTCAGACTCTGACAAACATTGTATACCACTCCACATTAACTCAGACTCTGACAAACATTGTACACCATTCCACATTAACTCAGACTCTGACAAACATTGTACACCACTCCACATTAACTCAGACTCTGACAAACATTGTACACCACTCCACATTAACTCAGACTGACAAACATTGTACACCATTCCACATTAACTCAGACTCTGACAAACATTGTACACCACTCCACATTAACTCAGACTCTGACAAACATTGTACACCACTCCACATTGACTCAGACACTGACAAACATTGTACACCACTCCACATTGACTCAGACACTGACAAACATTGTACACCACTCCACATTAACTCAGACTCTGACAAACATTGTACACCACTTCACATTAACTCAGACTCTGACAAACATTGTACACCATTCCACATTAACTCAGACTCTGACAAACATTGTACACCACTCCACATTAACTCAGACTCTGACAAACATTGTACACCACTCCACATTAACTCAGACTGACAAACATTGTACACCATTCCACATTAACTCAGACTCTGACAAACATTGTACACCACTCCACATTAACTCAGACTCTGACAAACATTGTACACCACTCCACATTGACTCAGACTCTGACAAACATTGTACACCACTCCACATTAACTCAGACTCTGACAAACATTGTGCACCACTCCACATTGACTCAGACACTGACAAACATTGTAAACCACTTCACATCCCTCTGCGTTGACTCAGACTCAAACATTGTTCATCCCTCCACATTAACTCAAACGTAAACATTGTATAGACCCTGAAACATACTATTACACCATTTCGCCTGTTAGTCATTGTTAGGTAATATGGCTATCCAAAACTCGCACGTCAGTCATTGTTAGGTAACATGGCGATAGGTCAAAGTGGAAGGAGACCATTGCTCTTGGTTTGACACAATATTATCAAGTTGTACAGGTGTAAATAGGTGGACAGTTCCACAGCTGAAATTTGTAAAAGCTTACTAATTACCAATTAATGAAGACACGACGGAGAATATTTTTATTTTGGGTTAAACGACAAATTTTACTTTCACCAAGATTGTGAATGGAAATCAATATACTGAAGTAGGAAATACGTGAAAATGGATCATTCAATTTGAAAGCAGAAGATAAATAAAGTAAGATTTTTTGTTTTGGTCAATAGGGAATTGAGCGATGTGGCAACTTGTTTAATGTAGATGCACCGAATAGGTACCATAATGTGTGCCATCAATTAACATGCAAGTCATGAAAATCATTGAACCCCTGTTGAATTTAAATGCAAAATGAATATTTTTTTTATTTAAAACATTTATTATCAAAGATTTTTAACTGAAAATTTTTAATTATTTTTGTTATATTAAATTGAATGTGCATGTATTGATCTATTAATTTTGGTTACGTTTATTCTGAATATGCATATGATAAAAAATTCAAACGGTTTAACATGTTATATGCATTGTAATGTACATTCAAATAGCTATGAGTCGTTGATTGAAGTTTATAAAAAATACATGTACAAACTGAATTCTTCTTTAAAATTACCTCTGCATTAATCAAATGATATTTAGTTAACGACAGCAATTTTATGTATTGAAATTGAATCTGAAATGATGCAATTCGATTTCAAATTGATAAGTTGTTTTCTAAATACTACATTACATACATTTAAATATACCCCTGTTGAATTAAAATCATGTTTAGGTATGTATTAATTTACATCCATCCTCTTTCATTCCATTTTAAAATACTCATAATTTTCAATAAAATATTCTCATAATTTTCAATAAACTTATTTTGGCATGAAATTTCTCGCTATCCCGCAATGAAGGTACTGAAGATGTCCAAAATGCAGAATTGGAAATTGAGGCCAAACTGTTCATTGCCATTTTGGACCAAAGCATTGCATTCTTGATGAGAACCTTTCTGTTCAGTGTTTGTTCCCCAAACTAAAGCGTTCGTTCCCAAATCATTCACCATTCCGCTGGTGTAAGTAGTTTGCTTCAGTGTCTGTACATTATTCCATGTTTGACTCAAACTCTGAACAAAGATTGACATCACTACATACTGATTCCAACTCTTAACAAATATTGAGCATCACTCCATATTGACCCAATGTCTTAACAAAGATTGAACATTGCTCCATATTGACCCAATCTCTTAACAAAGATTGAACATTGCTCCATATTGACCCAATCTCTTAACAAAGATTGAACATTGCTCCATATTGACCCAATCTCTTAACAAAGATTGAACATTGCTTATGGAGCAAACTCTTAACAATTATTGAGCATTACTCCATATTGAATCAACCTCTTGACATCTCTTCACTTTGACTTGAACTCTAGGAAACGCTGTACATGTGCCAACAATAATTGAAATTTATGTTAATCTGTAACTGTCACATATACCGGTATAATAGAATCAGGAAATTACTAATAGCTTTGATTACTTTTGACAGAATTCCCAGGACATCTGTTTGAAAGAGAAAAAGGAAGATAAAAACAGAGTAGTTATATAAAGGTTTTTTTGTTATATCCATATTTTACTTTTCTATGCGACACTCGGTATGACTGACATCGAGTATTTTACATATAAAGGAAACCATCAATATATAATAGCAACTTAGCGTATTTTCTGATTAGGTAACCTGAATATTTCAGGAAACAAATTGCATTTGTTTTTCGTCCATCCATCGTCGTGTGTCATCTGTTAAAAATGTTTGAATTGAAGGAGGCATTCTTGGTTCAAGGGGACAGAAATTATAAATTTTTGGATTCTAGAACCCCTGTGGTTTTAGCGGTAGTACTAAAATGAAATTGCCAAAACTTATCAATATTTTTAATAAAAACACATCTGTAAGAAAAACTAAATGAATAGTAGTTAAAGTAGGAAGGCCTACACCAAAATTGTGAATTTCATGATCCCTGGGATCAAGGTTCTGACTCCAGGATGGAACCCAGTTGGCATCTGTAGTGTTTGTGTAAAGCATTTAAGTACATGTAACATCTTCTTTAATAGTAGTGAATTGTGATACAAAATTGAAACTCCCTGAATATTTAAAAGAAGCAGGTGACCTTTTGCCAATATTGTAAAATTCTTGATCCCAGGGGTAGGTGTTTAAGTACTAGGATGGGGCCAAAGCTCATCTTGTTTTGAACTGTTGCTGAATGATTGGTTGATTGATTATGCATTGTTTAACGTCCCATTCGAGAATCTTGCACTCATATGGAGACGTCACCATTGCCGGTGAAGGACTGCAAATTTAGGCCTATGCTCAGCGCTTATGGCCTTTGAGCAGGGAGGGATCTTTTACGTGCCAAACCTTCTGAGACACGGGACCTCGGTTTTTGCGGTCTCATCCGAAGAACTGCCTCATTTAGTCGCCTCTTACAACAAGCAAGGGGTACTGAGGATCTGTTCTTACAACCCAGATCCCCACGGGTTTGTTGCTGAATGAAGTGAAGATAACAAATTCTATAAAGAATAAAAAATCAAGTTTAGGGCAAACACACACCCCTGGACATACTAGAGGGTTATCAGGTGCCTAGATGGATTAAGCATCCTGGTGACTGTTCACACCCACCATGAGCCTTACATCTTGATCAGATAAACAGAGTAATCCATAGTCCAAATTAGTATGCAAAGAACGGCATAGAACAGAATATTATAAGGATCATGGAATTTATGAAGTACTGATTTTAAATGAGAAACCCCTGTAACATCTACTCATTTGTCAGTAGCCTTAGGATTAAGCTTTGATGTGCAGAACAGGTGAATTATGTCTCTCCTCTTCTAGGAGGAGACATATTGCTTTGTACTATTGTCCGTCAGTCTGTCCGTCTGTCACAAACTATCCTGCTATATGGCTCATTGGATAGACTTTAAACTTGGTGTAATGCATTATTGCCAATTGTAGATGTGCACATTGTCAGGATGGGAAGATCCAATTATTTTCCTAAATGTTACAGTGAATGTCAGAAGGGTGGAGGGTGTAAATTAGCTTATGAACACTTCTTCTATATAGCTTATCAAAGTTCATAATGTCCATGTTCCTGCTCATGTTTTCTCCTCCATACCATGTAGTACATGAGGGGAGGAGATTTAATTTGGTGCACTTTCAATTTGGGGAGACATTTGTTTTTCACAAAAATAATCTCTAGTTATTATAGATCCTATAGCCTGTGGACCTAGTGATACTTTTCACTAATTTTCAGGTGCATTATTTAAAATCTTTTTTGTTTACTCCTTAGCATCAAACAATCAAAGATGTCAGATAGTGATACCGTTTTGTTTTGTTTGTTTGCTTTACATCATTTCAAACAATTCTCATTCATACATGTCCTTAGACATCACCAGCTGTACATGAAATGGACTGTGTCAGTGAGGATTCTGTAACATGCTGACAGCTTTCCTGACACAGCACCTCCGCTTTTAAGGTCATATCCAAATAACCTGTAACTGTTACAACTTAAGAGTGTTTAAAAAAAAGCTATCACTGCCTATCTTTACATCTTTGGTCTGAAGTGACCATGACACGAATGGGGCTGAACCTCACAACCTCCCTGTCACAATCTGGCCTCCTGGTCACAAAGAGAATGTTTCCCACCAAGCTACCATGATCGTTAATAGTGACAATGAGGAGTAAAGTCTTCACCATTCATAGTCTTGGGTCAGGGACATGGGTATTAAGACAGGGCTGTATGGCTTGTATATTAAATATGCAGTAATTCTTCAGTAATATTCTTGTACACTTATAAACACCTGTTATGAAGATAAAATTTGTATTCTTGAAAATCTATTTTTTTACCCCTGAATATATCTATCAAACAAAATGAAGTTCAGAGTATTAGCCCCTGCAGATAAGGTTTAGTTGGTATATAAGAATCACCGTCTGTCTGTCTACACATCCATCTTCTGTCCATCCCTCCCCCTTTACATCTAGTGTACAGCTTTGTAACAAGAAAATATTAAAAAGTGATACTTGTGTCAAAGATGGCATATAAACAGAGATGTGATCATTGATCACATGATGTGAAGCTCATTCTGTTCATGTTTTGTTCTTGATTTTTTCAGGTTCATACTGAACTCCCATGAGATCCTGCATCATTGAAAAAAGAAAGTTGATATCAAAGTGGTAATGGTTCCTATATACACCTACACAGCACTGTGTCTGTGGATTTTGATTTTAATGAAACAGTTTTTGGGCTGTCTGTCTGCTACTCGCTTTAACCTTAAATTGATTAAGGAATGAAGCTATTTTTTACCTACATTATACGATATAATGTAACTTGGAGTAGTTTATGCTTTATAATCCACGAAGCTGATTATATGAAGCGTAAACTGCACCAAATTAGATTATATTGCATAACATGGGTCAAAATTAGCTTCATTCCTTATGATTTAATACCAAAAGACAAACTTGTACTGTAGAAGATGTAGTTTACCACAAGCATTCTGAGTGTATTGTAGACAATACAAAGTCCCCTATCTCCATCTAGTGTGGAGAAAAGTTTGGAAAACTGATCTTGCAATTCATCAAGGGGCATAATTCAGTCAAAAGTAGGTCAAGCATAATGAAACTCAAACGTGATTTGTAACGACTCAAGACAAAGTCATATAAAATTTCAGTTGAATATCTTCATTCAGTGTGGAGAAAAGTCCAGAAAACTGATTTAGAATAACAGACAGACATACAGAGGGTAAACTAATAGTCCCCTTCCACAAAGATGGTAGGGGACTAAAAATATAAAGAAATAAGATGTAAAGAAACTCTGATAAATTAAGAAATTACCTGCACCGCGGAAGGATTCACCTAGTAACATCCCAACAAAGTGTCAGTCGTGAAGGATCGTCCTAAAACTGGAGGATGTACTTTATTTATCAAAATATTTGAAAAAGTAAGGTTGGATTTTCAACAAATCTTCAGAACAGAAGATTTGTGTAGGTAATCTATGTCTTAATGTCGCATAAAGTTTAAATCTGACATCGCTCTAAATACTTCATGTAGCAGAAGGTGCAATATAATTTACGATTTTTGATTTTTTAACAATTTTAAGCCACATTATAATGTATCATAGCATGAAGCATCATCACCAATTAAATCAGACACATTAAAATATGTAAGCAATTCACATATGGCGATCCACTTTGTCAGTCAATGTGATGTGATGTCATCTGGTTCATTTTGCAAGGCATGATTCAGTTTTATAATTTGGTTGGGGGGATCAAACAACCCCCCAGGTGAAAATAAGAATGTGTTCTCAGGCCAGTTTCCAATATTTGATGCAGGGTTTTTTTTTATTGGGAATAAGAATGACGTTAGAGGCTTGTCTCATTTTTTAAAAATGATGTCAAACATATACCAAGACTTGTGTACGTAAAATAACAACTCGCTGAAGATTTATTGATCGCTTATTTCTTGGCTGCTTCATTGGTAGCTACATTGCAGTGTTTTTCCTTGGGCTGCTGGTAAAGGCTTAACAGGCTCTGGACATAATGTATCAAATAAGTTTTTGTCAGAAGTGCAAGAAAAAGATTTGTATAAACACCCAAAACTAAAATACAGCTTTGTAATGCTAGACTTGCAAGTCAGATTTCACTGTGAAAAATCTTATCCAGGAGAGACAGTATCTTACATACACAAGCTCCAGTGATGTCATCTGGCTCAAATCCACAATAGTATTGATAGAGATTCTAGAGATATTCTTTGTTATTGTTGATAGAATTATGATATTGTACACGAATCTCAAAACCCCACTATAATATTCAACGGAAGAACAGTTGTAGAGCCAGCCCTTGACATATTTGAACAGATCCCAGAGAAAAAAGATTGTCACCATTTTGACAACATATAACTTAGATCTATGTACCAAAATGCTTAGTATTTATCTGTCTTGCCTTTCAAATGTTTCTCAGTCTAAGTATTAAAATTCTAAAATTAGAATCCAAAATAAGTTTTTCTGTAATAACACCACATCACACTGGGATTTTTTTTTATTAAAACGGCAATAAAGTTAGCCACACAGCACCATTTGAGTATGCACGGGAGAGCCTGAATTCCAGACATTTTATATGGCCTTATATACTTACAAGAGTTGATTGATATGTTGTAAGCCTTGTATTGAAGGAGTTGAGCATCAATGTCCTTTTCCACCCCGTGTACCAAAAGATTGATCATTTACAAACATTGAATGTAGCCATACGTGTCAGAAATACATGTGTTGTGAAAAATTGATATTGTATTTAGGTTCATAATGTATTAACTTCATGAGTTGAACATATTGATATGAAATTTGTCTCTTGTCTGTTTGTCATCCTTTGTAGCTGTTTTTAAATTTCTTCCTGCAGCATCAGTTTTGATCAGAGTATCCTTCAGTAGAGGGAATTCAACATTCATCAAAATCTCACTTCCTGGTTTGACAAAGGTTACGACAACTGAAAAGTCACGGTATATATAGGTTTGCATATTATTTTGTACCAAAAAATTTTTGAATATTTAATGGAAGATATACAATGATACATTTATTGACTATGTCCAAGAATGATGTCTGTTTTGTTTGATTCAGGAATGAATCTGTTGCCTGAAGCCACAGGCACCGTATCGTTCAAAGATCAAACTAAACTGTTGTTGTCCAAGGACATTTTTAAGTCACCCGAATCATCCAGGTGACCTATTGCTATTGGTGTGCATCCAACGTCGTGCATTTACAATTGGGCCTTGTTAACTTCTGCTGGAAAACTACCAAATCCATTTATTTTTTCAATTATATTATGAAACATCTTTGTGACCAAAGGACATTAATTGTAAATATCTGGAGTCATGTACCCCTTGGGTCTAGAGGGTCTAGAGTCTAAGGGGACAGGACAGAAAATGCTAAAAATTAACCAATATTCAAAAATCCCCTCCTATACAGTGGCACATCTGCATTGAAAACTAAATGCTTAGTCATGTAGAGCAGAAAGGCTTCTACCATTCATGATCCCCTGGGTAGAGTTTCTGATTCCAGGGTGGGGCTACACTCGGCATATAATATTTGCTTGAAACGTTTCAATAACATATTCTTGAATGCTATGAATATTACCTTGAAACTAGATACATATTTGGAAGAAACCCTTCACCAAAGTTGTAAATTTCATTATCTCGGGGGTCTTGTTTTGACCGAGAAGGCCTGTAAGCCTCTTGTTTTGTAGACTTTAAGTGTTGTCTGCGTCTTATCAAACCCTTTGTTTGTCACTCACCATTACAGGTTTTCTCTAAGAGTTGATGACCCTTATTGATTTTACCCCATGGTGATCCGAGTTGTTAGAATAAATCCTCAGTACCCCTTGCTTGTCGTAAGAGGCGACTAAATGAGGCGGTCCTTCGGATGAGACGGCAGAAACCGATGTCCTGTGTCACAGCAGGTGATTTAAAGGTCACAAGGTCATAGATCAAACTGGACATAGTAAGACATATTTTTTCTTACTATTCTATCCATTTTAAGCATTGTGGCACATAAAGTATCTACAGAACGTCTCCCACCATCTCTGTCCGCAGCCACAACTCTCACCTCAGCTCAAGAAAACCATCTGTTCTCTCCTTCTTCATTGTTTTTCTCCATGCAGTTTTAGGTCTTCCATACTAAGATATTGACTGCTCAATAAATAGAGATTGGGGTTATATCTCTACCCTAAAATTATTTTGAACAATAGAGGGGGGGGGGGGGGTGGGTGGGTGGGCATTATTTTGGAGATGACGCTGGTAATTAACCGCTGCATTGATAGTAAAAAATGAGCCATTGTTTTCAGTGTTTTAATATATTATCTATGAATTTAATAAAGATTGTGATCAGAATTCAAAATGTGTCCTTGTCTTAGAATGAAGATCAAGAAAATAAAATATGCTTTATTTCCTACTGACCTACCCTAAATAGTGGAAACAGAACAGTTTATAATTTTGGCCTAAACATTCAAGAAATCTACTTGTCAAAAGAAGGCCAATCTATGAATTATGTAGATCAATTGAATGTATTAATTATTTTGTGTTGATATTTAAAATGATGTACAGCTTGGAGTATAAAAAAAATGACTT
This sequence comes from Ostrea denselamellosa, assembly GCA_024699665.1. Lineage (NCBI taxonomy): Eukaryota > Metazoa > Mollusca > Bivalvia > Ostreida > Ostreidae > Ostrea > Ostrea denselamellosa. The sequence goes on along the minus strand of JAMZEH010000075.1, from coordinate 1,034,328 downwards.
AATGTTAATGCTTGCTATATTTTACATGTACATGCTTTAATCTAAAACTGTGTGTTTAATTTCTACAGACTGTGTTCCTAGAGACCCAGACCCTCCACATCATGAACACACTAGGACTCAGCACTCAGCTAAAAGTACGAACATGTTCTCAATGTCAGGGGGACACTGAATTTTACTGTAACACATGTAAGCGTGATCTGTGTTTACAGTGTAAGGAGAGACATGTCTTTGATTTAAATACGATATACCATAATGTCGTGATTTACCGTGAGAAGTTTAACTACATCCCCAGACAAGAGATCTGTGTCAGACATCCAGACAGGATCTACGAAATGTTCTGTCAGTCGTGTGAACTTTCTGTCTGTTTTCGATGTTTAGAACACAGAAAACACCAAATACTGGACATTAGAACAGCGTATGAAACGAAGCGACGACAACACAGAGAAATCATTGACAACATCAGAAGTGAGACTCTCTATAAATGTCATGTTCTCCTGGCAGGAATCCAAACTGATATCAAAACCTGTCCCCCACAAATGTGTCACCGTCAATCACAGATGTCAACAAAAGCCCAGAGACTGAAGGATCTGATTGACACTGTGGTATGTGATGTTAAAACAAAATACCGAGGTTTACTGATTGATAGAATACAACAACAGAAGAGAAAAATGAACAGACACCTGACCCACATACAGAACTATGAAGACAGATATGAACAATCAGCAAACAGAGCGGTACAATTCCTCTTGTTTATAAAGACCAGTCCTGTCCCCCAGATAAAGAACAGTCCTAGTCAGTTATTGAAAGTCATCACAGAAATCCAAATGACAACAGGAAAACGACAAGTAGGAATAGACGAGTGTCTGAAACTGATGTCCACACCTGTAAAACACGCGTCTTTCTGTGTGACAGGTGTTAGTTGTGTGTATCACATATCTCGTGTGATGTCAGACCGGGTCTGGGTCAGTGATAAAAACAATCTCATCTTGACAGACACAACAGGAGTCACTATACACCGTGTGACAGATATATCACCAGTATGGTCTACAGGAAAACACACAGTGAACAGTTGTGGTGAACTGATTTATATAGACAGGAAATATAACATCAACAAACTGTCTACAGACAATAGAAAAATCACCACACTGTTAAAGAGACCATCACCATGGAGACCACACTGTGTGTACTGCTCCCCCACCACAGGAGATCTGATGGTCGGGATGTATAACTATGATACAGATACAGGCAAGGTAACCCTGTACAACAGTACATTACAACACATCCTGACCATACAACACGACAACAACAGTCACACGTTGTATAGGGATCCTAGTTATATCACAGAGAATAAGAACGGTGATATTATTGTGTCTGACTTGTCACATGTAGTGGTGACAGAGCGCGGGGGAAGACATCGATTCTCCTACACAGGACATCCATCAGGATCATTACTATGGCCACGTGGAATCTGTACAGACGCGCTGTCACACATCCTGGTGTATGATGTTAACACAGTACAGATGATTGACAAGGACGGTCACTTCCTGTCTGTGTTACTGACATCACAACACGGGGTATACACACCACACAGCCTGAACTATGATGATAAAACTCACCTTCTCTGGCTCACATCATGGAACAACAACACAGTGTCTGTATATAGATATATACAGAGGAAGTACTCTCTGACTGGTAAGTACTAGTAGTACTGTAGTTTGTTGTAGGTAGTTTTAATTAGACTGTGGGTTATAATGAGAGGTAGTATGTAGTTTTAATTAGAATGTGGGTTATAATGAGAGGTAGTATGTTGTTTTAATTAGAATGTGGGTTATAATTATAGATAGTATGTAGTTTTAATTAGACTGTGGGTTATAATTATAGGTAATATGTTGTTTTAATTAGACTGTGGGTTATAATTATAGATAGTATGTTGTTTTAATTAGACTGTGGGTTATAATTAGAAGTTGTATGTAGTTTTAATTAGACTGGGTTATAATTAGAAGTGGTATGTAGTTTTAATTAGAGTGTGGGTTATAATTATAGGTAGTATGTAGTTTTAATTAGATTGTGGGTTATAATTATAGGTAATATGTTGTTTTAATTAGACTGTGGGTTATAATTATAGAGAGTATGTAGTTTTAATTAGACTGTGGATTATAATTATAGATAGTATGTAGTTTTAATTAGACTGTGGGTTATAATTATAGGTAGTATGTAGTTTTAATTAGACTGTGGGTTATAATTATAGGTAGTATGTAGTTTTAATTAGAGTGTGGGTTATAATTATAGGTAGTATGTTGTTTTAATTAGACTGTGGGTTATAATTATAGGTAGTATGTAGTTTTAATTAGACTGTGGGTTATAATTATAGGTAATATGTTGTTTTAATTAGACTGTGGGTTATAATTATAGAGAGTATGTAGTTTTAATTAGACTGTGGGTTATAATTATAGATAGTATGTAGTTTTAATTAGACTGTGGGTTATAATTATAGGTAGTATGTAGTTTTAATTAGACTGTGGGTTATAATTATAGGTAGTATGTAGTTTTAATTAGAGTGTGGGTTATAATTATAGGTAGTATGTTGTTTTAATTAGACTGTGGGTTATAATTATAGGTAGTATGTAGTTTTAATTAGACTGTGGGTTATAATTATAGGTAGTATGTAGTTTTAATTAGACTGTGGGTTATAATTATAGATAGTATGTAGTTTTAATTAGAGTGTGGGTTATAATTATAGGTAGTATGTAGTTTTAATTAGACTGTGGGTTATAATTATAGGTAATATGTTGTTTTAATTAGACTGTGGGTTATAATTATAGAGAGTATGTAGTTTTAATTAGACTGTGGGTTATAATTAGAAGTTGTATGTAGTTTTAATTAGACTGTGGGTTATAATTATAGGTAATATGTTTTAATTAGACTGTGGGTTATAATTATAGATAGTATGTAGTTTTAATTAGACTGTGGGTTATAATTATAGGTAGTATGTAGTTTTAATTAGACTGTGGGTTATAATTAGAAGTAGTATGTTGTTTTAATTAGACTATGGGTTATAATTATAGATAGTATGTTGTTTTAATTAGACTGTGGGTTATAATTAGAAGTAGTATGTAGTTTTAATTAGACTGTGGGTTATAATTATAGGTAGTATGCAGTTTTAATTAGACTGTGGGTTATAATTAGAAGTAGTATGTTGTTTTAATTAGAATGTGGGTTATAATTATAGGTAGTATGTTGTTTTAATTAGACTGTGGGTTATAATTAGAAGTAGTATGTTGTTTTAATTAGACTGTGGGTTATAATTATAGGTAGTATGTAGTTTTGATTAGACTGTGGGTTATAATTATAGGTAGTATGTAGTTTTAATTAGATTGTGGGTTATAATTATAGGTAATATGTTGTTTTAATTAGACTGTGGGTTATAATTATAGAGAGTATGTAGTTTTAATTAGACTGTGGGTTATAATTATAGATAGTATGTAGTTTTAATTAGACTGTGGGTTATAATTATAGGTAGTATGTAGTTTTAATTAGACTGTGGGTTATAATTATAGGTAGTATGTAGTTTTAATTAGAGTGTGGGTTATAATTATAGGTAGTATGTTGTTTTAATTAGACTGTGGGTTATAATTATAGGTAGTATGTAGTTTTAATTAGACTGTGGGTTATAATTATAGGTAGTATGTAGTTTTAATTAGACTGTGGGTTATAATTATAGGTAGTATGTAGTTTTAATTAGACTGTGGGTTATAATTATAGGTAATATGTTGTTTTAATTAGACTGTGGGTTATAATTATAGAGAGTATGTAGTTTTAATTAGACTGTGGGTTATAATTAGAAGTTGTATGTAGTTTTAATTAGACTGGGTTATAATTAGAAGTGGTATGTAGTTTTAATTAGAGTGTGGGTTATAATTATAGGTAGTATGTAGTTTTAATTAGATTGTGGGTTATAATTATAGATAGTATGTTGTTTTAATTAGACTGTGGGTTATAATTAGAAGTAGTATGTAGTTTTAATTAGACTGTGGGTTATAATTATAGGTAATATGTTTTAATTAGACTGTGGGTTATAATTATAGATAGTATGTAGTTTTAATTAGACTGTGGGTTATAATTATAGGTAGTATGTAGTTTTAATTAGACTGTGGGTTATAATTAGAAGTAGTATGTTGTTTTAATTAGACTATGGGTTATAATTATAGATAGTATGTTGTTTTAATTAGACTGTGGGTTATAATTAGAAGTAGTATGTAGTTTTAATTAGACTGTGGGTTATAATTATAGGTAGTATGCAGTTTTAATTAGACTGTGGGTTATAATTAGAAGTAGTATGTTGTTTTAATTAGAATGTGGGTTATAATTATAGGTAGTATGTTGTTTTAATTAGACTGTGGGTTATAATTAGAAGTAGTATGTTGTTTTAATTAGACTGTGGGTTATAATTATAGGTAGTATGTAGTTTTGATTAGACTGTGGGTTATAATTATAGGTAGTATGTAGTTTTAATTAGATTGTGGGTTATAATTATAGGTAATATGTTGTTTTCATTAGACTGTGGGTTATAATTATAGATAGTATGTAGTTTTAATTAGACTGTGGGTTATAATTATAGGTAGTATGTAGTTTTAATTAGACTGTGGGTTATAATTAGAAGTAGTATGTTGTTTTAATTAGACTGTGGGTTATAATTATAGATAGTATGTTGTTTTAATTAGACTGTGGGTTATAATTAGAAGTAGTATGTTGTTTTAATTAGACTGTGGGTTATAATTATAGGTAATATGTTGTTTTAATTAGACTGTGGGTTATAATTATAGATAGTATGTTGTTTTAATTAGACTGTGGGTTATAATTAGAAGTAGTATGTTGTTTTAATTAGACTGTGGGTTATAATTATAGGTAGTATGTTGTTTTAATTAGACTGTGGGTTATAATTATAGGTAGTATGTAGTTTTAATTAGACTGTGAGTTGTAATAAGTGGTATTGATTAGTTTTAATTACAGTGTATGTTATAGTTAGGACTAATTATTAGTTTTAGTTACTATGTGTGTTATAATTGGAGGAAGTGTTTAGTTTGAATTAGAAAGTGGGTTATAATGATAAATCTAGTTTAGTCTGAATTCAAATGTAGGTTTTAATAAAAGAGGTAGTGTTTATAAATGTTTTAACTACAGTGTGAGTTTTTTTTAACTACAGTGTGAGTTTTAGTCAGAGGTTGTGGTTTTCATTAGACACTGTTACAGGAAGTGTTTAGTTCTAATTAGAGTGCAGGTTTTAATTAGAGGTAATGATTAGTTCTAATTAGAATGTGGGTCATAATTATAGAGGTAGTGTTATCTGTAATTAAAATGCAGGTTTATTTAGATGCTGTTAGAGGTGATATTTAGTTCTAATCAGAATGTTGGTTTTAATTTAAATAATTATACTAACGATTGAATTCAACAAATGTTGAAGAATGAACACTAACAGTTTTTTAAAATGTATGCTCAGTTACTATTATTATGAGTATAACTTGTTCAGAGCGGATCTTGGAAACTATCTCAATAAAATTTGGTGTGTAGGGGTAATTGAGAATGACAAATAAAATGGTAAGATCAAAATGGCCACCAAACTGTTAATTTTTCTACTTCAGTTGATGGTTTTTCTCAGCAGTTTCTGAAAATGTTTTGTAAAGAATTTCCAGAATTTTACATACATAGGGGATACTACCACAATTTTACATACATAGGGGATAACTACCACAATTTTACATACATAGGGGATAACTACCACAATTTTACATACATAGGGATAACTACCACAATTTTACATACATAGGGATAACTACCACAATTTTACATACATAGGGAATAACTACCACAATTTTACATACATAGGGGATAACTACCACAATTTTACATACATAGGGGATAACTACCACAATTTTACATACATAGGGGATAACTACTTTTGTTTTGTTTTTGATTATTATTATCATTTATTTAGTTTTTGTTTATTTTTTTTAGTCTACAAATTGATGCTATTTTCATAATAGGTGTTTGAAACTTTCTAGTTAGTTTGACATATTTTATATGTAAAATTTAATGTCTTCATTAGTGCACTTAAAACGTGTTTCTTTGTTGTTACACATACTTGCACTGAAAGGGTGTGCTTCCATTTTAGGGGATTTCAGAGGAATTAACTCTCAGGTTTTGCAAGAGGAATAAAACAATATGCAGTTTGTTTATTTTGCAGAATGTGAATTTAAAGCAGGTTTTCTTTTTTGTGTGTGTGTGTGGGTAGGTGGGGGGATTCAGTTGGTTTTCAGAATTTTCTTATCAGAATCCTGTTGGAATTATTACTTGTTGAGATCTAAGAACATTGACCATTGCCAGTTTAAAATTTAACATTTTTTTTTATTTGTTTCTTTTACTTAAGTTTTTTACTTTGTAATATCATTGATATTGACACAGCTTTGGTTGGTGGACTGTTGTATGTTTCTGTGATGGGGTGATGTTGTTTGTTTCTGTAACAGTGGCAGGTTGTCTGTTTCTGTAACTGTGATATCTTGTCTGTTTCTGTAGCAGGTGTGGACAAAATCTACATTGTGTACTGGTTTGACTCTGAGTATGTACATTACACCAGTCTCTGTGTTGAATAGCTATTATGAACTTAGGGACAATATCAAAAGTTCAATGTCTGATCAAAAAACTCATTAATACCTCTCCCCCTCCCTCCCTGAAATTAAATAGAATGATTGATTGATTAAATATTGTTTAACGTCCCGCTCGAGAATCTTTCACTCATATGGAGACGTCACCACTGCCAGTGAAGGGATGCAAATTTAGGCCTATGCTCGGCGCTGAGGATCTATTCTAACAACCCAGATCCCCACAGGGATAAATAGAATGAATGTTGATCTAATTTGATTGTAAAGTACAAGTACTAAAAATTCTCTGAGTTTAGGTCTTTTCTGTTGTATATTCACTTCACTGTGAATTAAAAAGTCAATTTATTCCCAATAAAAAATAATGTAATGGCCTACAGTTTAGCAGTTAGTGCCCCTACACTGGAAGTTGGGGGCATTCTAATTGATGCAGTTGTAAGATTCTGATAAATAGTATAAACAAAGTATAACTGAAGCATACAGTACCAAACTCTGTATGCTGAGCTTTAACAGGCCGTATCATATCTGTAATAATAACAAGGTTTACTTTCTTCAGTTTAATAGAGAACACTATTTAGAATGTATTTCTGCAGGAAAAATTTTATTGACAAAATTATTGATTTTTTTTTCTTTGGTGTACTGCTCCATCAGTTAAAAAGTTTGTAATTACTTGTCTTATTAACATCAGGTTTGACATCCACATTGATTTATCCAGTCGGATAAGTAAAATGCTTTTTTTAATTCTTACTATCTGTAATAAAGCATCTGTGAGATTGTCTTTGACAATCAGCAGCCACCAAAATTTCAGACCAGTGGGTATTTTTAGAATAGCTTACTTGTTAACTGCACACTGAACCGGGACATCAGATTTCATGAATATGGCATAACCTTTTTTGTCTTCGCTATAGAAAGTAGGAAGTGATTTTACTCGCTGTAGGGGACAAGAAATTGCTGGGTGCGGGTCTTAATGAGAACCCTGAAAGTGAATATCTTTTTGTGTTGCATAGATAATGAGGTGAAAGTCAGCAACAGAATTTATAGTTTTAATATTCAAATAACTTGAAAAGAGATGTTGGCACTAGCGAGCAAATTATTATTACAACAGTAATTTGTCCAGGTTATGAGGGTTTTTATCAGAAAATTTTGAGCAGTTATTTTTGGCTTCTTTGTTTCAGAAATCAAAGGGGAAAAAATCTGAAAAATAAATATGTACACTGTTTTATATTGTGAATTTTATTACGAATATTTATATTGTGATGTTAATTTTAAAACTTCATCCTTACCCTGGTCTTTAGAAAATTGTTGAGGGCTGGCAAAATCACACAATTGACATATGGTTTGTGTAATCAATGATTAAAATTGTACATCCATATCACTTGTCAGTGATTACACTTGATTTTTCAGAAGTTGCTTAACTGACACAGAATTCAATAACAAAGCCAATTAGCAATTTGTTTGTATTTGTGATCATAATGTGATGTCTGACCTCTAGAACATTTATTTGATTCTGAATTTCTAAATAATTATAAAAGATGGATAGGAACATTTGTTGAAATCTGTTGTAGATGTAAAAGTTTGAATGAATCTGAGAACAAGTTTAAGAAATGCAAACACGCATTATTACCCCCCCCCCCCCCCCCCCCCCCCCCCAAAGAAATATATGGTTTGTAAATCACTGCTTCCTAAGATTTCCGAGTGTCAATTATTTTCACTCGCAATTTTTCAAATTTATTCATATTTCGAATTTATTCACATGGCCAAGGCACGAGTGAGGCTCAAACCCACGACCTTCTGGTTACATAGCAAACACACTACATCTACTACAAAGCTACCGCGACTAGTTATCCATGAGTATAAGAAGCAGAAGTGAATATCATGTGCTGAGAAAAATAAAATTCTCAGTGTAGAATTATACACCTGTAATACTGATTTTATTAGAATGAATACTTTTATGTGTATGACTAGTATTGATTTACAATGTTTGATATAATTTGTGGTGGAAAATTAAAAGATGAAATGAGCAATATGGTCTATGGGTCTCTTGTCTTGAAATCTTTCAAATCACACAATGCATGACACAATCAATGCCATGAGTATATAGAACTGTATATAGAACTAATGATACGTGTAGTAGACTGGGCCCACTTCTAGAGACCTGTATGTTGTATATCTGGTTCAAACTTCTCCATGCACAAGACAAAATGCTTCAGTGTCCATGTTAAGTTTTCTTTCGATTTAGGATCTGTGATTGATTGATCACCTTCCTTGCTCTATCAAAATTTCAGATAATCCAGACAGTGATGATTGGATAACAGAAGCTTCAAGTATTGAAGAGGTTCAGGAATCAGGAACAGAGCTGGAAATCAGTGAAGAGTCTGAGTCTGAAGAATACAGTGGGGAACTGAAGTTTGAGGATAGCAGCGAGGAATCTGACCCCGATGATGAGGATGATCCTAAATCAAACTCGGGGACAAGTGAAGATCATGGTTTAGTGGAAAACAGCGATAAGAATTTAGAGGAGACCAGCGAGAACGAAGATGAATAAGATTTGTCTGGGTAATTACATTGAGATAATACAGATCTGTCAAAGGACTGCTTCCCATAATTGTCATTTCTGGCCCTGAAATTCAAAGTTAATTTGCTTGTTTAGAAACTCAGCCCTTTTCAAGTTGAAATAGCCAAACACTAGAATTAAAATCATGTTTGCTCAAAATATTTTTCTGCTAGAATGTTGCAAAGTTTGTGACTTTTGTGAAATGTGTATTTTATGCTTCCATAATGGGATATTAGCAGGCATATGGTTTTTGGTTTGGCTGTTGGCCATAACTTTTGAATGCTGTTTTTGAGTTTTTAGCTCATCTGAGCGAGCTTTCCTGATCATCTTTTATCTGTCCGCCCATCTGTCCATAACTTTTCATATGTTCACCTCCAGAACCACTAAACAAATTTCAGTGAAACTTGGCACCAATCATTACTAGGTGAAGTGTATTCAAGTTTGTTAAAATGAAGAGCCTTCAAAGGATAAATGATCACGGAAAGGCGAAAATTTTGGGGGGGGGGGGGGGGGGGGGGGGGGTCATATCAAATTCTTCTCAAGGACCACTGGGCCAGAAAAAGTTGAAAGGACTGCAAACGATAAGTATTTTCACCTTCTTTTCTGTTTAATTTTTAAATGTCATTTTTAAATATTTTTTTTTTTTTGTCAGTATAGATATTTATATAAATATTTTAAAAAGTTGATTTATTTGACAAAACAAGGAGAGATAACTCTGATTTAGGATAAATTTACATTTTTCACTGTAAAGATCAATAGAAAAAGGAAAATAAATTGTGATTTAGCAAATTTATACCAAATCTTTTGTTGTTTCATGGGAAGAACATATCTTTAGATACCAAAACAAGGTGAAAATGTTCACTCCAGAGATCAATTGCAAATGAGTTAAACAATGAAAAATGAAGATTAACCATATTTTACTCTGTAATATAATGTAATTTAACAATGAAATGGTTAAATGAGCATTTTAAACTATTTGGCATTGAATGCCTGATTTCATGGAACAGATTTTTGTACTCCCTAATGAAAAGGAGTTATAATTAAGAGAAATTTATTAATTAACCTTGGTATTAAAGTTAATAATCAATTACTAATGAATTCTACCTGGCATTAAAAAAAATCTCATTAGCAAAATTACAAAGATTTTTAAAAATATACAAGTTAAAATGTAGGCGGAAATCCAGAGTTACCTTGCTTAGTTCTTTACATACAAGCTTTCTCTACATAGTAGTGCAGATTCAAGTTTGTTAAAATGATGGTCTCTGGGGATAGGGTTGGGTCACAATAAGGGATCAAAGTTTTGCAGGTGAATAAATCAGAAAAATCTTTTTGAAATTTTCTGAAGCACTGAGCCAGAAAAATGGAAATTTTCATGTAAACTTCCTGCAAGTGGAGATTCAAGTTTGATAAAATCATGGCTCCAGGGTGGGATGGGGCCACACTAGGGGATCAAAGTGTTATATAGGTATATGTAGGGAAAAATCTTGAAATATCTTGTTTTCAAAACCTACTGGCATAAAAAGTGGGAATTTAGTGTCTGGTAATTGGTATGCAATGTGGGCCCATGGATTAAATTGTTGGCCTATTATTCATAAGAAGACCTTTTTTTTGGGGGGGGGGGGGGGGGGGGGGTTACCAGAATTATTTTGCTGCAATACAGGGCATCAGCGTTTCACAAACACATCTTAGTTAGAAAAGATGCTCATTACCTGAATGAAATCAGACATGTGATGTTAGTTTGACCATGTTTTGTAGATGTCAGCACTATTATCATCAACAAGAAGATTGCTGTAGGAGCCATGAATTAGAACCTGTTGAGATGATGTGTGTTTCTTGCAACTTTCAAGTTAGTGGAGCATACCCCAATTAGACTGACTGTTGTTCTAAATGCCAAGCAATCAACTTTGACTTGTTTAAATAGGATTTGTAGGTGACAGCGAGGAAGAAGTTTATCTTAAGAGGCCACCAACACAGTCTTCAGCTCTCCACCCAAGACATTTTTGTTAACACGTCACCAACACCTCCTCTCCACACAATCTTCAACTCTCCACCTACTTCCCCAGACAGAATCCCTGGAGTTTACCTTAGAGGAAAGTTATCTTGTATCATACACTGAAAAGGCTAATTCTGTGGATTTAGGCACCGTTATATAGTATGAGCATGCTACAGATATCTGTTTGGAAATTGGTTGAGGAAATCCTATTGAGGACAGGGATCAGATTTGACAAACGGAATTGTTTTTGGTGAATCTGTTGATGAGGGCAATGAACTTGTGGACCTCGGTGTGCACTAGACTTGTGAAAATCAGTTTTTTGTTTGCATCTTAAATTTTGTATACATTTAGAATTCTAGTTTCTTGTATAAATGTTGTTAACATTGCCTTGTTTCATGAATATTTTACCAGAATATACATTTTTGTAAGATAAAAATCAGTCTTATTTGAATTTATTTTATCACTGTTTGCAGAAACAAAAAAACTTCTCTGCTATCGGGTCAGGAGTATATTATCGTAAAGAGACTTTAACGAATACTTTAATGTTAGATTTGGTTGTTATTTTGTAAAAACATCTTGACTGGAAAGTATCATAAATGCAGCAATACTTTTCCGTTAAGAATACTTTATAATGATGACCATAAAATCTTTCATAGAAAGACATCGTTCTACGCTCTTTACATAGTTATACAACACATCAACAATGACAGGATTTGGGGTAAAGAAACCAAATGTTTTCTCTCTATAAAGAATGTCCAGATTTTTCATTATGAAAGTTAAGGTTTGGGGGAAGAGAAAGCAATGAAGTTCTTGAAATTAAGAATCTCACAAAACGTTCTGGTTTCAGGAAGTGAGAGATGGTGAATCCCATGGTGTAGTACAGTACAGGGGTTTCAATGGTCTTGTTTTAAGTCAGCATTTCACAAATTCTTTTGTTATAGCGATCCAATTTTCAAACGCAACATGTCGTTGGTCAATCCAATTTTCAAACGCAACATGTCGTTGGTCAACTGTGTGGACATTCTATACCAATTCTTAGAACATTCTTTACAAATTGATTTTGACAACGTATTACTTCATCTCCCTGATCAAGATAGATGTTGAATGATCGGTGAGGAACCTTAAACAATGTTATATTTCGTTCAAATGTTGAATGATGTGTGAGCAGCCTCAGACAATCTTATATTGTCCAGACGATAAATAATCTGTAGTCTCGGACAGCTTTATATAGTCCAGATGTTAAATGATGTGCAAGAACCTCAGACTCTCATAACTATATATTCCACATGTTAAATTATCTGTGAGGGACCTCAGTCGGTGTTATATATTCCACATGTTAAATTATCTGTGAGGGACCTCAGTCGGTGTTATATATTCCACATGTTAAATTATCTGTGAGGGACCTCAGTCGGTGTTATATATTCCACATGTTAAATTATCTGTGAGGGACCTCAGTCGGTGTTATATATTCCACATGTTAAATTATCTGTGAAGAACCCCAGACGGTGTTATATATTCCACATTTACAATTTTGGTAAAGGGCTACCTACTCATTCTAAATATCCATTTAGATTCAGTTTGGTATCAATAGTATTAAAGAAGTATTTTTAAAATGTTTTACCCATAAATACCATATACCAAGTTTGAACCTGCCCTGGAATCAGAACCTCTGACCCAGGGATCCTGAAAATTACAAACGTGGTAGAGACTTTCATGTTCGACATTGCTATGCATTTAGGTTTTCTTACAAATATGCAATTCTAAAGGATTCTTGAATATTGGTCACTTATCATATTGGCCACACCCTCATACCAAAGCCCCTACTCCCGAAATCACGAAATTTTCAATGTTGGTAAAGGGCTACCTACTCTATCTAACTATCTATTTAATTTGGTTTCAATAGCATTAAAAAGATGATTGTTTTTTGTAACGTTTTACCCATATGTACCATATACCAATTTTGACCCAGCCCTGGGTCAGAACCTCACCCCGGGGACGCGGACGTGGATCATGAAATTTACAATTTTGGTAGAAGTCCTCTTGCCCTACATTACTATGCATTTAGTTTTTCTCGCAAATGTGCAGTTCTAAAGATTTTTTAAAATTGTTCGCTTTTGGCAATTCTGGTCCCGAGCTTAGGGCCCCAGGGTGACAGGAGTCATGAAATTTACAATTTCTATCTTCCTTGTCCCAAAAATGCTTTATACCAAATTTGAAAGAATTGGAATGGTAGTTATCAAGAAGTTAAAAATGCCCAATACTTAACGCAAGACGGACGTCGCACGGAGACCAATTGCAATAGGCCATCAGAGTTACCAGTGACCTAAAAATAAAATTTATTTCTTACACAAGACCTTGAGAAGCTCGTGTCATATTCAGGACTCCACTGATCCATTGAAATGTACATCTTCCAACGAATAGAATATCCAGTGTAAAAATGAAAATAAAAAAATTCATCAAGAATTTGCATTTTCCACGAGTAAAATCATTTATCAAATATCATATTTGATCGACGACTGTGTCTTAATTGAGGTTTATGTCAGTATATTCTAAATAATCGATACATGGCATTGTATGTAGGGCTCGCGACGGGTATGGTCGGTCAACAGGAAATGCTTACTCCTCCTAAGCACCTGATCCCATCTCTGGTATGTCCAGGAGTCCACGTTTGCCCATCTCTCTGATTTGTATTTGTTATTGGAATTACAAGATTGAGTACTGTTAGTTATCTTCACCTTTTACATATAAAGACTTGTCTAAATATTCGGTGTTTTACATGATCACTTTAAGTATTTATCGTATAATTATATCACACATGCATTTCAATGCCTAAATGCTATTTTACTAATTGAATTATTTCTTTCATCATATCGTGACACTTTACGTTCGAGATCGGTCGCGGTAGATCAGTGGTAGAGCGTTCGTTTCCTAACTGGAAGGTCTTGAGTTTGAGCCCCTCTCGTGGCATGGCCGCATCAAACCTGTGACGTAAACATAGGTAGTGATTACGCCTTCGCCAAACGCTCGGCATTTAAGAAGTGAGAAGCATAGGTGTAAATTTGTGGTACTTCACCTACAGCTGGTGACGTCTCAATATGAGTGAAAAAATTCTTAACGGGGCATAAAAAAGAAATCAATAAATGTTTTTATTTTTTCGGAACAACTGAAAAATAATTGCATAGTTGACCTAAGTTTCAGAATTCGAACTTTAAATCACTTCAGTAGAATTGCAAATATTGCGGCAAGTTAAGACTAATCATGTTTTCGAGGCGTTGAGACGTTTGACGGGTTATGACCTAAACATTCACTTGGTCGAAAAAACGTTAACATAGTAGAAATCCAGATAAACACAACAATTCTGATAATCATCTGCAGGCACGTAGAAAAAAAGGGGGTATCTCATATACTTAAGCTTATTTAACAAAGTTCATTGTCCGTTATTTTCATACATTTGGTCTCCCCCCCCTCCCCTCCCGCATCGAGCAACCTTTATCTTTTTTTTTCTCTGCTCGTTAAGGAATAATGCAACGCCAGAGAAATTTGATGTGGATGAAAAATGGAGGATATGTACAAGAAAATTTTGAAATTGAAAACTTTCAAATTTACTTTGTTTAGCCAAAAGCAGTTTTAGTAAAAGTAATCTGAAGAAAAAAATTAAATCCTCTGCTGGACTCGAACCCGCGATCTACAGTTCAGCCGTCGTCGTGGTAACGTACTGAACTACTCAGCTAGTGAACTTTGTCATGAATAGACAAATATTGGTGATATTTATATTTTCATTCATGGTTTAAAGGAAGTCAAAAACTTTTTATTTTGATTGTCGCGTGACCAGTCAAAAAAAAAAAAGAACTAGCGAAGGTCTGGTTTCAATCAAACTGCGTCCCCTCCTACCAAATTTGAAAAACGATGCTACCTGCTGAAAGAGGAAGTACAGACAACTTGATTTCTACCATACACTGGCACATGCCGGACACCGCGGAAATACAGCTGATTACAGGCCTCTTGTTCTACAACTCGTAAGTTTGGTAGACTGTTCCGATATAAAGGATGGGCACACCATACAGGCGCGGACTTGAAATGTACATTTGCGTGCAAAGCAGTGTTTCGCAATCTACAACTACATAGGGGGATTTTTATTTACACTTGTTGTAGAAATTCATTTATGATTTTTGATAACGTTGATTAAATAGTTACACTATGAACCATCAGCTTTTATATAAGAACTCCCACGGTGAGCTAAATGAATAAATAACAATGGAAAACGTTGTGACGAAATGGTTTAAAAATTCCGAAGTTTCGCAAATCAGCTCAAAAACGCTGTGGGGAAAAGGGTAATGCCATCGTTCAGCGGCGAAAGCAACTGTACTGTTACGTCATAGGCGGCGTGATTGGCAAAGAGTTAAACTGAGTTTTGATTCATTCAACATTTACTTCAGCATCAAGACGTTTTCCAGGTCGTTTCCTTCGTAACGGGAAGTTCGTGAGTTCGAGACCCGCCCGTGTCATGGCCTCGTCAATTCTATGACGTAAAGAATGTACAGATTGCTCCTTCGCCAAACGCTCGAATTTCAGCAGTGAGAATCGCGGGTCTTTCGGATATGACCTGAGAAAGGACGGGGCGTCGCGGTAGGCGTTGGCACGTTGAAGAACCCTCACTGCGACGGCGCTGAGCGCTAAACATAAGTACTTTACATACAGTTAGTGACGTTTCAAAATAATTGATTGCTTGTTTTAGGTCTCGTTGACAATTTTTTTTACTCATATTGAGACGTCACCAGCTGTATGTGAACTACCACAATCTGGAAATTGAATATATATATATCATTAAATCTTATATATAGATACAAAATATTAAATCCCTATTGTAGACCACGAGGAAAATGGTGAAATCAGTTTGGAAATGATGACATATCAAATCGCCCACATTTGAATCAGTATAATTCACTTGTGCAGTGGCAGATCTAAAGAGGGTGTGTGATTTGCTACCCCTCCATCATTTAAATCAACATTTTAAAACGTTATTTTCTGCCATTTGAGGTCTTCAACAACTTTTTGGAATTGTCGGGGGGGGGGTTCCGGAGAAGGCAACCACCATTGAAACTTCTCTGGATATCTCTATTATGCATATATATAAATATGTATATTTATTTGTTGAATTGTGCCAACATTGTTCTTGAAAAGAAAATCCCAACACATTCCCCGTGGGGATCTGGGTTGTTAGAATCCCAGGTAGCACATAACGTTTTCATAACATTGTATTCTGGTTCTAAAAAGGTTTTTAGAGAACATTTCCATCCAAACGTTTTTATAACGCAATGAAAACATTTTATTATTGTTTTTATAACATTGTAAAAACGATAATACAAACATTTTGCAAATGAAAACTAAAACATTTTTAAAAATGTTTTTGAAACGTTACATTAACATTGTTAGAAATATAAGAACAATCATATCAAAAACATTTTTTAAAAATTGATTTTAAAACGTTTTATAGACGTTTTTTTTTTTTTCATTTTGTGAAATGCGTGAATCATTGGGAAGGGGTGCTGGAAATTTTGCAAATAAAAAAAAAACCAAAACACAATATACCGGTATTGTATTCTGGGTTCGATTTACTGAAAAGGTTTGCACCCCCCTCCCATTTTGAAAAAAAATCAGGATCTTCGTCTGAACGATGCACATATATTATTTAATATTATCCTCCACTATGATTTTTTAAGTGTACTTAGGATGTGAACTATTTACAATACATTTTACAACATGAACATCACTGAAATGTTATTAATATAACCAATATTTGATTACGCTCTAGTCTACGTCATAACATCTGATGATTGGTCAATGCATAAGATGCGGCGATTCGCGAATTATGTTAAAATAAACAGTTGTAATTATGTTAAAATAAACAGTTGTAATATATTATATATACCATTTTAAGATATAAATTGTATGTCAAAAATTGAAAAAGCCAAGTTTTCTTCTGTGTGTGCATGTGCCCCCCCCCCCCCCCCCCCAACCCACAAATTACATGTCCGTAATCAATCCGGAAATTTTATAACCATTTAGATTAGGTTTTATTGATTGGCAGTAGATAACTTCCTTTCTCGAACAATCGACGAAGTGCGAAGGTGGGCTTAATAAGAAGCAGTTTTATTCACATTCAGGTTCAATGTCATGTCCTTTAAAATGTGTATGCATTGTTTATTATGGGCGAGTAGTCATGCGGTAGCTACAATTAATGCTTGACTAATTATGGTCAGTTATCCCAAAATACAACGTTTTAACGGTGTTATCAGAGCACCACGTGCTACGCAGGAAAAAAAAATGGCGAACGCTCCCAGTTTGAAATATTAAAAATTGGATGGACGACCGTGGAGCTACAGTTCCACCCATACAAAAAAACTTCAAATTTACAATGGTTCAATTTTTCTGCTAATTTTTTTTTATATATTCATGTTTTGCAAAATAGAGTCTGTAAAAATGATCTGACAGTACCAATAAATATTCCAGACAATATGCTATCGATATCAGCTGTTTACTTGCTTCATACTTACTTTTTCCAACATCCTTCCCATCCATGTGAATTGAAACAGTTCAAGTTTGTTTACATTTTAAAATGGCGATTCTCGCTGTCAACAGGATCGCACCCTGTTAGTTTTACAATGCTGGTGAGGGTGTTAAAAAGTAAGTTTGAATCAAGTAAACAGCTGATTTTGATAGTGCATAAACTTGAAATTTTTTTGGCATAAATCATATGGAATTGGGTAAAATTAAGTAAAAATCGAGCCTGGGGAGAAACTAGAATAAAATTATAGTTTTTTGTATGAATGGAACCAAAGCTTCCTGGTCATCTATCCATTTTTTTTTTTCATACCGAGAGCTACAGTTCTGCAGCTAAATTGTACTGAGTACCTCATCCCTATGAAAGTAGTAAATTAATGCATCTCGAGTAGAAAGTAGTTCTTGATTTCGAATTTCTATTATCCCGGTATGATGCTGTTTTTTATATGATAGTTTTTATCTAATGAACATTTTTGTAAACTATTTTAATTGTATGCATCTTTAGAGTATTGTTAGTTTGATTTAAAATCTTTTTCACTGTGAAATGAATTATCATAACAGCAGAATATAAAATAAATATTAATGGATGCCATCAAAACAATTTGTATGTAGAAAAAAAATTAAGTATATATTTAGTCAGATTAACATGATTAAGAAATCTTTATTTTGAAAAATTGGTTCAACTAGGTAACATAAACACAATCTATGATTGTCATTAAAATTTGGTTTTAAATAATGGATTATGCCAAAATTGTTCTATATTTTAGTAAGATTTGGGATTATGGATCTAGATGAAAAGCATAAAAAGAGACGTTTATATAACAAGCAATGGATTTCAAATAAGCGCATGCGTGTGCATCAACATCAGGATCAATTTGAATCTGATTCTGAAACACATGTACCGGTACCTCAAACTTCTAATCAAACACTAAATGTCAATTCTAGCATTGATAGACAAAATACAGAAAACCGCCTGTCAAATATTGATCAATCATCTGAAAAAGAATCAGGTGTAATAGATCTAAATTGTGAACAAGTTATTTCCAGTGATGAAGTAATAAGTATGGGTAGTGATGGTGAATCAACAGACATAATGGAACCATTGAGAAACTGGGTCAATACATATGAAATTAAAGCTAATGCAGTTGACTCCCTCTTAAAATTGTTAAAGCAAAATGGGCATCCAAACCTTCCAAGTTCTTCTCGCACTTTACTTAAAACTCCGAGAGAAGTTGACATTATAAAGGTATCCAATATGGACTATTTTTACTTTGGCCTGGAAACTATGATAAATAATGCATTGAAAAAGTACAACCAAACAGACATTCAGGCTATTGATAACTCTATAACTCTTTCACTGAATATTGATGGACTGCCGCTTTTTAAAAGCACCAATACATCTGTATGGCCAGTTCTTGGACTAATATGCAATTTAAAGCCCCCTAGACCTTTCCCCATAGCATTGACTGTGGGTACATCCAAGCCATCGAATCTAGAGTTCTTAAATGAAACAATTATTGAATTGAACAATTTAATCAATAATGGCATCAACATCAACGAAGAACATTTTGAGGTGAAATTACTTTGTGTCATTTGTGATGCTCCAGCAAAGGCATTTGTAAAGTGTGTAAAACAATTTTCAGGGTATTATGGATGTGATAAATGTGAACAGAGAGGACGTTAAATGAAATTTTTCAGATTATGAGGATTATGAAACTGCCAGAAAGTACAGCAAGAGAGCTTTGGACACATCAAATGTGGAAACTCAAAGTGAAGGAGAGTCCAAAAAGCGCAAACAGCTAGTACCCTCAAGATTTCTGAGTGACACGGAAATTGACAGTGAAGGTAACGTTTCTGCACTAACCAAAAATTGTTATGAGACATAAGTCAATCCTACTGGCTGATTTCTTGGTGGGGACTGTAGGTTTCCTTTACATATGTCAGTTTGCCTATCCGTCTGTCTGTCCAACTTCAGAATTCTGGGTTTTTTAGGCCTGTCTTCAGCATACTGCTACAATGCCATTGTAACATTTGGCAAGACAATGCGCATTTTACAGTACTGTCTTCCTAACCAGGGGTTGATTATGTAATTATGTTATTTGTGCTTACTGTTATGTAATTATTATAGATCACAGTATATTTACTTTACCTATAGTTAAAAAAAGCACTAAATCTTATTTTTATGAACTGGTGTGCTTTATTTTACTATTTTAAAGATGAATGTGTGCCCTCTCCTCCTAAAAAACGTCAGTTACGTCAATGTTCAACACCGATGAAAAAAACTGGGACCATTACACCATCCAATGCTGATGAATCCTTCTCACCATCTCCTGTGCAAGAATATGTCAGTGGAAGGACCCCAAGACAGTTGATTGCCATTCCTGTTGGAAGATCACCTTTGACAACTGTTGACAAGGACAAACCACCTAACAATGCCCTTTCAAAGTCTCTTCCTATTCAAGGTACTTGCTATGTCCTATTATGTTTAATATTCTACAGTATTGTAGTCATAATAGTTTTTAAAATATTGATCTATATGTTAAAATAATGCATAATACATGTATACTGGTAACATATTTAATTAATTTTTGTTGTTAGGTAGAAACGTCTCCCCTCCTGGCAAATCAAGACCTAATTGTGAATTAACGCCTTTAAGGGAAAAAAAGAGAATCACCATCTCCGGTAAACCCTGGTACAATGTACACACCCATCACAGTGAGGAGACAATTGCTTACGCTACGCAGATCACCACAGTCAAAAACGGTTGAGCAAAGACAGTCAAGCAATGCTCCATCAAATTCTCCTCCAATTCCAGGTACATGCTGGGGCCTATGAAGTCCAATATTCTGTCTTATAATGTATATATAAATCACATATAATGACATATAACATGTATGATCTAAGTTCCTAAATGATATTTATAAGTGTTAATTCTTTTTATCAGCTGCTGCCAATGAACTAACAGATACCACAAACCTGCCTGATTTGTTTCAGCAAGGTCAGCAAACATTCCTCTAATGATTTAATCTGGATAAATATTCTTTATTTTAAAGCTGTAGTATATCTTTGTGAATGCAATGGATAAAACAAGAATTCAAGTATATGATTAAAAATAGATTTACAATGTTATTAATTTGAGAAAGAGAGAGATTGACTTCATGCAGATTTTGACTATGTGCTAACTTTGACTATTTTGGCGATTTTTATTTTGTCAAAATTCTCACATCATATACAGGATAGATAAATTTGTCAAAATTGTCTTTAACATAAAGACTGTCAAATTTTGAACTTGTCAATATTAAACCACATTCACAGCATTTATTTCTTATACTTATTGCTAGCATGATTAAAAATTTCAGTTATTTCTAAACTTGATGTCCTGCAACAAGATGTTGCGGCCATAAAATCGCATCTAATAGCAACAGTGGATACAGACTATGGAACTGTGGAAACATTGCTACCACAGGGAGAAAAACTCAATAGCAGCAGAGAGGTGGAGGAGTTCCAAGAAAATCTGGATGACTCTTCCCAAAAAAAGCTGGCAAGTATAAGGGTTGATCCAAAAGTAATGTTACTTGCAATACAATTTTTAAAAAGCGATGTAAAAACTAAAAAAAATTAAGACATCTGTCATTTTGAACTTTGATGTAAAAATCTCATAACATAATATTAATTACTTGAAAAGTTATCATGTCAAAAATGCATATCTCTTATACTTTCATAACTGTACAATGTAATTCCTAAATTTAGCTTGGTTACCCTTTTGTTTCTATTTGAAATTCATGTTTGTAAAATTTTATTTCAGATCATTGCATTGGCATCCCTGCAAGGTGGAAGCAATGCAGGAGAAATTACAAGGGTCATTATGAGGTCCATCATGACGAACAACTGTATGAGCCAGTTCAGTGGATGTGGACAGAAGGGGAAATGTGCTTTTATAGGCACCCAGCTGTACAAAATAGTCTTGTGTATGTTCCATGCATTTAATATTTCTAAATGGTTATTTGAAATTTCTATTGTATGATAAATGTCTCTACACACACAAACATATATATATTGACATTCTATTCATTACAATTACCTCTTTTTCTTATCAGCTGCTGCGCGCAGGGCATCTAAAAAGTCGATTCCTTTTGAAACAATAAAACGAGAAGTTTTAGATGTGTTGAGGTTTGCTCCCAACCAACCTGGAGGAACCAACTATGTTAAAGTATGTACACTTGTACTGAATTACATGTTTATGGCATTGTTATCATAACTGTATAACTGATGCGCCTATTGTATGACCACCATTGGTAATTAATGTATGTACTGCAGAAAAAAGGAGACAGACGACCAAGAGTTGATGATTTTCCGGAGGAATCAGATTGAGAATAACTGAACATTATTATGGCATTATACCCTTCTCAACAAGTTTACTTCTTGTGTTATTTTTAGACTTTTTAAAACAAACATGTCAACCATTTCATTTGCATGCAGTTAGTGTGCAGTTTTGAAACGTAACTTTTAAAATGTTGCATGTAATGTACATTTTTGCAGATCATCATCATGCATATTACATATACCATGAATCAGTTTAGATTCTTTTGGGTCTTTTTTAATATACATTTATTATACCCCCACTCTGAAGGAGAGGGGGCATACTGTTTAACCCTTGTCTGTCTGTCCGTGTGTTTGTGTCATTCTGTCTGTAACAAATTTTCTGTCATATTTTTCTCAGCAACTATTAATCACAGACTTTTTGACACATTGTTTAGTAAGGTCTGCCGTATTGGTTTTAATTTCCTGTCAAATTATGACTGTTAGTTTTTAGACTTAAATTTTAGACAAAATTTTCATTCTAGAAGTCTGAAATTATTACACTCTTTATCTAGGCATGCCTTATAGTGGAATTTTTTTTAAAACAAATCTGACTCCAATTGACTTTGAATTTTTGTGTATTTACACCATAGCGGGGACACTGCTAGTAAGCATTGGCTCACAGATCACTTGTTTTTAGACATTTTTTGATTTATACATGAATTAACAGTTTGTAAAAGCATGTCCCCTAAACCTCATAAGAAATTTGAGAAGGACACAAAGTTTAGATGAAGTAAAAAAAAATGTGCAAATCATTTTTTGTGTTTATTATGTAATGCTGTGCAATGTTGGATATGTCAATTAAACAACTTTTGCGATTTCTTTAAAATGATTTGTTTTTTATATTTTATTCCTAGAATATGTTGGAAAATTTGACCAACAGTGTTTTAAAATAGTTCAGTAAAAACATTTCAAGGAAACGATACAATAATGTTAAAAAAACCATACAAAATTTCCTTAACATAACATTTTATGAAAATGTTTTGCCGACATTTTAAGAAACGTTTTCCAAAATGTTTGTATACATGTTATATTAATGTTTTGAAAACATCTTTTTTAATAACGTTATAATTACGTTAAAAAAACCATACAAATTCACGCAAATTTAACGTTATAGATTATGTTTTCCTAACATTTATAAAACGTTTACATAACGTTTCTGTGTTTACTGGGAATGGATCCTCAGTACACCTTGCTTGTCGTAAGAGGCGACTAAATAGGGTGATCCTTCGGATGAGACCGCAAAAACCGACGTCCCGTGGCACGTAAAAGATCCCTCCATGCTCAAAGGCCATAAGCGCCGAGCATAGGCCTAAATTTGCAGTCCTTCACCGGTACTGGTGACGTCTCCATGTGAGTGAAAGATTCTCCAGGGGACGTTAAACAATATTTAATCAATCAATCAACCTAACAGACTTCAGAAACGTTTACACTAGAGGTAACGAGGAACACATATGAATACTCTACATAATAATATTTCATGACAACTTTCCCAACACTGTTCATAATTCATCGTTTTGTTTCACTTAAACCAACACTCTCTGGTTACGTAATCCTTTTATTAAGGACATTTGTTTGTTGACAGTCGTCCCAGAACCTTTCAAAAACCTTAGATCCGCCGCTGGTCACATCATAAAATATCAAGCGTGGAAACTTAAAAGGACCTACTCACGATTTCCCTCCAAATTTTGTTCAATTCTGATGATCTAAATATCTTGTCTGATGTGTTTAAAAGGTTCCACGTGTGTTTAAAAGATTTCACCAAAAATAAAAAATAAAGCAAAAATAAATAATAATAAATAAATAAATAAAATAATTAATAAAATAGTTATACATTATGGTAGAACCTCGTTGTAGAGAGTTTATTATTTGTTTTGTAAACAAAAATTGAGGTATATTATTGTTTACGAAGTTTTCAAAAAGAAATAGATATCGATTTAAGTTTATTATATATATATATATATCATATTTCACGTATTCTTTAAGTAAAATATGTCTTTTAAAAGTTAAATTTGTGACCGTAAAATTAAAATGCTAAAATAAACAAGTATCAACATTTCAGGGGTTTGTTTGGAAACATAAAGTCTCGAGTCACATAAAGTATCGTTCTTATCCTGCATTCAGAAGATCGAAATTTTGATTGTCGATATTAAATTAGTTATATTTTCAATGTTTAACAAAAAAAAATGAGAAAGAAATTGTTTCCCAAAATAATAATAATAATAATGTGATACAATTCTCTTTAATGAAACTTTAAAGATCTCTGCCTGTGTTTGTATCTTAGAAAATCTACAAACAGAATCACTCATTTTAACACTGACCATATATTATCTAACATGCATCACAATTTTACCAAAGAAACGCCTACAAGCAACACTAAATTTGTTATGTCGCGCTAGTGCAGTGGTTAGAGCGTAACCGGAAGGTTATGAGTTCGAGCCCCGCTCGCGCCATAGCCGCGTCAAACCTAAGACGTAAACATAGGTAGAGTTTGCGCTTTCGCCAAACGCTCGGCATTTAGAAGTGACAGTCCTTGGTCTTTCGGATATGACCTTAAAACGGAGGTCCTGTGTTGCGACAGGCACTGGCACGTTAAAGAGCCCTCACTGCAACGGCCCTGAGCGTTAAATATAGGTCTATATTTGTGGTATTTGATGTCTCAATATGAGTGAAAAATCCTCGAAGGGACGTAAAACACACAACCAACAAACCATAAAAATTTGCGGTATTTCACCTACAGCTGGTGACGTCTCTTTATGAGTGTTGTCGACGGGACGTAAAATACACAATTAACAAACTATAAACATATACACATTAATTTTCCTAGAAATAAAATAGATGAACTAGATAATTATGAAACAAAATATACAATTGTACGACAATTGATCAAATGACTGAGGACCAAGGAACATCTGCGTGTTGGGGGGTGGGGTTCAATAAACTTGAAATATGAGGGATTCTGCTGTCCTTGTATATGACCTTCACACAAGGTACACACTAAGTGCTTGGATTTGAAGGACAGATGGCCGGACAATGTTAGCAGTCCCTGTATGTTATTGTGCATTGGAGATTTTACAAAACGCAAGCGTTAATAGTGTCAGCAGGCCGCAGATTTTATATATATATATATATATATATATAATTATCATTTTATTTTAGATCGGACCACACTGACGGTATGCATTTTTTACTGACATCCCTTCAGGAGGACGAGTTAATTGTGAAGTCGCACTTCTTAGGTATAAATCAAACGACTACGAATACAAAATACATTAAAGATGTCAGTTTGTACTGCGTTTGTTTTGGGCTCAATTTATATACAAAAAGGGTGTGCAGTGTTTTGTGGATTCAACACTGTTTTTTTGTTTTTTTGTTTTTTTTTTGTTTTTTTTTTGTATTTTGGTTGGTTTTTTTTTTTTTTTTTTTTTTTGGGATTCACACAACTAGTAATATATTCAAGTGGCCTAGTGGTTTTGAGGTGATTCATATTAGGGGAGTCGATTCCAGAGAGACGCTGCTACAGCGTCGTGCCAAAAGTATTCGCACATTTCATACATGTATGGTAAGAAAAATTCGTTATATAGCAGAAACAATATTATACAGAAGGATGACGACTTTACATATACAAATGCTCGGAGTTAGATTTCCGAAACAAACGCAGTATGAATTAACAAATGTAATATTTATTGCTTTGGTAGGTGGCAGAGGACGGTTCTCTTCCTGTTGTTTTATTTTTATCTATTTATTTATTTATTTTTGGTTCTGTAACATGTGGGCAAGGGGTATGTATCAAAGTCAGGTTATGACAGGCTAATGAAAAATCACACTACCCTGTTTTCTCCATACTTGTATTTCATATTGGTGTAGTAAAGAAATTAGGACCCCAAATTACATGTCATCCTTATGTAACCGAGCATTGAGGACAACAGTTTAGATGGTGCAACTGGTATATTCATTTATTAATTAATGGCATTGACCTACAATATAAGACAAAATTATAAGTTCAAAATACACAAAAATAAACTTACGACATATATACTCACACGCAAAAGAAACGCAAGTCTAGTATCAAGTATATATCTATTTAATTTTTGACATTAAAGAACACAAATACCAACAGCATCAGATATACAGAAATTTGAGCAAGGACAGTTCATGGGCAGCAAATACAGATCCATCATTAGTTTCATGACAGCACAAGTGTGGCACAGATTCTCAGAATGTCATTTCAATACGTGGTGTGACCACCATTAGCATCGATCACTGCAACACATCTCCTGTACATGGAGTGGATCAGACGATTTGTAAAGGCCCTGGGGATACTCCTGCACACATCCAGAACAGCTGTACGAAGTACATCGGCAGTGGTAGGCGCTGGTCGGACTTCATTCAGACGTCTTTGAGCCTCATCTCACAGGTGTTAGATGGGGTTAAGGTCAGGGCTGAGAGCTGACAACTGTAGGACACGGATGTTGTGTTGTTGAAGAAAGCCCATGGTGGTTCTTGCAACATGTGGACGAGCGTTATCCTGCTGGAAGAGGTGATTTTAATGTTGGGCGTAAAATGGAACAACATGGGGTGTACTGACTTGGTAATGCTCTAAGGGCGCTCCATACAGAGTCGATGTTCCTCTGACCTATCTGGGAGGTTCACTAACGTCATAAATATTGTAATAACTCATACTCTAGGGATCAACAATACCTGTACAACGTTGATACGCCGGACGCAGGCCCCCTCAGAAATATCTTCCTTCTTTTGTTACAAAAATGTGTCGGGAAACACTGAGATACCTAAATCAGAATTTGTAAGATTTCAGCAGATTCAGGAGGTTCTACATCCTGGCAGTCTTTCAGACACCAGCCGTTACTATCCTCGCTCTTTTCAGAAATGTTTGGATCCACCACTCTTACGTTAACAACATCAGTGTTTAGAAATCAAGTTACACAATGTCAAATTGTCAGGATGATCCAGACTAAGTGGTGATATTTATAGTCCTATAATTAGTGATATTAGTGGTGATATATCTCGTTCATTTTGTTTTCTTTGCATAACAACAATGATATATTTTACTCTGATCACGATAAAGTCTGGTCTTTTTCAACTGTCCTTTATTTCAATGATGAGAAAAATTAAAGAACACATCTCGCCATTCTGTCGGCACATTTTTACTCACAGTTGAAGCCCTATGTGTTTGCAGAATTACAAATGTCCGCCTCTGATAACCAAATACCCGTAGAAAAATAGATGGGTTTCCAGTCCTCCAAAACTTCATCGTTATTCTAAGGGAGAAAAAAAATTAAATGGAAATTTTATCAAAGTATTGCAACAGATATTTTACTGGGATGTTTCATTCTGACAAATTTTATTAGAATTTAAAATCCTAACAAAATTATGGGATTGATTGATTGTTTGTTGTTTTCCGCCACACTCAACAATTTTTCAGTTATCTGGTGGTGTCCAGTTTTTATTGGTCGAGGAGAGAACCCAGATACAATGTAACCGGGACGAGACCACCGACCTTCCGAAAATAAACAGGCAAACTTTCTCCATGTATCGGCGCGGGCACCGACTAGAAGTGAGAGGCCTTGTGATTTTGAGTCCGATGCTCTAACCACTCGGCCACGGAGACCCCATAAATGATGGGGCTATTTATTCCTGTGGTATCTTATGAGATCTTTCAAATGAAACAAAAGGTACTGAAGATAGGAGCTTTCTC
The DNA here is from genome assembly GCA_024699665.1 of Ostrea denselamellosa. NCBI lineage: Eukaryota > Metazoa > Mollusca > Bivalvia > Ostreida > Ostreidae > Ostrea > Ostrea denselamellosa. The sequence continues at coordinate 1,006,492 of JAMZEH010000075.1, read as the reverse complement.
AAACTTCCAAATGAAAAACAAATAACAGAATTGTTTGAAAACAGCACTCTGACATTATATGATAACCTGTGATGTGTTGTGAATGTTTTAAAAAGAGAAATATTTCAGCAGTTACTAAACAATCATTTTGCTTCGCAATAGCATTATCTTTTTTTCGGTTTGTGACCCACGGAGGGCTCCCAAAGATATAGACTAATTATAACATAATAGGAATCCCACTACAGTCCAGATCGATATCATTCCACGGACCATCTTGACGTGCTTATAGAATATCAACACAACCAATCTCTATTGTAAGACAAGTATATATTCTTTCTTAGATGATATCGTGGCATTTAAACTTATTTCAAAACCTGAATAAACAATAGGTTTAATTAGTAGAAACAGGCCGAATTTCGAAAAACTGATTTGTCACTGTGTGTTATTGACAAGTAACCAGTTTTTTATCATTTAATTATCTTTATTGTGAGATATTAAATGACGTCTTCTTTTACAGATGAAATAAAACATTATTTAAAAACCTCTCAAATCGATAGGTTCGGTTGAAGCAAGGGTGAATTTGCAGTGACTGGTTTGTGACTGTTTATTGACGAGATATAACTACGAGTATGTAGGGGGAAACAGTCAAGTTTCATTTGAATGATGTTCACGGTTTATAGATTTTAATGAGATCGGAATAAGACTCATTTTTCTAATACAGTGACATTGAAACACTAAGGAACTGGAACAAGGTGTTTAAGAATTAAGGTAAGTTCTTGTTCAAACTTCATTATTCACGTAATACATGTAATAAAACGGTGTTCTAATTGCTAATAATATCCAAATAAAACGGTGTTTTAATTGCTAATAATATTCAAATAAAACGGTGTTCTAATTGCCAATAATATCCAAATAAAACGGTGTTCTAATTGCTAATAATATTCAAATATAAAACGATTTCCCGATTGCCTATGATATTCAATTAATAAATGGTCTTCCGATTGCTTATAATATTCAAACATAAAACGTTGTTCCGATTGCTTACAAAATTCAACTATAAAACGGTGCTCCAGATGCTTATAATATTCAAACTTAAAACGGTGTTTCGATTGTTTATAATATTCAACTATTAAACGGTGTTCCGATAACTTTAGTAATGAAACATAAAAATGCAATCCGATATTTTATAATATACAAATATAAAATGGAGTTTTGCTTGCTTAAAATACTCTGTATAATTTGCTATTATAACCTGTCATTGGGTTAGATGCTGTCTGTCGTGTTTCATATCAACTGTTAGATGGTTTTACCTTGTTTACCCGAACAATATATAGGGTTCACGGCGGGTGTGACCGGTCGACAGGGGATGCTTACCTAGGCACCTGACCCACCGCTGATATATTCAGGGGTCATTATTTGTCCAAATTCTAATTCTGTACACCTTGGTGGACGTATGACTGAATTGTGTCCCTTGATGAATTGCAAAAACCAGTTTCCCGGACTTTTCTCCGCCTTGGATGAAGATGTGCAATTGAAATTTGATATGTGGCTTTGTCTTGGATAGTTACAGATCAAGTGTGAGTCTCGTTACGCTTGACTTTGGACAGAATTATACTACGGGTAGGAAACTTTGTATTGCTTGCAATACAATCATAATGCTTGTTATATTTGAATTCTTATGAGATCTTTCAAATAAAAACACACTGAAGGTAGGAACTTTCAAACATTCAAATAAAAAAAGAGACGGGTCTGAAAGTAGCACTCTACCTCACATAGTAACCTGTGTTCTGCTGTGGATGTTTCAAACAATAAATACTTCAGCGTTTACAGGACAATCATTTTTCGTCACAACAGCATTATATTTTTTTCCTCTGTGAAATCGACGGACGGTCCCAAATACATAGACTGAACATACTACAATAGGAATCGCACTACAGGACAGAGAGATGACACTGTTCTACGTACTACTTTAGTGATTGATTGATTGTTTGTTTGTTTTACGTCCCGTCGAGAATTTGTCACTCATATTGAGTCGTACTACTTTAGTGTGTCTGCAGAGACCATTACAGTCGATCTATATTGTAAGGCATACATTTGTTCTTTTTCCGATTATATCATAGTATTTTGAACTTCACTTCAAAACTTCGGTAGTTCAGTGGTTAGAGCGTTCGCTTCGTAACCGGGAGGTCATGAGTTCGAGCCCCGCTCGTGCTACGGCCGCGTCAAACCTAAGAGGCAAAAATAGGTAGTGATTGCTCCTTATCCAAACGCTCGGCATTTAGAATTGAGAATCACAGATCTATCGGATATGACCTTAAAAACGGAGGTCCCGTGTCACGGTAGGCGTTGGCAGGTTAAAGAACCCTCAGTGCTACGGCCCTGAGCGCTATGCATAGGTCTAAATTTGTGGTACTTCACCTACAGCTGGTGACGTTTCAGTATGAGTGAAAGATTCTCGACAGGACGTAAAGCAAACAATTACTCAATCAAAACTTCAATAGACAATGGGAACAAAATTTAATTTCGAAAAACTGATTTGTCGCTGTATATTGATTACATATTGATTACCTACCTCCGATATGTCCAGGGGCCCGTGTTTGTCCATGTCTCTGATTTTTATTTGTTATAAAAATTATGAGATTGAATACTGTTAGTTATCTTCACCTTTACATATATAGAGGATCTTGAAAGAGTGCGTATGGCACATGAAATGAGTTACCAGATTTAATATTTCCCGAGCCATGGCGAGGGAAACATTTAAATCTGGTAACGAATTTCATATGCCATAATCACGAATGTAAGATTCTGTTTATCACACAACTATCTATAAAGCATATTTTAGTTACTTTCCATTTCACGTTTCTGTATAAAGAAGTGATTTGCGGCCTCTCTGCATCGTCTGATAATGTCCTTGAGCGGAAGAAATAAGATCTAAAGATAAACACGTCAAAGTGATAGCTAAACTTTCAATCTTAGGATTTTAATTTTTTTGCTATGTCATCATATAATAACAACATCAAATAAAAGAGGAATAAATATGATAGGCTTGAAGAACGTATGTAGTAAAAGTTTTGTATATATGTCAGCACGCCCTGACCTCACATAACCCTACATATAGTTTGCATTGTTATTAACTTGAGCTACAAGTTCATGTCGTTTTTCCGAATCTGTGTTATGTACCCGGAAACAGTATTGTTGTGTGATAAAACCAGTTTTAATTTAATTATTTTCATTGTGAGGTATTTAATGACGTCTTCAATTTCAGATGATATAAAATATTATATATAATCCCTCAAAACGACAGGTTCAGTTGAAGGGTGAATTTCGAAAGACTGATTTTGTGACTGTTCATTGACTAGATTTAGCTATGTGCATGCAGAGGGAAAGCGGTTTTTCATTTAAATATTTTTCAAATTTTTCTTTTACTGAGATAAAAATTAAAACTTATATTTTATCAATACAATTACAACGAAACACTAAAGATCTAAAGCAATGCGTGTAACTAATTAAGGTAAGTTCGTGTTGAAACATGATCCTTTACGTAATACTTGCATTATATAATTATTTTGAGATCAGAACGATCGGTGAGCTACTTTAGCGATCTAGGCAACACGGCCATTTCCGTCACAAATATAAAACGGTGTCCCGATTGATAATAATATATAACATAAACGGTACCAATTTTGGTGCACCAAATGCGCATTTCGACATATAATGTCACTTCAGTGATGCTCATGTCAAAAATGTTGGAAATCCGAAATAGGAACAAACTTGGAAGAGCTGAAAGAACAAAAAAAAAAACCCAAAAAAGACAAAAAAAACCCAAACCAAATACTGGAGCCAAATCCGGCTAAAGATCAGAGCTATGCATGAGGGAGATAATGCTTAATATACAACTATAAAACGGTATTCCGATTGATTATGATATACAGTACAAAGTGCACAGTATGAATTATAAAGCAAAAATTATACAGTATAAAGTATGAAGTATAACGTGTACAGTATAAAGTGTACAGTATGAAGTATAAAGTATAACGTGTACAGAATAAATTGTACATTATGAAGTATCAAGTATAACGTGTACAGAATAAAGTGTACAGTATGAAGTATCAAGTATAACGTGTACAGAATAAAGTGTACAGTATGAAGTATCAAGTATAACGTGTACAGAATAAAGTGTACAGTATGAAGTATAACGTGTACAGAATAAATTGTACATTATGAAGTATCAAGTATAACGTGTACAGAATAAAGTGTACAGTATGAAGTATCAAGTATAACGTGTACAGAATAAAGTGTACAGTATGAAGTATCAAGTATAACGTGTACAGAATAAAGTGTACAGTATGAAGTATAACGTGTACAGAATAAATTGTACAGTATGAAGTATCAAGTATAACGTGTACAGAATAAAGTGTATAGTATGAAGTATCAAGTATAACGTGTACAGAATAAAGTGTACAGTATGAAGTATAACGTGTACAGAATAAATTGTACAGTATGAAGTATAACGTGTACAGAATTAAATGTGCAGTATGAAGTATCAGGTACTTGATATCAAGTATTCCCTGTAGTAAGATAATACGGAAGTTCTGTTTCCTTCACATTTGATTATCTCTGCAGCTTGTCTTAAATGTCCACATTCGTGTTCCTGTTCCCTCGATTTTACTGGTAGGAAAGGATTTATGTTTTAAAACTGGAAACTATTCTTTTGTTTGCCGCATTTTCAAATTTTAATTTTACTGATTTACATAATGAGAAAAATTAAACTCCCTTAATTTTCATTATATTCCGTATTTCATTTCTTTCGGAACGTGAAACAGTTTATGATTTAATTTTAGACATGCTTTGGTGATTTATAACACTGTTTATTCATTGGTGTCATTTTCTATCGTACATTTCAGTAGAGAAGGGAAGTAACAATTGAGCTACAGAATCTACGAAAATGTTTCACTGTCTTAAAGATTACATCAAATCATTCTATATATAGATCTGTCCTAAAGTATTCATCTCACTATGGACCACACAAATTGACTTGTTGTATTCGGCGCGCACGTGCATTAGCAATTTTTCTGAAAAATGTGTATCGCTTGATTTTCATTGTAGGTATAGGGCTTGATATTTCATCACAAGTCACATACGGTGGGATCACAATACGAGTAGTTTGACACAGACATAAATCATGCAACATCTTCCCCCCAAACTGCTTTATTCTGATCGAGATCTACACCCCTTTTTACTATGTTTTGTAAATATATAATAAAGTAAAAATAGCCTTTTCAGCGAATGTGAAAAGAAGGAAGGTCTCGGGTATTCACCTATCGTCTGTATTTGTTACTACACTTTTGATTCAAGCACTTTAAAACTATGTCGGGTAAACGTTTAAATTACGCGAGGTGCTTCCGAAATGATAGATTTTCGGATATTGTTGCGTATGACCTTAATCTGTATATATATTGTGATATTTTGTACAAACAGTGTCAAGCAAAATGTTGAAATGCCGTATTCTTACTATCCGATTTACAAGTTCCGTGTGAGCAATGCTTCTCTATGGTCTTTCTTTTTAAGTGATACTATTTTAAGTGATACTATTTACCCAAGTAATACGACCGTCTATGATCGACTATAAAAAGTTATCTGTGTTTTTTATGTACTGCTACCTCTTTAAGAAAGATTATGATTGATTATATGTTGTTTAAGGTCCCGTTCGAGAATTTTTCACTCATATGGAGACATCACCATTGCCGATGAAGGGCTGCAAAATTTAGACCTATGCTCGGCGCTTATGGCCTTGGAGCAGGGAGGGATCTTTATCGTGCCACACTTGATGTGACACGGGGTTTTTACGGTCTCATCCGAAGGTCCATGCAAGATCAAGCTCTGAACTAACCCAAATTCATATGAAGGGACAATTCGTACTTGTATTATTCTATCTCAAATACATATTACTTTGTAGTGTTAAGCATTTATATTCTCTTATGCGTAACTGTCGCCTGATTGTAAACTTTAATGTGTATTTTGGTAACATTTAACGAGTATTTACGCTCCTATGCACCTTATCTAGAGTTCTGTGATAAACAAAGAGTATAATGAAAAGGTGAAGACAATAAACAGTGATAAGTCTCAACTCCTATATGAAATAGAAAATTAAAAGTTGGGCAAGCACGAACCCTTGGGTATACCTAGGAGACGTTTGATCCCTATCGACCGTAGCCCCATATCCTCGTTAGGCAATTCAGCAGCCAAAATCAGTGTGTAAAGAACGGCTTAACAGTTAATATGGAACACATCAGATAGCATCTGACCCAATGACAGGTTGTATAATATGTTGGAATAGAAAAATACAACCAGGCAAGGTGGTTACTTATCAGTGTCTACCTGTGTAATAGACATGCTTTATTTGCACACTGATTGTCACAGTACTAAATGGGAGAAACAACACAAGTTTACTTATACCTTTATGACTTTGGGGGCTTTTTATTTTATTTATTTATTCTTTCTGGTGCAAATCTACATAAAGGCAAATTCCATCCGTACTTTCATTACTTTGATTCCACTGCGGTCTTGGAGACAGACAAACCTTAATAAAAAAAATACTCCGCTGCGAAATATAATCTCCTTCAAAAATTGTTATAGTTGTAAATATTTACAAGTTATTTGACAATCTACTTGAAGGGGAATTCACATACGATGTTAAAACAAAATTCAGATACATCTAAATTGAAAACGCCTGCGCAACTGATCTCGCACGAACATGTGAAACTTTGTAAGGACTAGTTTCACGCCAAATAGTTTCCCGGCAACCTCACATGCTGAAGGAAGTAAGAGGAACGAACGCGGAAGATTTGAAGGAGTTTGTGCAAGACAGGTTTCTTTTTACTGGGTATCCACCAGAAAGGAAAAGAAGGGACTGTACACAAGTTGTAAAGTAAGAATAATTCCACGGTATTCTATAACTAGATGTCGAGATTCATTCGTGACGTATGTAAAACCGAAATACCCGCGGTATCGTAGGACGGGAGTGCAGTAGTTTCTCTCTTCTGAACCGGAATCGTTAAGTGTTGAACACATATCACTTTGGTTTCCTCAGTCAGGATCTATTCTAACAACCCGGATCCCACAACAAGCTGAACAGCTGATTTGCTATGAAATGCCCCTAAAACTGAAAGAAATATTTTTGATTTGTGGTGATGCAAGAGAGTTGATTCACTGGTTAACAGGATTAACTGTTCTGATAAATTTGGACAGCAAAACCTGTGGTAACTTTGACAACGGAAAATTTCGATTAAGAAAGGATTCTTCCTATTCACGAATTTTGACTGTGTCTGGGTTTTGGGGGAGATAGAAAGGGGGATGAAAAGGTGTTTGTTTTTTTTTTTTTTAAACAGTGATAGATCGAACACAAGAGACTCTGCTCGAGATAATAAAAGCCAACATACAGTCCGGTACAACAATAATCCGGGACTGCTGGAAAACATACAATGTTCTTGATAAAGAAGGGTTCGAACATCGAAAAGTCAATCATTCAGGAAACTTTGTAGATCCCGATACAAGGGTACATACCAATACAATAGAGTCTGCCTGGCATGCATTAAAAAAGTCATTACCAGTCAGTGGTACAGTAAAATCTCTGTATGATACTTATTTTAGCCAGTATTGCATCAGTAACAAATATTTCACTGAATGTCAAGATCCATTCCTAAAATTTCTAGAACGTATCAACTTTTTATACGACCCCTCTTTACTCGTACCTGAACTTATTTCAGCAAAGGAACCCTCGATTACCAAACAACGAGTTTTTCAACCCCTTGATTTAATTAGCTTAGATGATTTCATGTTGTAAGGTAAGGCAAGTTTAGTTATTTCTTACTTGATGGGGGCTGCCGCCCCAAACCTCCGCTTAATTTCGCTCAAACGCTGTTGGGCTTTTATTTTTATTATGCGATTTTCGCTTATCAAAATCGGAGGCGAAAGTGTAAATGGCGGCGTGTTTACATTCAGCTTAGCAACGGCAAGTAGAAGTAACTACACATGCACAGTCACGTGCTTTTGGGGACCAGTATACTAGAAATTTTTCCTTATTTTGATAGATTTATGACATACTATTAAAAAAAATAGGGGGTACTGTATTTTGTGATCAAAATGTTGACATATACAAAGGGATAGGAAACCATGTTGTATAGTCCCTTAACGAGGAAGCATTTCTAAAGAAATCCATCACTCAAACACATCAATCACACTCTCCTGATCAGCACAGGATGCTTCTGATGATCAAGGGTGTTGTGCCACAAATTTGCATGCCTCTGAATTGGAAGGTTAGAAGCAGTCTAAAGGAAGATTTTGAAGAGAAAGCATAAGATTATCAGTTGTTGAAGTCGTTAATTAAACAGAGATCATGTGCCGTCTAAGACAGGATGAGGTTACCTGCCCTTGGCATGCTACAGGTTGGCACAGGACAGGTCACTGTGGCAAGGGCAATGAATGTTTCCCAGTCTGTTATCAGCAGATTATGGTCCAGACATCGTGCTACAGGGTCTGTTCAGGATACACCACGATCCGGTAGACCAAGGGCAACAATTCAGGCTCAGGACAAATTCATCCGCACTATTGCCTTAAGAAATCATCTGGTAACAGCAAATCAGATAATGTCTCAATTTCAAAGGGATACTGGCTTAGTGAGTGGCCAGACCATCAGGAATCGACTACACAGATTTCACTTACACGTCTGGCATCCTCGTATCATTCTCTGTTTATGGGATATGCTTGGACAGCGGCTACACCAACATCAACAACCTGCTGCCAATGTCCACGAATTTGTTACAGCATTGCAACAGGAATGGAATAACATTCCCCAAAATGACCTGGGACATCTCTTTAAGAGTATGCCAAGCCGAATCCGAGCTAGTCTGGCTTACCAAGGGGGATTTACCTGCTACTGACTGTTTCAAAATGGTGGTAAATTTGCTGTGTGACCCTGTGTTGTGTCGACCCTTATTCTAGAGAATCTGTTCTTTTCTGACTGTTCAAAGGGTTTGGAATAAATTGACAAATGTTACCTTCATGTTTTTTCTGTCATTTTTTCCTTCCTGACCTCATGATCTGCATTTCATTGTCCTTGTCAATCCAATATCCCCTACGTTTTTTTTTTAATAATATATAATATCGGGGGATATGTTGATATTTCGGAAATGCCCATCATTTAAGACATACTCGATGTTTCTGAAATTTTCTCTACAATCATTTTTTAAATTTCCTCTATATGAACATGATAAAGCAGAGTGGGTAAAAGCATAAAAGAACTACCAGACATTATGTTCTGTAGATCAGGGATAATTTAGAAAATGTAACAGAAAAGTTCGAAATTTATCAGACAGAAGGAAAAACCACCGAGACTTTGTTTTCATCTTTTTTTATTTTCAAGCAGTGAATATGACAGTTTAGAACATTAATTTATTTTTAATAAGTTAACGGCTTTTTATTTTTTGGCCACACAGGATACTTCATAAATTTTGTTTTAGATTGATTTTAATCCTTTTTCGCACACAGGTCTTGTAAACATAATCGGCCCCGTGGAGATCTGGGTTAGAATAGGTCCTTAGTACAGCTTGCTTCTCATAAGAGGCGACTAAATGGGTCGGTCCTTCGGATGAGACAACAAAAACCGATGTCCCGTGTCTCAGCAAGTGTGGCATGATAAAGATCCCTCCCAGCTCAAAGGCCGTAAGCGTCGAGCATAGGCCTAAATTTGCAGCCCTTCACTGGCAATAGCGACGTCTCCATATGAGTTAAAGATTCTTGAGAGGGACGTTGAACAATATTTAATCAATCAATCTGATGTATATGATATTGCACTTGACACCTTTGTGACCCTTCAGGCCTTTGATTTGTAAACTAAGGGGATGGAGATATGTGACCATGTTCACACCTGCATATTACACTTTTAGCTTTACTTTTTTTTTTCATTTCAGCCATGATTGTTCATCGGAGGTAGAAAAAATATGCGTAATATTGAAAGTACGTGCATAGAATGGGCTTATGATTTCTGGAAATGCTAGTTGTTGACGGTTATGATGAAAATGCAAATCATCTTTATCAGATTTGGTTTTGTTACCACAAAAGGCAATAAATAATGTATAACAGGTACTTTGTATAAAAAGTGTATGGCAGTGAATTTGTTTTAAATATTAATTTATTTACCTATACTGTTTGTTTGTTTGTTTATAGCCGCCTGAGCAATTTTTCAGCTATCCATTACCGGTGACAGGGCTGCAAATTTAGGCCTATGCTCGGCACTCAGGCCTTTGAGCAGGGAGGGATCTTTATCGTGCCACACCTACTGCGACACGGGACCTCGGTTTATACGGTCTCATCCGAAAGACCGGCACCCACGTCCCACGACACCTAGATGTCGAACTTCCACATATGGGAAAAGGCGGTTAGACGTGGCAGCTGCGACACTATGGAATGCATTGCCTGATAACCTTCGTCGGTGTCAGACTTTGAACAGTTTTAAAACGCAATTAAAAACATATCTTTTTAGACTCGCTTATTATTAAATGTCTCAATTTTAATCATTTTCACTTTTACTTAATTTCAAAAAAAAAAAAAATAATAAAATCATTTACTTCTAGTACTATGTAACCTGTCTTTTAAAAATTAGTATTTATGTAACCTGTCTTATGATTTATGATGTACAGCGCTTTAGAGCGATTATTTTGATCGAATAGGGCGCTATATAAAATGATTATTATTATTATTATTATAGTGGGATTCGAACCCCCGACTCAAGGATCATCAGATCTTTGAGCCCGACGCTCTAACCACTGCGCCACGCGGGCGGCTTTTACCTATACTAAATTGATATCAAGCTAAATAACCCAAACAACACTTACATACTCAACAATATATAGGAAAATGTATGTATGTTAATGTTTAATGCCCCTTGGCCCCTTATTTAAAGGGACTGGCCTCTTAAAAAACTTGATATCGTTGAAAAGGTCTGAACATTATCTACAACTTTATTTCTATAATGTGTAGCAAAATATTCTTAGTTTTCAAGATGTATAGCATATTCAATTTTAGGGGCCATCCCCTGAATTCCTTGAAGTAGCTTAGTGGTTAGAGCGTTCGCTTTGAAAACGGGAGGTCGTGAGTTCGAGCCCCGCTCGTGCCATGGCCGTGTCAAACCTAAGACGAAAAATAGGTAGTGATTGTTCCTTCGCCATACGCTTGGCATTTAGATGTGAGAATCACAGGTCTTTCGGATACGACCTTAAAAACGGAGATCCCGTGTCACTGTAGGCGTTGGCACGTTAAAGAACCCTCACTGCTACGGCCCTGAGTGCTAAGCATAGGTCTAAATTTGTGATACTTCACCTACAGCTGGTGAAGTCTCAATATGTGTAAAAAAAAATTCTCGACGGGATGTAAAACAAACAAACAATCAATCAATCAAACAATCCGTTGGAAAAGGAAGACCTTAATAATATGTGTTTCCCCAACAATCTGTGTTTGTGTGTGTCTTTTAAATCTTAGAATATGGCTTCCACACCACCGACCATGAATGCCGGGCCAGGACAGATTATAAATATTGATATGTTCAGCTCATAATAAACAATTAGGTGGTATAGAGACTAATTGGTTTAGATATCATAAGTTATAGATATTTTCTTTCATGATAGAAAAATTATGGCATCAAATCGTGAATTGTTCACATGACAAATGTCGGGTTCTTTTTTTTTTCCTAGTCGGTCTGTATGTGGCTACAGAACACCAACTTCCATGTCGCTTGTGTCATCATCAAATGTATCCTGCAATAGGAAATCAAAGATATCTTCCTCTGACGATGTCAGATCGTTTTCAAGATGTAAATATAAACGTTCGCTGTCTTGTTTCCATTGAAACGGAAACGAAACGTGTGGCCCCTGCACACTTTAGAAAACGCCGCGTTCGGGAACTAAATCATTGGCAGAAAAATAATGATCAATCTCAACAATTATTACATAATATTTATATTTAAATTTGAAGTGTTTATTTTAAATCTACCGATGTAGCATTCCCAACGTGTGCATGCCTTTGGCCCTCTCGCTATTTTACTATAGTGATTTCAAAGAAATACTTTGCCTCATATGAATGTTCATTCCAAGCACTGATTAAAATTCATAAAAAATATGTAGAGTCCCGTTGCTTTTATAACTCAAAATTTGGCTCCTTTACAACCTATTGCAGTTTCGCACTCAAATGCCACTACTTTAAAAATTATTACCTACCCTTATAATTTCCTGTGCCAAAAATACATTCTCTGCAATACTTCCTTAGCCCATTATTTATTTCAATCCATGACATTTTTGCTTTTAAATAAAAATTATATCATACCTCATTTCCACCAATCATGTAATATCTACTCGTTTTTACCTCCGCTCTTTCTTGGGGTAAACTATATCCGGTGTAAACAATCTGGGGGTTTGGCACTCTTATGCCTATACTTTTATTGTTACCTACCTCAGAATTAGGCAAATTTGTATTTTTTATATACATCATACCTGAAACTTGAGACCTGGAAGTTCAGTGTCATGAGATTTGTCACCATGTAAATGAGCTGCACCATCTATGGACAGTGACATTCTCAGGAACAAAAGACTCTGGCAATTTGGATGATATTGTGATCTGATTTTTCATTGTAATAAATAAAATGCTATGAAACTTACATGTTTTCGTTTTTCCTTATGTATGAAATGATTTCAAGGCATCATATTGACAATTTCTTCATAACGGTAGATTCTACCCTGATTTCAAGGAGAACCCACAAAATTGGTGAAAACTTAAGGAAAACTGCTAAATATGTAATTTCACAGAAGTCTAAACACCAAATTTTTGTGAGATTAAGAAAGAGATAGCATGTAGGAATCTAATGAATCTAGTGGTTCTTGATATGTTGCCCTTACTGCTGATGTAGGTGAGATACTCTTAATCCCCGATGTGCACCGACCTCGGAAGTGACATGCGACCTCGATTTTTGCGGTCTCATCCGAAGAATCGCCGTATTTAGTCGACTCTTACGATCCGGGTTGTTAGGATAGATCCTCAGTACTCCTTGCTTGTCGTAAGAGGCGACTAAATGGGTCGGTCCGTCGGTTGAGACCGTAAAAACCGATGTCCCGTGTCCAGGCGCGTAGCTGCCAAGTAAGCCCGTAAGCCCGGTGACCAAAAAAAAAAAAAAAAAAACGGAAACAAAATAAATCAATAAATACTCCAGTGGAAGAAAGATATATGTATGTAAGAGAAGAGATCTAGAGAGGGTGTGAAATTTAGATGATGTCAACTAAATTGATACATTCTACAATTTACATTACGCCATCGCATGACGTATCGCAATAAAAAGCTGGGTAGAAAATGTTGACATGGCGGGGAACAAGACAATCAATGATTTGTTTAAAATCATTATCTTCTCAGTCCGTGGTGCCAATCTCAGAGGAATCAAAGTTAGCAGATCAACAATCTTATAGGCCTACTGTTTCTTTTGAATCTACGTCCGCTGCACCTCCGTATCCCGATTTAGAAGATCCAAATATTGATACAAAAGCAAACATCACAAAGGCGGCCATTTTAATCACAGAATGGAAAAATTGTGCAAATACACATTCCCTACTAGGTGAGTTACACTCCTTAATAATATATGTCATTAAGAAATTCCTGGGTTTTTTTTTATCGGACCGAAGTCGAGATGTTGTCAAAGGGGGGGGGGGGATTATAATTTACTTTTCATGAAATATAGGGAGATGTTGGAAGAAAATTTGGGGGATGGCGATGGTTTATTAAATTACAGTTTGTCCAGGAATTCTACCGTATAGATTTCACCAAATCTATACAAAAGGTCAAAAATACATACAATGTTTAATTTACTAATGTAAAAATATACCCTGTCCCTCGAACACCCCCCCCCCCCCCCTTCCCAGTCTTGATCAACGCACGTTAAACCTGAAAGTATTATTTACATGAGGGATACTTTATAAGTATACATGTGTATATTTCATGTCGATAGCAAATGACATGTACATACAAAAGTAAACAATTAGGTTGCCCCCCTCCAAAAGAAAATAATAATAAAATAAAAAAAAAATAAAAAAATAAATAAATAAAAAGACTTAAAGTCGTACAAAATTTTGCGAAATTGAACACAACTAAGCAGGAATGGAGAGAAGTAGTTGATATATACTTCTTTTTTATTATTTTGCACAGATTAATTGGGAAAAAACAACGCAAATTCAATTTCCGTTGGCTTGAGATTTACCCATGGATGCGCTACTCCAAATTAGATGACGCTGCCTACTGTGCTTCGTGTTTTATTTTTGGCCGCACTGAAGCCAAAGAAAAAACTTTCATAACACCTGTACAAGACCGGGCAAATATGTCTACGTATGTTACTCGACACTTGAAAGACGGCGCATAACACCATGTATTTGCGGCAATGGCTGATGATTTTTGTAGAATATACAGGCAAGATGATAAGCCAATCACATTCAAGTTGTCTCTGATTGAAGAAGAAAATGTAAAAAAGAAACGACATATCCTTAAACGAATCACTGATGTGATTTTATTATGTGGGAAACAGAATATAGCACTTAGAAGTCACGATGGTAGAAAGAGCAACTTCATTGCAATTCTCCATGAAATCGCTAAAGAAGATGTAATCTTATCCGAACATCTCACCAACATCACTTCAAGGGAAAAATGCACTTCGCCAATCATTCAAAATGAAATCATTGCGATTCTTGGAAAACAAATACTGGACAAACTCGTGGACGATTGTAATGCAAGTGGACATTTCGCATTACTCGCAGATGAAACAACGGATAGATCCACAAAGGAACAGTTATCCATTTGTGTACGATTTATTGATGCAAAACCAGGTGAATTGAGGGAAGAATTCCTAGCATTTGAGGAAGCTGCAGATGGCACAACTGGGGAGGCTTTGGCTAATTTGATTCTGTCGTCATTGCGGAAGTATGGCATAAATATTAATAACATGCGAGCTCGGGGTTATGATGGAGCGGGCAATATGTCTGGGCGTCATCGTGGTGTACAAGCAAGAATTAAGGAGGTAGTCCCAGGGGCAAGCTATGTACATTGTAAATCACATTGCCTTAATCTGGCTATTGTACATAGTTGCAGAGAATAGTCAGTAAGAACAGTTATGAGCACTGTGCAGGATATTGCATTTGCGTTCGATTATTCAGTTAAAAGATTGAACGCTTTTGTTGATGAGCTTGAAGACGATCGTGACACCAAACAGCAAATGGATAAAAGAACTAAACTGCGAACTCTCTGTGAAACCCGCTTGCAATTCTCCATGAAAACCATTCCTGCAAGCATTTTCTGTAGTAGTTCATGCACTGGAACACCTCCAAGAAAAGGGAGACGACAAAGCCGGTCAGCATCTTAATGCCATTCTCTGGTGGGAGTTCATCATTGGGCTCGTTGTCTGTCAACACATCTTACAAGGCACAGTCTACTTGTCGACTTTCCTTCAAAATATAAATTGCAATCTGATAGAGGCAGCTAGGGAGAGTGAGGTTGTAATAACGATGTTTAGAAATGAAAGAGATGACCCTGCAGTATGGGATGCATTGTTTGAACAGGCGTCAGATTTGGCTGGCAAATTTGATATCCACCCATCTATGCCCAGAGTAGCAGCAAGAAAAACACACAGAGCAAATATTCCAGCCAACAACCCTAAGGAATACTGGAAACGTAGTCTGTACTTTCCGTTCATAGACCACATCATGCAGCAGTTGATAGACCGTTTGCTAAGTGTGAAGAGAAAAACAGGTTTCTGGCACAGTACTTAGTCCCACGTTGTCTTGATGAGCTTACTGATGATGGATCAGACCAGTTATTTACGACTTTCTCTAGAATTGTATTCGACAACGAACTCAGGAGGTGGAGAACAAAGTGGAACATAGCAAGCTCAAAAGCCTTCATCCCTACAGGACACCATTGAAGTCACCAACAAAGAGCTTTATCCATGTATCTGGACAATGTTGGCCATTCTGCTGACCATGCCTGTATCTACTGCGTCTGCTGAACGTTCCTTCAGCTCACTAAGAAGGGTTAAAACGTACTTACGAAGCACTATGGGTCAGGAAAGATTTTCATCCCTTTCTATTCTTCACATTCAAAGAGATGAAGAATTAGATACAGATAAAGTCGTTACCATTTTCTTATCATTAAAGAACAGAAAATTGTAATGAAATGACATGAATTGAATAAAATGTCACCTGAAAAAAACTTTTTTTTCTTGAGTTGTTCTTATCTACCCTTCGTAGTTTATCTCCTCTTTTTTTCAGTTAACATGCATACATTGGGACATAAAGAATTGAAAAGGCAGCTGATTTAAAGACGGAATGCATTTTTGAAAATCATGTCTCTGCAGAGATTCCTAAAGTCGTGATTAAACGATACTAATGTAGTCCATTACTGACCATATTTTGTTTTTTAAAAAAGAAGCATTTTAAATGCATTTTAGGGGGTCCTGATTTGCTAAAATCGTTTTCCGTCGGGGGGCTTCGCCGGTATGGGCTTGCACTTCAAAAAGGGCCAGCTATGCGCCTGGTGTCACAGCAAGTGTGGCACGTAAAAGATCCCTCCCTGCTCAAAGGCCATAAGCGCCGAGCATAGGCCTAATATTTTTGTAGCCCTTCAAGAATATGTGAAACATTTTTTCTTAAAGGACTAGTTTCACCCAACAAGCAGCAGAGCGTGCGAGAGCGAGAGGAACGCGGAAGCTAAAAAAGAATATATTTTTGTTTAAAGAAGTTTGTTCAAGATAGGCTGTTTTTATACTGGATACACCACAAGAAGGAATCGTGCACAAGTAAGCTGTAAAATATGAATGATTTCACCGTCTTCTCTACAGTAATGAGTATTGTTCTCCAGAATTTCCTCTGAACTGGAACCAAGAAGGATCGACCAAAAATTTACTTTGTTTTGTATATTTGGTCAGTAAAGAAAGTAGTTACAGAATATTTGTATTTTATGGATCGCTGGGCCGGGCCCTGTCACGCATGATTGTTGTTATTTTTAATGGATTTATATAATATAGTAAAGTTTTCTTCTTCCCAATAATGGCCACCATCAACATGCTGATTATTTTGCCATATAATAAGATTCTTTAAAATCTCGCCATTTCAAAGCGAAATATTTACATTCATTGGGTCTTTTCACTTGTATTTCTATTGAAATTGACATTGGTTTCATCTGGGGCAATGAATGCCTGTCAGTTGGAAACTTGGTATCCGGTCTTTAGCATCACCCAATCCGCGTAAGAATATCTGCCTACCAGGAAGTACATTGTTGATGTACATAAAGGAAAATAACAAATTTGTTTAACAGTATGGATGCATAAATAAAATAATACAAATAAAAATATATAATTATAGCAAATAAAAGAAGCCCAGCTTTGAATTGTCATCAGATGACTTGTTATTTGTGCTTTTAAAATATTTTTATGGACTATTGTACCATTGGTGACGTCAACAGGGTGTGTTGGCTGTTCCTTTAAATTAGCTTACATATGTTTAGGATATGACATTTTACAATTTAATATTTTATACTTGATTATTAATTCAAAAAACTACAAAACAATGTAAATACAAACAATGTAAATACAAACAATAAAATGTCTTTTTTGGTGTTTCATTGGGTGATAGCTACTGTCATTGCAGTAAAAAATTTCATAAATCGCTTGCATTTTTATTGCAATGCTAGCTACTGTCATCACCCAATGAAACACCAACGAAAGCATTTTATTGTTTTAATGAATTTGTTATACATCCAATCAAGAATTTTTCACTCATATGAAGACGTTAGCAGTTGTTTTAGATGTAAAATATGCTCAGGGTGATTGTGGACATAACTCGCATCTGCTTTAATCAATTTACCTGTGAACAGGTAGTAATAAGATTTGTGCACTCTCTCTCAATATATATATATGTGTGTGTGTGTGTGAGAATAGGAAAAACATCTTTCGAGCCTAAAATACAGTTTTGTTATGGTTGATAATATTCAAATTCACTATCCTCTGTGATATGATAGGAAAGCACAAAGTGAAAGTCTGGAAATTCCATAAAGCACTGGGTAAATCTGAACACCTTTTGTATATAACGTAAAAAAAAAAAATAAAATGGAGAGTTAACCTGACCTGTCATCTTTGTAAATAATATGATACCCTGTCACTGCAACAAGTTTTTTCAGCCCCCTCCCCCCCCCACCCCCCCCCCCCCCCCCTGCATCTTGACCGAACCAAAATTGTCATCCTGTGCAAATACATCGGAAAAAGGGGGCAGCCGGAGCAGAACCCCACACTTTTCAGATAAAAATACTATCAATTATGCAACTACCTCTTTTACAAAACATTAGTTATGGAATAAATGTAACCAATTTCATTTAATTACATGTATATACCAATAAAGGTAAAAAAAAAAAATTGAAATATTTTCCACTTTGATATGTCTCCAACATCAACTTCATACGACACACAAAGTGTCTGTGGAAGTGTAAAATGTGTGCAATAGTGTCAGAAAGTAGTTGTCCAGTAGCGTGATCTCCATATTTTATTTTTAGGAGAGAAAATGACTGTTTCAGAATGTGTACAATAATATTTATTATAAAAGTTAAGGAAATGATTAAAAAATATATGTATTGAAAATTTAACACCCCCCCCTTTCTTTTTTTTTTTTTCTTTTCTCTTTTTTTTTTTTTTTTTCATTATGCATTCTAAATCAATGAGCATGTCAGCATGCTAGAAGTTTCTTTTTGAAATACATGTCTATATTGAAACATTATTTGAATAAAAATTGAAGTCTTTAGGCTATATGTTTATAATTTTACATGCAAATGAAAGCGAATTCATGCAGTACAATAATCGCACTCTCCAGATTTACCCTCCCTAGTTAAATTTTGGTAGGGTAAATCCAGAAAATTAGTATTGTGGTATAAAACATTGATTTGGCATAGTATATTAACATGGCATATACATTTTCAATATTTGATTTATTAAAACTGTAATATCATTGTTGTTAAAAGTTATTAATATAATACCTACTTCTTTTGATATTTTTATCACCACTGTCATAAGCAAAATTAAATGTCCCCCCTCCCCTTCAAATCGACAACAACATCAAATTAAAAGTCAGAGGTTATTTTATTGGCGTTGGTTAAAAAATTAAAAATCCTGTATTGTTTTACTACGTAGTTTAAAAAAAACCCATTAATGACATGTAATCCAAATGCATACAGAGGTTGTCATAATCTGTCTGGAATTACCTGAACATATCGTAGTGCTTATGGCTGTAACAGAGGGTTCTTTAACGTAGTGCTTACGGCTGTAACAGAGGGTTCTTTAACGTGCCAACGCATTAGAACTGCAACTCTTTGGACTGTTTATTTCAACTTTCAGTTGAAAATAAATAATCTAAAGTGTCGGTAAGCGCAATTCTGCGTTGCAGCCAATTTACGTAACTGACTTACAAAATTAAAATGTACTATACAGCAGATTTCCTACAAATGTCTCTTTGTAGCATTTTTAAGTCACAGGTCATAGGTGCTTGGGTCGCGGACAATGTTAATGAAGTCTATATTACTTATCGAGGAAATTTTAACTCTGATCCTGACATTTTTGTCCACTACAGTTTTAGTTTTTTCTAATTAATTATGCTTATTATACACTAATATGAACAGAAAATTTCAATTCATAAGCGTTTAAAAATTAAAAAAAATATAGTAAATGAAACAAGGCTTGCAATTATTTGTGATGCCCCTTCCGTAACCCATGAGAAGAATTCAGCCGCAAAAATCACTAATTCGCTGCTTACCATCAAAAAGCGAGACGTATCCAATTCCAAAAAATCCACTATAATCATCCATTTCCATTTACTACCAAAATTTGCAACATATGTATTTTTTCCAAGAACTTTTCCAGTGCTGTTCATGATGTATTTAATGTCAAATTTTAAAAAGACAATGAGGAATACAGAAAATGCACCATGCCATCCGGGATTCCTGATAGATTTTTTTATGAGTTCGGTAAAATTCAAAATGTCTGGCAGTATTTTACAGACTGTAAAAAAAAAAAAAAAAAAAATGTTCTCGGAAATAATTAAAGATAAATATCTTTTTATTAGTTTATTAGATAAATATTTCAATAAAACCCAATAAATAATTAAATGAATGCTTAAAAACATAGTAGTTTTTTCAAAATACGGATATTGCGGGTTCTTTTACACATGTAAGACTATTTCCTGTTTGAATTTAACATCCTCGATCATGTGGCCAATCAAATGGAATTGGACAGCTAAAAGGAAAGACACAGACAGAAAATGACCATGACTTTGACTATGAGACAGGCAGTGACTCTGACATTGAACAGACAGAAATTTAATGACAAATCCATTGCCCAAACTGATTGAAATGGAATAAATTTACAACTTTTCATTTATTTTTATTTAGCTTCTTGTAAAACAACAAATGTCCAGTAAATTTTACAATTGTCCGGTAAATTTTCAATATTTTTTAACTAGTTTCGGGGACTCTGGGAATACAAAGATGATTTTTACTGAACTACATGTGTATATCAATGTTAGACCGGAACTTGGACAGTTTAAATTATCAGTAGGTAGATGAAGTCTCTATATTGTTATGTGAGACCAGGAGTCCAGGCAGTAAATTAGCAGTAGATATATAAATTCTCTGTATTGTTACATTGGAAGAAGAAAGTGTCTATTCAAAGTAGTACATAAGATGAATTCTCTATATTATTATTTTTTTTTTACAGGTGAAAATACTTGGATGTGGCATCATAAAGGGTGAGGAAAGGAAAACGTGTGGTAGTATAAACAGCTGTGTCATTAATTATTAAGATATCATGAATTTTAGAATGTTCAACTCCGCAGAACTGACAGCTTTCAGCGAGTTTTCATGATTTGTCATCAGGCGACTGTGTATCTGTAAATTTTTCATATGTTTTAACTCATCTGAGCTGAAAACTCAAGATAGTTTTTTGTCTGGCGTCTGTCTATCTGTCCTGAAACTTTTAACATTTTCAACTTCCTCTCCAGAACTTGTTGAATTTCAATCAAACTTGGCACAAATCATCTATGAGTGAAGAGATTCAGTTTTGTTGAAATAAAAAAGTCATGCTTCTGTCAAAATGGAGATAATGAAGAAAATATGAAAATAGGATGGGGTCATTTATAGAGATGCAACAATTTGCTGAGATGCATAGAAATCCGCGATCCTGTCAGCCAAATTGATTCTCATGTCACAACTAAGCAAATTCAGTTTGGTTCAACATAAAAGACTAAAATGTGTACAAGTTACATATTTACTTCCTTAATTTTCAACGGCACCTCTGCTTGGCTAGCAAACATCCAGTCAACACGTAGGTGCAAAATGGAGTAGCATAATGACAAACTAGTGTCCATAGATCCTCTCGAGTCGCTTAGATCTGAAGAATGGGAATAGTATAACAAAAGATTTTTAAAAAAATCACTGCTGGGGTTTTATTAATCCCAATGATCTGATGTTATCTTGTAATGAGTATCACAGAGTAGCTATATAATTTATTGAATCAAAGCATTATATGCTTTTAAAATTTGTATTTAATTTCCAGATTCTCCCATTTCTAGCAGTTTCTCAAAGCCTTACGCTATTAGAATACAATTTGAAAAATTATGTCAATTTGATTTAGTCAAGAATGTTTGAAATAGTTTTTTATTATTATTTTGATACTTTAAATTTCACTAAAGTGTGGCCTTTATATTATCTATAGAGTTGAAAGATTAAAAGTAATTGTTGAATAACCAAATTACTCTTCAAATACAGTGAGCTTGTAAATTGAATTGAAAACAACTGAATCAGATACGTCAAAAATCGAAATTTGAGTCGAACCAGAAGTTGATGAATTGCTGCAGCGCTAGTCATTAAAAATAATTCTCAAGGACCACTCGGCCACGGAGGCCCCAATATCATTAATATTATTTTAATATTTGAAATTCCACTAAAGTGTGGCCTTCATATTATCTGTAGTGTTGAAAGATTAAAAGTAATTGTTGAATAACCCAGTTACTGTTCAAGTACAGTCAGCTTGTAAATTGAATTGAAAACAAGTGAATCAAATAGATGTCTGGAATTGAAATCAAATCAAATCCGGAAGTTTGTGAATTGCTGCAGCCCTAATCATTAATCAATAAACATTTTCTTAACGACCTCCTTGTCCAAAAAGTTGAAGTTAACATTAAAGCTTTGAAACATAATGTGGATCTATTTAAGTTTGTTGAAAGTATGGCCTCTGGGAATAGAGTTGGATTACAGTTAGGAATCAAAGTTTTACATGTGCTTGTATTTTAAAAATCTTCTCAAGACAACAGAGCCTTGGTTAGTTGCGTTAATAGGCAAGGATACTGCGGTAGTGTAGATTCAGGTTTATTCAAATCATGGTCCCTGGGGGTAGGTTGGGACCACAGTACTGAAAAGGGGATGAAAGATTTGTATGGTAATATAAAGGAAAGATTTTCTTCTCATCAACAGTAGAGCCATGATTGGTCATAGTACTATAAAAAAAAAATACTGAAAGCAATTACATACTTAAATTTTTGATATATTCAAGTTTCACATCCCTTTTCCTACCTTTAATGGGGTGGACCTAAGGATGAGACTGCAAAAGTAAGGCCCTGTGTACAGCAGGTGTGGCACTATGAATTCCCTCCCAGCTTAAAGCCGTAAGTGCTGAGCATAGGCTTAATTTTGCCACCCTTCATCGGCAATGGTGACATCTCCGTATGAGAGGGATTTTACACAATACAGCCAATCAACCTTTACCAGGCCCTGGGCATCAGGGGCCCGTTTTACAAAAGGTCATAAGTCTTAAAATTAGTCATAAGACATAGCTTATGATGTACATCAGTTTTACAAAGATTTAGGATTTGTGACTTCCGATGAAATTCAGTCGTAAGTCTACATCTTGCCACTTTATTTATTACATTGCGTCACTTCCTCTGATAACTTCGTCACACAAAAGGTGGTTATGTGGATCAAACAAAAGTGACAGGTGTGTGTCAAAGATCCATTGAATTTACGTATTTCCACATAAACCATACCTTTTTCCAATGACTATATCAATCATATATATATATATATATATATATATATATATATATATTATGCATGATCATATTAGTCTTATTTCAACACACCCCTTCCCAAGCACTGCATACTGCATGACCAAACTTGTACATAAAACTTCACACATGGGTAATTCTTCAACTTGACCAACAAATGCTGTCCTTATACTTGTAAATTGAACATGGAATTTCTAACCATCAATCCCCTCTAGTTGGTAGATTTATACCTTATACCTATTATTAGTATTTACATGAAAAAGAAATGGTGTTGCATTTTTTTCAAATAAAATTGTGAGTAAATTTATTAATACCCTATAAACTTTCTCCAGTCTGCCCCATCAGCTATTAATAAACTGCAACGATTAATTTCTAACTGAAGAAGGGGAGTAGAAACTGTGATAGAGAAACATACATGCACATGAATGTGGAAAGAATTATATTTTGTGTGTGTCTCTCTCTTTCTCTTTCTCTCTCTCTCTCCACACGCTTTTTAGGACAGTGGTCATTTTTTAAAATGTATTTTCACATGGAAATAAAGATATATTGGGCAACTGCTCCAACACCCTTCAATTTGATAACATGATAGCGTCAAGTTTCGCATGGTATCTATAATCATTTCACAACCTCATGCACTGAAGAGTTCCCATACGACTTGTGACAAAAGCAGTTACAATTTATGATTATGATACGTTTTGTAAAACGGTCCTACAATATACCGTAAGTTCTTCAATTTTATGACTTCGGACTCAAGATTTGTGACTTTTTGTGAAATGCAGTCCAGACACTTTGGGCGTTTCAAAGACTGCTCTTCCATTTACTCTTTCTGCTGAATATTTTTCAATACAGTAAGAATACTGCATACTAGGACATGATGAACTCTGTACTTTTTGTTTTCACAGGTGATAACAGCTAGATATATCAGCTTCACGAAGACAGAAGAACGGAAAACAGACGGTGGTAACAGTTGTAACATTGATATAAAAATATTATGATCTCAGAAAAGGTTTTATACGTTTAAACTTAAGCTGAGTTTTTATGATCACAAAACAAATGTAAAGCACACAGCTGAGTTAACTCAGGTGACCTGCTGCAATTGGTCTGCATCCGTTGTCGTCCGTTGTGCATTATTCGATAACAATTGAACATTTTTATCTTCTACTTGATAACTGCTATTTCAATTCTTTTCAAATAAGGTATATAGCATATCTGGGACAAGGGGGACATAAATAGTACATTTAAGGAACTTTAGGCTAAGTGCCACATAAGTTTGATCTACATAAGACACTGAAGGTCATGGTAGTGAGGGATTTATCATGCTACCTCCTACTGTGACCTATGACCTCAGTTTTGTGGTCACATCCAAAAGCATGTGATTTTCACATGTGATTATTAGTGTTTGGTGGAGAAAAAGTTCACGACCTATGCTGTTACGTTGCTTATCTTAGTCATACATGGACATTCTGAATTAGTATTCAAGATATAGATGTGTCAACAAAAAGCACAGGTCAAGTTTGTATTTGGGTAAAGTAAAAGTATTTTGGCAGAGTCATGTCCTTTGGATTTAGAAAATTCCAAACAATGCTGTCTCCACTCATTATCTCAGTCATACTTTGAC
Organism: Ostrea denselamellosa; assembly: GCA_024699665.1. Classification (NCBI taxonomy): domain Eukaryota; kingdom Metazoa; phylum Mollusca; class Bivalvia; order Ostreida; family Ostreidae; genus Ostrea; species Ostrea denselamellosa. Next base: position 981,721 of record JAMZEH010000075.1, on the reverse strand, counting down.
ATTTTGAAAATGTACTTTGGGATTTTTGATATGAGTATACAGTGTTTTTGACCAACAGTAAATATACATTGTGCACCACTCCACATTGACTCAGACTCTGACAAACATTGTACACCACTCCACATTAACTCAGACTCTGACAAACATTGTACACCACTCCACATTGACTCAGACTCTGACAAACATTGTACACCACTCCACATTGACTCAGACTCTGACAAACATTGTACACCACTCCACATTGACTCAGACTCTGACAAACATTGTACACCACTCCACATTAACTCAGACTCTGACAAACATTGTACACCACTCCACATTGACTCAGACTCTGACAAACATTGTACACCACTCCACATTGACTCAGACTCTGACAAACATTGTACACCACTCCACATTAACTCAGACTCTGACAAACATTGTACACCACTCCACATTGACTCAGACTCTGACAAACATTGTACACCACTCCACATTGACTCAGACACTGACAAACATTGTACACCACTCCACATTGACTCAGACTCTGACAAACATTGTACACAACTCCACATTGACTCAGACTCTGACAAACATTGTACACCACTCCACATTAACTCAGACACTGACAAACATTGTACACCACTCCACATTGACTCAGACACTGACAAACATTGTACACCACTCCACATTAACTCAGACACTGACAAACATTGTACACCACTCCACATTAACTCAGACACTGACAAACATTGTACACCACTCCACATTGACTCAGACTCTGACAAACATTGTATACCACTCCACATTAACTCAGACTCTGACAAACATTGTACACCATTCCACATTAACTCAGACTCTGACAAACATTGTACACCACTCCACATTAACTCAGACTCTGACAAACATTGTACACCACTCCACATTAACTCAGACTGACAAACATTGTACACCATTCCACATTAACTCAGACTCTGACAAACATTGTACACCACTCCACATTAACTCAGACTCTGACAAACATTGTACACCACTCCACATTAACTCAGACACTGACAAACATTGTACACCACTCCACATTGACTCAGACACTGACAAACATTGTACACCACTCCACATTGACTCAGACACTGACAAACATTGTACACCACTCCACATTAACTCAGACACTGACAAACATTGTACACCACTCCACATTGACTCAGACTCTGACAAACATTGTATACCACTCCACATTAACTCAGACTCTGACAAACATTGTACACCATTCCACATTAACTCAGACTCTGACAAACATTGTACACCACTCCACATTAACTCAGACTCTGACAAACATTGTACACCACTCCACATTAACTCAGACTGACAAACATTGTACACCATTCCACATTAACTCAGACTCTGACAAACATTGTACACCACTCCACATTAACTCAGACTCTGACAAACATTGTACACCACTCCACATTGACTCAGACACTGACAAACATTGTACACCACTCCACATTGACTCAGACACTGACAAACATTGTACACCACTCCACATTAACTCAGACTCTGACAAACATTGTACACCACTTCACATTAACTCAGACTCTGACAAACATTGTACACCACTCCACATTGACTCAGACTCTGACAAACATTGTACACCACTCCACATTGACTCAGACTCTGACAAACATTGTACACCACTCCACATTAACTCAGACACTGACAAACATTGTATACCACTCCACATTAACTCAGACTCTGACAAACATTGTACACCACTCCACATTGACTCAGACTCTGACAAACATTGTAAACCACTCCACATTGACTCAGACTCTGACAAACATTGTACACCACTCCACATTAACTCAGACTCTGACAAACATTGTGCACCACTCCACATTGACTCAGACACTGACAAACATTGTAAACCACTTCACATCCCTCTGCGTTGACTCAGACTCAAACATTGTTCATCCCTCCACATTAACTCAAACGTAAACATTGTATAGACCCTGAAACATACTATTACACCATTTCGCCTGTTAGTCATTGTTAGGTAATATGGCTATCCAAAACTCGCACGTCAGTCATTGTTAGGTAACATGGCGATAGGTCAAAGTGGAAGGAGACCATTGCTCTTGGTTTGACACAATATTATCAAGTTGTACAGGTGTAAATAGGTGGACAGTTCCACAGCTGAAATTTGTAAAAGCTTACTAATTACCAATTAATGAAGACACGACGGAGAATATTTTTATTTTGGGTTAAACGACAAATTTTACTTTCACCAAGATTGTGAATGGAAATCAATATACTGAAGTAGGAAATACGTGAAAATGGATCATTCAATTTGAAAGCAGAAGATAAATAAAGTAAGATTTTTTGTTTTGGTCAATAGGGAATTGAGCGATGTGGCAACTTGTTTAATGTAGATGCACCGAATAGGTACCATAATGTGTGCCATCAATTAACATGCAAGTCATGAAAATCATTGAACCCCTGTTGAATTTAAATGCAAAATGAATATTTTTTTTATTTAAAACATTTATTATCAAAGATTTTTAACTGAAAATTTTTAATTATTTTTGTTATATTAAATTGAATGTGCATGTATTGATCTATTAATTTTGGTTACGTTTATTCTGAATATGCATCTGATAAAAAATTCAAACGGTTTAACATGTTATATGCATTGTAATGTACATTCAAATAGCTATGAGTCGTTGATTGAAGTTTATAAAAAATACATGTACAAACTGAATTCTTCTTTAAAATTACCTCTGCATTAATCAAATGATATTTAGTTAACGACAGCAATTTTATGTATTGAAATTGAATCTGAAATGATGCAATTCGATTTCAAATTGATAAGTTGTTTTCTAAATACTACATTACATACATTTAAATATACCCCTGTTGAATTAAAATCATGTTTAGGTATGTATTAATTTACATCCATCCTCTTTCATTCCATTTTAAAATACTCATAATTTTCAATAAAATATTCTCATAATTTTCAATAAACTTATTTTGGCATGAAATTTCTCGCTATCCCGCAATGAAGGTACTGAAGATGTCCAAAATGCAGAATTGGAAATTGAGGCCAAACTGTTCATTGCCATTTTGGACCAAAGCATTGCATTCTTGATGAGAACCTTTCTGTTCAGTGTTTGTTCCCCAAACTAAAGCGTTCGTTCCCAAATCATTCACCATTCCGCTGGTGTAAGTAGTTTGCTTCAGTGTCTGTACATTATTCCATGTTTGACTCAAACTCTGAACAAAGATTGACATCACTACATACTGATTCCAACTCTTAACAAATATTGAGCATCACTCCATATTGACCCAATGTCTTAACAAAGATTGAACATTGCTCCATATTGACCCAATCTCTTAACAAAGATTGAACATTGCTCCATATTGACCCAATCTCTTAACAAAGATTGAACATTGCTCCATATTGACCCAATCTCTTAACAAAGATTGAACATTGCTTATGGAGCAAACTCTTAACAATTATTGAGCATTACTCCATATTGAATCAACCTCTTGACATCTCTTCACTTTGACTTGAACTCTAGGAAACGCTGTACATGTGCCAACAATAATTGAAATTTATGTTAATCTGTAACTGTCACATATACCGGTATAATAGAATCAGGAAATTACTAATAGCTTTGATTACTTTTGACAGAATTCCCAGGACATCTGTTTGAAAGAGAAAAAGGAAGATAAAAACAGAGTAGTTATATAAAGGTTTCTTTGTTATATCCATATTTTACTTTTCTATGCGACACTCGGTATGAATGACATCGAGTATTTTACATAGAAAGGAAACTATCAATATATAATAGCAACTTAGCGTATTTTCTGATTAGGTAACCTGAATATTTCAGGAGACAAATTGCATTTGTTTTTTGTCCATCCATCGTTGTGTGTCATCTGTTAAAAATGTTTGAATTGAATGAGGCATTCTTGGGACAAGGGGACAGAAATTATAAATTTTTGGACTGTAGAACCCCTATGGTTTTAGCGGTAGTACTAAAATAAAATTGCCAAAACTTATCAATTTTTTTTAATAAAAACACATCTGTAAGAAAAACTAAATGAATAGTAATTAAAGTAGGAAGGCCTACACCAAAATTGTGAATTTCATGATCCCTGGGATAAAGGTTCTGACTCCAGGATGGAACCCAGTTGGCATCTGTAGTGTTTGTGTAAAGCATTTAAGTACATGTAACATCTTCTTTAATAGTAGTGAATTGTGATACAAAATTGAAGCTCCCTGAATATTTAAAAGAAGCAGGTGACCTTTTGCCAATATTGTAAAATTCTTGATCCCAGGGGTAGGTGTTTAAGTACTAGGATGGGGCCAAAGCTCATCTTGTTTTGAACTGTTGCTGAATGATTGGTTGATTGATTATGCATTGTTTAACGTCCCATTCGAGAATCTTGCACTCATATGGAGACGTCACCATTGCCGGTGAAGGACTGCAAATTTAGGCCTATGCTCAGCGCTTATGGCCTTTGAGCAGGGAGGGATCTTTTACGTGCCAAACCTTCTGAGACACGGGACCTCGGTTTTTGCGGTCTCATCCAAAGAACTGCCTCATTTAGTCGCCTCTTACAACAAGCAAGGGGTACTGAGGATTTATTCTAACAACCCAGATCCCCACGGGTTTGTTGCTTAATGAAGTGAAGATAACAAATTCTATAAAGAATAAAAAATCAAGTTTAGGGCAAACACACACCCCTGGACATACTAGAGGGTTATCAGGTGCCTAGATGGATTAAGCATCCTGGTGACTGTTCACACCCACCATGAGCCTTACATCTTGATCACATAAACAGAGTAATCCATAGTCCAAATTAGTATGCAAAGAACGGCATAGAACAGAATATTATAAGGATCATGGAATTTATGAAGTACTGATTTTAAATGAGAAACCCCTGTAACATCTACTCATTTGTCAGTAGCCTTAGGATTAAGCTTTGATGTGCAGAACAGGTGAATTATGTCTCTCCTCTTCTAGGAGGAGACATATTGCTTTGTACTATTGTCCGTCAGTCTGTCCGTCTGTCACAAACTATCTTGCTATATGGCTCATTGGATAGACTTTAAACTTGGTGTAATGCATTATTGCCAATTGTAGATGTGCACATTGTCAGGATGGGAAGATCCAATTATTTTCCTAAATGTTACAGTGAATGTCAGAAGGGTGGAGGGTGTAAATTAGCTTGTGAACACTTCTCCTATATAACTTATGAACACTTCTTCTATATAGCTTATCAAAGTTCATAATGTCCATGTTCCTGCTCATGCTTTCTCCTCCATACCATGTAGTACATGAGGGGAGGAGATTTAATTTGGTGCACTTTCAATTTGGGGAGACATTTGTTTTTCACAAAAATAATCTCTAGTTATTATAGATCCTATAGCCCGTGGACCTAGTGATACTTTTCACTAATTTTCAGGTGCATTATTTAAAATCTTTTTTGTTTACTCCTTAGCATCAAACAATCAAAGATGTCAGATAGTGATACCGTTTTGTTTTGTTTGTTTGCTTTACATCATTTCAAACAATTCTCATTCATACATGTCCTTAGACATCACCAGCTGTACATGAAATGGACTGTATCAGTGAGGATTCTGTAACATGCTGACAGCTTTCATGACACAGCACCTCCGCTTTTAAGGTCATATCCAAATAACCTGTAACTGTTACAACTTAAGAGTGTTTAAAAAAGAGCTATCACTGCCTATCTTTACATCTTTGGTCTGAAGTGACCATGATACGAATGGGGCTGAACCTCACAACCTCCCTGTCACAATCTGGCCTCCTGGTCACAAAGAATGTTCTTCCACCAAGCTACCATGATCGTTAATAGTGACAATGAGGAGTAAAGTCTCCACCATTTGTAGTCTTGGGTCAGGGACATGGGTATTAAGACAGGGCTGTATGGCTTGTATATTAAATATGCAGTAATTCTTCAATAATATTCTTGTACACTTATAAACACCTGTTATGAAGATAAAACTTTGTATTCTTGAAAATCTATTTTTTTACCCCTGAATATATCTATCAAACAAAATGAAGTTCAGAGTATTAGCCCCTGCAGATAAAGTTTAGTTGGTATATAAGAATCGCCTGTCTATCTGTCTAAACGTCCATCTTCTGTCCATCCCTCCCACTTTACATCTAGTGTACAGCTTTGTAACAAGAAAATATTAAAATATGGTACCTATGTCAAACATGGCATATAAACAGAGATGTGATCATTGATCACATGATGTTCATGTTTTGTTCTTGATTTTTTCAGGTTCATACTGGACTCCCATGAGATCCTGCATCATTGAAAAAAGAAAGTTGATATCAAAGTGGTAATGGTTCCTATAGACACCTACACAGCACTGTGTCTGTGGATTTTGATGAATCTGTTTTTGGGCTGTCTGTCTGCTACTCACTTTAACCTTAAATTGATTAAGGAATGAAGCTACTTTTTACCTACATTATACGATATAATGTAACTTGGAGTAGTTTATGCTTTATAATCCACGAAGCTGATTATATGAAGCGTAAACTGCACCAAATTAGATTATATTGCATAACATGGGTCAAAATTAGCTTCATTCCTTATGATTTAATACCAAAAGACAAACTTGTACTGTAGAAGATGTAGTTTACAACAAGCATTCTGAGTATATTGTAGACAATACAAAGTCCCCTATCTCCATCCAATGTGGAGAAACGTTTGGAAAACTGATCTGGCAATTCATGAAGGGGCATAATTCAGTCAAAAGTAGGTCAAGCATAATGAAACTCAAACGTGATTTGTAACGACTCAAGACAAAGTCATATAAAATTTCAGTTGAATATCTTCATTCAGTGTGGAGAAAAGTCCAGAAAACTGATTTAGAATAACAGACAGACATACAGAGGGTAAACTAATAGTCCCCTTCCACAAAGATGGTAGGGGACTAAAAATATAAAGAAATAAGATGTAAAGAAACTCTGATAAATTATAGAAATTACCTGCACCCCGGAAGGATTCACCTAGTAACATCCCAACAAAGTGTCAGTCGTGAAGGATTTTCCTAAAACTGGAGCATGTACTTTATTTATCAAAATATTTGAAAAAGTAAGGTTGGATTTTCAACAAATCTTCAGAACAGAAGATTTGTGTAGGTAATATATGTCTTAATGTCGCATAAAGTTTAAATGACATCGCTTTAAATACTTCATGTAGCAGAAGGTGCAATATAATTTACGATTTTTGATTTTTTAACAATTTTAAGCCACATTATAATGTATCATAGCATGAAGCATCATCACCAATTAAATCAGACACATTAAAATATGTAAGCAATTCACATATGGCAATCCACTTTGTCAGTCAATGTGATGCGATGTCATCTGGTTCATTTTGCAAGGCATGATTCAGTTTTATAATTTGGTTGGGGGGATCAAACAACCCCCCAGGTGAAAATAAGAAAATGTAGTGACAACTTGGGTTGTCAAGAGTGTGTTCTCAGGCCAGTTTCCAATATTTGATGCAGGGTTTTTTTTTATTGGGAATAAGAATAACGTTAGAGGCTTGTCTCATTTTTAAAAATGATGTCAAACATATACCAAGACTTGTGTACGTAAAATAACAACTCGCTAAAGATTTATCGATCGCTAATTTCTTGGCTGCTTCATTGGTAGCTACATTGCAGTGTTTTTCCTTGGGCTGCTGGTAAAGGCTTTACAGGCTCTGGACATAATGTATCAAATAAGTTTTTGTCAGAAGTGCAAGAAAAAGATTTGTATAAACACCCAAAACTAAAATACAGCTTTGTAATGCTAGACTTGCAAGTCAGATTTCACTGTGAAAAATCTTATCCAGGAGAGACAGTATCTTACATATACAAGCTCCAGTGATGTCATCTGGCTCAAATCCACAATAGTATTGATAGAGATTCTAGAGATATTCTTTGTTATTGTCGATAGAATTATGATATTGTACACGAATCTCAAAACCCCACTATAATATTCAACGGAAGAACAGTTGTAGAGCCAGCCCTTGACATATTTGAACAGATCCCAGAGAAAAAAGATTGTCACCATTTTGACAACATATAACTTAGATCTATGTACCAAAATGCTTAGTATTTATCTGTCTTGCCTTTCAAATGTTTCTCAGTCTAAGTATTAAAATTCTAGAATTAGAATCCAAAATAAGTTTTTCTGTAATAACACCACATCACACTGGGATTTTTTTTATTAAAACGGCAATAAAGTTAGCCACACAGCACCATTTGAGTATGCACGGGAGGGCCTGAATTCCAGACATTTTATATGGCCTTATATACTTACAAGAGTTGATTGATATGTTGTAAGCCTTGTATTGAAGGAGTTGAGCATCAATGTACTTTTTCACCCCGTGTACCAAAAGATTGGTCATTTACAAACATTGAATGTAGCCATACGTGTCAAAAATACATGTGTTGTGAAAAATTGATATTGTATTTAGGTTCATAATGTATTGACTTCATGAGTTGAACATATTGATATGAAATTTGTCTCTTGTCTGTTTGTCATCCTTTGTAGCTGTTTTTAAATTTCTTCCTGCAGCATCAGTTTTGATCAAACAGAGTATCCTTGAGTAGAGGGAATTCAACGTTTATCGAAATCTCACTTCCTGGTTTCACAAAGGTTACGACAACTGAAAAGTCACGGTATATATAGGTTTGCATATTATTTTGTACCAAAAAATTTTGGAATATTTAATGGAAGATATACAATGATACATTTATTGACTATGTCCAAGAATGACGTCTGTTTTGTTTGATTCAAGAATGAATCTGTTGCCTGAAGCCACAGGCACCGTATCGTTCAAAGATCAAACTAAACTGTTGTTGTCCAAGGACATTTTTAAGTCACCCGAATCATCCAGGTGACCTATTGCTATCGGTGTGCATCCGACGTCGTGCATTTACAATTGAGCCTTGTTAACTTCTGCTGGAAAACTACCAAATCCATTTATTTTTTCAATTATATTATGAAACATCTTTGTGACAAAGGGGACATTAATTGTAAATATCTGGAGTCATGTACCCCTAGGGTCTAGAGTCTAAGGGGACAGGACAGAAAATGCTAAAAATTAACCAATATTCAAAAATCCCCTCCTATACAGTGGCACATCTGCATTGAAAACTAAATGCTTAGTCATGTAGAGCAGAAAGGCTTCTACCATTCATGATCCCCTGGGTAGAGTTTCTGATTCCAGGGTGGTGCTAAACTCGGCATATAAAATTTGCTTGAAACGTTTAAATAACATATTCTTTAATGCTATGAATATTACCTTGAAACTAGATACGTATTTGGAAGAAACCCTTTACCAAAATTGTAAATTTCATTATCTCAGGAGTCTTGTTTTGACCGATAAGGCCTGTAAGCCTCTTGTTTTGTAGACTTTAAGTGTTGTCTGCGTCTTATCAAACCCTTTGTTTGTCACTCACCATTACAGGTTTTCTCTAAGAGTTGATGACCCTTATTGATTTTACCCCATGGGGATCCGAGTTGTTAGAATAGATCCTCAGTACCCCTTGCTTGTCGTAAGAGGCGACTAAATGAGGTGGTCCTTTGGATGAGACGGCAGAAACCAATGTCCTGTGTCACAGCAGGTGTGGCACGAAAAAGATCTCTCCCTGCTCAAAGGCCATAAGCACCAAGCATGGGCTTAAATTTTACAGCCCTTCACCGGCAGTGGTGATGTCTCCATCTGAGTGAAAAATTTTCAAGCGGGGCATTAAACAATATGTAATCAATCTTATTGATTTTAAACAAAGATGGTCAAAGGCATTCTACTCAGGACATAGAAAAATATTGTCAGCTCAAGTGAAAATCCTTTTTATGACAGATTTAGAATTTGGTACACTGCTTCTCCCTAAGAAGTACATTTCACCTATAGATTTTAAGGTCACAAGGTCAGAGATCAAACTGGACATAGTAAGACATATTTTTTCTTACTATTCTATCCATTTTAAGCATTGTGGCACATAAAGTATCCTCAGAACGTCTTCCACGTCTCTGTCCGCAGCCACAACTCTCACCTCAGCTCAAGAAAACCATCTGTTCTCTCCTTCTTCATTGTTTTTCTCCATGCAGTTTTAGGTCTTCCATACTAAGATATTGACTGCTCAATTTCTTACAAACCCTTTACTTGACAGAAATCAAATTTGTTACACTAGTACATCCTAAGCAGAGATGACCTCTATTAAATTTGAGGTCACTAGATCAGAAGTCAAGCTACACTGGACATGAGAAGATTTTGTCCACTGATATTTTTGAGTCCTTTTTACGACAGACAGCAAATTTGTACCTTCAAAGACTAGATAACCCCCATCGGTTGTTAAATCACAACATCAAAGGTTAGGTCAAACTACACTGTTCATAATAAAATATTGTCTGCTCAGCATTTTGGGAACCTTCACACTCCCTAAGTAGGTGATGACCTCGATTTTAAGGTCGATAGTCCAACTACTTTGGACAATCAAAATTCATGAAAACCAGTAGAGATAGTCTTCATCCCATACGGAGTCTGTATGTATGGTATGTTGACTCAATTGAAAAAGGATCACAGTTTAGAGCCCAGAAACCATTGCGTCTACAGACAGATGGACAGACTATCCGATTCCACAGTATGCCCCCCCCCCCCCCCTTTTTTTTTTTGGTTTTTTTGGTTTTTATTTTTTTGGGTTTTTTTTTTGTTGTTGTTGTTGTTGCAGGGGGCATAATAACAACAAACTGCTAGGAACAAATGAAATCATTTTACAGATCATACAATCATCTTAAGACATTTAGTGTATACAGTTGTTTAAGGACGGGTCTTTGATAATTGTCCCACTATAGGTGTTCTAAGCTGATCAGTTTCATCTCTGTTTCAGCAGAGTCACTTATGAGCATTGTGGACCATGAACATACATGTGTTTGATTAGGCCTAAAGTAATCATTGCTTTCTTTCCACTAAAACTCTAAAGTTATATCTCTACCCTAAAATTATTTTGAACAATAGAGGGGGGGGAGGGGGGGGGCATTATTTTGGAGATGACGCTGGTAATTAACCGCTGCATTGATAGTAAAAAATGAGCCATTGTTTTCAGTGTTTTAATATATTATCTATGAATTTAATATAGATTGTGATCAGAATTCAAAATGTGTCCTTGTCTTAGAATGAAGATCAAGAAAAAAAAAAATGCTTTATTTCCTACTGACCTACCCTAAATAGTGGAAACAGAACAGTTTATAATTTTGGCCTAAACATTCAAGAAATCTACTTGTCAAAAGAAGGACAATCTATGAATTATGTAGATCAATTGAATGTATTAATTATTTTGTGTTGATATTTAAAATGATGTACAGCTTGGAGTATAAAAAAAATGACTTAATGTTAATGCTTGCTATATTTTACATGTACATGCTTTAATCTAAAACTGTGTGTTTAATTTCTACAGACTGTGTTCCTAGAGACCCAGAGCCTCCACATCATGGACACACTAGGACTCAGCACTCAGCTAAAAGTACGAAAATGTTCTCAATGTCAGGGGGACACTAAATTTTACTGTAACACATGTAAACGTGATCTGTGTTTACAGTGTAAGGAGAGACATATCTTTGATTTAAATACGATATACCATAATGTAGTGATTTACCGTGAGAAGTTTAACTACATCCCCAGACAAGAGATCTGTGTCAGACATCCAGACAGGATCTACGAAATGTTCTGTCAGTCGTGTGAACTTTCTGTCTGTTTTCGATGTTTAGAACACAGAAAACACCAAATACTGGACATTAGAACAGCGTATGAAACGAAGCGACGACAACACAGAGAAATCATTGACAACATCAGAAGTGAGACTCTCTATAAATGTCATGTTCTCCTGGCAGGAATCCAAACTGATATCAAAACCTGTCCCCCTCAAATGTGTCACCGTCAATCACAGATGTCAACAAAAGCCCAGAGACTGAAGGATCTGATTGACACTGTGGTATGTGATGTTAAAACAAAATACCGAGGTTTACTGATTGATAGAATACAACAACAGAAGAGAAAAATGAACAGACACCTGACCCACATACAGAACTATGAAGACAGATATGAACAATCAGCAAACAGAGCGGTACAATTCCTCTTGTTTATAAAGACCAGTCCTGTCCCCCAGATAAAGAACAGTCCTAGTCAGTTATTGAAAGTCATCACAGAAATCCAAATGACAACAGGAAAACGACAAGTAGGAATAGACGAGTGTCTGAAACTGATGTCCACACCTGTAAAACACGCGTCTTTCTGTGTGACAGGTGTTAGTCGTGTGTTTCACATATCTCGTGTGATGTCAGACCGGGTCTGGGTCAGTGATGATAAAAATCTCATCTTGACAGACACAACAGGAGTCACTATACACCGTGTGACAGATATATCACCATGGTATAGAGGACAACACACAATGAACAGTTGTGGTGAAGTGATTTATATAGACAGGAAATATAACATCAACAAACTGTCTACAGACAATAGAAAAATCACCACACTGTTAAAGATACCATCACTATGGACACCACACTGTGTGTACTGCTCCCCCACCACAGGAGATCTGATGGTCGGGATGTATAACTATGGTACAGATACATGCAAGGTAACCCTGTACAACAGTACATTACAACACATCCTGACCATACAACACGACAACAACAGTCACACGTTGTATAGGGATCCTAGTTATATCACAGAGAATAAGAACGGTGATATTATTGTGTCTGACTTGTTATGTGGTGTAGTGGTGACAGAGCGCGGGGGAAGACATCGATTCTCCTACACAGGACATCCATCAGGATCATTACTAACACCACGTGGAATCTGTACAGACGCGCTGTCACACATCCTGGTGTGTGATGTTAACACAGTACAGATGATGGACAAGGACGGTCACTTCCTGTCTGTGTTACTGACATCACAACACGGGGTATACGGACCACGCAGCCTGAACTATGATGATAAAACTCACCTTCTCTGGCTCACATCATGGTACAACAACACAGTGTCTGTATATAGGTATATACAGAGGAAGTACTCTCTGACTGGTAAGTACTAGTAGTACTGTAGTTTGTTGTATGTAGTTTTAATTAGACTGTGGGTTATAATGAGAGGTAGTATGTAGTTTTAATTAGAATGTGGGTTATAATGAGAGGTAGTATGTTGTTTTAATTAGAATGTGGGTTATAATTATAGATAGTATGTAGTTTTAATTAGACTGTGGGTTATAATTATAGGTAATATGTTGTTTTAATTAGACTGTGGGTTATAATTATAGATAGTATGTTGTTTTAATTAGACTGTGGGTTATAATTAGAAGTTGTATGTAGTTTTAATTAGACTGGGTTATAATTAGAAGTGGTATGTAGTTTTAATTAGAGTGTGGGTTATAATTATAGGTAGTATGTAGTTTTAATTAGATTGTGGGTTATAATTATAGGTAATATGTTGTTTTAATTAGACTGTGGGTTATAATTATAGAGAGTATGTAGTTTTAATTAGACTGTGGGTTATAATTATAGATAGTATGTAGTTTTAATTAGACTGTGGGTTATAATTATAGGTAGTATGTAGTTTTAATTAGACTGTGGGTTATAATTATAGGTAGTATGTAGTTTTAATTAGAGTGTGGGTTATAATTATAGGTAGTATGTTGTTTTAATTAGACTGTGGGTTATAATTATAGGTAGTATGTAGTTTTAATTAGACTGTGGGTTATAATTATAGGTAATATGTTGTTTTAATTAGACTGTGGGTTATAATTATAGAGAGTATGTAGTTTTAATTAGACTGTGGGTTATAATTATAGATAGTATGTAGTTTTAATTAGACTGTGGGTTATAATTATAGGTAGTATGTAGTTTTAATTAGACTGTGGGTTATAATTATAGGTAGTATGTAGTTTTAATTAGACTGTGGGTTATAATTATAGGTAATATGTTGTTTTAATTAGACTGTGGGTTATAATTATAGAGAGTATGTAGTTTTAATTAGACTGTGGGTTATAATTAGAAGTTGTATGTAGTTTTAATTAGACTGTGGGTTATAATTATAGGTAATATGTTTTAATTAGACTGTGGGTTATAATTATAGATAGTATGTAGTTTTAATTAGACTGTGGGTTATAATTATAGGTAGTATGTAGTTTTAATTAGACTGTGGGTTATAATTAGAAGTAGTATGTTGTTTTAATTAGACTATGGGTTATAATTATAGATAGTATGTTGTTTTAATTAGACTGTGGGTTATAATTAGAAGTAGTATGTAGTTTTAATTAGACTGTGGGTTATAATTATAGGTAGTATGTAGTTTTAATTAGATTGTGGGTTATAATTATAGGTAATATGTTGTTTTAATTAGACTGTGGGTTATAATTATAGAGAGTATGTAGTTTTAATTAGACTGTGGGTTATAATTATAGATAGTATGTAGTTTTAATTAGACTGTGGGTTATAATTATAGGTAGTATGTAGTTTTAATTAGACTGTGGGTTATAATTATAGGTAGTATGTAGTTTTAATTAGAGTGTGGGTTATAATTATAGGTAGTATGTTGTTTTAATTAGACTGTGGGTTATAATTATAGGTAGTATGTAGTTTTAATTAGACTGTGGGTTATAATTATAGGTAATATGTTGTTTTAATTAGACTGTGGGTTATAATTATAGAGAGTATGTAGTTTTAATTAGACTGTGGGTTATAATTATAGATAGTATGTAGTTTTAATTAGACTGTGGGTTATAATTATAGGTAGTATGTAGTTTTAATTAGAGTGTGGGTTATAATTATAGGTAGTATGTAGTTTTAATTAGACTGTGGGTTATAATTATAGGTAATATGTTGTTTTAATTAGACTGTGGGTTATAATTATAGAGAGTATGTAGTTTTAATTAGACTGTGGGTTATAATTAGAAGTTGTATGTAGTTTTAATTAGACTGTGGGTTATAATTATAGGTAATATGTTTTAATTAGACTGTGGGTTATAATTATAGATAGTATGTAGTTTTAATTAGACTGTGGGTTATAATTATAGGTAGTATGTAGTTTTAATTAGACTGTGGGTTATAATTAGAAGTAGTATGTTGTTTTAATTAGACTATGGGTTATAATTATAGATAGTATGTTGTTTTAATTAGACTGTGGGTTATAATTAGAAGTAGTATGTAGTTTTAATTAGACTGTGGGTTATAATTATAGGTAGTATGCAGTTTTAATTAGACTGTGGGTTATAATTAGAAGTAGTATGTTGTTTTAATTAGAATGTGGGTTATAATTATAGGTAGTATGTTGTTTTAATTAGACTGTGGGTTATAATTAGAAGTAGTATGTTGTTTTAATTAGACTGTGGGTTATAATTATAGGTAGTATGTAGTTTTGATTAGACTGTGGGTTATAATTATAGGTAGTATGTAGTTTTAATTAGATTGTGGGTTATAATTATAGGTAATATGTTGTTTTAATTAGACTGTGGGTTATAATTATAGAGAGTATGTAGTTTTAATTAGACTGTGGGTTATAATTATAGATAGTATGTAGTTTTAATTAGACTGTGGGTTATAATTATAGGTAGTATGTAGTTTTAATTAGACTGTGGGTTATAATTATAGGTAGTATGTAGTTTTAATTAGAGTGTGGGTTATAATTATAGGTAGTATGTTGTTTTAATTAGACTGTGGGTTATAATTATAGGTAGTATGTAGTTTTAATTAGACTGTGGGTTATAATTATAGGTAGTATGTAGTTTTAATTAGACTGTGGGTTATAATTATAGGTAGTATGTAGTTTTAATTAGACTGTGGGTTATAATTATAGGTAATATGTTGTTTTAATTAGACTGTGGGTTATAATTATAGAGAGTATGTAGTTTTAATTAGACTGTGGGTTATAATTAGAAGTTGTATGTAGTTTTAATTAGACTGGGTTATAATTAGAAGTGGTATGTAGTTTTAATTAGAGTGTGGGTTATAATTAGGTAGTATGTAGTTTTAATTAGATTGTGGGTTATAATTATAGATAGTATGTTGTTTTAATTAGACTGTGGGTTATAATTAGAAGTAGTATGTAGTTTTAATTAGACTGTGGGTTTATAATTATAGGTAATATGTTTTAAATTAGACTGTGGGTTATAATTATAGATAGTATGTAGTTTTAATTAGACTGTGGGTTATAATTATAGGTAGTATGTAGTTTTAATTAGACTGTGGGTTATAATTAGAAGTAGTATGTTGTTTTAATTAGACTATGGGTTATAATTATAGATAGTATGTTGTTTTAATTAGACTGTGGGTTATAATTAGAAGTAGTATGTAGTTTTAATTAGACTGTGGGTTATAATTATAGGTAGTATGTAGTTTTAATTAGACTGTGGGTTATAATTAGAAGTAGTATGTTGTTTTAATTAGACTGTGGGTTATAATTATAGATAGTATGTTGTTTTAATTAGACTGTGGGTTATAATTAGAAGTAGTATGTTGTTTTAATTAGACTGTGGGTTATAATTATAGGTAATATGTTGTTTTAATTAGACTGTGGGTTATAATTATAGATAGTATGTTGGTTTAATTAGACTGTGGGTTATAATTAGAAGTAGTATGTGTTTTAATTAGACTGTGGGTTATAATTATAGGTAGTATGTTGTTTTAATTAGACTGGTGGGTTATAATTATAGGTAGTATGTAGTTTTAATTAGACGGTGAGGTGTATAAGTGGTATTGATTAGTTTTAATTACAGTGTATGTTATAGTTAGGACTAATTATTAGTTTTAGTTACTATGTGTGTTATAATTGGAGGAAGTGTTTAGTTGAATTAGAAAGTGGGTTATAATGATAAATCTAGTTTAGTCTGAATTCAAATGTAGGTTTAATAAAGAGGTAGTGTTTTATAAATGTTTTAACTACAGTGTGAGTTTTTTTTAACTACAGTGTGAGTTTTAGTCAGAGGTTGTGGTTTTCATTAGACCCTGTTACAGGAAGTGTTTAGTTCTAATTAGAGTGCAGGTTTTAATTAGAGGTAATGATTAGTTCTAATTAGAATGTGGGTCATAATTATAGAGGTAGTGTTATCTGTAATTAAAATGCAGGTTTATTTAGATGCTGTTAGAGGTGATATTTAGTTTCTAATCAGGAATGTTGGTTTTAATTTAAATAATTATACTAACGATTGAATTCAACAAATGTTGAAGAATGAACACTAACAGTTTTTTAAAATGTATGCTCAGTTACTATATTATGAGTATAACTTGTTCAGAGCGGATCTTGGAAACTATCTCAATAAAATTTGGTGTGTGTAGGGGTAATTGAGAATGACAAATAAAATGGTAAGATCAAAATGGCCACCAAACTGTTAATTTTTCTACTTCAGTTGATGGTTTTTCTCAGCAGTTTCTGAAAATGTTTTGTAAAGAATTTCCAGAATTTTACATACATAGGGGATACTACCACAATTTTACATACATAGGGGATAACTACCACAATTTTACATACATAGGGGATAACTACCACAATTTTACATACATAGGGGATAACTACCACAATTTTACATACATAGGGAATAACTACTTTTGTTTTGTTTTTGATTATTATTATTATTATTTATTTAGTTTTTGTTTATTTTTTTAGTCTACAAATTGATGCTATTTTCATAATAGGTGTTTGAAACTTTCTAGTTAGTTTGACATATTTTATATGTAAAATTTAATGTCTTCATTAGTGCACTTAAAACGTGTTTCTTTGTTGTTACACATACTTGCACTGAAAGGGTGTGCTTCCATTTTAGGGGATTTCAGAGGAATTAACTCTCAGGTTTTTGCAAGAGGAATAAAACAATATGCAGTTTGTTTATTTTGCAGAATGTGAATTTAAAGCAGGTTTTCTTTTTTGTGTGTGTGTGTGGGTAGGTGGGGGATTCAGTTGGTTTTCAGAATTTTCTTATCAGAATCCTGTTGGAATTATTACTTGTTGAGATCTAAGAACATTGACCATTGCCAGTTTAAAATTTAACTTTTTTTTTTTATTTGTTTCTTTTAGGTAAGTTTTTTACTTTGTAAAGATAATTGATATTGACCAGCTTTGGTTGGTGGACTGTTGTATGTTTCTGTGATGGGGTGATGTTGTTTGTTTCTGTAACAGTGGCAGGTTGTCTGTTTCTGTAACTGTGATATCCTGTCTGTTTCTGTAGCAGGTGTGGACAAAATCTACATTGTGTACTGGTTTGACTCTGAGTATGTACATTACACCAGTCTCTGTGTTGAATAGCTATTATGAACTTAGGGACAATTTCAAAAGTTCAATGTCTGATCAAAAAACTCATTAATACCTCTCCCCTCCCTCCCTGAAATTAAATAGAATGATTGATTGATTAAATATTGTTTAACGTCCCGCTCGAGAATCTTTCACTCATATGGAGACGTCACCACTGCCAGTGAGGGATGCAAATTTAGGCCTATGCTCGGCGCTGAGGATCTATTCTAACAACCCAGATCCCCACAGGGATAAATAGAATGAATGTTGATCTAATTTGATTGTAAAGTACAAGTACTAAAAATTCTCTGAGTTTAGGTCTTTTCTGTTGTATATTCACTTCACTGTGAATTAAAAAGTCAATTTATTCCCAATAAAAAATAATGTAATGGCCTACAGTTTAGCAGTTAGTGCCTGGAAGTTGGGGGCATTCTCATTGATGCAGTTGTAAGATTCTGATAAATAGTATAAACAAAGTATAACTGAAGCATACAGTACCAAACTCTGTATGCTGAGCTTTAACAGGCCGTATCATATCTGTAATAACAACAAGGTTTACTTTCTTCAGTTTAATAGAGAACACTATTTAGAATGTATTTCTGCAGGAAAAATTTATTGACAAAATTATTGATTTTTTTTTCTTTGGTGTACTGCTCCATCAGTTAAAAAGTTTGTAATTACTTGTCTTTTTAACATTAAGTTTGACATCACATTGATTTATCCAGTCGGATAAGTAAAATGCTTTTTTTAATTCTTACTATCTGTAATAAAGCATCTGTGAGATTGTCTTTGACAATCAGCAGCCACCAAAATTTCAGACCAGTGGGTATTTTTAGAATAGCTTACTTGTTACTTGCACACTGAACCGTGACATCAGATTTCATGAATATGGCATAACCTTTTTTTGTCTTTGGTATAGAAAAGTAGGAAGTGATTTTACTCGCTGTAGGGGACAAGAAATTGCTGGGTGCGGGTCTTAATGAGAAACCCTGAAAGTGAATATCTTTTTGTGTTGCATAGATAATGAGGTGAAAGTCAGCAACAGAATTTTATAGTTTTAATATTCAAATAACTTGAAAAGAGATGTTGGCACTAGCGAGCAAATTATTATTACAACAGTAATTTGTCCAGGTTATGAGGGTTTTTTATCAGAAAATTTTTGAGCAGTTATTTTTGGCTTCTTTGTTTCAGAAATCAAAGGGGGAAAAAATCTGAAAAATAATATGGTACACTGTTTTATATTGTGAATTTTATTACGAATATTTATATTGTGATGTTAATTTTAAAACTTCATCCTTACCCTGGTCTTTAGAAAATTGTTGAGGGCTGGCAAAATCACACAATTGACATATGGTTTGTGTAATCAATGATTAAAATTGTACATCCATATCACTTGTCAGTGATTACACTTGATTTTTCAGAAGTTGCTTAACTGACACAGAATTCAATAACAAAGCCAATTAGCAATTTGTTTGTATTTGTGATCATAATGTGATGTCTGACCTCTAGAACATTTATTTGATTCTGAATTTCTAAATAATTATAAAAGATGGATAGGAACATTTGTTGAAATCTGTTGTACATGTAAAAGTTTGAATGAATCTGAGAACAAGTTTAAGAAATGCAAACACGCATTATTACCCCCCCCCCCCCCCCCCCACCCCCCCCCCCCCGCCCCCCCCCCCCCCCCCCCCCAAAGAAATATATGGTTTGTAAATCACTGCTTCCTAAGATTTCCGAGTGTCAATTATTTTCACTCGCAATTTTTCAAATTTATTCATATTTCGAATTTATTCACATGGCCAAGGCACGAGTGAGGCTCAAACCCACGACCTTCTGGTTACATAGCAAACACACTACATCTACTACAAAGCTACCGCGACTAGTTATCCATGAGTATAAGAAGCAGAAGTGAATATCATGTGCTGAGAAAAATAAAATTCTCAGTGTAGAATTATACACCTGTAATACTGATTTTATTAGAATGAATACTTTTATGTGTATGACTAGTATTGATTTACAATGTTTGATATAATTTGTGGTGGAAAATAAAAGATGAAATGAGCAATATGGTCTATGGGTCTCTTGTCTTGAAATCTTTCAAATCACACAATGCATGACACAATCAATGCCATGAGTATATAGAACTGTATATAGAACTAATGATACGTGTAGTAGACTGGGCCCACTTCTAGAGACCTGTATGTTGTATATCTGGTTCAAACTTCTCATGCACAAGACAAAATGCTTCAGTGTCCATGTTAAGTTTTCTTTCGATTTAGGATCTGTGATTGATTGATCACCTTCCTTGCTCTATCAAAATTTCAGATAATCAGACAGTGATGATTGGATAACAGAAGCTTCAAGTATTGAAGAGGTTCAGGAATCAGGAACAGAGCTGGAAATCAGTGAAGAGTCTGAGTCTGAAGAATACAGTGGGGAACTGAAGTTTGAGGATAGCAGCGAGGAATCTGACCCCGATGATGAGGATGATCCTAAATCAAACTCGGGGACAAGTGAAGATCATGGTTTAGTGGAAAACAGCGATAAGAATTTAGAGGAGACCAGCGAGAACGAAGATGAATAAGATTTGTCTGGGTAATTACATTGAGATAATACAGATCTGTCAAAGGACTGCTTCCCATAATTGTCATTTCTGGCCCTGAAATTCAAAGTTAATTTGCTTGTTTAGAAACTCAGCCCTTTTCAAGTTGAAATAGCCAAACACTAGAATTAAAATCATGTTTGCTCAAAATATTTTTCTGCTAGAATGTTGCAAAGTTTGTGACTTTTGTGAAATGTGTATTTTATGCTTCCATAATGGGATATTAGCAGGCATATGGTTTTTGGTTTGGCTGTTGGCCATAACTTTTGAATGCTGTTTTTGAGTTTTTAGCTCATCTGAGCGAGCTTTCCTGATCATCTTTTATCTGTCCGCCCATCTGTCCATAACTTTTCATATGTTCACCTCCAGAACCACTAAACAAATTTCAGTGAAACTTGGTACCAATCATTACTAGGTGAAGTGTATTCAAGTTTGTTAAAATGAAGAGCCTTCAAAGGATAAATGATCACGGAAAGGCGAAAATTTTGGGGGGGGGGGGGGGGGGTCATATCAAATTCTTCTCAAGGACCACTGGGCCAGAAAAAGTTGAAAGGACTGCAAACGATAAGTATTTTCACCTTCTTTTCTGTTTAATTTTTAAATGTCATTTTTAAATTTTTTATTTTTTTTTGTCAGTATAGATATTTATATAAATATTTTAAAAAGTTGATTTATTTGACAAAACAAGGAGAGATAACTCTGATTTAGGATAAATTTACATTTTTCACTGTAAAGATCAATAGAAAAAGGAAAATAAATTGTTATTTAGCAAATTTATACCAAATCTTTTGTTGTTTCATGGGAAGAACATATCTTTAGATACCAAAACAAGGTGAAAATGTTCACTCTAGAGATCAATTGCAAATGAGTTAAACTATGAAAAATGAAGATTAACCATATTTTACTCTGTAATATAATGTAATTTAACAATGAAATGGTTAAATGAGCATTTTAAACTATTTGGCATTTGAATGCCTGATTTCATGGAACAGATTTTTGTACTCCCTAATGAAAAGGAGTTATAATTAAGAGAAATTTATTAATTAACCTTGGTATTAAAGTTAATAATCAATTACTAATGAATTCTACCTGGCATTAAAAAAAATCTCATTAGCAAAATTACAAAGATTTTTAAAAATATACAAGTTAAAATGTAGGCGGAAATCCAGAGTTACCTTGCTTAGTTCTTTACATACAAGCTTTCTCTACATAGTAGTGCAGATTCAAGTTTGTTAAAATGATGGTCTCTGGGGATAGGGTTGGGTCACAATAAGGGATCAAAGTTTTGCAGGTGAATAAATCAGAAAAATCTTTTTGAAATTTTCTGAAGCACTGAGCCAGAAAAATGGAAATTTTCATGTAAACTTCCTGCAAGTGGAGATTCAAGTTTGATAAAATCATGGCTCCAGGGTGGGATGGGGCCACACTAGGGGATCAAAGTGTTATATAGGTATATGTAGGGAAAATCTTGAAATATCTTGTTTTCAAAACCTACTGGCATAAAAAGTGGCAATTTAGTGTCTGGTAATTGGTATGCAATGTGGGCCCATGGATTAAATTGTTGGCCTATTATTCATAAGAAGACCTTTTTTTGGGGGGGGGGGGGTTACCAGAATTATTTTGCTGCAATACAGGGCATCAGCGTTTCACAAACACATCTTAGTTAGAAAAGATGCTCATTACCTGAATGAAATCAGACATGTGATGTTAGTTTGACCATGTTTTGTAGATGTCAGCACTATTATCATCAACAAGAAGATTGCTGTAGGAGCCATGAATTAGAACCTGTTGAGATGATGTGTGTTTCTTGCAACTTTCAAGTTAGTGGAGCATACCCCAATTAGACTGACTGTTGTTCTAAATGCCAAGCAATCAACTTTGACTTGTTTAAATAGGATTTGTAGGTGACAGCGAGGAAGAAGTTTATCTTAAGAGGCCACCAACACAGTCTTCAGCTCTCCACCCAAGACATTTTTGTTAACACGTCACCAACACCTCCTCTCCACACAATCTTCAACTCTCCACCTACTTCCCCAGACAGAATCCCTGGAGTTTACCTTAGAGGAAAGTTATCTTGTATCATACACTGAAAAGGCTAATTCTGTGGATTTAGGCACCGTTATATAGTATGAGCATGCTACAGATATCTGTTTGGAAATTGGTTGAGGAAATCCTATTGAGGACAGGGATCAGATTTGACAAACGGAATTGTTTTTGGTGAATCTGTTGATGAGGGCAATGAACTTGTGGACCTCGGTGTGCACTAGACTTGTGAAAATCAGTTTTTTGTTTGCATCTTAAATTTTGTATACATTTAGAATTCTAGTTTCTTGTATAAATGTTGTTAACATTGCCTTGTTTCATGAATATTTTACCAGAATATACATTTTTGTAAGATAAAAATCAGTCTTATTTGAATTTATTTTATCACTGTTTGCAGAAACAAAAAAACTTCTCTGCTATCGGGTCAGGAGTATATTATCGTAAAGAGACTTTAACGAATACTTTAATGTTAGATTTGGTTGTTATTTTGTAAAGACATCTTGACTGGAAAGTATCATAAATGCAGCAATACTTTTCCGTTAAGAATACTTTATAATGATGACCATAAAATCTTTCATAGAAAGACATCGTTCTACGCTCTTTACATAGTTATACAACACATCAACAATGACAGGATTTGGGGTAAAGAAACCAAATGTTTTCTCTCTATAAAGAATGTCCAGATTTTTCATTATGAAAGTTAAGGTTTGGGGGAAGAGAAAGCAATGAAGTTCTTGAAATTAAGAATCTCACAAAACGTTCTGGTTTCAGGAAGTGAGAGATGGTGAATCCCATGGTGTAGTACAGTACAGGGGTTTCAATGGTCTTGTTTTAAGTCAGCATTTCACAAATTCTTTTGTTATAGCGATCCAATTTTCAAACGCAACATGTCGTTGGTCAATCCAATTTTCAAACGCAACATGTCGTTGGTCAACTGTGTGGACATTCTATACCAATTCTTAGAACATTCTTTACAAATTGATTTTGACAACGTATTACTTCATCTCCCTGATCAAGATAGATGTTGAATGATCGGTGAGGAACCTTAAACAATGTTATATTTCGTTCAAATGTTGAATGATGTGTGAGCAGCCTCAGACAATCTTATATTGTCCAGACGATAAATAATCTGTAGTCTCGGACAGCTTTATATAGTCCAGATGTTAAATGATGTGCAAGAACCTCAGACTCTCATAACTATATATTCCACATGTTAAATTATCTGTGAGGGACCTCAGTCGGTGTTATATATTCCACATGTTAAATTATCTGTGAGGGACCTCAGTCGGTGTTATATATTCCACATGTTAAATTATCTGTGAGGGACCTCAGTCGGTGTTATATATTCCACATGTTAAATTATCTGTGAGGGACCTCAGTCGGTGTTATATATTCCACATGTTAAATTATCTGTGAAGAACCCCAGACGGTGTTATATATTCCACATGTTAAATTATCTATGAAGAACCCCAGACGGTGTTATATATTCCACATTTACAATTTTGGTAAAGGGCTACCTACTCATTCTAAATATCCATTTAGATTCAATTTGGTATCAATAGTATTAAAGAAGTATTTTTAAAATGTTTTACCCATAAATACCATATACCAAGTTTGAACCTGCCCTGGAATCAGAACCTCTGACCCAGGGATCCTGAAAATTACAAACGTGGTAGAGACTTTCATGTTCGACATTGCTATGCATTTAGGTTTTCTTACAAATATGCAATTCTAAAGGATTCTTGAATATTGGTCACTTATCATATTGGCCACACCCTCATACCAAAGCCCCTACTCCCGAAATCACGAAATTTTCAATGTTGGTAAAGGGCTACCTACTCTATCTAACTATCTATTTAATTTGGTTTCAATAGCATTAAAAAGATGATTGTTTTTTGTAACGTTTTACCCATATGTACCATATACCAATTTTGACCCAGCCCTGGGTCAGAACCTCACCCCGGGGACGCGGACGTGGATCATGAAATTTACAATTTTGGTAGAAGTCCTCTTGCTCTACATTACTATGCATTTAGTTTTTCTCGCAAATGTGCAGTTCTAAAGATTTTTTAAAATTGTTCGCTTTTGGCAATTCTGGTCCCGAGCTTAGGGCCCCAGGGTGACAGGAGTCATGAAATTTACAATTTCTATCTTCCTTGTCCCAAAAATGCTTTATACCAAATTTGAAAGAATTGGAATGGTAGTTATCAAGAAGTTAAAAATGCCCAATACTTAACGCAAGACGGACGTCGCACGGAGACCAATTGCAATAGGCCATCAGAGTTACCAGTGACCTAAAAATAAAATTTATTTCTTACACAAGACCTTGAGAAGCTCGTGTCATATTCAGGACTCCACTGATCCATTGAAATGTACATCTTTCAACGAATAGAATATCCAGTGTAAAAATGAAAATAAAAAAATTCATCAAGAATTTGCATTTTCCACGAGTAAAATCATTTATCAAATATCATATTTGATCGACGACTGTGTCTTAATTGAGGTTTATGTCAGTATATTCTAAATAATCGATACATGGCATTGTATGTAGGGCTCGCGACGGGTATGGTCGGTCAACAGGAAATGCTTACTCCTCCTAAGCACCTGATCCCATCTCTGGTATGTCCAGGAGTCCACGTTTGCCCATCTCTCTGATTTGTATTTGTTATTGGAATTACAAGATTGAGTACTGTTAGTTATCTTCACCTTTTACATATAAAGACTTGTCTAAATATTCGGTGTTTTACATGATCACTTTAAGTATTTATCGTATAATTATATCACACATGCATTTCAATGCCTAAATGCTATTTTACTAATTGAATTATTTCTTTCATCATATCGTGACACTTTACGTTCGAGATCGGTCGCGGTAGATCAGTGGTAGAGCGTTCGTTTCCTAACTGGAAGGTCTTGAGTTTGAGCCCCTCTCGTGGCATGGCCGCATCAAACCTGTGACGTAAACATAGGTAGTGATTACGCCTTCGCCAAACGCTCGGTATTTAAGAAGTGAGAAGCATAGGTCTAAATTTGTGGTACTTCACCTACAGCTGGTGACGTCTCAATATGAGTGAAAAAATTCTTAACGGGGCATAAAAAAGAAATCAATAAATGTTTTTATTTTTTCGGAACAACTGAAAAATAATTGCATAGTTGACCTAAGTTTCAGAATTCGAACTTTAAATCACTTCAGTAGAATTGCAAATATTGCGGCAAGTTAAGACTAATCATGTTTTCGAGGCGTTGAGACGTTTGACGGGTTATGATCTAAACATTCACTTGGTCGAAAAAACGTTAACATAGTAGAAATCCAGATAAACACAACAATTCTGATAATCATCTGCAGGCACGTAGAAAAAAAGGGGGTATCTCATATACTTAAGCTTATTTAACAAAGTTCATTGTCCGTTATTTTCATACATTTGGTCTCCCCCCCCTCCCCTCCCGCATCGAGCAACCTTTATCTTTTTTTTTCTCTGCTCGTTAAGGAATAATGCAACGCCAGAGAAATTTGATGTGGATGAAAAATGGAGGATATGTACAAGAAAATTTTGAAATTGAAAACTTTCAAATTTACTTTGTTTAGCCAAAAGCAGTTTTAGTAAAAGTAATCTGAAGAAAAAAATTAAATCCTCTGCTGGACTCGAACCCGCGATCTACAGTTCAGCCGTCGTCGTGGTAACGTACTGAACTACTCAGCTAGTGAACTTTGTCATGAATAGACAAATATTGGTGATATTTATATTTTCATTCATGGTTTAAAGGAAGTCAAAAACTTTTTATTTTGATTGTCGCGTGACCAGTCAAAAAAAAAAGAACTAGCGAAGGTCTGGTTTCAATCAAACTGCGTCCCCTCCTACCAAATTTGAAAAACGATGCTACCTGCTGAAAGAGGAAGTACAGACAACTTGATTTCTACCATACACTGGCACATGCCGGACACCGCGGAAATACAGCTGATTACAGGCCTCTTGTTCTACAACTCGTAAGTTTGGTAGACTGTTCCGATATAAAGGATGGGCACACCATACAGGCGCGGACTTGAAATGTACATTTGCGTGCAAAGCAGTGTTTCGCAATCTACAACTACATAGGGGGATTTTTATTTACACTTGTTGTAGAAATTCATTTATGATTTTTGATAACGTTGATTAAATAGTTACACTATGAACCATCAGCTTCTATATAAGAACTCCCACGGTGAGCTAAATGAATAAATAACAATGGAAAACGTTGTGACGAAATGGTTTAAAAATTCCGAAGTTTCGCAAATCAGCTCAAAAACGCTGTGGGGAAAAGGGTAATGCCATCGTTCAGCGGCGAAAGCAACTGTACTGTTACGTCATAGGCGGCGTGATTGGCAAAGAGTTAAACTGAGTTTTGATTCATTCAACATTTACTTCAGCATCAAGACGTTTTCCAGGTCGTTTCCTTCGTAACGGGAAGTTCGTGAGTTCGAGACCCGCCCGTGTCATGGCCTCGTCAATTCTATGACGTAAAGAATGTACAGATTGCTCCTTATTCGCCAAACGCTCGAATTTCAGCAGTGAGAATCGCGGGTCTTTCGGATATGACCTGAGAAAGGACGGGGCGTCGCGGTAGGCGTTGGTACGTTGAAGAACCCTCACTGCTACGGCCCTGAGCGCTAAACATAAGTACTTTACCTACAGTTAGTGACTTTTCAAAATAATTGATTGCTTGTTTTAGGTCTCGTTGACAATTTTTTTTACTCATATTGAGACGTCACCAGCTGTATGTGAACTACCACAATCTGGAAATTGAATATATATATATTTAAATCTTATATATAGATACAAAATATTAAATCCCTATTGTAGACCACGAGGAAAATGGTGAAATCAGTTTGGAAATGATGACATATCAAATCGCCCACATTTGAATCAGTATAATTCACTTGTGCAGTGGCAGATCTAAAGAGGGTGTGTGATTTGCTACCCCTCCATCATTTAAATCAACATTTTAAGACGTTATTTTCTGCCATTTGAGGTCTTCAACAACTTTTTGGAATTGTCGGGGGGGTCCGGAGAAGGCAACCACCATTGAAACTTCTCTGGATATCTCTATTATGCATATATATAAATATGTATATTTATTTGTTGAATTGTGCCAACATTGTTCTTGAAAAGAAAATCCCAACACATTCCCCGTGGGGATCTGGGTTGTTAGAATCCCAGGTAGCACATAACGTTTTCATAACATTGTATTCTGGTTCTAAAAAGGTTTTTAGAGAACATTTCCATCCAAACGTTTTTATAACGCAATGAAAACATTTTATTATTGTTTTTATAACATTGTAAAAACGATAATACAAACATTTTGCAAATGAAAACTAAAACATTTTTAAAAATGTTTTTGAAACATTACATTAACATTGTTAGAAATATAAGAACAATCATATCAAAAACATTTTTTAAAAATTGATTTTAAAACGTTTTATAGACGTTTTTTTTTTTTTTCATTTTGTGAAATGCGTGAATCATTGGGAAGGGGTGCTGGAAATTTTGCAAATAAAAAAAAAACCAAAACACAATATACCGGTATTGTATTCTGGGTTCGATTTACTGAAAAGGTTTGCACCCCCCCCCCCCCCCTTCCATTTGGAAAAAAAATCAGGATCTTCGTCTGAACGATGCACATATATTATTTAATATTATCCTCCACTATGATTTTTTAAGTGTACTTAGGATGTGAACTATTTACAATACATTTTACAACATGAACATCACTGAAATGTTATTAATATAACCAATATTTGATTACGCTCTAGTCTACGTCATAACATCTGATGATTGGTCAATGCATAAGATGCGGCGATTCGCGAATTATGTTAAAATAAACAGTTGTAATTATGTTAAAATAAACAGTTGTAATATATTATATATACCATTTTAAGATATAAATTGTATGTCAAAAATTGAAAAAGCCAAGTTTTCTTCTGTGTGTGCATGTGTCCCCCCCCCCCCCCCCCCCCCCCCCCAACAAATTACATGTCCGTAATCAATCCGGAAATTTTATAACCATTCAGATTAGGTTTTATTGATTGGCAGTAGACAACTTCCTTTCTCGAACAATCGACGAAGTGCGAAGGTGGGCTTAATAAGAAGCAGTTTTATTCACATTCAGGTTCAATGTCATGTCCTTTAAAATGTGTATGCATTGTTTATTATGGGCGAGTAGTCATGCGGTAGCTACAATTAATGCTTGACTAATTATGGTCAGTTATCCCAAAATACAACGTTTTAACGGTGTTATCAGAGCACCACGTGATACGCAGGAAAAAAAAAAAGGCGAACGCTCCCAGTTTGAAATATTAAAAATTGGATGGACGACCGTGGAGCTACAGTTCCACCCATACAAAAAAACTTCAAATTTACGATGGTTCAATTTTTCTGCTAATTTTTTTTTATATATTCATGTTTTGCAAAAAAGAGTCTGTAAAAATGATCTGACAGTACCAATAAATATTCCAGACAATATGCTATCGATATCAGCTGTTTACTTGCTTCATACTTACTTTTTCCAACATCCTTCCCATCCATGTGAATTGAAACAGTTCAAGTTTGTTTACATTTTAAAATGGCGATTCTCGCTGTCAACAGGATCGCACCCTGTTAGTTTTACAATGCTGGTGAGGGTGTTAAAAAGTAAGTTTGAATTAAGTAAACAGCTGATTTTGATAGTGCATAAACTTGAAATTTTTTTGGCATAAATCATATGGAATTGGGTAAAATTAAGTAAAAATCGAGCCTGGGGAGAAACTAGAATAAAATTATACAGTTTTTTGTATGAATGGAACCAAAGCTTCCTGGTCATCTATCCATTTTTTTTTTCATACCGAGAGCTACAGTTCTGCAGCTAAATTGTACTGAGTACCTCATCCGTATGAAAGTAGTAAATTAATGCATCTCGAGTAGAAAGTAGTTCTTGATTTCGAATTTCTATTACCCCGGTATGATGCTGTTTTTTATATGATAGTTTTTATCTAATGAACATTTTTGTAAACTATTTTAATTGTATGCATCTTTAGAGTATTGTTAGTTTGATTTAAAATCTTTTTCACTGTGAAATGAATTATCATAACAGCAGAATATAAAATAAATATTAATGGATGCCATCAAAACAATTTGTATGTAGAAAAAAAATTAAGTATATATTTAGTCAGATAACATGATTAAGAAATCTTTATTTTGAAAAATTGGTTCAACTAGGTAACATAAACACAATCTATGATTGTCATTAAAATTTGGTTTTAAATAATGGATTATGCCAAAATTGTTCTATATTTTAGTAAGATTTGGGATTATGGATCCAGATGAAAAGCATAAAAAGAGACGTTTATATAACAAGCAATGGATTTCAAATAAGCGCATGCGTGTGCATCAACATCAGGATCAATTTGAATCTGATTCTGAAACACATGTACCGGTACCTCAAACTTCTAATCAAACACTAAATGTCAATTCTAGCATTGATAGACAAAATACAGAAAACCGCCTGTCAAATATTGATCAATCATCTGAAAAAGAATCAGGTGTAATAGATCTAAATTTTGAACAAGTTATTTCCAGTGATGAAGTAATAAGTATGGGTAGTGATGGTGAATCAACAGACATAATGGAACCATTGAGAAACTGGGTCAATACATATGAAATTAAAGCTAATGCAGTTGACTCCCTCTTAAAATTGTTAAAGCAAAATGGGCATCCAAACCTTCCAAGTTCTCGCACTTTACTTAAAACTCCGAGAGAAGTTGACATTATAAAGGTATCCAATATGGACTATTTTTACTTTGGCCTGGAAACTATGATAAATAATGCATTGAAAAAGTACAACCAGACAGACATTCAGGCTATTGATAACTCCATAACTCTTTCACTGAATATTGATGGACTGCCGCTTTTTAAAAGCACCAATACATCTGTATGGCCAGTTCTTGGACTAATATGCAATTTAAAGCCCCCTAGACCTTTCCCCATAGCATTGACTGTGGGTACATCCAAGCCATCGAATCTAGAGTTCTTAAATGAAACAATTATTGAATTGAACAATTTAATCAATAATGGCATCAACATCAACGAAGAACATTTTGAGGTGAAATTACTTTGTGTCATTTGTGATGCTCCTGCAAAGGAATGTTTTAAAAAGAGAAATATTTCAGCAGTTACTAAACAATCATTTTGCTTCGCAAGACCATTATCTTTTTTTTTCGGTTTGTGACCCACGGAGGGCTCCCAAAGATATAGACTAGTTATAACATAATGGGAATCCCACTACAGCCCAGATCGATATCATTCCACGGACCATCTTAACGTGCTTATAGAATATCAACACAATCAACCTCTATTGTAAGACAAGTATATATTCTTTCTTAGATGATATCGTGGCATTTAAACTTATTTCAAAACCTGAATAAACAATAGGTTTAATTAGTAGAAACAGGCCGAATTTCGAAAAACTGATTTGTCACTGTGTGTTATTGACAAGTAACCAGTTTTTTATCATTTAATTATCTTTATTGTGAGATATTAAATGACGTCTTCTTTTACAGATGAAATAAAACATTATTTAAAAACCTCTCAAATCGATAGGTTCGGTTGAAGCAAGGGTGAATTTGCAGGGACTGGTTTGTGACTGTTTATTGACGAGATATAACTACGAGTATGTAGGGGGAAACTGTCAAGTTTCATTTGAATGATGTTCACGGTTTCTAGATTTTAATGAGATCGGAATAAGACTCATTTTTCTAATACAGTGACATTGAAACACTAAGGAACTGGAACAAGGTGTTTAAGAATTAAGGTAAGGTCTTGTTCAAACTTCATTATTCACGTAATACATGTAATAAAACGGTGTTCTAATTGCTTATAATATCCAAATAAAACGGTGTTCTAATTCGTTATAATATCCAAATAAAACGGTGTTCTAATTGCTAATAATATCCAAATAAAATGGCGTTCTAATTGCTAATAATATTCAAATATAAAACGATTTCCCGATTGCTTATGATATTCAATTAATAAATGGTCTTCCGATTGCTTATAATATTCAAACATAAAACGTTGTTCCGATTGCTTACAAAATTCAACTATAAAACGGTGCTCCAGATGCTTATAATATTCAAACTTAAAACGTTGTTCCGATTGCTTACAAAATTCAACTATAAAACGGTGCTCCAGATGCTTATAATATTCAAACTTAAAACGGTGTTTCGATTGTTTATAATATTCAACTATTAAACGGTGTTCCGATAACTTTAGTAATGAAACATAAAAATGCAATCCGATATTTTATAATATACAAATATAAAATGGAGTTTTGCTTGCTTAAAATACTCTGTATAATTTGCTATTATAACCTGTCATTGGGTTAGATGCTGTCTGTCGTGTTTCATATCAACTGTTAGATGGTTTTACCCTGTTTACCCGAACAATATATAGGGTTCACGGCGGGTGTGACCGGTCGACAGGGGATGCTTACCTAGGCACCTGACCCACCGCTGATATATTCAGGGGTCATTATTTGTCCAAATTCTAATTCTGTACACCTTAGTGGACGTATGACTGAATTGTGTCCCTTGATGAATTGCAAAAACCAGTTTCCCGGACTTTTCTCCGCCTTGGATGAAGATGTGCAATTGAAATTTGATATGTGGCTTTGTCTTGGATAGTTACAGATCAAGTGTGAGTCTCGTTACGCTTGACTTTGGACAGAATTATACTACGGGTAGGAAACTTTGTATTGCTTGCAATACAATCATAATGCTTGTTATATTTGAATTCTTATGAGATCTTTCAAATAAAAACACACTGAAGGTAGGAACTTTCAAACATTCAAATAAAAAAAGAGACGGGTCTGAAAGTAGCACTCTACCTCACATAGTAACCTGTGTTCTGCTGTGGATGTTTCAAACGATAAATACTTCAGCGTTTACAGGACAATCATTTTTCGTCACAACAGCATTATATTTTTTTCCTCTGTGAAATCGACGGACGGTCCCAAATACATAGACTGAACATACCACAATAGGAATCGCACTACAGGACAGAGAGATGACACTGTTCTACGTACTACTTTAGTGATTGATTGATTGTTTGTTTGTTTTACGTCCCGTCGAGAATTTGTCACTCATATTGAGTCGTACTACTTTAGTGTGTCTGCAGAGACCATTACAGTCGATCTATATTGTAAGGCATACATTTGTTCTTTTTCCGATTATATCATAGTATTTTGAACTTCACTTCAAAACTTTGGTAGTTCAGTGGTTAGAGCGTTCGCTTCGTAACCGGGAGGTCATGAGTTCGAGCCCCGCTCGTGCTACGGCCGCGTCAAACCTAAGAGGCAAAAATAGGTAGTGATTGCTCCTTCCCCAAACGCTCGGCATTTAGAATTGAGAATCACAGATCTATCGGATATGACCTTAAAAACGGAGGTCCCGTGTCACGGTAGGCGTTGGCAGGTTAAAGAACCCTCAGTGCTACGGCCCTGAGCCCTATGCATAGGTCTAAATTTGTGGTACTTCGCCTACAGCTGGTGACGTTTCAGTATGAGTGAAAGATTCTCGACAGGACGTAAAGCAAACAATTACTCAATCAAAACTTCAATAGACAATGGGAACAAAATTGAATTTCGAAAAACTGATTTGTCGCTGTATATTGATTACATATTGATTACCTACCTCCGATATGTCCAGGGGCCCGTGTTTGTCCATGTCTCTGATTTGTATTTGTTATAGAAATTATGAGATTGAATACTGTTAGTTATCTTCACCTTTACATATATAGAGGATCTTGAAAGAGTGCGTATGGCACATGAAATGAGTTACCAGATTTAATATTTCCCGAGCCATGGCGAGGGAAACATTTAAATCTGGTAACGAATTTCATATGCCATAATCACGAATGTAAGATTCTGTTTATCACACAACTATCTATAACTCATATTTTAGTTACTTTCCATTTCACGTTTCTGTATAAAGAAGTGATTTGCGGCCTCTGCATCGTCTGATAATGTCCTTGAGCGGAAGAAATAAGATCTAAAGATAAACACGTCAAAGTGATAGCTAAACTTTCAATCTTAGGATTTTAATTTTTTTGCTATGTCATCATATAATAACAACATCAAATAAAAGAGGAATAAATATGATAGGCTTGAAGAACGTATGTAGTAAAAGTTTTGTACATATGTCAGCACGCCCTGACCTCACATAACCCTACATATAGTTTGCATTGTTATTAACTTGAGCTACAAGTTCATGTCGTTTTTCCGAATCTGTGTTACGTACCCGGAAACAGTATTGTTGTGTGATAAAACCAGTTTTAATTTAATTATTTTCATTGTGAGGTATTTAATGACGTCTTCAATTTCAGATGATATAAAATATTATATATAATCCCTCAAAACGACAGGTTCAGTTGAAGGGTGAATTTCGAAAGACTGATTTTGTGACTGTTCATTGACTAGATTTAGCTATGTGCATGCAGAGGGAAAGCGGTTTTTCATTTAAATATTTTTCAAAGACCATTGATTTCTTTTACTGAGATAAAAATTAAAACTTATATTTTATCAATACAATTACAACGAAACACTAAAGATCTAAAGCAATGCGTGTAACTAATTAAGGTAAGTTCGTGTTGAAACATGATCCTTTACGTAATACTTGCATTATATAATTATTTTGAGATCAGAACGATCGGTGAGCTACTTTAGCGATCGAGGCAACACGGCCATTTCCGTCACAAATATAAAACGGTGTCCCGATTGATTATAATATATAACATAAACGGTACCAATTTTGGTGCACCAAATGCGCATTTCGACATATAATGTCACTTCAGTGATGCTCATGTCAAAAATGTTGGAAATCCGAAATAGGAACAAACTTGGAAGAGCTGAAAGAACAAAAAAAAAACCCCCAAAAAAACACAAAAAAAAAACCAAACCAAATACTGGAGCCAAATCCGGCTAAAGATCAGAGCTATGCATGAGGGAGATAATGCTTAATATACAACTATAAAACGGTATTCCGATTGATTATGATATACAGTACAAAGTGCACAGTATGAATTATAAAGCAAAAATTATACAGTATAAAGTGTACAGTATAAAGTATGAAGTATAACGAGTACAGAATAAAGTGTACAGTATGAAGTATAACGTGTACAGAATAAAATGTGCAGTATGAAGTATCAAGTACTTGATATCAAGTATTCCCTGTAGTAAGATAATACGGAAGTTCTGTTCCTTCACATTTGATTATCTCTGCAGCTTGTCTTAAATGTCCACATTCGTGTTCCTGTTCCCTCGATTTTACTGGTAGGAAAGGATTTATGTTTTAAAACATTGCTGGAAACTATTCTTTTGTTTGCCGCATTTTCAAATTTTAACTTTACTGATTTACATAATGAGAAAAATTAAACTCCCTTAATTTTCATTATATTCCGTATTTCATTTCTTTCGGAACGTGAAACAGTTTATGATTTAATTTTAGACATGCTTTGGTGATTTATAACACTGTTTATTCATTGGTGTCATTTTCTATCGTACATTTCAGTAGAGAAGGGAAGTAACAATTGAGCTACAGAATCTACGAAAATGTTTCACTGTCTTAAAGATTACATCAAATCACTCTATATATAGATCTGTCCTAAAGTATTCATCTCACTATGGACCACACAAATTGACTTGTTGTATTCGGCTCGCACGTGCATTAGCAATTTTTCTGAAAAATGTGTATCGCTTGTTTTTCATTGTAGGTATAGGGCTCGATATTTCATCACAAGTCACATACGGTGGGATCACAATACGAGTAGTTTGACACAAACATAAACCTTCCCCCCAAACTGCTTTATTCTGATCGAGATCTACACCCCTTTTTGAAGAATTACACAGTCATGTAGTTCATGGTTTATTATCAGCACACACACATGACAACCTTACAACATGGTGCCTACAATCATACTGTTTTAAATCCCCCGGATATACAAAGAGCAGTAACTCTAGATCAATCATTAAGTAAACACAGTTAAGTCCCTTTACAATATTATCTCAATACACTACATTACCCCCTTTTCTAAGAATTATATATCATTCACCAAACATTGCTGAATTATAATTATACAGCATACATATATTCTAATCAATAAATAGAGACACATTTAAGTCAATAAATAGAATTAGCATATACAGTCATATTCACGCACACGATCAAATTACATCTCATAGTCCTCAAAACGTTTCGGTTGTTGCCTGACTCGAGTCGACCTACGTTCGGGTTGAATTTTCGGCGAGGCTCTTGCTGAATCTGAAGATGATATGCCAGTCTGCCCCGAAGACACACAGACTGGTTCCAGTTCACTCGGAACTTCTGAAATACCCGATCGAATATCCTCTTCCTGATATTTTTTCACAAATTCACTATTGCGCTTATAACACACACCTTCTGGTGATTTCACAACACAGCTGTTTCCTTGTTTCTGAACGAGTTGAAATGGTTCGGAGTGATACGGTGTATCCATCTTTTGCTTGTATGACTTTTTCACAAGTACGGAATCTCCTGGTTCCACATCACTCTCTACCGCACCGCGTTTATTGTCGACATACACCTTATTCCTGTTCTTAGAATACGCATCATGTTCACGCGCTTCTTCATCATAGACATTTTCTGAAGTATCTAGTTCTGGTAATTTAGTTCGCAACGTACGTCGAAACATCAATTCCGCTGGCGAAACTCCAGTCGTGCTGTGTGGTGTTGTTCGATACGCAAATAAATATTTACGGATTTCCTTCCTCCAATCTTTGGATTCCGCTTGTGCAATTCGAATTCGCTTCATCAATGACCTATTTTGTCTTTCCACTTCCCCATTTGCTGCAGGATGTAACGGCGTCACTGTTCTGTGCTTAATTCCATTTTCTGCCATGTAGCTAGCAAATGTTTCAGATTTGAATTGAGGCCCATTATCTGATGTAATAGTCATTGGTAATCCATTTCTACAAAACATCCCTTCAAGAGCATCGATAAGTTTTTCACTTGTTATGTCCTTGGTTATTTCAATTTCATAGTATCGGCTGAAATAATCCACCACAACAAAAACATATTGTCCTGATGTTAACAGTCCTAGTAGATCGATAGACAAATCTTGCCACGGTCCTGTTGGTAAGGATGTCGGTTTGATAGGCTCAGGTTTTGGAAATGCACTGGTGATCTGACATGCATGACATGATTTCACATATTTCTCAACGTCTTTGTCCATACCAGGCCACCAGACCTTTGTTCTCAACTGCTGCTTAGTACCCACAATTCCTAGGTGCCCTTGGTGAGCAATCTGTACACACCGTTTTCGTAGACTTTCAGGAATTACAATCCTTGTTCCGCGTAACACCAGAAATCCTATACAGCATAATTCATTGCGAAATGGTAAATAATGACTACAGTTTTGGTCCCACTTGTTTTCTTTGATGAATTTTCGTACTCGACTAAGTTCTTCATCCTTCCTTGAAGTACAGTTTTGGTCCCACTTGTTTTCTTTGATGAATTTTCGTACTCGACTAAGTTCTTCATCCTTCCTTGACGTTTCTTCAACTTCACGTGTAGACATTGACCTGGGAGTTGCTTCCCTTGCCACAAATTTAACATAGTCCTCAGAATCCTCTGAATCATTCCTTCCAGAATGCGCTTTGTCTACCAAACGTGATAACGCATCTGCAATATTTTGACGTCCTGGGGCATATTTCACTTTGAAATTGTAAGCCATAAGTTTCAACATCCAGCGTTCAATTCTCGCATTGGGTCGATATTTCCTTCCATAGAGAACTTCCAACGGTTTATGATCCGTCACCAGTTCGAACTCTACTCCGTACAAATAAATGTGAAGCTTCTCACAGGCCCAAACAACGGCTAAGGCTTCCTTTTCTGTTGTCGAATAATTTCGTTCCGCAGATGTCAACGTTCTACTGGCGTAACTGATTGCCCGAGTTTCACCTCTGTACTCCTGAAGTAACACTGCTCCGAGCCCAACGTTACTTGCATCAGTCACTAATTGTGTTTTCTTTGCATCCAGCCGGAAATGTCCTAACGTTTTCACATTACTCAAACAGTTTTTCAAAGTTTCAAAACTCCGCTTCTGTTTTTCTCCCCAAACAAATGTTGAGTTCTTCTTTGTCAACCGTCTCATTGGTTCCGCCACTGTTGCCAAATTTGGAATGTATCTCGCACTGAAGTTTACGAGTCCTAAGAAACTTCTCACTTCTGCTGCATTAGTCGGTTCCTTAGCATCAAGTAATGACTTGATTCTCTCACTTGTAGGTCCAATACCATTCTTTGATAACACATGTCCCATAAATGTTATCTTGTTCATTTTGAACTCACACTTGTTACGGTTGAGAGTCAGTCCTTTCTGTTTCAGTCTCTGTAACACAGTACGCAGTCTTTCATCGTGTTCTTGTTCATTGCGACCATGGATAACAATATCATCTGAAATATTCTGTACTCCTTCACAGTCATGGAATACTTGAGAAATCACTTGTTGATACTTTTCAGGTGCAGATGATATACCAAACATTAGTCTTTTGTATCTGTATAATCCTTTATGTGTCACAAAAGTAGTGATCTCCCTTGATGATTCTTCTAACTCAATTTGATGGTAACCACTCCTGAGGTCAAGCTTGCTGAATATCTCGCTTCCATTGACTTCATACAGAATTTCCTCTACTGTGGGTATAGGATGCCTTTCACGAACAATCGCAGCATTGGCTTGTCTCATGTCCACACACAACCTAATGTCCCCATTCTGTTTTGGTACAACAATGACTGGACTGACCCACGGTGTCTGATCATTGACTCTCTCGATTATATCCTGTGATTCAAGTTCCTCTAGCTGCTGACTTACTTTGTCCCTCAAGCTATACGGAATACGATACATCGCTTGTGCAACGGGTTTTACACGTTTATCAATGTGCAGTTTCAACTTAAAGCCTTTCAGCTTTCCAATGCCGTCAAAACAGTCATTAAACTCACGAATGATGCTATCTGATGTCAGAGTATTAACTCCTAGTTTCAAAATGTCTAACTTCATTGCAGTATCTTTACCCAACAATGCTGGTCCATCTCCATTTAACACAAAGATTTCAGCTTCAAACCAGTTGTCTGTGTCAGGAATAGAAATCTGTGCATGGAATTTTCCTAACAAGTCTAATGGTTCTGTTGCACCATATGCGTAAAGTTTTTTCTCACATTTTTCTGAATGACACTTCAAATGTTTCCTTTTCA